>JAMXBD010000743.1:0-679403 GCA_024138025.1 Combretum micranthum
AGCTAATATGAATTAATTATGCATAAATTGTCTACATCAAAAAAGGAGATTGTTGAACTTGAGAGTTTAATGTGAATTTTGGATGATATAGATTTAATGCACCATCACTATTTATTTATTGTAAACAACACTTAATTAGTCTTGAATAAGTGTGTGTGGTGTGTGTGTGTGTGTGTATGTTTTTGTGCATGTTGTAGAGTTTTTTTGCAAAATGTTAGCAAAACAGGAGCATGTCAAGGAAAAAACAGGAGCATGTCAAGTTTAAGCCTCGACATATCAAGATTAGGACTCAACATACCCAAAAGCAAGGCAATTATTAGAGTGATCGTCGATGGTCAAATTTAAGCCTCGACATATCAAGAGTTAGGGCTTAACACGTTTAAATTGAGGCTCGAAGAGGCCCGTATGTGAAAAGCTATCATGGGTCAAGTTTGGCTACAACAAGTGAGGCACAAAAAAGCATTTGAGGCGCGACAAAGCTGATGTGGACAAAAAAGAGTCGTGGGAGTGCATTGAATGCATGTGAGATATAGATGTTGTGTTTAAACGAACTTTTGAATTTCAAAGGCTATTTATATATAAAGTCTATAAAACCAAAGGAAAGAACAAAGTGCCAAATTATTTTACGAAGCTCATTAACTTCGATCAAACAAATTCTTTTTCTGTGTTTCTCTTGTACATAATATTTGCAAATATCAATAGACAGAAAAACACTCTAGTGTTCAATTCTTATTAATTTGCTATCCATACAAAAGCACTTAGAGAGAGTGAGGAAATTATATTTCCTAAGTTATGTAAAATTGCTCATCTTGAGCCAACACTTTGAAATTAATACATGGTGGTAAAGACCTTGAAAGAGGCAATTGGTGGACCATAGAGAGTAGGCAAAGTGTCGAACTCCACATTAAATATTTGTCTTGCTTCTTCTCTTATATTTTTCGTATTTATTATTTTTTATCTACTGCATATTCATTTATTTTTTATTCAATTGCTTTAATTTTTCAAATTTTTAAAATTCAAGTTTTGGCAAAATACTAAATTCAACCCACCCCCTCCCTCTTGAGTATTCCTATAATATTTTCCAGTTGCAGTATTATCAATACATAATTATTAATAGATTTAATAGTTATAGTATGAACTCATATTTCATACATGAGAATTTTCTTATGTCATGTTGGTACATAGAACGTTTTAATGTATTTTTAAAAGTTGAATTCAGTTCCTTCAATCGACGATTCTGACATTGATGAGGAATTTGATTCCACCCTTAGAAGGTAGAATCACAATTTCACTCCATCTTGATGAATAATTACATTATAATTACCATTCTATCTTTTTAGTCAATTATTACTAAGAATATTTTTTTAGAAATACAAGTCAATTTATTTCCATTTCATGATATATCTAAATGCAGTTAAACCTCTATAAAATAATTGTTGGGATTAATAAAAAATATTATTTTATAGAGAAATTATTATTTATTAATAAATGAATAATTTATTAATTTATTGACAAATGAATATTTAGTAATTTACAAAGATTTTTTATATTTTTTACACTTTTATTTTCCAAATTTTATGTATAACTTGTCAATGAAAACTAAAAATAAATATAATAAAAATGCACATATATTGTGTGTGTGTGTGTGTGTATATAAATTTCGAAAATCATAATACACAAATATAATATGAAATAATAAATTTTGTAATACAAAAAACCATAACAGTTGTGATAAATCTTGGAATTAAAACGAATGGATATATTCGAAAAAGATTTTTTCAAAGTTAGTGCTTTGGAGGATAAAAGAGTTACAAATAATAACGTAGTTTAGGAGAACTTTATTATGAATTTTATGTGAATTTTTTTTTTATGGATTTGATGAATTAGTGATTTATATTTTCATTGGGACTTTAGGATTTATATATAAATTATTATCTTATACATTTAACGAGATTATTAATTAGTATGTTGGCCCAAGTCGGGACAAAAAATTTGTTTTTTAATCAAGATTATTAACTTATCAAAAATCCTTTATCAAGGGTTAATTATAAAAAAAATTGATTTACCATTTCACTAATTATTCCATTTTTATTCCTTTAATTCCATTGTAGTCCATTTCAAACAATTTTTTTCGGACCAAAACGTGAGATACATCCTACAATTATGATTGAACACATAAAATCTAACAGAAACAGACATAAATTTCATTGTTTTGAAAATTGCTAAATTAAGTGAACAAATATTTGTTTTAAAATGATAAAAACCGAATTATATTTTATAATTAGATTTATTTTAGAGGAAAATTTGAACGAAATTAAAACCATCCTTTCCATTTTTTTAAGTCTCCAGATGTTTGGACTACATATAAAATGGCAACAAGCCTTTAAAATCTAATCAAAATTATATTACATGAATAAGAATTTACATAAAATCGATGCAGTATCACTCCTCAAGCAAGCAATTGCACCTTAAATGGTGAGTAAAAAATCTAGTCATAGGCACAATCGTTGCTACTCAATAATAGGCTTTATGTTTATCCTTTTAATTGTTATAGACAGAAGGGCAAATATCATAATTTAATATCAGTGTTTATCCATTTATACAAATAATTATGCAAAGTTTCTTGTTTTTTAAGCTTTAATTATGTAAAGTTTAAGAATATCAATTTAGCCAGTGGCCATAGAGTCTAGTGGCATCCACCTTAAAGTACTGAATTCGATTGTCTGTGTTGTACAGATTCATAATAGTGTGTTATTGTAACCACAAAAAAAAAATTATCAATTTATTTCTACTGCAAACTATTCTAGATTATTTATAGTACCCAAGTGAGGTAGGTAATTGTAATAATGGATAAAATTCAAGCAGTTAATTATAAAATTTAGAAAGTTAGTTGCTAAAATAAGTGAAGTTTTAGTACTAGATTATACCTTTAAATTTTGGATAGTTGATTTTAAGATACACAAAGTTTAGGTAAGAAATAAGACAATTACCTACATGAAATTTCACTAAATAAATATCAATTTTTATGCTAATCACAATTTGTTGCGTATTATTTATTTAAAATAAACATAACGATTATCGATGGTCTTGTATCATGGTAGCATCACCTTGATTCCTTAAGAGAGACTTATTAGGTTCAAATTGCCATTCCATAACCAAGGAAAACAAACATTATGATTATGCTATCTATATATTTATCTTTTTTTTTCTTTTTTTGCCCTTAAAATGATACTATCATTAGAAACCACATCAAAAGTTCATTACATCAATTTTCATTTTATCCAAAAGCTCACGGAAGCTATTCAACCTATCACTAGACAAAATAGAAAGCAAGGAAGATAGAGGTTTATGACCCAACCCAAAAGGCACATCTTCATCCTTCTATGAGTGGCTACCCAATTTACAGCTGAATTATCTTTCTTGGTATCAAACCGAAACCACTTGATCAAAGAAAACCATCAGCAAGTTCATGTCCGCAATGATATTCCTCAATTGCCATGGAGTGTCTATAGAGTATGTTGTGGCACCATGTACTATAGCTGAGTTTGTATCGATCACAAGCCTCTATTCCTAGCAAATACCAAGGAATCCGACACAGTAGTTACTTCGGCAGTAAGAATAGAATCAACTGAGATGAGTCTATTACTTCTGCCAAGGAGAAGCCCACGAAGGTGTCGAGCTACTAGTCCGATTGCTGTTTCCCCTATTTGAGGGTTGACAGGCATCAAAATTAATTTTAACAAAATGCTCCACTAGAAGACACCATCTATGTGAATATGCTTGCTGATTTGAGGCACTATCCACTCTACCTTGCACAACCTCATCTTTACCATGTATTGGTACACTCAAATCTGATGTTGATCCCTCTACTATTGCTCGGTATGGCATAACATTTGGATAGACACAACACATGAGCGATCTTGGTTTAATAGATCTAAAGCTTTCGAGCAAGATTCTGTATGGGACTCAACAAAGCCTCTTGTCTACAATCTCCACATTATCCAGTGCATTCATAGCTCATGCAATAACTATGTCTACACTTGGGTTTCTTCTTTAGAAAACTCTTACACATCACCCTTTCCAAATGTTCCATAAAATTATACAAATACATGCAAACATTACAAACATTTCCTTCTTATTGCCCATCCCCATCATACAAGATTTAATCCAATTATTTAGGGTGGTGATCTGCTCATACGGATTCTTAGACCCAAGTGGCAAACCAAATTGGTTTGGTTGAAGGGCAGCATAAGAGAAGATGTTCTATAATTTCAGTCTTTGTACAGAATCGACATTGATCTGATTGCATTATACTTCTCCTTGTCAAATTTGCTTAGGTTGGTAAAGCATTGTTGAGTGCTTTCCATACAAAGTGTTAACTTTTGGTAAGCTTATGCCATGCCACAAAAGTGTCCAAATGTCCTCTCAATGTAGTGAGAGCTTGAAGCATGAGAATTTTGTTGGGACCTTGTACATCTAATGAAGTTAAACAGATCTTGCACTACACTCACCGTTCTTCTCAAATTGCCATACAAGCTTGTCTTCTATGTAGCTCATGGGAAGTGGGATTTTAAGGATAGCTTGTACCGTCTTTCTTTCAAACCACTTTTGGAGTTCATGAGATTCCAAAAACCTGATGATGATAAATCAAATTCGCTACTCTGAGTTTCCTAAATGCCATAAACTTGCTTTAAAAATGGAGATGATTATCCAAATAGGAATCCATCTATCCTTAGCCACTAAAATGGAGTGGCCATTACCAACTTGCCAAAGAGCTCCTTGGGTAAGTAAGAATATATCTTGGAGAATACTAGACCACCTCTAAGAGTCTCTTGAGCCCATTATGGCCTACAAAAAAAGAGGATGTGGGAAATAAATGCCTTTCAAAACACATGCCCAAAAGGCAGGTGGTTTAAAAGTGTAACCTCCATGCCAACTTCATAAGCAAAGCCAAATTAAAATCATTTAGATCTTTAAATCCAAGCCCCCTTTCGGTTTAAGAAGGGTGATCTTGTTCCAGCTTTTCCATGGATCTTTTCTCTTCATTTGTTTGACCCCACTAATACTGGGCGATCAACGAGTCAACTTCCTTATACCATTATTGGGAAACTTTAGGCAGCTCATGGAATACAAAGGAATTGTGCTAGCTACTGCCTTAATTAAGGTTTCTCTTCCTGCTATGGATAATAAACAGCTCTTTTAGCTCTTTAACTTCTGCCTGATTTTGTCTTTGCTGAAGCGAAGGGCTTTGGATTTATTTTTCCCCATATTTAGGTAAACCTAGTAGTATTGTACCCGGATTTTTCGTAGCACAATGTCTAAGGTGGAGCAATCTCCTCAACCCTATCTTGACTTCTTTTGGGATTAAAGAACAGGTTGTATTTCTAAAATTTTACTATCTGGCCCGAAGCTTCACAATAATCTTGTATAACATGCTTTAAAACCTATACATTATGTAAGCTAGCTTCAACAAAAAAACAAAGAGTCATTAGCAAATAAAAGGTGAATGATAAGAGGGCAAGAATGCCTAATCTTAAGCCCTGTTATATGTCTATCCAAGACAGCTTTCTTAATGTTTCTTAAAAGAACATCCACCACCAAAATGAAAAGATAAGGCAAAAAGGGTCTCCTGGCCTTAAACCTCTGCTAGGCCTTATATACCTAGCAAATTTACTATTCATAGAAATGTTATATATCACAAAAGTGACACATCCCATCACCCATATGACCCAAGTATCACAAAAGCCAAGCTTAATCATGGTTTGTTCCAAAAAATCCCATTCGATCCTATCGTAGGCTTTGTTCATGTTTAATTTCAGTCTGCAAAAGGCTTTGCTACTAGATTCCTTGGATCTTAGAAAATGGAAGGCTTCATGCCTACAATGGTGTTATCATGAATGACGTGACCTGATATGAAAGTACTTTGATATTTTGAGATCAAATCATTTAGGAAGGGCTTTAAACGGTTTACCAAGACACTAGATATGATTTTATAAAGAAAATTACAAAGACTAATTGGACTAAAATTATAATTCTCTTACCAAAATATATTATTGGTATTTGAAAAATTCAAACATCGACATAACTAAATGATAACAATGAATAAATATCTGTTTATTTCATCGTATTATGGTCATCTTAACATTATATTTTTATTATTTTCAAACAATTGTTTTGAGAAACAAATATCAATAAAAACTAATAGTTTTACTCATAAACTGATCAAACAGATATAATGCATATATGATATAAATATAATAGATAAATTATAGATAGATCATATCCAGATACGATAAAAAAAATATCCAATAATACAAACAGACTCCAGCATCGTTTGGCATAGTTTTTGACCTTTAACACGTGGATATTAACTATGAGCGATTTACGATTTCGAGGGTTAGGTCACTAGTAGAAAAATGAGCTTAAGAGGCGAAATATTTCGCCTCAGTAGCTTAGAATTTCGCCTCAATAGGGCTATTGAGGCGAAAAATCGCCTCAAAAATTCGCCTCTGGAAGTCCGCCTTGTTAGGGGCAAAGGAGGCGAATGTCGCCGCACGTTTTAAAACGTGAGGCGAAATTCGCCTCATACAGGGATGAGGAAGCCACGTCGCTAGTGAGGCGAAATTCGCCTCACTAGCCGACGTGTCATGAGGCGAATTTCGCCATTATAAATATATGAGGCGAAATTCGCCTCATAAAAATCCTGGGAGCCACATCGGCTAGTGAGGCGAAACTCCCTCACTAGCCGACGTGGCATGAGCGAATTTCGCCTCATTATGATTACATGAGCGAAATTCGCCTCATAAGCCACGTCGTCTAGTGAGGCGTTTTCGCCTCACTAGCCGATGTGGCATGAGGCGAAATTCCCTCATGTAGTCATAATGAGGCGAAATTCGCCTCATCCTCCAAAAATACACCAGACCCTCAATAACATTTTATAATTATTCATATATAATTTCAGAATTTATTTTATTAATATTTTAATTAAGATTTAATTATGAATATATTATTTCAGAATTTAAAAAAAATGCAACACATATTACAAAAATTATATAATTAATATTACAAATTTATTGTTATTAATATTTGACTTAAATTTATTAATTAATTAATATATTTTTTTCAGAATTTATAAATAATAAATACAAATTGTATTGGAATAATTTAAAAAAATGTATAATTAATATTACAAATATATTTATATTTTACTTAAAATATTGTATGTAAGTTTGTTATCGCAAACATTTGAAATAATAAACGTAATTATGATATTATAAATATATTTATATTGATATAAATGTTATAAAATAAAAGGTAGAATATATCTAAAATTTGGAAAAATTGTAAAAAATTTGTAAATATTATACCTATATTATATTTTGATTTTAATATTGTTGAACTTGTAATGAGAAATAATAAAATCCTGCAAAAATAAATTCAAATAAATAGTTATAAATAAAAATTAAATATAAAAATTAAGTAAATAAAAAAAAAAATTGAAGATGAATACCGTAGTAGAGGAGCGAATGTGAGAGAGGAAGAAAATATGAGGAGCAGAGGAGAGAAGGGGGATATATAGGCAGTGACTGGCTGATGAGGCGAATTTCGCCTCATATGTTTGGAATCTTAGGGAATTTCGCCTCATGAGTTGGGAATGAGGCGAAATTCGCCTCGATTTTAAAATGAGGGAATTTCGCCTCAAAATGAAAAATTCCAAACTCCCGCCCGCGCTATTTTTCTCCCGCGTCGTCCCGCTAAAACTTTACTCGTAAATTTCGCATATATTTTTTTAAAATTAATTACTAAAAATATTTATTAATTTATCAACTTATATATTATAAATAAGATTAAAAATTCATCTTATTTAATTGGTGATTGCTTTTATAAATTAAAAAGTTAATTATAAAAAATTTATATATAGATAAAAGATTAATTAATCAAATTAATTTATTATTAACATTTCATTTAATAGTAAATAAGATTAAAAATTAATTTTATTCAATTGTGTGATGTGCTTATTTTGATAAAAAAGAATCATAAAAAATATTATATAAAATAAATTTTTAATAAATTGAAATTACATATTTATTAATCAATTTATTTACTAATATATAAGATTAAAAGTAAATATTATTCAATTGAGTTATGTACTTACATTTATAATAATTTAAATAACAAATATTTGTATAGATTAAATTTGTATTATAAAAAAAATTATATTATTAGTGAATTTTACTTATAGTAAATAAGAATTAAAGTCATTGTTATTCAATTAGGTAATGTACTTTTATTTATTAAAAGTTAATTATAAATAATATGTACATACATTAAATATATATAGATTAAATATTTCATATTTAAATTATATAGTTATTAATCAATTTATTCACTAGTAGATAAGATTAAAAATTAATCTTATTCAAGGTGGTGTAACTTTTATTAATTAAAAATTAAATCTTTCAATTATTTATATAGATTAAATATGTAATAATACAAAATATACATATTTATTAATCCTATATTTATTAGTAGATAAGATTAAAGGTAAATCTTATGCAATTAAGTAATGTACTTTTATTCATTAAAAATTAATAACTAAAATATTTATATATTAATTTTTTCATAAAATATATATTCTAATCAATTTATTTACTAGTAGATAAGACTGGTGAGTTATAATTATAAAGAAATGTTTTCATAGATTTAATAATAATTATAAAAATATTTATTTGTCAATCAATTGATTTACTAGTACATGAGATTAAAATTAATCTTATTCAGTTGGATATTTATTTTTGTAAAATATTATTTGTTCGACATTTTGTATATTGAGAATATTTTTAATATTATTAAACATATAAAAGAAGATTTGGACTTTGTACGAAAATATAAAATTAACATATATTAATTTCAATACCGTCAATTATTTCATATGGATTGTGATAATTATACATTTCGTATCGTTATGAAATTGTTAGTACAAACATAAATTTTTACAAATAAAAGTATATAATTAATATTACAATTTTTTAGAATTAATAAGTAAGTTGGTTTTGAGATTTGAAATTGATATAACCTCTAAAAATCCTCTAAAATAGTTAGAGGATTCATCAACGCTTGATTTTTTAACCTAAACATTAATTCCTAAATCTTACTAGAATTTGAGATTCATTTGTTTGAATAAAAATATTAGTTCTTAAAACCCGAACTCACATTAAAAATGTTTGTATCCAAATTAAATTCCTAAATTAAGTCCTTATTTTAAGATGTTAATTTCTAACCTACGTATTTTAAGATCTTCAATTCCCAAATTACATCCCAGTTTCTCAGCCTCTTCGTATTTTTGCCATAATTTTTTAACCGATCTCTGATTGAGGCGACTTCAGTTGCGTTGGAAAGATAAAAAGAGATATACAACTTTCATGTATTGAGATTTTGCAAATGCTGAAATTATCAGTGCTTAAATTTCATTTCTTCAACTGATACATTTTCCATGCAAAGTTAACAACTTGTTTTTCTTTCTTTTATGTGTTTTTTGCTTACAAGTGGATATTTTTTTAGCTATAATGAGATGGATAATGATGCTTAATGTGTTATGTTGACTGTTCATATAATTAAATATGAGTTTAGTACATTTACAGATTTAACAAATAATTAGATTAAATGTAAAAGTTAATTAACAAAAGAATTTAGTTAACAAACCGAGGTTCACTTGATTAAATAGACTTCAATGAGTTAAAATGAATTAGATTGAGGTAGTTTAACCATCTATGACTTATATTTCATTTAAATGATTAAGGTTAAGTTAACCATCTTTGACTTAGTTTAAGTTTAAGGTGAGTTCAAGTTAACATATATCCTACATGTATGACACATTAAATAATATATTTAATATACTGCGGGTTGGTTGAATGGATTTTTAAATAAATTAGATGTGCATGGTACTCGTCGTATGGAATAACAGTACTAAGGACAAAATATGACGTAATCATAATCAATAGCATGACATACAAGGTGCGAAACAAGTAATGCAATAAAACGTGAACATCATGTCCGGAATAATAAAATACGATGAGGAAATAAAAAACACGATAGCAGCTACTGTCGCTGATCCTGTCGGAGTCGAGCACGACCAGATCCTCTCACAGATGTCCTCTGTGATACTGTATGGGGGAGTCGAAGCCGGTTCGACTGAACAGCTGCGGGCTGAGTCGGAGTATGCGGAGCTGCTGAGGCAGGAGGATTGAAGACGAAGGAGCCCCAGGAAAACCATACGATCCAAACACTGACGGCTGTGACGCAAACGGCAAAACCGGAACCCCCGGCCCATGGGATGAACCCCTGAGGATGTGGTCCTCTCTGCTGTGCGGAGCTGCCTGGTGGATCCTGTTCGGATCGTGTGGAGGATGGTTGAACATGGATGGATGGCTCGGCATCCATAAAACCCATGTATGGATACGGAGGAGGTGGGACTGGTGTGAATGGCGTAAAGCCAGGCTGACTAGGATCAGGGCCATAAGTGGAAGTCCCCATCTGTGGTGCTGCGTGCTGGTATGGAGGGTACTGCCCGGAGGAAGATGTAGTAGGGGGACGGACGTAGTTCATCAGCAAATCGATCTTCTCTTGCATCTTCTCAATCTTGGCCTCCTGGCTGGTCCTATCATACTCAGAGTGGACCAAATTCTCCTCACGTGGCTGCTCATAATAATCAACCCTATGTTGATCTATTGGCATGCCGTAACCGAAGCCACGTCGGTAGGCAGATCGGTGGCCCAAAACCTCCTCCATGATGACCTTATCCTCCTTAGGTCGCTGACCTGACGCAGCAGCAATGTCATCCTCATGCTTTCTTTTTTCCACCATTCGTTCCTAATTGAAACAACATGAGCACAAGGTGATTATAATCATACAAACAGATGGATATGAAATACTACAAAAAAATTATATATAAGAATCGAAAATACTAACATAATTCTGCATGGAGACCTCCGACTCCCATCGATCTGTTAACTGCCCTTTCTGTCTCCTTAGGTGGGTATGTCGGTAGTTTTGTATTGGCGTGAGATCCTGTAATACATTATTAAAAAAAGTCAGTACAAGAACATAGCATTTAAACCCACATTCATTGTAATTGGAATACCTACATTTGTGAGTGCATGCTGGAGCATGGATTTTGTACCACCTGTATGAACTGACAGTTGCTTCTTCCTGTTCTCCGCATTCACCGTGGATCGCAACTACACGTTTCGAGAAGAAGTGAACAATTGAACTATAGCTTATGCATATGTAATTTACTACATGGAGAAGCGTACCTTATAATCTTGATCTGTCTCTAGGAAGTGGACGAATGCCCTCCATTCGTCTAACCTGTGCTCGAAACCCGGTGGTGGCTTACTAGCAGCTGTATCGCCTCCACCCTTGGCTATGACATAACGTTTAAGCCTGTATCGAAGCTGACTATATGACTTGCTTGCAAGAAAGTCCAGTGCCACCCACCATTTGTGAATTGTCCGCCAATTTTCGGGTAGTTCGAACTTGTTCTGCAAATTTGAACCAAAAAAATTAAGTGTTAAAGGAAGGTGACACGAGCCAAAAATTGATTTTTCGTATATGTTTACATTTAGAATTAACTTACCATTACACGGCGGATGATGCCATGTCGATAGGCCTCGGGAAATGCTGACCATGCCTTTCCTCGACCTCCAGGGACAAACAACTTCGTCGAAGCTCTGTGATGGAGTAAGAACTCCAACCTAACCATCCCCGGAGATGAGCATATGAGACCCATAAACCCATCAGGCATAGTGATGGTCGGTCTACGGCCTGTCCTCCTATACTCCTCCTCCGCCCGGTAACCTCTATACATACCCCGGCGCCTATCTGTCACCGTGATGTTTGCCTCCTCATGCTGAGCTGCCACAGCGGCCTCCTCCCGCTCCACTGCTGCGGCCTGTGGGTCATCTGGGTCAACCTGAGCAGGCATATCATCCGGGAGGTCGTACAACACCTCTTCCCCGATCCCCAGCTCATTTACCCATCCCGGCTGTGGCTCAGCCGCCTGACCCGACTGGTCATCGGGATGTCGGACCTGCCGATCAGTAAGTAAGGCAGTAAACGATCCTCCTGTATGACAAAATAAGAAAATGAAACGCATGAGTCCAAAATTGATATAATATTGCTATGACAGATAAAACATTTACAAATGAAGCTGTAAATCCCACCAGTGTACTGCTCCGGATGTGCCTCAGAGTCGTCCAAAAGCTGATCCATGAAATCGGAGCTACTCATCCTGCAAGTTCAAAAAATAACACCGGTTACTTAAATATTTCCTGGAGATTATTACGCAAACAAAGTACATGTGATAGATAATAATTATATAAATAAACGTATCCGTACAATCTATTCGTCCAAATCGTAATCGCCTATGCTACTGCATCCCACACTCGGGTCGGGTAAGCGTGTAAGGTTTCCTAGATCAACAAATATGCGATTGATTGGAATTGTCCATGGCCTCTGCACTGTCTGTTGCATTGCCTCCTCTATTGGAGGTGGCTCGAACGATTCAACATCTTCTATACTCTCGGTTTGGAAGAGAGCACGTGTGAACATATGACGGTGTACAACTTTCTGGACAATCTTCCAATTGCCATTTCGCTTGCTTGGGTCTTTTAGGTAAAATACTTGTTGTGCTTGGTCGGCAAGGATGTACGGGTCGTTATCGTACCATGACCTTGCAGTGTTGATGGAGATGAGGTCTCCGTCGATAATTTCTGGTTTATCCCTCTCCGTATCAAACCACCTGCATTTGAATAAAAACACTTTCTTCGACCCCACTAATTTAGTTGTATAACTTCGGTGAGAACGCCATAAAATGTAAGTTGTTGCCCTCCATCTGCACCGATGACATATACACCGCTATTCTGTGATCTTAAGCCAACCTCCTTGGCTTCTGTGTTGTATCGGATACCATTCACGATACAAGCATTGAAGCTATATCGATGAATTTCAGGGCCCCAAGCTAACGCTTCAAGATCTTCTGGCATCTGATGTCCATGGACAGCCGTTTGCTCCATAATCTACATACCAAGTCAACAATTAAAGTTGCATGTCAAGATATCGATGAATTAATGGTATTGAAGTCTTCAACAAGTTTTTACCTTATTTTAAACCACTCGGCAAAATGTTTACATACTATTCCTCCGACATTGCGTGCTCCACGTGCAGTTAGTTCGTTCTCAAACTCCCTGTAGGATATTTCATTAGAAGTCCATCTTCAATCTTGGTGAACATCTATTCTTTTCAAGTCATAAATGAATGAAAAGACATGACATACCTTATAAAGGGTTGCACTTCCTCGCAATTATTCAACACTGTCCAATGCATCCTGTTGAGTTCTACATCCGAGCCTGTTATAGTGCATGCACCTATTGAACGTATGGGTTGTGTGAATACTCGAAACGATGATGATGGACATTCATCCAGCGGTTCGTCCCACTGTCGGTGGGGTCTATTTATTCTTGAGTCCATGTTATCAAAATATAAGGAGCAAAATTGAGTGCTCTCCCGCACAACGTACGACTCCGTAATTGAACCTTCCGGTCTTGCCCTATTCCGCAAATCTGCTTTTAGAACTCCCATGTACCTCTCAACAGGATACATCCACCGGTACTGGACCGGACCACATATGCGTGCTTCATTTGGAAGGTGGACGGCTAAATGTATCATAATATCGAAAAATGCAGGAGGAAATATCATCTCTAACTTGCAAAGAGTTAGGATTATTGTTTTTTCCAAAGACTCCAAAAGATTTACACGGAGTTCTTTAGCAGTCAATTCCCTGAAAAAACGACATACATCACATACAACATCGTAAATGCGATTATCCAACACCCCACGAATGACAACCGGGAGAATACGTTGCAGCAAGACATGACAATCGTGACTCTTAAGACCTCTCAAACTAACTTCATCAGCGCCTAAGCAGGATGATATATTTGAAGCATATCCATTAGGCATCTTCACATCCCTTATTGAATTACACACCTCTCTCATTTGCCTAGTCGATAGTGTATATGCAGCTGGTGGTTTGAAAATACGTCCACCACGTTGCTGCAGGTGTAGCTCAGAACGAATACCCATTTCTTGGAGTGTCAGTCTCGCCTTCTCTGTGTCTTTTGACTTGCCCTTAAGACCAAAAATAGTTCCCACTAGGTTATCGCATATATTCTTTTCGATATGCATCACGTCAAGATTATGTCGAATGTGCAATTCACTCCAATATGGCAATCGGAATAGCAAACTCTTCTTACACCAATTTGTCCCGTCTTCATTCCTCCGACGGCATAGGCGCTCTTGCAATTTCCCTAAAATGACATCTCGTATCGACTCAATTGATCGATGATGTCTGATCCAGAGAAATCCCTTGGTCGTGCCCGTGTTTCCGTGGTGCCGTCAAAACTTACCCTGTCATGGCGCCACCTATGTCTCAAAGGCAAGAACCGTCTATGGCCCATATAGTGGAACTTACTATTTGAATGGCCACTTGTGCAGTCAACGTTACATATTGGACATGCTTTATAACCCTTCGTCGTCCATCCTGAAATGTCACCGTATGCCGGGAAATCGTTAATAGTCCATAATAATGCAGCATGCAGTCGAAATACCCGTCCTTCGACTACATCTAGTGTTTTTACCCCACTTGTCCAAAGTTCTTGTAGCTCATCTATCAATGGTTGTAAGTACACATCAATATCTTTACCTGGTGATTTCGGCCCCGGTATTAAGAGACATCATCATATATGGCTCCTTCATACATCTCCATGGTGGAACATTGTATACAAACATAATAACTGGCCACACACTGTATGTCGTGCTCATGTTTGCATACGGATTAAACCCATCAGTGGCAAGTCCTAATCGTACACTGCGGGGGTCCGATGCGAACACAGGATATTTGTTATCCAATCCTTTCCACTGTTCGGAATCCACCGGATGCCTCAGCACACCATCTACAGATATATACTTTTCCTTGTGCCATCTCATCTCTGGAGCCGTCTTCCGGCACATAAATAGCCTTTGTAATCTTGGAACTAATGGGAAATGTCGCAACACCTTCACCGGTACAGTTTTTTGTTTCCTTGTATGAAGCTTCCATCTTCCTTCCCCACACACTGGGCATGTATCAAGATTTTTGAATTCTTTTCGAAACAAAACACAATCATTTTTACAAGCATGAATCATGTTTGCATCCATGCCTAACTGCTTCAGGAACTTCCGTGCTTCGTAATATGATGTAGGTAACAAATTGTCGGCAGGTAACAAACTTTTTATTAAGTCAAGCCAATTGTTAAATGACTTCACAGACTGCTTCCCATCAATCTTTAGATTTATCATTTGCACTACTGCTGATAATAATGAAAACTTTGTACATCCCGGATACACTGGACTCTTTGCTTTTTCAAACATTCCAGTCCACCCATCTCCATTAAACCCACTACTTTCATCTTCGCTGTCAATATCATCGCCATCGCCATCCATCGCCATCGCCATCACTTATATTGACAGCAATATCTTCCAAAAGTTTTTGATCTGCCTCATCTTCAAAGTGCGTGTCGTCAAGTGGATTGCTCCCTTCATCCATAACAACATTATCATGTACCTCGTATTCATCTACATCCTCACCATGATAAATCCAAGGGGAGTAGGTCCAAGCCATTCCCCTCCTGAGGAGGTGATACTCAATAATCTGAATAGATTGCCATGCACCATTAAGGCAATCTCTACAAGGGCATCTAATCAGTCCATCTGCCCGCTTATGGTTTACAGCAGCTTCTAAAAACTCTCTAACCCCATTCTATATTGCGTTGTTGTCAAATCACGTGTCATATGCCAACTTCGTTCAGACATCCTAAATTGACCCTTAATTAATTACCACATTTAACTCACATCGGATAACTCTCTTATAACTATGCAAGCATCTAATATTGAAACACTAATGTTTGATTTACTTATTATTTAACCCTATATGTGTCATGCAATTACAGATAATATGCATAGTTTTATCGAACCTCTAAGAATAAATACATTACTACAAATTTCACATAAATTAATTCACAAACATATCAATAGGAGCATTTCCTACTGTACACATATATTCATACATTTATGAAGTTAAACATATTACACATGTATTAAACATTAATATATAATTATTATATTGTAACTATATATGATTTTTGTTCACATACAATTATAGTATTTAAATAATTGTATTTACACTATGTATCATAAAAGAAAATACAATACACATATATTAGACAATTATATGCCATCACTAGATCGTAAATAAATTTTTTTACTTATAATAAATATATAAGTATACATATAATATACAGGAAATACTACATATGTAAGTAGTATTATTTCAATACTTACACTTATTTTATGTCTTATTAATCTAAACATATAAAACAAGCTTCGAATAATATATAAATATTTGATCCTAAGTATATACATAGTTTTTTCAATTTCTAACAATAAATACATAACTATATATTGAACATTCATTAATCAATATACATGAAAATATTAACATCTCAGTATTTATATTTAATCTATGTGACATGATATTAAACATAATAAACATAGATTGAATAATAACATGTAATCATATATCCTATAAATCTATAATTTCTTCAACTACACACTAATATACATAACTATAAATTAAATATATATTACTACTACTATTTAAATAAATGAAATAAAAATTTCATAACAAATTGAACTAACCTTGCAGTAATTGTAGTACGATAAATGTCTGATCAAATCCACCCAAATTATCAGATACCTGCATTCAAAATGAAAATATCAATCAAAAATATATTTTACTATAAAATAAAATACTATAAGAATTAAATAAAAAATAAAAACTTACCGTATAATTAAATTTACTTAATCGAAAATATTTTTTTTTCCTGATGTGTGTGCGTGAAGGTATGTACGTTTTTGGGTGGTGGGTGTGTGTGTGTCGTCGGTGAGCTAGTGTGTGAGTCGGTGTGTGGGTCCGTGTGAGTGGGTCTGTGTGTGTGCGTCGGTGAGCTGTGTGTGGTCGGTGTGTGGGTCCGTGTGAGTGGGTCTGTGTGTGTGTGGGTGTGTGGGTCTGTGTGTGTGTGTGTGTGGGTGGGTGTGTGTGTGGTGTGTGTGTGGTGTGGATGTGTGTGTGTGTGTGGATGTGTGTGTGGATGTGTGGGTCTGTGTGTGTGGGAGTGCGCGCGTGGGTCGGTGTGTGTGCGTGAGTGCGAGAGAGGTGTGCGAGAGAGAGAGCGAGAGAGGGGCGAAGAAAAGAAGGGGGGGTGGGGGGGTATATATGGGGGATGATGAGGCGAATTTCGCCTCATCAAACAAGGCGAATTTCGCCTCATCCTAGTCACCATGAGGCGAATTCGCCTCATCCTAGTCAGCACTTGAGGCGAAATTCGCCTCTGACTAGGCTAGTGAGGCGAAATTCGCCTCATAATCCTAGTCAGAGGCGAATTTCGCCTCAAGTGCTGACTAGGATGAGGCGAATTTCGCCTCATTTTAACAAATGAGGCGAAATTCGCCTCAGATACTTTAAGAGGCGAATTTCGCCTCTTAGTTTTCGCCTCCCCTACCAACTTTTCTACTAGTGGGTGTTTGCTTGGCCTATCGTCTATCCAAAGTGACGAGTAATAATGAAGTGATGCGAAGATGAAAAGGACAACATCTTACGAGGAACGACGGAACAGATGATATTTTCTTTTTCAAATATTCTTATACTTCCTTGAATAATTTATGTAATATAATATATATGGGATGGTTACAGATTGTGTGATTGGCCATTATCAAGTATTTATAAATACATGTTACTATATAATTATTGTAAATAACTTCCTGCACTCCACTTACTGCAATTTTTATTATTTAATTTATTATTTAGAAGATGTGTCATTAAGATCACATGAATACCAAAAATAATATTATATGTATAAACCATTCATAATGGCATCTCATCTAGCACTTGTTAAAACTGGCATTATAAGAAATTCGTAATATTTCCAAAAATGCTACATTTGAACTTGTTTTGTTAGGTTTGGCTAAAGAAGACAATTATCATTCTCAATAAACCCTTAATTAGTGTAAAAGGATTTTATTTTTAACAAATATCTTTCAGTAATTGTATGGACTCTACCGAACAAGTTGCATTTATTTATTTATTTATTGACCATGACATGGTTTGGATCAAATTGATGTGCCATCTCACCAAAATGTTTATTTTTGTATGCTGAAGTATGTTAACACGATGCAAACAACATTTTCGTATCTTTCTAATAATATGCTGTATGCAACTACCCAACCAAATAAAACAAGATATCAATTGGTGCTTAGAAAGTAACAAAAAGGAAGGATAAATAGTAACTAAGGCCTATCAAGATTAGGTTTGCATTTGCGGTAAATTACATATAAAACCTTTTATGTTTTCTTCACATACTCTTAACTACTTTATCTTTGTGTAGAGAAATGAATTGACTTTCTTTCAAATATTTAAGCTAAACATTGCAACAATTTAGGTCTCACTTAGTTAACTAATGAGGCTTAAGGAGTAGGTTTAGGATTTGGATACTTTGAGGATATGGCATGATGGGTTTGGATGTTTTTGTGAACTAATTTATCTGCTCTCAACCAATCTTGTGCATGCTCTTGCATTGAGAGAAGCTCTCAATACGCTATGGTCTAGAAAGAGCCTTTGAAGATATTTATCAGGGTGACTTATTTCAGCATCTCCCCTAAATACTCAAGAGCTTCACTAGATTTTTCACAATTGAGAGAGAGATCAGAGAAACATAATTCTAACCACTAGAATCTTGTTGTTTTAAAACAAAGAATTGCTTAGATAAAGAACAAACTCAATTGCTCAAGAACTAGGAGGTCAAGACCTTAAGCTCCCTTTTATCTACGAATTGGAGCCACCTGAACTTCCTACTCCACATGCACAAAAAAAAAAAAAAATCGCATTTCCCGTCCTTACTACCCAATTTAAGTCATCCTCCCATATGCCATATTTATATTATTCCATTTAAGTCACATAAATTGCCAGACTCAGATTACATGAATGTAATACCATAAAAAAGATTCTGCATCTTTTTCGATTGCTCCACTGGACATAAAATAAAGTGATATAGGTAATGACACCAATAAGGAAAAAGAACGACAAACCCAACTAATGCCACTTCATAAGAGCATGAAGCTAATATGAGTCATCAAGTGAGACACGATGTTACTCACTACAAGAAAACTGCTTTAGAGGAAAAAAGCATGTGTCTAAAGATAAATTTCTATCACAAAATCTTCGTCATTAATTCTATTTGTAGAAATAGAACTACTTTTATTAAATTTTCGTTACAAAATTTCTATACCTAAATGTCATTTTTTTTATAGTGATTAGAGAACACAAATCAACAAAGCATGGCTTTAGAAGGTTAACAATAAAAATGATACAATAAGTACATTAAATTGAGCTTAAGAAGGGGTTGAATTAGGTTTATACCAAAATTTAACTTTTTCTTGATATTTGTTACATTCTGCAATAATATTAATGGTGATAGGATAGATAGATAAATAGCAAATCAAGTGCAACAAATATAAAAGAGATAGAGATAAGAAAATCAAACCATAGATTTAAAATGAAATTTAGATTATCTCTTTTTCAAAATGATATGTGTAAATATGTTTGATTTGCATATATATTTTATCTATATTTGATCTATTTGATCTTTTGATGAGAACTGTCAACTTTTTTATCTATATCTATTTCTTGATAAATAATTTATTACAAAAAAGTTGAAAAAAATGTCTGTATCTGCCGGAAAAAACCAAACAAATAAACCCTAAAGAGGTAGTGTCTTTTTGCAATATAGCAAATTTCTCGTAAGGGGAATCACTTCGATTGGCAAATTATTACTAAAAGGCAAAAGTAAGTGAATGAAGGATGTTTATTTGTTTGATACCAAACATAGATCCTCAAGATGTTATTGCTGGCCCAAACTTGCTTATATATAAGCTCTTGAGAAAATTTGGTCATTACCACGTTTCTTCGATGTTTACCCTTGCAGTAAATTTTCTCAACAACTAAAAATGCTATGCATTCATAACCTAATCGATAAAGGGTTTAAGACTTCTTCTTAATAAAAAATGACTGTAGCTAAAACCCTCTTATGTTCGTTTGAACACTCTGTCCTAATGCCCAAACTCCACCTTATTGATTCAAGATCAATAGCTAAAAACCATGTCAGCATCCAGTCATCATGCTCTTGATTTTGACACTAGTTGTAAAACATGATTAGTTCCTTTAGATCATGCTAGCATATACTTCATGTTCTAGAGTTCATAGGCTAACTGCAACACAGTAAGTTCCCTGCAAAACATTAGACGAGGCATTAAGTAGCATCATACAAGTTCCACATGTGTACAACAACTTTTATACATTGAGCTAGAAAGAAGTGTACGGCAAAGGCCAACTAAAATCAATTTTCTCATAGAAAAATTTTCTAATTGTCTACAATTTTGTCTCATCAAATATCATCATGAATAACTTAATTCAACAAATTCAAGCAGTATTGGAAAATAATAAGGTCCTAAGCAAACTCATAGCAAGGTCATCATAGCTCATTCTGGTCTATCTACTCGTGTTGTTTTGAGGAAAATGCAATATTATTGAATGTTACTGATCTTGCTCAGAAAAGCAGTACCCAATGGTTCTAACTAACCAATCATCCGAAGGCTATTCCTTTAGAGGATGATGAGCAGGACCTTATACTAAAGTTAGCAAAGACATAGATATCTAGTTGAGAGAAGTAATGGTATGTACGCATATAAGCTCGCGACTTAATTGAATTTTAAGGGTTTGTGGTTCCAAGGTTTATAATATAAAAGAATGTTAGGATGTTTCATAATGTTTTGATGATAAATGGGCTTAAATATTTTCAAACATGTTTGTTAATTACATATATTCTATCTTATAGGATAGTTAAAGTATAAATGAGAGTACAAATGAATACTGGACTAAAGTTTGGAATAATTATATGAAGTGTATAAAGTTTCAATAGTAAAAGAAAAAATCAGAATCAAAACTTTCGTATATATTCTCAACTCATAATCTTGATACTACAAACTCTATAGATTGAATATTTTTGCAGAATAATGTTTTATTATTACACTAAAAGTTAACAGTTACCCAAAGGGGGCTTTAGATAATTTTATTTATCAAAACGACATTTATAATATTCATAATTGAGCTAAAAGTTTATTTTGATGAAATTGTCTTGTTAAGATATGTTAAATGTATGGTATATGTGAACTATTTTTACCATATGATTTAAAATTAGAAAGGAAGTTAGTTGACATGGGTTAGTGGAAGCTTAAGGTGTGACAACTCAGTTACAGGAACAAAATGGAAGCAAATTCACTTGATTGAATATCCATATCCTCAATATCTCATTGAATTGGAACATTCCACCTTTATATATTATTATATGGCCTAGAAAATTCTAGAAGAAATCTCCAAATAGCTATATTCGATAGGGAAAATTGCTTGTTTAATGACAACTAGAAAAATATTTCAAGTAACCACGATCAAAAACCTTATTAGACCTTTGTATCATGCGATAAGGTTTTATAGCATGGGTAAACAGATTAAGGCACCATACTTGGGTAGTAAAGCTCTGGTTCCTTTAGAGATTATACTAAAAGGGCCGGCGTAAGAACCCTTAGATGAGGCTATTTGAGACAGAGTTTTCCATGTTTGGCCTTTTGAGTTGTGACGTGAGCATAAGGTGCATTCTCTAAAGAATAATTTGATTGTAAGTCAAGATTTTGGCAGGTAAAGATGGATGAAGAGTCACAACCATGGACTGCTTTTACTTGTCCACAAGGACATTTTCAATGGAAAGTTATGCCATTTGGATTAAAAAATGCACCTTCAATTTTTCAAAGGAAGATGGATATAGCTTTTCAAAATCTGAAGGATTTCACTGCAATTTATGTAGATGATGTTCTTGTTTTTTTCCAAAAGCGAACATGAACACATAGGGCATTTAAATATGGTGCTTTCAGAATTTCAAATATAGGGAATACTAATAAACACAAAAAAGGCACAGTTTTTTAAAAGGAATATTGAATCTTTATGAGTAGAAATAGGATAAGGAAAAATCAAGTTACAGGAACATATAGTAAAAAAGGTGATAGAATTTCCTAAACAAATGAACAAAAAGCAATTACAGGCATTTTTTGGTTTACTAAATTATGCAAGACCTTTCATAAAGGATTTGAATTCTTTACAGGACCCTTTTATAACAAGATCTCAGGTTTTAAAAGTTTGTCCCAAGAAGACATAAAACAAATAAAGAAAATAAAGGAACATATCAAAAGGAATCATAGATGGAATGGCAACAAAGGGAATAAAGATGATAGAACTCATGGAAATAGATTCTTCCGCTTTGGAAGGAGAAGAATGTTGTTTATCAAGAAATACATAAAGGAACAAGGAAAGAAAATTAAAAAGCTAAGGGATTTTATAAGGAGAACAAAAGGATACATAGAACAGCTTGAAAGTCTTTTGGAGTTACACTTTGAGGACCTAACTCCAAGGAACATGAATTTTATAAGCACCCTACAAAGAACAAGGATATATAGTAATTTACATAATAATTATAATTTTATTAAAGAAATAAGGCGAAGAATAAAGGTTTGCGAATATAATTTAATAAGGTTCACAGGATGATATGGTTTTAAATTTTACTATTATATTGTATCTTTTTATAATAGTTGTAATTTCTGATATAGTTGATATAATATGTGATATAATAGATTTGTTAATAAATTCTAGAAAACATTTTATGTTTTAAGATTATGACACATAGATACATAAAGTATATTAAAAGGTATAAGGACGCAATAAAAAGGTATAAGAATCTCGTAAAAGATTTAGAAAAGGATTTAAAAGGGTTAATAGGCAAAGGAAAGAATTAAAACGAAGGTTAAAAGGAAATATAATAAAACCGACTACATATTCACAATTTAGATTTATTCTGGATGTAATTTACATAAGAGAAAAAGAAATAATAAAGTGTAATGAACTAATAAGATATTATGAAGGATTGATAAGTAGCATGATGGTGTGATGCATAATTTTGTTGAATAAAAACCAAAGGATAAAAAGGTTAAAGGATCACATAAAGGCAGAACAAGGGAGATTAGAATTCAAGAAAAAGGACATAAAAGGAATTGAAAAGGCATTGGAAAAGGAAAAATATCATATGGAATTTGAAGAAAAAAAACTTTTAAAGCATCATAAAGCGACTCTTTGGATCATAGACCAAATTGAAAAGGATATAGAAAGGATAACTCAAAGGATAAATTATTATGAAGGATTGGTCATAAGCATGACAGGATGAATGCAAGTTTTGACAAGATTATAGGAAGTAGTGATTATGATAGGAAGCTTTATGATTTCTTGCAATCAGTAGATAATTTAGAAATTTTAAGTATAGAAAAAGTAGAGAGTTATATTAGATAGTTAGGTTTAGAAATAATGGTTAATCTCACAGACTTGAATGAAAAAGTTAAAGAAGTAGGAAAAGAGTTTATACACATCCACCAGTTTTTAGCAAAAGATAGGTTGTATATATATTTAAAGGAAGGTTTGAAAGGTACCTTGTAGATTTAAAGGACAACGAAGGCATAAATGGATTAGGAAAACAGTTAAGTCAGATTAGGTTGGTAGACCCTTGCATATTACTTAGTACAAAACTTCATGAGTAGGAATTTTAATTGGTTAAATTTAGAAATCAAGGAGCATAATAGGATACAAGTAGGAAATAGAAGTAATGTAAATAGAACAAGATTTTGAGACAGAAATAAGATCACAAGGAAATATTGAGACTTTAACACATGTATTTGGAAATGCAATGATGGATAACAATAAAGATTCGGGATCTAACACAATTCCCTCTGTAGTAACACATAGAGGACAAAACATGTGGGAAGGAATCCTACCCAGAGTACCTCATACTCACTATGTTGAAAGAGAAATAGGAAATAGGATGTGTAAAGGAAAAAGGATGCCATTTGAAACATTGGATAAAAGGAATTTGATAGACAATGGAAGAATCCTCAATACAATTGCACATGATCTGCAAAGTTGGGGACCCTTGGTAAATAATTGGACACAAATGGTTGTCAAAGCTTAGAGAGATAGTCTTTTAACAAAAGACACAGATCAGATGTACATATATTTAGGGTCTTTTTTAGGAGAAACAGCAAGAGCAATGTGGGAGTCTTATAAGAAAAATTTTCCACAATACGTAGTCATAGACAAGGATTTAAGGGCAAATCCATATAATTTTTGTAGTAAGATAAGGGTAATATTAACTAAGGAAGCACCACAAATTGATAAATATGACTAACAAAGGGATGCTATAAGAAATTTGAAACAATTGCAACTAAAGGATTGGTATTTTGTTAAAAGGTATATACAGGAGTTTTTCTATAATTGCACCATTGCTAGATGCTATTATGAAAAACTGATAGCAGACAAATTGTTTTCAAAATTATCAAGACCATTAGGAGCAGAAGTGTACAAAAAATGGAAAGAAAAGGTTGAACCAACTAGAAACTTCCTTGGTGAACTTGTTGGTATTATAGGTAGGGCTATAGCACCAATCATTGTCTGTGGTCCTTCCATAACCTCTGATAACCTTATTCCATTAGAATTACTTGCTTGTGAACCCTGAGAAGACATTGGCCTCTTTTGTGGCCGAAACCCTTTATTCCTTTGAAACTCCATGTTTTCCTAAAAAGAAAATTGTTTATATTAGTAAGCAGGATAACTCATCTGTTGCAGTATTATGTTTTCCCTTTATATGTTCAAATTCTACCTTGTAACCTTTATTTATTATTACATCTTTAAACTTTAACCATCTTCTCCTACTCATTTCATTACTCCTTGTGTTCTTATGGAATTTAACTATAGCTTCACATTCTATTCTAACTAACATCTCTTTTTTATTTATCAGTAATAATCTAAAATTATCTAAACAATTTACAACAACCATTATTTCCCTCTCTATACTTAGTAAATTTTTTCCCTTGAACTTTCCACTTGTATACCTGCAAATTTCTTCAATTTTCTTTCAGCATATTTTTATGGGATTTCCTTAATAAAATTCCTCCCCATCCTAGGATGACCAGTCATGGCGGCTTAGATGCAAATGAAGACTACATATTTCCCTTGAGAAGACACAAAGGAGTTTGTACAAACACCCAAGGGGTTTTTGTGAAAATATAGAACCAGTAAATGATGTCATAAAGGCCACAATTAAGTAAAACAAACACATTATAGCATTGCTCGTTAAGCTTCACCAAAAGGTCAACAAGTTAAGCGCAGCTTAAAAGAAGTCTGAAAAGAAAGGTTATAGGAGAAGATAATTATAATCATCAAAAGGAATTAGAAGAAATAATAAGAAGGCTAGAAAGATTACCAGTTGAAAGGAAAGAATGAAACAAACCAAAAGCATATTTTATGAAAGGAGAGTGGAAGTCTCTTTCAAAGTAAAAATGTTTCGAGAATCACAACAACCACAGGAAACTAGGGTAGTAGAAGAAGAAAGTGAGGAAAGGAATAACAGGCAAGAAGAAAGGTATAAGAGGCAAGACAATGCAAGGTTTTTAAATAGACTTAGACCATTCATAGGAGAATCCCATGTTTTACAATCCCCTAGACAGTGTATGGTCCCTAACTAGTCAAGATAATTTCAAATATGTAATTTTCTGTGCTCTGGCAAGATATTTTAATGAAATAGAATCACAGGGTATCAAAGGAACATAAAACACTTGCTACATAAAAAGGCCACAGGATAATGAATTATCACAAAGGACATAAGGACATAAGGGACAAATTAAAAGACCATATCAAATATATGGAGTTGAAAAAGGAAATTTGATAGGAGTTTTTTGCTACTAGAATGATGTTCAAACCTAAATAACAGATTATCCAAATCCTTCATGGAGGGGATTTCATGATCTTGAAACCGCAGCAAAATAACAAGGAAACAAGAAATTTATGTGGATCCCAATCTTGAAAATTTTAGGAATGTTAAAAGTACCACAGGGTATGTTAAGAGCATGCAAAGATATACAAATTTGAAATCTTTAAAAGAAGAACAAGAAAAGAAAATATCTTCTCTTAAAATCTAGAAACCCTAAATAAAAAGAGAAGTATTGAAAGCATTAAGGAACATAGTAAAGACTACATAGAAGCATTTCCATTCCAAAGGAGGAAAATAGGAAAAACACCCCAAGAAGAACATGAAAATACAACTATAAATCCCCAAAGTTTTGCGATCGATTAAGCTTAAATCCTAATTAGAAAGTCAACTGGAAATTATAAAGTCAACAAAACCCTAGTCAAATGCAACCATTCAAGTCCGGCAATCCCATGTTCGTAACCCTAAGTGAGTAAGTGAGAGATTAATATGTAGGATAGTTCGTAATATCATGAAAAAGCTTAAAATATTAGATTAGTTAAACCGCGATTCGTTTTGAGCCCGATCGGATACAGTTTTCAAAAAGCATGTCCCAGGGCTCGGAGTAGTAAAAATATTCCAAATATACCATTAGACTCATGAAGATATAAGGTTTTCAAAAATATCAGTTTTATAATTTTTCGGTAATTAAAAATATCAGATATCGCAATTATACGCGTATTTTCTTACTATTGGTACTTTATTTGTCATATCTACTTTACACTATACTATTCATACACTATTTATCTATCTCTACTTTTTCTTACAACCTACTCTTACAACCATATACCTGTTTTCTTACAATTTCCATTTCTAATACAACTTCACATCTCTCATATCTTATTTTTCATTAACAAAAATACAAAAAAAATAAATTTCTCTATCCCTCCCACTCAAATATGCGTCAGCCCCCTCTCCCATTCCCCTCAATTTGTTTTATTTTTTATTTATTTAATTAACATAAACTACCCTCTACTTTTTCTTATAAATACCACATTTTCCTTCCATTTCCTTCGCACCTTTCATATATTACAATTACTCTCTCAAAATCTCTCCAAAAGCTCTCTTAAATTTTCTCTAGATTCTTCTTCTTCTATAGGTAATAGTTTAAGCTTTCTATATGTTCATTTACTTAGTATGAGCATAGTGTGTGTTTTCTAAACTCATGGAGGTTAAGAAAGCAACAATATGTTCATACTTTGTTCTTGTTCATGAAACTAATTTCCTTTATGTTGTTTTATATATATCTAACTAAATATATCTATGTAATTATATATATCTTTTAGAGAATATAAGCTCATTTGTTATTGCAATTTATTTACTTTTAAGTTGTTTTAAGACTAGTCTTTCTAGTCTTAGACTTGTTCTCATCAAGTTAAAATAATTTTTTTTCTTTTGAGACGTCTAATCTTAGTCCCGGAAGCCTTGAAGAAGCTAAGGCTCCCAATACTTGATAATATTATTATGCTTATTTATTTCTTATGTTCTTTATTACCTTATCTTATGACTTTTAGCTTTTATAAACTATTGATCATATTCATGCATAGCTAATAAGTTGTTGTCCAAATAAAAAAAATGAATCTTTTTGATGAAAGAATAAAATTAAATCAAAGTTTTTCAAAGACTTAGAAAAATATTTTCAAATAAATCTCTTTTAAAAGTTTATGTCAACTCATCATGAAATTTCAAACTATTAATAAATGAAGTTTCTTTAAAGTCTAAAGATATTTCCTTTTTGAATAATAAAAGAAGTCTTGATATATAGAGAATAACTTGGTACTATTTTTACTTACTTTCTAAACCAAGAGTTAAATAAGTTTTTAAGAAAATCAACTTACAAGGAAAATGAAAATGAATTTCGAAGAATAAACTCATCAAGTACTACTAAAGAAAACTTTTTGAAACTCTATTTTTCAATTCCTAGAAATAAATTTAGTAGATAACCTCAAAAGACCAAACTTTATTTTCAACTCACTTTTGATAAACTAAAGAATCAAAATATAGTATATTAGATTTTGATCATCCAAAAATTTATAAGTTACTTCATCCACATAAAGTAAATCTAACAAATCCAAATTTCCAAAACACTAGAAAAGGTTGTTTTAAGGAAACAAATTAAATAAGACAACACCTATATTATCATGCATAAATTATAAGTCTATTTATATACATAAGAAATTCTTTTCAAAGATATACATATTTAAGTTTCACTTAAATAGCCTTAGTAAAGAAAGGATTAGAAAATATTGTTTTTCAAGAAAGGAATTTTCGTATTAAATCTATACCCTTCTAATCCAAGACTCAAATGACCTTTTATGGTAAAAGTAACCTTAGAAATGGATAGATCTTCACGAGTAGGTAGAAAACGACATATAATATGCGAAATTCCGAGTTAAAATGAGCAAGTTATGGCCATTTTAAGTTGGAACTTTCTTCAAATCCGATTTTACCACAAATTAAAGATAGATTTAGAATCTTCAAAATAGAAATTCTATGAAAGAATTATTTTGGGTATTTCATCTTGTTTAGGTGAAGAAGGAACCGATATCGCCTTCTCGGAAGATTATTTCGACTAGGAGCGATCATCATGGAGTAAGTTAATCTCTTACTAATTACGTTTCCTTGATTGTACTTATAAGTAGTAGCACTAGAGAGTAAAGAAAAAGATAAATGAAAAAATGTTATGTGATTTGGATTCATGATTAAATGATGTGGTTGTTGAATAAAAGCTAAGTATATCGAAAGAGGAATTAATAAATAACTTATGTTTTCTTGCAATGGTATGATGAATATTGTTTTGGTCACCTTTAATTTGAACTCGACAATAATTGAATAAACCAATATTAAATAAATTCATGAATAACATATTTTGAATCATATTTATTTTTCGCTACTATTCTTCGTGTGGGGAAACGAGGAGTCGTAGTGGTGGCTAGTAGGAGCCAGAAAGTCTACATGGGCTAGTAGGGGCCGGAAAGCCTACAGGGCAACTAAGAACCGATAAGTCTGCAACTATTGATGGTCGTATGGGTCGGTAACCACCCAACCCCGACATGAAGGGCATAAAATCCATACTACACATGGTTTCCGGTTAATCGTGTGTATTTTGTTTGCTCATGTGATTGATGCATTCCCATATGATTGTCTAAAATACTTGTATGTTTTATGAAAATGTTTTGAAGAAGGAAGTTATCTCACTAAGCTAGTTTTGCTTATACCCCTATAGCTTTTGTTATAGTTTGATTACTTATGGTTGGCACCAAGGAGCCCCTTTTGTCAGGTATGAGCCAAAGCTATTAGGAGTTTTTGGAATAAGTATATATATTTAGTTTTGGATGTAGACTTCTAAGAAAAATCTCTATAGTAGACTTATGATATATTCATGTATGTTTTGAAGATGACTTAGTTCGAGCAAGGCTTTTAGAGCGGAGGAATGCCCCTAAGAAGTTGTAAGAAACTTTTATCTTAATGATTATAACATATTTACCTTTATAAGTTTTTGCATACTTTTATTATCTGCTTAAACATAATACCCTTTTGAGTCTCCTACTATCTTGGAAGCACGCTTTGCACGTGATATCAAAGCTCTTGCGTGACTAAGATTGTCATTCATTAGCTTTAATATTATGTGCGGCGGACTACCACATTTAGGGTACTCTCCGGGGTGTGACAACAACTGCATTCATTTTCTTCAAAAGGAATGAATTTATTTCCAAACTTCCATCTCTTCCAAAATGGTTGATAAAAGGATATGTGAAGAAAGTGTTTTTAAGGCCTTTTATATTGCTCCAAAAAACAATACAGAAGAACACATATGTTTTGATGAAGTTGGATTTCGATCTATGGTAAAGATAAAGGCTTTTCCAAACCCTCCATGTTACTCCTGTTTGGGAAAAAATTTACAGGTTGAAATAAATAATCATTATCAAGATAAATATTATTGCCCAAGTCATGTACGTTATAATATACATACAGCGACTATAGATCTTAGCTATTTTAAAGGATTCAAGATTGGAAACCAAGAATACACATTGGCTACCCTTCTTGATTATGGGCTTGTCACAGAAATTGTGGGCACATTTCCACAATTCATGACCCAACCCATGGGAAAAATGTTTCATGAAGTTCTAGCAGCCTTAAGAGATATAAAATGGGAACATGAAAAACATGATATCCTTGTGAAATATTATGTAAAAATAAAGGCAATACCACCAGAATGGTTAAAATTTGAATCTATATTAGCACAAATCTTGTTCTATTTGCATTACTTCATCTACCAATTCTAACAAGATTTCCCTTTTCTTGATTTTCCTTTCCAAAATAATAAACATCTCCTTGTTCTGTTTTCCTTCCAAACCTTACTTCTTGCATTTCCCCTATTTCCTTTATCTTCTTAATTGTGTCATATACACAACTAGAGGTTGACATCTTATCTCCTTTCCAACCTGAAATGTCTATTTGTTCTAACACATTCATCATTCCTAATGTTTCTCTTTCTCCCAAGGTTTGATTAAAATTTTCTGACTCATTATCTTCATCTCCTGTAGATCTTGGTCTGTAATCATAAGATCTAAATCTTAAAGAGTATGTGCCATCTGGGTTTGGATACATCAAACTCCCTGCAGGAACTCTTTGTGTCTCACTTGCCATGTTTTTGTTTACATTCCATTCTTCTCCTTCCAAAGCAAAAGAATCTAGTTCCATGGGTTCTATCATCTTTATTTCCTTTGTTAACATTGCATCTATGATTCCTTTTATGTTGAGCTTATAAGATATTTCACTATTATTTGTTGTTTTACAAATAAAGCCAATATCTATAAGCAAGTTCTCACCTATGTGGTCTTCATATCCTTTACTTTGAAGTCTTATCTCAATGTTGCTGAGATTGTTTATAGAAACCATGAAATTAGGTACACAGTAGAACAGTCCCTTTCCACTGTTTACATCTATCTCTATGGTTGCAAATATGGCCTTTCTTATATCGCATTTCCATGATTTTTCCATTAACATTACTAAGACCTTTTCTCCTACCTTTTCTCTTGTTAATCCTCTAACTCCTATAAAAATTAGCCCAAGATGGCCCTATTGTGACTGAGATCCTTTCTTCGCTGTTTGACCTGAACAACCCTGTTTTCCAACTTAAGATTCCTACTTGGTCCAATCTCCTAGGATTTAATAAAGTAATGGGATGGTTCGAATAGATTTCAACATCCTTATCTATGTCTACTGCTTCTTCCAAATGTAGCATATGATCTCCTTGTCTTCTCCCGATGTTTATTCTATCCAAAATTCCTACTCTATAGGTGGTTTCTACAGAACTTGTACTAGGTCTAGGGGATTGTAAAACATGGGATTCTCCTGTGAATGGCCTAAGTCTATCTAAAAACTTTGCATTGTCTTGCCTGTTATTTCTTTCCTCACTTTCTTCTTCTACGACCCTAGTTTCCTGTAGTTGTTGTGATTCTCAAAATATGTTTACTTTATAAGAGACTTCCACTCTCCTTTCATAAAATATGCTTTTGGTTTGTTTCCTTCTTTCCTTTCAACTGGTAACCTTTCTAGCCTTCATGTTATTTCTTCTAATTCCTTTTGATGATTATAATTATCTTCTCTTATACCCTTTCTTTTCAAGACTTCAATTTATGTGGATGATGTTCTTGTTTTTTCAAGAATTCACCGCATTTGTTGCATTCAGATTACGAGCAGTTAAATAGCATACTTAATTATATCATTTAGCACATCTATTCACAAGGATTTAGACACTCCTTACAAAGCTCACAACTTTTTAGGAAATTGGATGAAAGTAAAAGATAAACAGGTAATGGAGATAATAGATAAGGTTGACTACATAAAACAAACACAGGTCGATATAGAAAGAAAGTTAAAGGAGTTATAACATATAAAGGCTATAAGACAAGCACAGAAGGAAGAAGTAACTATGTCCAGCTAATTTTCCTTTTAAGTTATAAAGGTAACCATGCTCTAAAACCTTATTAGACCTTTGTATCATGTGATAAGGTTTTATAGCATGGGTAAACAGATTAAGGCACCATACTTGGATAGTAAAGCTCTGGTTCCTTTAGAAATTATACCAAAAGGATCGGCCTAAGAACCCTTAGATGAGGCTATTTAAGGCAAAGTTTGTCATGTTTGGCCTTGTGAGTTGTGGCGTGGGCATGAGGTGCATTCTCTAAAGAGAACATTCCTCCACTGATCAACTATCTTCGCTTTAATTGTTTACCCCTGCTATAAAGTCATTTCCTATGGCACAACAATCCCGATTTTGAATCTTGTTAGAACTGGCAGATGAAGTAATGCAAATAGAATAAGATTTTGAGACAAAAACAAAATCACAAGGAACATGAAGAACATGATATCCTTATAAAATATTATGTAAAAATAAAGGTAATACCACCAGAATAGTTAAAATTTAAATCTAGACCAGCACAAACTTGGTTTTGGATTTCCCCAATTACAGGAAAGGTTTTAAGCTGGACTATCATTAAAATTAAACAGTATATATTACAGTAATTAAACAACTAAAGATAAACAAATAAAGCTAAGTAAAAATAGTAAAGAAAATAAACAACTGTTGTGCTTCCATTTCTTCATCCTCATCTTCCAAATAATTGGGATCATATGGATTGTCATTTTCATATTGTTCAACTTCCCTGTTTAGGTTTTCTACTATGCTATTTAACTGCTCGTGATCTGAATGCAACAAATGTGGTGAATGCTGAAAATAAAAAAGATGAGAAAAACTACTGTTTCCTACTTGTATCCTATTATGCTCCTTGATTTCTAAATTTAACCAATCAAAATTTTTACTCATGAAGTTTTATACAAGGTAATATGCAAAAGTTTACCAACCTAATCTGACTTAACTGTTTCCCTAATCCATTTATGCATTCCTTATCCTTTAAATCTGCAAGGTACCTATCAAAACCTTTCTTTAAATATATATACAACCCATCTTTTGCTAAAAACCGGTGGATATGTATGAACTCTTTTCCTACTTCTTTAACTTTTTCATTCAAGTCTGTGAGATGAACCTCTATTTCTAAAACTAACTGTCTAATATAACTCTCTACTTTTTCTATACTTAAAATTTCTAAATTATCTATTGATTGCAAGAAATCATAAAGCTTCCTATCATAATTACTACTTCCTATAATCTTGTCAAAACTTGCATTCATCCTGTCATGATTATGACCAATCCTTCATAATAATTTATCCTTTGAGTTATCATTTCTATATCCTTTTCAATTTGGTCTATGATCCAAAAAGTTCCTGCAGGGAGTTTGATGTATCTAAACCCAGATGGCACATACTCTTTAAGATTTAGATCTTATGATGACAGACCAAGATCCATAGGAGATGAAGATAATGAGTTAAAAAATTTTAATCAAACCTTAAGAGAAAAAGAAACATTAGGAATGATTAATGTGTTATAACAAATAAACATTTTAGGTTGGAAAGGAGATAGGATGTCAACCTCTAGTTGTGTTGATGACACAATTAGGAAGATAAAGGAAATGGAAAGGTATCTTAATGCTACATACAATTCCCATGCACAAGAAATAAAGGTTAATCAATGGAGTCTTAGAAAGGAAGATGATGATACAAATGATGAAGAACCATTAAGGCCAATTCAATATTTTCTAAATAATTTTGATATACTATAGCTAAAAGTCCTAAAATATTTACAGTATATCTATTGATTAAGATGCCATGGTGATTATTTAAAAGAAAATCTAGTGCTATTATACATCTAATTTTTGAACTACCAAAATTCCATAATTATATCATTCCATTATGCATAGGTAAAATCCATTCTTCTCCTGTGAAAAAACTTACTTTATGTTTCTTTATACACCTACATTCCTTTGTTTTATTTCCATGAATATCTGAACTAATTCTACATATATCCATTTGTTCTACTTCATCTATAGGTGCTATCCTTTCATCTATCATGTTTCCAGTACTTCCTATATCTATTAATGCATCTAGCTCTATTGTTTGTGTCTTAAAGAATAATCTTATCCTAATATATATACCTACAAATTTTGTAATATGCCTTTCTTTTGGTCTTGACATCTTCATCTCCTTAATCCTTTCATCTTTTATCATTTCCAAAGACGTGTTGGCTGCTCCCATATAGCTTCTTATTGTGTCTTCATGACCATCTCCTTCTTCCCTTATTATTATCCGTTTGTTCATATTGTCCTTTGCCTTTCTTTTTCTAAAATTGATATCCTTTTTTTTATTCCCTATATCTCTTCTTCTATCCTATCTATCTTATTGTCAATCCTCATTATCCTTTCTCCTATTGCATCCTGTTGAAAACTTCTATTGACTACAAACCTTTCATTTCTTTGTTCTAAGCATATTTTATAAGATTCCATCATATGGCTTCTGCACTAATATATGAGTTTTGTTATCGGATATCCAAAACCGAATTTGCATAGATGATCTTCTGATCCACTTCCTTGAGTCCAATTATGCCTACAACCTTCTATGTTTTCTCCTGTGTTCATCATTATATTCCTTATGTCTTGTAACATCCTGTTTAGCAATTCAACCTTTTCATCTTGATATTTTATCCCTATTTGTTCTTTATAAGGATTCTAACAATTTTGACTTAAGAACATTCCTATAATATCATTTTCATTTCACTATAGATTATTTCCGTATCACTCATGTCTTCATCAATTACCAAAATGTCTTCGTTCATGCACTCAACTAAAATACTAGCCATAGTGTTACTATTATGCCTTTTAAGACATGCCTTTGCCATGTGTCATTCCTCATTACAAGTATAACACTTTAATTTATTCTTGTAAACCCTATTTTTATTGTATTTCCTTACGTGCCTGTCTTGTTTTAACCATGGCTTTTTTGCCCTACTTTTCTTTGCAAAATATTTCTTTTTAGGCTTGTACTTTGGCTTTAGCCTCCTTTTGTTTCTTTCCTTTGCTCCGTATACTTGTGGTGTATAAATAGTTTGACAGAAATTATAATTTCCTCATTTCAATTGCCTATTTATATGTAAAGCTGTACATTTTTCTATTAACTTATCTACAATAAACTTTATCCTAGTTCCTAAGTTATTTAACTCTTCTCCTAGAGTTGGTTCAACATTTTCTTTCCATTCTTTGTACACTTCTGCTCCTAATGGTCCTGGTAATTTTAAAAACAATTTGTCTACTATCAGTTTTTCATAATAGTATCCAGCAATTGTGCAACTATAGAAAAACTCCTGTATATACCTTTTAACAAAATACCAATCCTTTATTTGCTATTGTTCTAAATTTCTTATAGCATCCCTTTGTTGGTCATATCCACCAATTGATGGTGCTTCCCTAGTTAATACCACCCTTATCTTACTACAAAAATTATATGGATTTGCCGTAAAGCCTTGTTTGTGGCTACGTATTGTGGAAAATTTTTCTTATAAGACTCCCACATTGCTCTTGTTGTTTCTCCTAAAAAACACTCTAAGTATATGTACATCTGGTCTATGTCTTTTCTGTTAAACGAATATCTCTCCAAGCTCTGATAACCATTTTTGTCCAATTATCTACCAAGGGTCCCAACTTTGCGGATCATATGCACTTATATTGAGGATTCTTCCGTTGTTTATCAAATTCCTTTTATCCAATGTTTCAAATAGCATCATTTTCCCTTTATACATCCTATCTCCTATTTCTCTTTCAACGTAGTGAGTATAAGGTACTTGCTTGAGATTCCTTCCCACATGTCTTGTCCTCTATGTGTTACTACAAAGGCAATTGTGTTAGATCCTGAATCTTTATTGTTATCCATCATGGCATTTTCAGATACATGTGTTTAAAGTCTCAATATCTCCTTGTGATCTTGTTTCTGTCTCAAATCTTGTTCTATTTGCATTACTTCATTGCTAGTTCTAACAAGATTTCCCTTTCTTGATTTTCCTTTCCAAAACAATACATATCTTCTTGTTCTGTTTTCCTTCCAAATCTTTTCTTATGTTTCTACTAGCCTTTATATATAGGCTATGACAAGGCAGTTACGTAACTAAGAAAAAAAAAACATAATTGTGACAGAGCTAGGTACCTAAAAATTTAAAAAAAAAAAAAAAGGAATTTGCTTGAATTCATTATTTATTATGAATGAATAATGAATATTGAAAGACTTATCTGCTATTAATGAGATCGAAGGGATTTACTTGGATTCAACGATCGGATTTGCTGGAAAGATTTGGAGTTTTGGAGAGAAAAAGTTGAAAAGATAGCATTGAATTTGGGAATAAATAGGTTTAAATGCAGTTAAAAAGAGATGAAAATATTTATTGCTTCAAGGAATGATGAGATGGAATGATTGAATGCAATTGAATATCTATTAATGATATTTGGTAACTAATAGCAAGCCGAAAAAAGAATTGAAATTGTGGGAAAGAAAATTTAGAAAGTGATATGCCATTAATACGAAATAAATATGGAAGCATGACAGTTTTGAAATTTAATTTTTCAATGCATGAAGTTGCTTGGATATTTGGATGAAACTTAAGAATCGAAGTGCAATTTGTAAGAACATATGACACGGCTACATTTATAGAGGCTATTTTATTGGCTACATTCATGGAGACAAGAGCACTTAGAGGAACAAATCATTTAGATATACTAGGTGACATGTACAATGAGAGTGGTGCCGCAAATTTGTGCACCACAATATAATTATATGCAATAAGGATAGTTGCAACATCGGCGCTTGATTTTTACTTGATGACTCAACTCCGACAAATGAAGTCTTCAACCTTATGAAGGCACCTGGTAGCATCATACGCCAAGTATTGGTTAAAATATGCATAAATGCAACTAATTCCCAAAATACTTGAACTCCATCCAAAGAATTTTGGTCAGAGGGCACAATGTAAGCAGACTTATAATTTTATGTATTATAATTTAATTATTAAGCTTGACTCGTGAGTTAGGTGACAGAGCCCAGCAAGCCCGGTCTAATCTTTGGGATGGCTTAGGGAGATTTGGCTTGATGGGCTCGGAACAAGGATCATTGGACGATCTACCACATCCAAGCTTTCTCAAGGAGGCTCATGCATACATAGGAGATGACTGTTGGCCTTGGCCCATGAGCTTACTCCATCATCCATCAATAACTAAGGTGATCTAATGGTCCTCATCAATGCCAAGTGCCTATAAATACTCAGTCATTCATTCTCAATTGTAACTTTCAGAGAGAGAAAGAAAACAACATTCTATAGAGAAGGCTCTGCTCAAAAAGATCAATCAAAGCAACTCAAAATTTCCATCTCAACTTCTTAAGAACTGTAAGGTAGATGCACAAGGTTTACTCAAGCTCCCTTACCTGTCACTTATGCATTCGAGACCCTAAAACTGTCTATTCCTCCTCCCATGTCATTCTCTCCAAACCATCCCATTAGCAAGTGTCATCTCTTCAGCAACATTCCAAAGTCACGTGTCAGGCGCGAGACCCACACGACTCGTGTGTGGCCGCTAACAACAGAAGCCCTCATCTACAATAGTTAATATACCAAAGCAAAATGATTAGTAACTATTACTCTACTTATTAAACCCGTTTCATAATCTATCTTCAGGATTAATTAGTTCGTTATTCTCACAATATTTCTAACATTAAGTTCATTCTATAGAAATATTGTTAATGATTTTGTATAGCAAAACAAAGAGATATTAAAAGGAAAATGAAAAAGAAAAATTAGTGGGAAATATACTATAATTGTGCATTTAATCAAGCTATAAACGTTGTCTTTCCTCTATTTTTTTGTTACATATATTGAAAATGCGCGATAAAGTTCGAGCTATACATAGTAAAGCAGAAAACATTACAATCCCAAATTAAATCTTAAGACGATATATTGGTATAACCATTAAATGCTTGGCTCTTGGCATAACAAGACCAAACTCTTCTTTCATATCCAATTCAAAAGGCAAAATGCCATTCGGAAGTTCCCAATCAAAGCAATGCACTAACTGCGCCAACACTAAGCGTACCACTGTAAGGCCAAGTTGCACCCAGGACACACCTTCGTCCAGATCCAAATGGCAAGAGTTCAAAGTCCCGTCCTCGCACGTCAATATTGTTCCTTGAAACCTCTCTGGTAGAACTTTTCTGGGTCGGACCACACATAAGGGTCTCGACAATTGACCACACATTAATAAAAATCCGTGAATTGCCAGGAATGTGATATTTATTGATGGTGTAGTCCTTAGTGGAAAAATGAGGAATAAGTAATGGTGCTACCGGATGGAGTCTAAAGGTTTCTTTAATGACCATGTCTAAGTACTCCAATCTATCAAGGTCGGATTCTTCTACCATTCTTTGCATGCCCACAACACTTTCTATCTCCTTTTGGAGTTTCTTCATCACATGTGGATGCCTTATGAGTTCAGTGATGGCCCAGTCTATTGTAGTAGCTGATGTATCCATTGAGGCAGCGTACAGATCCTTAAAATGATGATGAAAATAACTTAGATTAAACCATATTGTTGAGAAGGTTGAACCCATTGCACAGTTATTTATATAAATAGTTCAGAATTGCTTCGAAAATCAACCGCTCATAATCCACATGAATTTGTGAGGATTTATTTAACTGTAATATATTTATCACACTAGGCTGCTCTAGTCTATACTATAACCAATATGTGTGTCAAGTATAACGCAACCGAGGCAATGTTAGACGTGTCCATGATTCGATTTAATTTGGTTTAGGGATTGAATCGAACCAAATTGCATTTGAAACGGTCTGCTTTAAATGCAGTTTAGTTTGGCTCAAATTACTTTAGAAGCATTTGATTCTAATAAATAATCTTAAAAATCATTTGACTTTCTAAGAAAAAAAAAGATTTTTAGATTAAGTAATCTTGTACAAGAATTAAAGTTACTTATTATTATATCAAGTCATGTATTTAATTATTTCAAATATACATATTATCATGTTCTAAAATATTTTTTAATGTAAACTTAGAGTAACACATATATTTTTAATAAATATATAACATTAACTAAGAAAATCATTCTTTTACATTAATTCCATATTTATTTATGATATTCTTCCCTTGTAATGTATTTAAATTTCCATTAGCCTAGTTATTTTAAATTACTTCTTACATTTTTTCAATATGTTGTTTGTATCGAATATATGAAAATAAAGTAATTTTCCATATTACATGAAATAAATAGGAAAGCATATAGTAAATATTTTGAAAATAAACATAAAAGACATCATGATTTTATTAAAATTTGTTCTACTATTTTAGGAAAAGATTTATAGAAAAAGCAATCAATGTGTCAAAGACATGTGCAAACTACAAAGTATTAAAAACTTATCTTCTATGTTGAGGAAATTAACAACCAATTCTATATTTTTTGAGATGAGTAAAAAGTTGTTTGTTTAATGTTATTAAATATATAATACAATTAACAGTGTATTATGTAGAATATGTAATACAATATATATGCAACATTATTATTTATAAAGAATATTAATGTGGTTAAAATATAATTTAAATTCCATAAGATGGAATGGAATCATAATTTCTTCTAATAAATCTACAAACTGAAATCTTGCTTATTTTCCTTTTAAAGATGCATCTAAACACAAGTATGATATTAGAATTCAGAATTACGATTCCATTATAAATATATTCTAACATAATACATATGTATGTGATATTAGAGTGAAATATTATATATAGCCTTAATATCTAATATTTAAAAGTTATAAATAAATAAAATGATTTTTTTATTTTTTTTAATGAAAAGTAGTTTAGTTTGGGTTCAAATAGCTTGGTTCGATTTGACATCAAACCATATCAATTTAGACTTTTTTCGAACCGAACCGAAATATATAAAACCACATTTTACAATATAGTTCGGTTTGATTCGATGAATGAACAACCTAGGCAATGCCAGAATGAAAAAAACATTGGCCGGAATAGTACTCCAATTTTAAGTGTGAGATGATCTTCCATTGTAAGACTTGTAACAAATTGGTTAAACAAACTTGTAGAACGTTTCGAAGTGAGCCAATAGGATAAAAAAAAATAATCAATATTATTTCTTTCATTGAAAGGTACTTTTGCAAAAGAAGAATGCTTTTGGTGCATCTAACATTATATTTTATTTGTTTTCTCCCTTCTCTAATTAGCGTGTACCACAGTAATCAAAACATGCAATATAGGCTAAACAATTTCTCCTGAATGAAACAAATCCCCACATAAATGTACTTAAAAGAAGTTTTATTATTATTATTATTATTATTATTATTATTATTATTATTATTACCAAAGATACTAAAAAGAATTTAAAATGTGAGTGCTAACTTGAATTTTATCTAATTTTGTAATTAATCATCTCAACTTTATTAAATTTTGCAATTAATCACCTAAACATAGTTGGTTAAGGCATTATAAATGACTTTAAAAATTCCATACTTAATAAAGTGGCACTTTTCAAATTGCAAGTAAAGTTATTTATAAAAATAGATAAATTTAGTTTTGATATCTATCTAATCAATTACTACCTATAGACTACATATGTTGGCTTTGTGGATCAACATGATCCAATTAAACTAATAATTATCAGCACAAGTAGATCAAAGGGGGCCAATAGGGGCCCAGCCCCAACTAAAAAAAAAGCTCATTTTTTATAATCTTTTTTAAAAAGGAAAAAATATGTGTATTATATGTATATTATAAAGAGCAACTAATAACATGAAAATAAAGGTACATAAGTGGTTAGGTACTTAGGATTGCATGATGATGAATTAACTTATTCTTTTTCAACAAGCATTTATTACATTTTCTTTTCCTCTCTCTCTCTCTATCTCTCTCTTTTAACTTTTTTGTTTCAAAATAACTAATATAATTAAACTCACTTGTCATAAAATTACATTTAACAAAATAAATTCCTATAATAATTTTTTTCCATTTTATACTATAAATAACAATTATATTATTCATATTACAAATGTTATGATTTTATTGCATAAATTATTTCTAAATAACACTAATTATATCATGTATTAACTCTTTTTAAATAATAATTAATTTTCAAATAATATATATACAATATCTTAGCAAATGCACTAAACACCCTTAAAGATTTCTTGAATGATAATTTCATACCTATGAATTTCTAATTTTATTGCCTAAAGTATTACTAAAGAACACTAATTATATCATGTATTAACTCTATTTTTAATTAACAATTAATTTTTAAGTAGCATATACATACAATATCTTAGCAAATGTACTAAATACTTTTAATTATTTCTTGAATAATAATTTCATACCTATGATGTTAGAAAATATAATAATGAAATCGTTAATGAAATTTGTATGTGTGTATATCTATATAAGATACAATATAATTAAAATAGCAAACTTAATTAAAGTTTTGACCTCCTACTCTTCTCATCCTGTGGCCATCCTGTTCATAAGCTCAATTACATTTGCATTTATGTAAAGATAATCAGAGCATAGGAATAGATAAAAGAAAATTTACCAAAAGGATGGCCTTGATATTGGATCTCTCCATACGATACTCGGTCTTTTCGATTCCCACAAAACCCAACATAACATCGACAAAGTCTCTGCTCTCGCCTTCTTTCCTGGTCTCAACATGCTCGTAAATTATCTTCTCAAGAAATGCATCAAATACTTTGCTCAGAGCCTTCATTTTCTTAGTAAGACCTTGGAGGTCTAAAGTCCCCGCGAAGGGCAAATAGTCACTTATATTCGGTGTTGCTGCAGCTGCATCGCTCTTGCATCACTGCCTTGAACCCCCTCTCATCGAACTCCTTCTCCGTGTATTTCTTTCCAAATATCATGCGGCAACTCATGTCCGTGTTCATTAATGAAATCTATTGATAAAGTACCCTCATATCAGCCCATTTATTTAAAAATATATAACATATAAACAGTGTTCATAAACCCCTAAAATATTAAAGATGCCCCCACATAATCATATTTCCATCACATGTAAAACACATATATATACCTATCAAACTGCTACTAAAACTCATGAAGCCATCACTAAAGGACATTGAATAGTAGGATTTAGAAAGTATATGAATACTTTTCAAAATTTTATAAGGAATTGAGGTATTTGAAAGTTTATCTGTGACTACACTAATATCAAAAGTGTATAACCCATTTCAAAATAAAAGTATAAATTTACTCCTTAATACTTACTTTTCTATTTGAATCCTTAACTTTTTTTTTTCCTTCTATTTGGATTATCAACATTTTTAAACTCCTACAAAAATATAATTTTTCTTAAACCTATAAGTCTTCTAAGTACATGCATGATAAGTATCAACTTCAAATTGATTCACAATAATTAATTTAACAAAATAATCATATTGATTAGAATTATTTATATCATACAATAAAAAACAATATTGAATATATTCAATAATATAATATAAATTAATAAAACATATAAAAATAACTAAAAATAAGAAAAGTGATTGGAGAAAAACACACACTCACCCAAGCAACCTTGACCTACAAACCCAACGGCAAAGGAAGCTAATACATGCTCAAGATGGAGAGGAAATTTAACTTATTTAATAGAGATCCTATTTTGATAAGGTTTTAAAAACGTTAAGGATCAGAAGAAAATGAAAAAAAAAAAAAATTGAGAAGTTAAATTAAAAATAGGTAAACACTGGGATATAAAAGTGCACTCTATTCCAATCTGAATTATATGTATATAATATTTGTTTCACCACATTTATATGAAACAAAATTTCGAAGATAACCTAAACATATACAATATATCTAATTTGCCAAACTGTACTATCATAACACTATAACATTAATAGCATTCAATTTAATGTTAAGAAAAATCATTTCATGGTTATTGGAAAAAAAAAATTAAAATAATCAAGAGGGGCAATATCAAATCAGTTCTAAGCATTGACTATTTATGTTTATCCAAACTCTATACCAAAAGTTTAACAGGATGAGTTTCATATTCAATCGCATCCCAAATTAGCATAATGATCAACAAATCACCTTATCACTCAAGTCCACGATGATGCGATTAAGAGAAGCCTTACGCAAAAACTGGACTAGTAACCCTATTTCTTCCTTACGCATAGGACCAAAGGAATTGGTTTTTGAAGCACTAAGTAGCTCTAAGGTGCACATCTTTCGGATGTTTCGCCAATATGGACCATATGGTGCAAAAGTTAGGTTCCTCTGCTCGTATGACATGTGCTTGGCAGCCTCATGTGGTGGACGACTCGCAAAAACAAGGTCATGAGTCTTGAGAATTTGTTCTGCCCATTCAGGTGATGAGACAACGATTGTGGGAACAAATCCTAGACGTAGGTACATAATGGGTCCATATTTTTAGACAACTGTGAAGATCATGGTGAGGGTTTTTTCTAACATTGGGAGGCTTCCTAGGATAGGGAGGCCCCTTGGTCCTGGAGGTAGTTTTTCTTTTATGTTCTTGTTCTCTATAATGCCCCTCAAATATGATCTCATGAAATAAGCAATAGCAAGAAATATGAGTGACATCAATAACAGGTATGTCATGGCTCTTTGGTGTTTGTTGCTCTCTCTAAACTTATGCAATAAGAGTATTAGGTGATGGATTGGGCTTGCATTTAGCAATGGGTTGGTCACATATATATTGGAAAGTATGCAAAGAAAACAAAATAGATTTTCAAACTTTAGCGATTTATCGTCCGATATTTTTTAATTTTATAAATATACCCCATGTAATATTTTTATTCAATAATTGTGTCCATATATTAAAAAATAATACATAATATGTTATTGTTCTTCCGATGAAACTCTAAATTATGTATCATTTCCCTTAAAAGTGAGGAGAATGGGTGGAGATTATCCAACGAAACCTCTCCGATATTTAATTTAATAGGTATTTAGGATGTAAAAGTGGCAAAATGAGGACTAGAATATGCAAAATATATGCATCACCATCGATGTCAACACTCGAGGACCTATCTATAGGGGAGAGGTTGCTTCTGATTTGATAACTACTAGCTAGGTGAAAGGTCAACTTGTGAGGAGAGGTCAGAGCTTTCAAAGGTTATCCCGTGGTGCCTAGTGTAGCACCGATGGGAGATAACCATGCTATTGCCGACTAGGACCATTAGCATATCCGACACCCATAAGAGATCAGACAAAGTCATAATAATTCTGCTTATGAACTAAACAGGTCAATTTGGATTTGGAAACTCATCTCCAAAACGGCTAATCAATATGTATATATACCTTATTTAAAAATTGTTTCTCAAACAAAATAATACACTTCTTAATATGAAGTTCGAGAGTGACAAAAGTATACCATTTTATTTAATGAAGGATTTTTAAGAAAATTATGCATAGTATGAATAGTATTGACAATTGCATAATGGAAAGACGTGAAGAAGACAAAAGTACACCTTTATTACTTGTGAAAACATGTACAAGTCCTATTTCAGGAGTCTATAATTTAAAAAATCTTGTTGTAAACCAAGTGGACCACTTGAAGTGGTTGGAGATTAGTCACCGCAATGTTTGAACAATATAATGCAAGGAACTATTTGGAGAATAGCACTCGACAGCCAATTAGTACGATAAAATTAGCAAAAAGATCACATGGAAGTGTTAATCAAGATATAAGCACGTCATTACGGGTGAATAATAATATCATCGGGAAAAAATTACGGAGGAAGATGAATTTATACTTTCTATGGAAACAAGGATATAAATTCATAAATTACTTTTACTTTTGTTGGACTCACTTGGTCTATCGCCATTACTATTATATGATAATGTGGCACCCATTAGTATAATTCATTATATATATAATTTTTTGTATGAAATTTAATAAATTTTAATAATATATTGGATAATAGAGTTTGTGAAAACGAAACACTATGTACTGCAACTACTTGAAGAAATTCATGGAAGAAGAAACAGAATTTGCGAAGTAAGATGGTTCATTATGATTCCAATCAATAAAATGTATAGAGAAAAAAACTAATATTTATACAAGCGAGCTAATCTGACTAACTAAAAGACAGGTGGACCAATCAAAGACAAACAAGTGTTACAGAAAAATAAATAGGACAAGCAACAAAGTTGAGAACGTGGGACGAGACGCAGTTGCGTGAAGACAGCATCTCAGCAAGACGATAGGAGCACAATTGAACTTGCAATAGAAAGAAGTTTAGTAAGAAGGTTTGCTAACCGAGCGTAAAAGGAAATATGAACAGGCTTCAAAAACCCACTAGTAACATGATAACGAATAAAAGGAACATCAATGTCAATATGTTTCGTACAATCATATAAATAAAGCTTGTGAGCTATCATCAAGGCAGCTTTATTATCACAAAAACAAGGGTATAGGATAATCAACCGAAATTCGAAGATCATACAAAATGTAAGTAGCCCACAACAATTCCTTAGCAACTCAATTGGTGAGAGGTGTTGCCTGCGAGACAAACAAAAGGCCTTAGTCGGGGGTTCGAGTCACAACGACTGCAAACAGGCTTAGAACTTGACCAAACTATGATGTAATAGTGATTCCATACAATACCTTTGAGTGCTCGACCGTTCCATCCAGGAGGAGGGCCTATGATATGCCCTGCGGGGGTACTAGCCATCACATCGCCGTCGTCTGAGAGGACGAGGTCTGACAACTGACGCCATGCTACGATGCTCCACGTCAATGGTAGAAGTACTAACTGTGGCTTGTTTCTTAGACTTACAAGAAACCAAACTATTCGCGAGCATAACACAATATCCACCAAGTGATTCTTGATTAAAGGAAGAAGATGTCCAATCAGCATAAGAAAAAATACGCAATTGCTAAGAATTTGCAGCTGAATAAAGGAGACCCAAGTCATTTTCGCCTTTGATATACTGCAGCAAATGAAAAGTAGCCAATAAGTGAGTATCACAAGGCCTAGACACAAATTGACTAAGTTTATTAATAGCAAACAAAATGTCCGGCTGAATGAGAGCCAAATATAACAAGCAACCCATAATGTGATGCTAAGGTAGAAGTTCAGAAAGTACATAACCCGAATCCTTAAGCAAATGAACACCTGTGGAGAGTGGCTATTGCAAATTTAGGAATCCAAATCATGGTTTGCAATGGATTTTTTCTTTTTTAATAAAGTCCCAAATTCCTAAATGGATCTATGTGGTTTAGATAAATCCAAGACGAGTGAGGATTTTACTTTACACTTTCTAAAACGCTAATGCGGCAGATATGCTGGCATTGCAAAATCACAAACACCCTCTACCGATGTCCACACAAAAGAACACATCAGAAATGGGTATTGTTGTGCTAGCACTATGTAGAAACGTTTTAGATTATCATAATAATTTCCTCACATAATCTCTTGTGTTTGCTCCAATTTTGAGTGTCATGAAAAGTTAGTATCTTAAATTCATTAAAGATCACCTATATATATGAAGTAAGTAGCTTCATTAAGAGGTTACTTTCTTCTAGAAACCACTCCCCAAAAGAAGATACTTCTTTGAGAAGTCACTTCCTTTTGGAAACTATTTCTTAGAGAAGTTGCTTCTTTTGGAACATCTTCTAAAAGAAGCTACTTCTTTGCAACGTTTTTTTAGTCTTCCAAATGAAGAAGATTATTATTTATTATTCTTAAGTATTTAAGATTAATAAATAATAAGGAAATTCCTACTGGGCTTATTTTAAATTAAACCCATGACCCATTTGGTTCATTCTTTGTATGTGATCCTATAGGTTCGTTTAATACTAGCAGTAGACGTGAAACACTTTCTAGCTTACGAGACATAAGTGGCCTTTGACATGACATTATGCATATCAAATTAAGTAAAGTTTGACAATCCAATTTTACTTTATCCATGACTTATGTCATAATCCTTTTGTCACGTAATATCTAAATTGAACATAAAGCATGGATAGTGTTATCCTTATATTATTCAACCTTATCATTTCTTGATCTCTAATAGGATTTATAAAACAAATGACATTTATCATACTATTAATTCATTTGAGCATAGTCATGTATTTCTCGATCTCACTTATCGAGAGGCCTAGAAATATCTCTCTCATAATAAGTGGGACAAGTCCCATTTTAATCACCCATCTTCCTCTACATGATTTACATTATGTAGAATCTCAACCTTTATAATTATCAAGTTAAAGATTTTGTTTGATTGAGTTAAATCATAATGTTCCTCATGTTGAAATCCATGGTGATTTCAAGTCTAAGGATATGGTTACATTGTTATTATTAGAATCACTTATGACATTGATGCATATAGTGATCTCAAAGTGAGTCGGTCAGATGCTCAGTTCACCAACATGTACCTATGAGTTTGATTTGTATTTTCATACAAATAAACATCTCATGATTATTAATCAAACCTCATACTAGATTTAATTCATTAATGTTCCCACGATAATGAGCATCTAAGGACATTTAGAATAATTATATGACTATTCAAGCACATTATAAAGTAAACATGTAAATAATATAATAATAAAAGTCTTTTAATTGAAAGGTAGGAATGATAATATCCAATAATAGATTTAGGGCACAATCACTAACAGTGACAAGCTAACCAGCTTACAAGTAGCAAGCCCTGCATTAGATAGTACAAATTTACGTTGATTAACCATAAAACCAGCACTAGCATGACATATTTCTAGACTAAGAAAAAAGGAAGTAGCAGCCAAGTCTTTAATTGTAAAAGCAACATCAAGGTCTTTTTAACAAATCAATTAAAGCTCTATCATTTGCCGTCAGCAACATGTTGTCTACATAGAGTATAACATCGAGAAAAATATCATATTTGAGGTATGTGAGCAAAGAACAATCACTACTTGACTAGTGAAAACCTTTGCAAGAAGAAATTGGGATATCTCAATATTCCATTACCATGAAGCCTGTTTTAAACCATAAAGTGAGCATTTAAGACGACATACTTAACCAGGAGTCACTTAAGGATAACCAGAAGAAGGTAACATGTAGATCTCTTCGATCTCCTCATTCAAGAAACCATGCAAGAAGGCATTGTTAATATCAATTTGGTGAAGTGACCAATTGTAAGCTGCAACAATCGCAAGCAATATATGAACAGTAGCTAATTTAACCATTTGAGAAAAAGTATCATGATAATAAATCCCTTCCACTTATGTATATTCTTTAGCCACTAATCTAGCCTTATATCCTTCAACACTTCCATCAAGTTTATATTTAATTTTATAAACCCATTACGAACCTATAGCTTGCTTCCCTTTCGGTAAGGTAGTAAACTCCTAAGTATCATTTAACTTTAAAGCAGTAATTTATGTGTTCATAGTATCAACCTAATCTTCATTTGTAGATGCTCGTGAATAACAAAAACGTTCTTGAGTTGTAAGAACATTTGCTAAATAAGCAAGGTAATTTGACAGGTAACGTGAAAAAAAAAAAAACTATGTACTGCAACTACTTGAAGAAATCCATGGAAGAAGAAATAGAGTTTGTGAATTGAGATAGTTTGTTATGGTTCCAATCAATAAAATACACAGACAAGAAAACTAATATTTATACAAGAGTGCTAATCTAACTAACTGGAAGATAGGTGGACCAATCAGAGACAAACAAGTGTTACAAAAAAATAAATAAGACAAGCAATACAATTGAGACCGCAAGATGAGACATAACCATGTGAAGACAACATCTCCACAGGATGTAAGGATGTAACTAAGGCAGGTTTAGGACAAGTCATAAAAAACTCGAACCCGACCCAATTCCCAATAGGGTCGCCCAAACTCGATTCGCGACCCTATAAGGTTTTATATGCAATACCAAACCACCTGTATAGGGTCATGGTCTTGACCCGCCCATCCCATTGACCTGATTTTGTCTCTACACTTTTTTTTTTCCTTTTCAATCTTTTTATTCATCATTTGTGTACTTGACTTCATGATATATTCTCCATTTTGCTTATTTGCTTCAATTTCTTTTCATTTGATGGTAAATCCACACATTAAAAAAAAAAACAGTAAGCTAAACAATTGATTTTCAATGTATGATAATCAATTTGTAATACAACATAGTAAAATTTACTTTACTTAAGAACTGACACGAATACATAAATACGAATATTGCCTCTTATTAATTATAAAAAGCATGACATCTTTAATGGGATAAAAAATTAAATTATACAATCATAGAGCTATAAAAACAATAAAAAATGGATATATTAAAGTTTTGATATTATAAAATTATTTTTTGTTTTTAGTAATCTTAATGGGTCGGGTTTAGTCGACCCTATAGGGTCATAATTACAACCTGAACTCGACTCGTGACCCTACAAGACAACAAAATTTTTTTCCAAACATGTCCATAACCCTATAGGGTTTTTAATGGGTCAAGTATCCTATAACGATGCCCCCTAGTTGTATCCTTAGCAGGACGATCAACACAATTTAGATCGCATGATGAGATGCAACCACATGTAGATATAACTCCATAAAGTTTACATAATTTAAATATATGATAGACCCAAATTTCCTATTTATAGAAAAAAAAAATGTTCCTATTTTGTGTAAAACCTATCTCACCATTTTTTGTTATTCTTTTTATTGTGATACTAATATAAAATTTGTAATCCCCTCAATATACGTAATCTAATTTTAGCAAATACTAAGAATCTAATATAGAATTATATATAATATTTGGAACAAATAGTAAAAATCACTCCAAAATTTTTCTCGATTTAAAAATATCAAAGTATGAATGAATTTGATTATACTTAGAAAGATTAGAATCTCTACCAATAAAAAATTTTTCTCAAAATACAAACTGTAACTTCTATGATCTCAAATAATTTACAAAACAATGATAAACCAATCATTAATATAAATTACTGAATCCTTTTTCCTTAAGTTCAATACTTAGAAAATAAATCATACGCTTGTTAAATAATGAAATAATAGTGTTCAAAATCTGTTAACACTATTAAGTAGCACTAGACAAAAATGTGATTAACAAATTAGAATAAGTAATTCATATACATTAAAACCCAATATTTAGTAAAATGATCACTAGTTCAACAAGAAATCATAGTTAACCTTAATTTTAAATCACAATAATGGATAAATAATTTTTAGAACCTACAAGTTATAAAAATATAAACTAAAGATAAATTACTAGAATTACAAAAGATATGATAAGGTCACAAATAGATTAATAACTAAGAATGTAGATCTTAAATAAATATTTAAATTACACTAATATTCTAATTAAAAGATTTAGAGATTTTAGAAATTAAAATCATGAGTTGCCAAAGTAACCTTTAATAATATTCATAATTAGAAAATGAACAAATTGGCAAATGTGAAACTAACATCAAATGTATGATTCAACCCAATAAAATATAATCTATTAACAATACTCATCGGTGTAAAACAATAATCCAAAGATGAATTACTAGGATTATAAATACATAATAGATACTAATACCAAACAATAATTATTAAACTAGATCTAAATTAAAAATTTCAAACCCACTGTTATACTTGTTAGGAGATTCTGAAATTATTAGGACTTGATTCCTAATTTAATTTATTGAATTTGAAAAATTTAATCACGCAAGTTAAAATACTAAAAATAATTAGTTGTGTAAACTCGGAACTAAAAATTTGTACGTATAACCAACTTAGAGTTTTGTAGTAACTTAGGAAAATTCTATTTCGATAAAACTCTTGCCTAATTGTTATAAACATACATATATAAATTAATATTTGATAAAATATTTTAGTTAATGATATGAATCAAACAAATAAACAAGTCGATTAAAAAAAAATGAAAACCACCACTAGAAGTTGCAATCACGAACAGAGGAGGATGTCTTCATGCTGGAAAATTTCTTTACGCTGTAGTGGAACAGAGGACAAATTCCTCACGGAAACAGCTGCTGTAGAGGAGGAGTCGGTTGATCACGCTAGAACAGGAAAAAATCGAATGCCACAGAATTTTCCACGGACAACCATGTACAGCAGGAAGAAATTTTTCCAATCCTTCACGCTGAAAACAGAGCTGTGGGAATCAAAGACATGAACTCACGTGGAAACAGTCCTTCACGTGCCAGAACAAAGCCTCCAAAAGCTACGTTGCGCTGCAAATTCACGAGGAGAATACTTCATACTAGGAAACAGAAATCAAGTGGAAACGGAGCCGCTGGAAATTGCATCATATTACAGAAATTTTCCATGCAAGAAGCAGTGGAGTCGATTACAAAATTCCTTTTTCCACGTACAGTCTTCACACATTGGAATTCTTCATGAAACAGAGGACGGCAGAAAATTAGAATTCATGGTAGCAAGTTGGAATTCATGTCTAAATTTCAACCAAATTAAGCTTCCCAAATTTCAAATGCAAATGAAATGCAAACCAAAACTGCAGCAAATCTGATCACGTACACAGGGAGAATTTTCAGCTTCAACATTTGCAGATGACTTGGAAAGAAAGGAGGAGTCGGCTGCAGAAAGTAGGAATCTTGCTAGAACAGAGAAACAGAGGACATAGTGTAAAATTTTTTAGGTACAGCAGCAACAGTAGACTTCTCGGTTGCAATTTGAATAACATCAGCTAGTTTAAACAAATTGAAACACACAATTTCAACTTGAAAATGACATGAAATCCAACCAAAACAATCCACATGTAATCAACCTTTAATGTCAAGAATTTCAGCTTAAAAAACAACAAAAACAACTCACAAATGGTCTTGAAATAACCAAACAAAACAGTTGCAGCAAGAGGAAATCAACCAAGAAAACTGTAGCAGAAATTTCAACTTTCAACCTTAGATTGAGCCCGATTTTTACACAAGTTGAGCTCTTAAATTCACACACATAAATGGCATTAATTAGCTACCAAACAGACACAATTAATGCCCTCAAAGTTAGCCACAAATTTGTCAAAACAAAGTCCAAATGTGTAACCCAAATTGCCAAATTCGTATAGGAATTTCCAGCTGCAATTTTGAGTCTTTTTCAAGCCCAAAACACTTTCCTTAGCCTCCAAATTAGCCTAGCCTTAGTACATATATATAGCTTAAGTTAGTTACAAATTGAGCTCATAACTCCCACAAATTCACTCTAAAAATATAGCTACAAAGGAAAATGAGCCAGCCCTCTTCACCTTGTATATTTCTCCATTTAGACAACCTTTGAGGAGTTCTAAAGCAAATATAAACCTTTGTCTTACATCCTACAACCTATTCAAGCATCAACCACATTCAAACCTATTCATTTCCTCTTCAAACAACACCAAAAATCAAGTTAAATAGCCCTTGGTATTCGATAAATTCAAGTTTGAATCTAGCTCAACAAGGTAAAAATATGTACATACATATGCTAGTTTAGTTAGATTAATTTTTCTTAGTTACTCATCTTCTTTACTACCCTCTTTAGATCATTATTTATCAAGAAGGAGGAGCTAAAACCCCATCTATGATCCAATCAAGGTAAAATTACATAAGTTCAAATATTCATTATGTTGATTTATAAGAATTTGTCTTATAAATTCATCAAGATTGATCTAATAATATATATGTTATTTAAATTATATAGTTGAACAAAGTTGTATTAATGATACATAGTTATTTAGGATTATAGAAACTCAACTTGAAAATTTAGAATTCTAAGCTTATAATTCGAAACCCAAAAAGAAATTAAATAAAGAAAAATGTTAAAAAGATCAAATAAAACTGTATTGATGTGTTGTGTTATAAGCCAAAACGACCTCATCAATAGATTGTACTCGGAAATACTATAAAAGGACTATTTATTCGTCAAAAAGGACTAGAATTGAGTTAGATATAATCAAAACAAGTTTTGACTATAGTTATTAGGATTCACTTGAAACTTATGCATGTTTTCATAAATTTAAAAAATTGTACAAATGTCTTTTCTTGAAAGTAATTCCACGACTAGAAAGTACTCTTGAGTACTACCAAATCGACTATGTATACTCAGCGAAATCGGATTTAAAACGAATAAGAAATCACAAATAGAATTCACTCAGTTTCACTCTTAACCAATATTAATGTTATTGTTATTTCTATTAATATAGTTATGATTTTTACCATTATTATTTACTATCTGTAGTATTCTGTATTATTGATTTTCATTAGAATTATCAATACTGTTATTTTACGTTAAGGTCACTATATTTATACTATCATCAATTCTATTTTGTCACTAATGGTATTATTTACTAACTGTCTGAAAATTGTTGTTATTATTATACTTGTATTTAATACTAATATTGATTGATTTTTCAATACTAATATTACTGATAATATTATAGTATTAAACCTAGTTTGTTTTGCAATAAAAATAAAATTATAATATAATAAAAATTTGATATATCCAAACTCCATAAACATACGATTTTATTAAAATAATTTTTGAAAGGTATAGATACTGGAATATACCCTTAAATAAATAAAAATACCAATTTAAGAGACAGATAAGGTTGACGGGCAAAGAATTAATAAATCAAAACATCCTACTAAAAGCAGTAGGACTTAAGGAAATGACAAACACCTTAAACAAAAATATGGATAGCAATAAAAAAAAATTCGAAAGAAGCAAAATGAAAACAAATAATAGATAAATATTATTTACAATAGAGATTAAAACCTTAATAAAAACTATGTCAAATACTGATACGAAAAAGTTAAGCACCTATAAGGATTCAATTAAAGTATTGAACGACATAGTAATTAATATAACGAGCTTAGTTTAATATCCGACGATAAAGATTACCACCTTTAATTCTACGAAAACTTCTCTTACAGAAATAGCCCAATAATGAATCTCTGTTATTTCCTTTCATAGGAAAATAGATCAGATGCCAAACTTCTGGTAGCTTATACAACGATTTAGCAAGGACCACAGGTGAGTTACTTGACTTTATCACATTGTTTGTGCTTGTAATATAGTTGCATTGGAATAATATATATATATATATATATATATTCAATTGATATGCATGTGGGATTGGGAATATTGCATGATGAGTGGTGTATGATTGAATGACAAGATACCATAATATAAGTGATAATACTATTGTATGATAAATGTTGTATGAAACATGTTGATGATTGTCTGTGAATCGTATGATTGCCTTAAACTAGATTAACAACTACTGGTACTATAAATGAAATGGACATGCATTGCATGATTTGCATAAGCTGCATTTAGAGATGTGGCAGCCTACTACGTGTTAGTATTTCGGTTCTCTGGTAATGCTTGGTTTTTCTAGGTAAGAGGCTATTAGTTCTACGTAAGATTACCTTTGTTCCGTCGGTTCCACGGGAACTAACTGGAAATGAAGGACGCCACCCATGGTATCGCTATGAAATGACTAACACTCAGTGGAGTTTCTAAGGCTTAAAACAGGAATTGAGTGTGAAAAGTATAAAGAGATAACGACAATAAGGATTGTGGCTTTATAGTATACTTAGTTTCTCTTAGGTAAGTAGGCCATAGTATCGAGTTCCTTCAACCCCGATGAGAGGGCACAAATCTCCATCCTGCTTTGGATTCTAGATCATCTAAGCTTGTAATATGCATATGACTGATTGTTGCATTGCATATGATTGATAATTACACTTGTTTGTTATTGGTTGATGTGTGGTTTGGTCAGGTTATCTCACTGAGCCCGTGGTTCGCTCACCCCCCAACAGTTTTTGTGCAGGATTATTACTAGCTGGGATTGGGCTAGGAATGTGTGAAGAGAGCATCTCCAACAAACTCTATTGAAGATAAAGACATAGGATATGGAAACTTAGAGTATAAATTAAATAAATTTTGAATTTTGTATGTTGTAGTTTGAAACCCACTTTCACTATTTGGTAGGGGATACCGAGTCTTTGCGATCTTGGTAGAAATTGAAAAATCGGATTCCATAGTTGAAATCTAATAATATAATATATCATTTATATGATAAATATTGATAAATAAATAGAGCCTTGTACACTCTGACATATAAGATGACTCTCATGTTACCGGTGCACACATGATATGATAGCTTTAGATAAATCTTATTAGGCCCCTATTCGGGTGTTGACAAAATTACTCAACAAGTATAAGATATTTTCTCTATTTTATAATTAAAACTTATCCTTTAATTACTTGATGGAATACAAATCATGCACATGTGGGAAAGCTAACTATTAGCTCGTTCACTTCGTCATATAGAATGAAGGGAAAATAGAATTTCAATTCAATGAAAATGTAATGGCGTTATAATAGCTATTGCAATAGGGTTGGACTTGGGCCAAGTCACTTATAGGAAAGATGCAAGATCCACGTTGGAACTTATATAAAGTTGTAAGTTTGTTTAAAAAGTTCTAGGTATAGTTGGTTGTAGGTATGGTAGGTTGTGTATAAAAGTTGTTGGTTATAGGTTGAAAATTTTGTACGTATCGTAGGTAAGTGACTTGACCCAAGTAGGTCCCCAATTACGATGTTCACTTTGTGTAAAAAATAAAATAAATAATTACTGAAGTAAAAGGAAAAATATCTAAAATCCCATTGTCTTTATTACAGAGAGAGAATAATTGTATAAGTGATATTTTCAAGATATGAGGTATTTATGATGAAGTTAGAAAATAAATTATTGAATGACAATTCATGAGTGTAGGAACATGAATTGCTATTAGCATTTTACATAATAACAACTATTTAGTCAAATAAACAGGCTATTACTAAATATTTTTTAGTCAAAGTTTGAAAGTGATCAAATATAAGAAATTTTTGTATAATATATTCTAAAAATATGAGTGCATATTGTATGAAGATTTCATTTTCTTTGTTTTTAGCATGAAAATAAGGTTTTCTTTTTTTACCGGTGTATGAAAATGAGGTTAAATGAGGTAACAGATACCTTAGTTATTATTTTTTTAAAATATGTAGTAAACTATCCTTTATTTGAAATTCGCAAAATAAAGTTTGGTAACAAAGAAGGATTTGAATTTGTACCGTTTATGTAAAAGAGACATAGCAGATTTATCTAGCATGCATTCAAGGATCTAAATATATATTGTTAATGTGAACAAAGGCTCGAATTCATCAAGCTGGACGGTCTATGATGTTTCTCTAGTAAATTTAATACTCACATGTCATGTCGAATACTAGTAACGAGTCTAACGACTAAAGCAAAGGCCCAAAAACAAGAGTAATACATATGTATAGTCCTTTAAAGATATATTCAAGAATCTTATTATATATATGCATATATATATAGACAAATTTACATATTTTCATATTAATTAATATTACTTTCCTAATTTAACATCTTGAAAATCTAGGGTATTTCAAAAATATATATAAATTATCTTATAAAAATTTACTATGCATCTATTTTGACCATTCCCCAACCAAATTTTGAAAAGTGTTATACTTATCCTATAACTATGACCAGGATTCAGGTTTGGTCCCTCTACTATTATAATAGAGTGACTATAAAAGTTCATTTCACTTTCACAAACTTATATATGTGGATGCATGTATATATATATATATATTTATATATTATACAAATCAAGATATTTCTAGGTAATTTGTGGATTGAATTCTGTAAAAGGGTTTAAGTTAGGCATCTAAATAAAAGGAGAAAATAAATCAATATTTCAAGGATGAGACTTTTGTATTAATTGGTAACTAGTCTAGTAAGCCAAGTCAATATTTCAAGGATGGGACTTTTGCCTTAATTGGTAACTAGACTACACATCCACTCTAGAGGGAATCATTAATTATTATCTTCAAGCTACTTGCATTCCAAAAAACACAATAGACAAAGCGAAGAGATTGATCATGAATTTTTCTTTTTTTTTTTTTTTTTTGGGTGATGATGATAGTAGAAAGTTACATGAGGTTAAGTGGTTGGAACTCATCAAACCCAAGGATAATGGGAGCATGGGCTTTTGGAGTCTTTGAGAAAGAAACACGGCATGAATTGCAAAGCTATGCTAGCGACTAGAAATTCACCATCTTGTTTAGACTAGGATGATTAAGAAGAAATTAAGAAGTTATAGGAGCAATAATTCTATGAAGGGATTAAAAATAGTACGAGAAATTGTAAAGACCATGGATTGGGTGGATCAAAATTGCACTATCACCTGAGGAGTGGTAACCAATGTAACTTCTGGTATGACGATTGGGCTCATGAGGGTATGCCTGCTAATTTTCTATATGGCCCTCTAACCAAGGATATGATGCAAATATCTGTAGATGCTACTTGGTCAAAGGTGGATAGCTGGAAAGAGGAGGTTATAAGATATCCCATTGATGAGAACATTAAACAAAAGCTTGGTTTGCATATTCTTATGCCAGACTCTGGAGAAGATATATGGGCTTAGAGGATGGATGTGAGTGGAGAGGTAACCACCATATCAACTTATAATCTCTTAATGAAAGAGCATATAGAAAATATTTTCCACAATAAGAATAATTAGATATGGAAAACTAAAACTTATCCTAAGATCTAATTCTTTCTCTAGAGGTGCTAGAAAAATTGTATTCTCACTCGCTAACAACTTTTGAAAGAGGTATGAATGTTGATCCTCTTTATCCTCTATGTGGTGAAAATTTGGAAGACAGCAGCCATCTTTTTATGAACTATAGATGGACAAAAGACAAGTGGAGGTCCTTGAATGCATCTCTTTGTTTCCTATCCACTTTCTCTTTATCTTTAAGGACTGGTTGGAGACTAATGCTAGAAGCAAAACTACACATGGTTCTCCTAATCTCTCATGGAGTACAAAGTTTAGTTTTGCTCTTTGGCATATGGAAGGCTAGAAATGATTGTATTTTTCAAAATGGCTCTCCTAGGAATAGCTGGAATTCCTTCGTTCATACATGTGCTCATGAATTCTGGGCGACAACCCAGAAACCAAAAGGTTCACATAATTGTAATGCAGATCCTTGCTAGAATATGCCAAGTGGAATGACGTTAAAGATCAATATTGATGCAGCTTTTAAGCTTGATAGTGGATATATCTATGTAGCAGGTTGTGCAAGAGATATGAATGGAATGTGTAAGAGTGGTTTTAGGAAAAGAATCAATGTGATTTCCCCCATGAAGGCAGAATTTTAGGGCATATACTGGAGTTTACTAATGGCGTAACAATATTATGATCAATCTATGTCAATTGAATCAAACTCTCTTGAAGCTGTTAACTTAATCAAGAATAAAGAAATTAACTATGATATTTTACCATACCTTATACTTTATTGCAGGTAACTGATCCAGACCATCTTAGATGCCTAGAGAAGACAACTCGATCACTCATGATTTAGCGCATGGATATGTTGTTGTTATTCATGATTTCACCTTCACTAAGTCTATTCCTATGCATATTTTCTTTGTTTTGTCTCATTCAATAAAGGAGTTGTTATCCTTATCAAATTGCTTATTGTATGTTCAGCTGTTGTTGATACCTAGCCTTTTTTTTATCCAGGCTAATTTTACAACTTGGCTGGTTGATCCTACTTTCTTTGTATGACACTTATGTTTTTTATCCTTTAAAGGATTTATCTCACCAAAGAAAAAAAAAAACAAACTAGTTTAGGAAGCAAAATAAAATAGGAGTCATTGTATTAAGGGTATTAAAATTTGATGAGGCATTTCAATTGTTATATTAAAAGAAAACACCATTATTCCATTCTATAATTTCATATTTCAATTTAATTTAATTTTATATCCTTCTTGACAAGTAGAAAGTAAAAGTAAAGTGAAGCTTAATGGGTAGTTTTTCTAATAATAAAGTTTTGATATAGCAAACATATAAATATACAGATTCATTTGAAATAACTTAATCATTATAATACTTTCACTTTTTTAGCATAAGTATTACCATTATAAGCTCCTCTATAATTTATATGTGCTAAATATATTATAATAGACATTTTAGAAAAAAGGTAAATTATATTGGAATATCACAATGTTTGGAAGTAAGTTCATTTGAGGTCATAACTTTTCGAGTGGTTTATTTGAGGTCATAATGTTTAGGAAAATTAGTCAATTAAGGTCGTCATGATGTGTATCACAACTTAGTAGATCTTATGAGCTTTAATTAATTTTTTTTTCCTATTGATATGTGTTAATGGTGATCTTAATTGATCCACTTCGCTAAATGTTATGATCTCAATTTAAATTTACCCCCAAATATTGTAATTTTTTAGTTTAATTTATCCTAAAATAAAAGATACTTTTATTGATGTGCACAATAAGTTTATACATGCAATGTGATATACTTTTTCTGTGATTCACTTGATAGTACAAGTTCTTCTAGAATAATTGTCATTGGCAATACTATAATGTTAGGTTAGTATTAAGACAAAAATGAGAAAATGTTAAAAGGAGTCATGTGCAAAGATATTTTTGTGAAAAAAGTGCATTATAGAGATATTTAAGTGAAATAAGTCAATACTTTAATTCGGGTGATGGCCCTACCACCATACTATCATGTGAAATTGACATATCCAAAAAAGATATTTTGAATTTTAAGTTAACTAAGTCCAAAAGATGGATATATTTTATAATAGGTTAATAGTATAAAAGGTAGCTAACCTTTTATAACATATGCAATTAACTACTTATACTTTAATTTGATTAATTTAATAACTGTTTCAACTTTTAGTGTTTGTTTTTGCTATCTCCATTAATTTTATTATCTTTGTCATCTTTGTTGGCATTACGGCCTATTGTCAACTGACACATGGCAAAGCATTAAAAAAATATTTGTCATGATTTTATAATCAAAAGACGTGGAAATGGAAAAAAAATAATTTTTAAAATTGAAAAACAAATTAAAGTAAGAGTATGGGCATCGTCAAATCTCTCTTTATCTTCTCATGCTCCTCCTCCTCTCTCTCTTTCTCTCTCTCTCTAAAGAATGACAATGTTGTGGATATATAATTTTAACTTTGTCTTTAGACATGTAACAATGTCGAAAGATGTTTGATTTTTAACACAACTCTTTTGGTTTTTGTCCCTATTATTATGAGAAGTTTGTGTTTTTAGTTTACATTTTGGGTTTTTATGTTAATTTATGCTTTAGGTCGTTGCAAAGTTTAGATTTTGGTTTATTTTAGTTGTCAAATTAGGTATTTGGGAATTCTATGTAATTTTGTGGTGATATGATTTTGATTCTATCTTCTGACATGTAACAAAGTTGAAGTTTATGTTTATGTTTATGTTTTACATTTTGGATTTTTACGTTAATTTGTGCTATGGGTTGTTGTAAAGTTTCTGTTTTTGGTTTACATTTTGGATTTTTATCTTCATTTGTGTTCTATGTTCCGAGTTTAGATTTTGATTTATTTTTTCATTATTTCTTTATGTGTCTACAAATATAGATTTAGCCATTTAGGTTTTCCAAATTATGTGTTTTTTCTACTTATTTGTTTTTCCAATTTAATTTTTTTTTTTCCATTTCTACGTCTTTTGGGTTGTAAAATCATGATAAATATGTTTTAATGCTTTTTTGCCACATGTCAATTAGTAATTGGTCCATAATGCCAGTAAAAGTGAACGCAAAAAGTTAAAAGAGGTGTTAAATTAATTAAATTAAAGTGTATGTAGTTAATTTCATATTTTGTAAAAATTCATATATCTTTTATCTTAACCCTTTACAATATTAGTGAATTTGAAAACCAAAGCATAAATGGTATGAGCAAATATATATGAGCTATCTTCTAAGTAGATATTTGCATAGGTTTAGAATCGAAACCTAGGAACCGACAAATTTGTTTTTTTTTAAAGAAAAAATCTAACATAATTGGAGATGAAAAATTGGCTAAATATATAAATTGTTTTGTTGATTGTGTATCATTTCAAAATTTCAAGCTTCCACTATTCATTGTTGCTGCTTTTGCAACCTTTATTTTACGCAACCACTCTACAGTCTAGAACATTGAGATTCAGTACATTTTCTAAGTACATACATTGTGTCTAACATGTCTTTAATACCATTTTCCAATCTCTTTTGTTTTTTTTACACCCTCTTTCTATTTCTCGCTGCTCCTTCCCTCTCTTTATATGTCTCTTTCCTTACCCCCAATCCCAACCCCTCCCCTCCCCCCCTCCAAAAAATATCTTACTCCTTTCGATGAAAAGAAATGGACTAAAAGGTCTACAATGGCGGCTGTATGTTTGTTTTGTTGCATTTTGTTTTTTTTTTTTTTTCATTTTTTGTGTAATTTGAACTGCATGCAATAGCCTTTGTGTTTTGTTTTTTTTTTCTTTTTTTTTTCTTTTCATTTCCTCGCAAATTTAAGTTGCACACAGCAACCTTTATTTTTTTTTTTTTTTGTTCTATTCGGGCACTTTCCTACTGCATACACGCAACTTTCTTCCATTTTTTTTTAAATAAGGAATCGCCGGTTCCTTACCAGTTCTGGAACCAGATGGCACGGTTAAGTTCTGGTTTAGTTTCCGGTTTAGAACCGAGTAGTAGATATGTTTACTTCTAAGTGTGGAGTTTTGAAAGGTAAAAATATGAAATGGTAGCAATTTTAAGATTTTTGACGATATGAAATGTTATTGAGTCAAAGTTGTTCCTTGAAATGTTATTAATTTTGAGGAACTAATTTTTAATTAGAATTTGGGTAATGTAATTTTAAGATTTTTTTTTTTTTTTAACCAAACCCCCCTTTCCCCACAAAAAATAAAAAAGAAAAAAAAATGTTCAGCAACTTTAAGGTGCTCTTCTCTTTTCTTTTCTTTTTTTTCTTTTAATTATTGCTTTCATATTTTAATGTCAAGAAAAAGCTTCAAAATGCAATGCGTTTACATTACCCAAATCCAAGAAACAACTGTTAACATTTTTACTTCGGCTTACTAACATTTTATGTCATCAAAAACCTTAAAACTCCCTACATTCATATTTTTAGCTTTTAAAACTTCATTTAGAAGATGGTTTGTATATATACATCTTCTCCTATCCAATTTATACTTTGGTTTTTTCAATTCACTAATATTGTAAAATATATCCATCATTGCATCTTAGCTAACTTAAAACTTAAAATATCTTCCTTGATATGTCAATTTCACATGATAGTACTATGGTAGGACTATCGCCTGGATTGAAACATAGGATTTTTTTAACTAAAATATCTCCATAATGTACCTATTTCACTAAAATATCTCCATATTGCACTTCATGATCACGACATCAACTTTGATTTTTTTCCTTTTTTACATATATGTTTGATAGATTTCTTCTAATAGCTCTAACATTTGCATTCTTGTCTTGATTATTACCTAACATTATAGTATTGGCAATAATAATGATTCTATTTTTACAGTTCATTCACTTTATATGAATGGTTATTCATTCCTTCCTCGTTCGATGTAAAACTAATATTATGGTGTCCACTTGAAATAAATAACAATTCATAACGAGTTGCTATTACTTAAAAATGATAGCAATTCATGTCTTCATCCCTTCTATTTTTCAACTTTGTCATAAATACCTTTATCTTGAAAATAATTCATATATAGTTATCCTCTTTTTGTAATAAATACAGAGTCATTATAAATATTTTACATTTTATTTTAATAATTACTTATTTTATTTTTTAAATCAAGTAAATATTGTAATAACCATTACAACCTTATTACATTCCCTTTGAATTGGAATTTCATTCTCCTCTTATTCCATTCAGTGAAATGAATGGGCCTTTAATAACAAATGAATCTTAGATAAAGTACATCACCTTACATGTATCAACTTGTTGTACACGATTATAAAAGTATCTTATTTTTTTATTGTCTATTATAATATATTTAGCACATATGAAATATAGTGGAGCTCATACCAACAATACCTACACTTAAAGATGAAAGTAACATAATGACTAGGTTATTTCAAATTAACTAGTAATTTAGATGATGTTTGTTATATCAAAACTTTTATTATAAGAAAAATTACCCTTTAAGTTTCACTTTACTTTTACAGTATGGTACTTTGCCCATGTTTTCTACTCTTTAAGAAGAATATAAAACTAAATTAAATTGAAATATGAAGTTATAGAATGGAATAATGGTGTTTTCCTTTAAAATGACAATTGAAATCCCCCCATCCTATTTTAATACTCTTTGTAGATACCTCATTTTTGTGTCATTTGTTCCCACTTTTTGCCAATTTCACATTAAAAAAAAGAATAATAATAAATACAAAAAATTTGAAAATTAAAAAACCAAAATAGAGAAAAAAAATTGAGAAAATTCAAAATAATTACAAAACTAAGAAAGACAAGAATAAATAATAATCGGGCCAATGACGATTTTTATTACTCATAAGAGCTTCAATATGATTATGATACCTGTGTAATGTAATTAAAAGGTATACCAAGTGGGTTGATTTAGACATGAGGGTAAAAGAGAGCCATATTAGTTTTTGGATTATGCTTATTTGAATTGTTGGATTTTTATCTGTATCGTATCTATATCGAAAATTTATTTACATCATATTAATATCGGTTTTATTTAGTCGGTTTATGAGTAAAATTATCTATTTTTTATCAGTATTAGTTTTTTTATAAGCATCTATTTGAAAATAATAAAAAAAAACAATTCCAAAATGATTCATAAATGATGAAACAAACTAATCCGTCTATTGGTTTGAGCTGCCTTGGCTATTCTTTGTATTTTTTTAATTTTTATTTAATTATTAGATGTTTTAATTTTTATTTAATTATTAGATGACAAGTCACATGCCAAGCACATGGCTGTCTTCCCAACAAGACAAAGTACGCAAAAAAAAAAAAAAAAAAGGAGAAAAGCCGTAGTAAGAGAGAGCAAATGACAATTAAGCTTCATCTACACCGAATCTAACAGAATTGTCACTTATTTTCATCTTTTCTCTAAAAATCTTATTAATTTCTTTATAAAAATAAAATTTTTATGAGATTTACAGTGAAAAGATGACAATAAGAAAATTGGGCGTAAGCCCAGATCTGAACTAAAACAGAAAATATGTTACAAAGATCGGATTCGAAAATCGTTTAAAAAATATACATACATACATACATATATATTATAAGAAAGAGTTGTCTTCTCCACTCCTCCATCAATCCCAAACCCATCACTTCCAAGCGTACAGGGATGCCATTGCCAATGCAACAAGCACTGGAAACTAGCTTCGCTGCACCAACGACATCAAACTCCGGTGACAGCCAAAACCACCGGTGCCGAACCAAACTCCTGCACCCAACACTACCGCAACCGCGAACTCGTTAAACCTCAAGATCAACTCGGTGAGTTGACTCACTTGCCGACTTCATCTCCTTCGCCGTATCATTTCCAAAATCGAAGCAAAACCCATTCACAGTCCTTCATCTTCAATCCGCGAATTCCAATTTTTGAGTCAACTTACCGAAACGGGATCCGACACTCACGGTCCAAGTCCATACCGTTCCCTGATCCGATCCATCAATTTAGTTGGTAAAGGTTTTTTTTTTTTTTGTTTCTTTCTCTTTCTTTTGGTCCTGTGTGTTTTTAGTTTGACATTCATTGACGTCTGCTGTATTCTCATTCCTGGATTACAATATTTTTATTATTTTTAAATAAACATTTATAAAAAATAAATATAATACAAATATGATATAAATAAATTATAAAAAAAAATCAAATATAAACACAATACAAATAAAAATCTACCACGCAACTACTTGATTAATTAGGTACAATAAAAGTTTATAACTTAGTGATTCATTTGCCCTTTTTTTGCAGGCGATAGATTAATAATATATGCTAATGCACAGGGGTAGGCAAAAAAACCAACTAAACCGAAAATTGAGAAATTAATCAAAACCAAAAAACCAATCCAAAAAATATAGTTAAATAGTCCATCAATTTCAATTTAGGTTCATAGTTTTAATTTTTTTCAGTTTTTTGTTTTCGGTTTCGGTTTCAGTTTGTAACCATGAAAACCGACGGTTTATGGTTAACTGATTTCTATAAATATATAACTAATTTTAAAAAAAAAAAGAGGCTAAAGTATATAAAAAGTTAAAACCCTAAGTAATAACTATCAGTTTCCACCGTATTCTTTTTCTTTTAGGTAAATCACTTTCTAATTCCAGTTTCCACCTTTGTCCTCAATCTTCATCTTTGTCTAGTCATCGACTCATCGTCTTCATTATCGTTGTCTTCTCTCTAGATATTTTTCTTCCTAACTGATGTGCCAACTCAACTAGATGGTCAATAGCCATTGTAACTGCTCTTCCATGATACACTCAATAATTGTTGGAGCCTCACCTTTTCTCCCATATTCAATAATCTTCAATCGCACCTGATGTCCTCAAGTAATCCTTTACTATATCTTCTCTGTTATTGTCTTCTTCAATGTTTAACTTCTTTTAAACTTCTTGAGTAGCCTCTCTCAACTTTTTCATCAAAATCTGGTCTCTGAGAAGCAAGAACCTCCTTAGAAGGGCTTTCCTCATACCATCAGGCATTGTCTCACAATCAAATAGCCATGGTCAACCCAAATATAGGTGGCAATAACTCAGAGAAATCACATCACATGCAATGTTAATATAAACTAGAAGTGATACTAGCTTACACAGCTGTAGAAACCATGTACAATTGCAATATCATGTGACAAAAGAGGAATCGGTCAAAAAAATAGGTAAGCAATTCCACATGTAGAAAGGGAAAAAAAGTTACACAAATATGGTAAACCACAACTTTTAGTTAACCATTATACTTAATAGTTAAAAACTGAAAAAAAAAAAGTACTAACCTAAAAAAATGTTAACCATTAAAACGGTTAACTACTAATAATGGATCGATTTAGGTTTGGCATTTCAAAAAATCGATATATTGGTTAGGTTCAAAAAACGGGATTATGAACTAATTAACCGCTCCATGTCCACCCTTACTAGTGCAAAAAAATATATTAATGTTATTAGTTGCCTAAGACTACCACGACTTGGTTATGTGAATGTGATGGCGTGCTTACTAACAAATTTCTATACTATAGGTTTAATTCTATTACGTGGGAATTTTTATGGACCGTATAGTTATTATTATTAAAATTGAATTTATTAAAAAAATTAATATATTTAATTATAATTAAAAAAAATCAAAACCATTTATTAATATGGCAAAACTAATCCATTATAACCTCACTTATACCATAGATTTTTTTTTGGTTCGGCTATTTTAATAATATGATTATTTTGCTTTGTCAGTTTGGTCGATTCCATATGAAATAAAAGTCATGGAGTGGCAAATCTAATCGCAATTTCAAACAAAACCAAAAAAATCTAATCGCAATAGTTCTTAAAAGTCGCATTCATGTGCGTATGTTCTTGAATTACATTTCATATAGGAAGGCATTATCTTCAAGAGGGAGGGACGCATGATTAAAAGGTTTGGGGCCACCATGAATGTCATTAAGAACGTTATGAATGCTGTGTTGTATCTATATGACAATTTTATTGTTATTATTTTCATGAATTGACATATGACACGACAAGACATCATAAAAAACTATATTAAAAGACTATCACAATGAAAAGAAGATAAAGGAGACCGAATATTGGAAAAAAAAATAAAGAAGGGAAGACAACAAATATAATGATATAAATAAATTACAAAAAGAAAAGTAATAAGCAAGACAAGATACATTATATATAATAAAAATTTGTAACTTGTTGCAAATAATAAGTCTTAACATGGATATGTTTTGCATTGTATATATGTATATATATATATATATATAATGAGAGTGAGAGGCTTTTTTTCCCATTGATTTCTTTAAATAATCTACAAACATAACACATTAGGATTTTAAAATTAGATTTTAATATGTTCAAATAAAAAATTTATTTGTTTTTATTAATGAAAAGATAAAATTACCAGACCAAGTAGTTATTGACTTATTCAGTACAACTAAGATACTATAAAATATTAAATCTACTTGGAAAATATATTTGGTTAAATGCTGTTAAAATAATATATTACATGATAAAAAAGAAAAATAAATTAATAAAAATCACAAGTTTAGCAGCCCATATCTTTCCATATGTTATCTAAATTTAATATTTATAGAATTTTAAACAAACAAATCCATTAATTTTTTTTTGGCCCAAACCAACCTACTAATTAATATTAATGGGTCTGTTTAGATTGTCTGTTTTTCATATGTATCTATATCTTTTTTAAAATCATATTTGTAAATATGTTCCATTTACATCTATATTTTATTTATATTTAATCTTTTGATGAAAATTACTAATTTTTTTATCTATATCTATTTTTTGATAAATAATTTATTAATTTATTTTTAAATATCTATATCTAAAAAAAAAAAAACAGACAAATAAACCCATAATCAATGTATTTCAACATCACCAATAATAGAGCAAGAAATTAGTGCAACAGTAGCAGCCACATCTTTCACTTTGCATTAATGAAAATATAATATCATCGTGGGTCACGCCAAAAGAAATAAGGGGGCAGGCATTTAATATGGTAATAGATTTTTTCTTTTTTTTTGGCCTTTAATGTGAAAGCTCAGTATGATAATTTAAATATCTTAGAGTATGCTTTGGGTTGGGGCCACGGCCTCTATGGGGCCCGCTTTGGTCCATCCCTGATCTTCAATAAATTTCATAATTTTTCACTAAATTGCATGTTTCTCTTAAAAATGATATCTTAGGCATCTCTAGGTTTTGTATTGTATAAAAAAGCGTTTTGTTACGTAGTAATTGATTTTTGTAAATAAAAAATCATTGAATTGGTGTTTTCAAAAATTAGGGCTTGCATGAGATTTTCCAAAATTGGATCTTTAAGATTAGGTATCTCAAGATTTTTTCATGAATTAAATTTAATTTGATAAAAAAACATGATACTGAGATTTTTTTTTTTTCCTAGAGCGTGATTGGTTTCTAAGATCGCTTAATGAAAACCTGGCATATCTTTGAAAATAAAATTAATCTACAAACTAAAGTTTTATAAAAATTAAAAAAATGAAATACAATGATTTGATTCTGACATAGTGGATATATAGGTACTTACGAGGCAATTATAAAAAATGTTAAAAAAAATTATTTTTCCATATTATTGCATTTGTTGTATTTTTGGTAGACTTCATATATCATCTTTATGATTATTTAATATTGTAAGTATTGTTCATTATTTTCTATTAATCCTTATTAACTTTAATTATTTTCTTTTTGTGTTTTTTAGGAATTTAGTTATATTTGAATATTTTAGGTCTTTTAGGGTTTCATAGCATTTCAAGTAATTTCTATTCCCTATCTTTCATTTCGTATTAATATGTAAAAATGAAAATAAGAGTTTTAATTAAGGCCCTTTGCTAGTTTTAAACCCCATATGTGGTATCCATTAGGAGTAATAGGATAGCCCAATTCTAAAACATTTTTGTCAAAAGTTTTTGAAAATTTTTTTAATAGAAAATCTCATGGACTAATAGATTAAATGAGAGGTAGCCCGCCAAGCTAACTTTGTTTTCATTTTTTTCCAACTTCAGATAGTAGTGGTTTGAGAATTTTAAAATTAAAGATTTTCAAACTATTTTCTAAAAATTTCTTTAATTATGTCAAGTATTCATATTTAGTGGGCCAGACTTAATGTGAATCCAATTAAAAAAGGAAACTTTCAAGCTTAACCCTTAATACAAAGACAACCATTTTATTTGGTTTCCTAGACTAGCTATTAGTTAAGATGAAGTCCCCTCCTTCAAATATTGATTTATTTTCTCCTTCTACTTAGATGCCAAAGTCAAAACCTTTTATAGAACTCAATCTGCAAATTACCTACGTGATATCCTTGATCCGTAAAATACAAATATACAAGTCCATCAAAGTAAAATGAATTTTGATAGTCACTTTACTGATAATAACAAAGGGATCAAACATGTATACTAATTGTAGTGAAAGGATAAGTATAATACATTTAAGATTTGGTTGGGTAATGGTTAAAATAGACGCATAGTAAATTTTGAATAAAATAATCTATATTTCTTACAAGTCCATTCAATACACTCTTATTGAACTTTATTGGGTCAACTATAAATTTAATGAGACAAAAAGATGATTTTGTAAAACTGTTGTCATCCACCAAACTGAAGGGTATAACAATTTTACCCTATTCTTACTAAAGTATAAGCATGTGAGACGCAAAATCTGCTAACAATTATTAAATCCACATAAATCTCCAAAATCTCTCAATAAAAAAGTCAAGGTATCATAATATCTTAAATATGTGTATGAAAAATGGATATTATCACATAGCATTAAAAAATCACGAAATCTTTCTTACAAAATTCCTAGGAGTTGGGTTTATATGAATCCATGTTGCATACATTAGTCTAGTTTTTGCAAGTGTGAACCTTTCATGCATCCATGAGCCTAATTTTTGAAAGTATATGTCCATTTTTGGATCCAAAAGTTTAGTTTTTGAATGTGTCATGGATTCTAAGGGTCTAAGGTATTGTAAGTATGGTATGAATTCCTAAAATTCAAGATTCTTGTAAGTGTGGTACAATCCAAAGTTTTATAAAAGTCTAAGAAATATTCTAAGCGTCTAAGTTTTGAAAGGGTGCATCTATAGTGGTCTATATTTGTGACTAAACTTAGAACACAAGTACAATTGACAACAATAGCCATGTACTAGGTCTCCCTCTTTGCTTTAAGCTTTAATTAAATTCTTACTTATGGAATAACATGTAATAATTAAGCTTAAATATTATAATCTAATTAGGCCTAATTTGATTTTCTTTTCTTATATAATTCTCCAAAAATTTAACTCAGCAACAAGCCTTCAAGTCTAGCTTAGATTGCTTTGGTCAACCTAGGTCAGTACTTAAGTCCACCGTACCTAACCTTAATTTATGTTGTTCTTCTTCTCTTACTTGTGATCTATACTTTAAGGCTACAATGAATCCTTAGGTTACCACTTATTGTCAAATTGTGAATTTTCCACTTATTTTGCTTATAATCTAAAGGATTTTATAAAACTTTAACAAAACCTACTAAATGACCTAATTATTTGAACCCTATGGAGAAATTCAAATCTTAAGGATTTCAAAATTCAATAAAAAAACCTATATAAATCTATGAAACTTGTTATATAAAGTTTTAGGTATTGGTCCCATCACAAATTAAAGTTTTGTGGTTTTCTCACAATTGATACCTTCACCATAATGTTATAAATCTACTTATAACATAAAATGTACTATTGAACTAGCTTTACCTTAATTGTTTCCTTCTTCAATCTTCCCTTGCATATGATTCTTATAACAAAAAAGTGTTTGTGTCAAATTCAATTTTTAGAGACTTGTAATGACAGAACATACGGAAAAGGTTAGAAAACCCCACTTACCTTGTTATAGTATCATTTTTAGAACCAATCTTCATGAGCATAGGGTGGTATGATGCAAGAAATTTGAAGATAGGACCTAGGCTTAAAAGAGGGTTGACAAATTTGAAGGTTCTATTCATCTATAATATATGATGACATAGGTGATTAACATGTATAAGTAAGGGGATGAAGGGCAAATATCATATTATCCTTAGTTTTGCTTTATTTTCAAGGGTATTTGAAATATAATTCAAATAATCTCAAGTTGTATTTATAGGCACATAAAAATGTAAATGCTTGGAATTGTTACACAAAACTCATGAGGTATATTTTTTTTATCTGAGAATCATGATTCCAACTTCTAAGTATGCATCCACATGGGAAAATGAATGAACCGAGAATCATGATCCTATTCCAGGTCTATTCTAGAAAATCAAAGATGACATTACAGAAATGTGGGAGGTAAGTTACCATATAATTATTGTATTTATTTTATTTTATATTTTGACATCTCATAATGTGGGTGTATATACATGTATGTATGTATGGGCAAACTCAAAAATACTATATGAACTTTAAGTATTTTTCCAATTTTACAAATCAAGTTTGAAATTGCTAAATGTTTCATTTAACTAAAAAATTTTTTTATAAATTTTCCACATGTAATTAAATTTGTTGAATATCATACCTAGTCAATTGTTTTTCCAAATTTTTAATTATCATCATTTTAAGAAAGATGGTATGTCAAAGCTCATTAAACAAAACATATTAGCATAAATAATTAGATGTGAGAGTGTTATTTGACAAGCAAACATTTCATTAGATATGCATTTAACTTCAAATTTAAGTGTGAAATTTAAAAAAAAAAAGGTCTTTTTTTTTTTTTTTTGCAGTTATCTGAACATTCAATCAATCTTAATGCATTATCTAAGACATACCACTAAAGTTATGTGTAGTGTAGCTAGGTTCAGTTTGCCCCTCGAAGCGATCCGAACCAAACCATATATTATGGTTCAATTTTCTTTTAAATTTGCACTTAACCCTATAGTTCGATTCTTCAGTTTTTCGAACTAGCAAAAAAACGATTCGATTGATTATGGTTTGATTGATTTGTGGTTCGAACAGTTTTTTGTTCTTAAAATAAAAAATACATTTTATCCAAAAACTCCAATAACATATTTCTTATCACCAATACAAATATAAATATAAATACAAATGATAATATTTGAAATTAACTATTTACCTGAATAAATTATGAGCCAAGTGCTCATGACCACATGAAAGATTATTGCGACGGCCTTACACATGATGGCATCATTGAAGCCTTGCAATATTGTGCAAGTTTTGAAATGTGCAACATGGTCCCCTAAGTCAACACTACCATCATCACTACCCAAGAAGGGGAGATTGAGCTTCATAGGGAAAGGCTCCTCCTAGATCACCTTAGAGAAAGGGCTAATGAGATTTGTTTTCATTGTGGCTTGCTATCCCTTTTGCTTAACATTTTTATTGCTAGTGTATGCTTCAAGTTCAGCACTAGTCATCTGTCGCAATAGTTTTTTCATTTGCTATAGGAGGATCAAGTCAAGTTTTTGGCTCAGGTCATTTGTTGAATCCATTTATACTAGAGATTATTTTCTATCCACGCTCCTCAATTGAGACATAAGAATGGGGTGTGGCCATTAACAGGTTACACTTGTGAGTTCATCCTCAAGGAATTCGGTAGAGGAGGAGAGGAGCTATGCTCTTCGTCGTCGACCATAGTCGACAATGGTCATGCCTTTATTGAGCCATTAAGAGTTGGTTTTTGAGCTCCTAGTTGCTTCATAGTACTTCCTGACATTAGGCAAACATTTGCTAGTAAATATACTATAGTTGAGCAAATTGTTGCTTGAGCGAAGTAAGTGCTATAATTGTATTTTTGTTCACTAGAGTTGGGTTTAGATTAGTAGTTTTGTGGGTTTAGCCTCTAGCAAAAGTTACTCCTTGCACGGCAACCTTACTTTTAGATTTTCTAACCATCATGTTGGCAGTTATTTTGTCGATGGAAGCACAAAGGCACTTCCCATAGACGGTACCAAATATTCCAAACGGATATTTGCTGGTAGAGAATATTAACCAAATGTAATCCATGCTCTTTTAGGCTTAGTAAGCCTTCAAACTATTGATTCTGAAACTAAAAGGCAAAAGATGGTCAATGGGCACTGAGGGTTGCCTGACATGGCCACCTTAATGCTTAAGTTATTGAGAGTGCATGAGGGAACTCCAACAATAAGATAGCCAAAGGGTAGAAGGAGCAACTTTTTCTTACTTAAATTTAGATAAGACAACACTACAAGAATTTTGACATATGGCAACGTCTGTAAATTTTACAAACGTCGCCTTTTCTTATTACTCAAGTCATGTTTGCTAAACGTAGGTTAATATACGCTTTTAGTCACGTTTGCAAATAAATTTTGATTATATTGAACTGCTGTTAGATTTGTAACTCTTTTTATAAAAGTAAACGTTACCAATTCATATTATCAAATAAAATAAAATTTTATTTTTTTTAAATTCACTTTGCATGTAAAAAAAATAAAAGAAACTAAATTTAAAAAGAGAAAGTAGTTAATTTTTACAAAAAATTTAATATCCACTCATAATAATTTTTTTAGTCCACTAAATATATGCTGGATTAACTGAAAAAAATGATGTAATAATAATTAATAACAATTACAACATGAAAAAAGTTTTAAAAAAATAGAGATGTATATAACAAGACACTTATATTCTCAATATCTCTTCCCTAACATCTCAAATGCTCAAAACCAATCTCTAACTCTCATTCCTTCTTTTTTCGCCTATTCATTAAAAGGAAAAAGGGAAAAAAAAAAAAAAAGCACACTCTGCGTGTTAAAATCAAAAGGAAAAATTGGGGGAATATCGGCGCCAAAACTTTAACACTAACTCTCACAAATTTTCTCACACATCTAAACCCCAACACCAAAACTCTTCTAATGTTTTCTCCTAAATCCAAACCCTAATTGCATCTTATCACCAAAGGAAGAAGAAGAAGAAGAAGAAGAGATTACAAGCACAGGTCAGCTGTCTCTCTCTCTCTCTCTCTCTCTCTCTCTCTCTCTCTCTCTCTTTGTATGTGTGTGGGGGGTGGGTTTGTGTATGATCTTATTTTTTATGGACAGCCATTAAAGGCATTGGAAAGCTTCAATTTGATTATTGTTCTTGGTAGTTTGATGTATTGTTGATGGTTTGGCATGTTCAATTCATTTTTGAAGTTTAAAGGAGAAAGGGAAAAGGTGTTTAATGGACAAAACTAGAACATTAATGTCAAACCCTTATCTTAAATGATACATTGAAATCCATACGTGTAAGAGATGGGGAATGCTGTGTTTGTCCATAGGTTTCATGTGGTAGCTTTGTACCATTTAGGTTCTTGTGAATCTCATGAATTAATGTTAAACCTAGATACCAAACGCTATCCTATTTTAATCGAATTGACTATAAAGCTAAAAAGTGTAATTCGGCTATACCATATAGGTTCAAATCTGATTCACAATGACTGATAAAGAGCTGTTTTGGAGAGCAATACTCATGCTTCGTATAAAGAAATATCCATTTACAAGAGTCTCAAAGATTGCTTTTATGTTCTTGAATGAAGGGTTGTTGCCATCAACTCCTCTTTGGGATCAATTTTTTTAAGGGACGTGAGGGGCTTTATTCAATTTAAATAATTCTCATCCATCATTCCATGCTCAATTTTTGCCAAAATCAGCATTCTACAAGAGACAAGTCGCAAGTCAGGTACGCTTTAGCTTTACCTATTTGAAGTGTGTACATACATTTTCATGGATCCTTTTTTACTATCCCAGAGCCCTTTCCATGAGGTAAGTATTGTGAAGAATTTGCATTCTGATGCTAAACCAGAATAACCTTAGTCCTGATTTGCACATTTGTTGTCAAATAATGCATTGTGATTTTCTCTTTTTGATAATTCTTTTACACGGGATGACGTCCTTTATGCTATATTGCATGCCAATTGCCTTGCAAAACATGAATTAGAATTGTAACAATTAGTTTTTAAGTAGCTGTTGAATATGGGATAAACAATAGTCATACAAGGGTATTGTGGTTGGATACTATGGATCAAGTATTATTATAGTCTGTATACATGTGAAGGATGGGAAATTATTATAGTTCTTATAAGCTATGATGAAATCATAGATCCATTATAATAGAAAATATAAAAATTAATGACAAATGGGTTTGGTTCTGCTTAGGCTATATATCTTTCAATAGATTTATGATGAAGATTAGAGTTCATTGGAGAATTCAAGATTGAGGAAAATATTGAATATATTATTATGAGTAATCCTAAGAAGTTGCATTCCACCAAAGCAGTCGTTATGGCTGTTTGCATAATATTTTGATGTTAATAAATTGCACATGCAGCTACACATAGAATGTTCTATGAATATGACCTTCCAAAATAGGAAAAGAAAAACTTAAAAAAAAAAAAGGAAAATTGTCTTGTAGGACTACATGGTTAATATGAATTTAAGTTCGCAATGACGCATTAAAAATAAGGTAAGGTTTTATTATTGTCAGTTTTTCAATGTTGTTATCATTGTTAATATGAAAATTTTATTGCATGAAGTTATAGAAGAGCATAGCAGAGAAATCCGAAAGATCCGAAAGCTAGTCCTGGAACTACTCAAAAGGCATATTAAAGAGTTGGGGACTTGAACCCTATTGTGCGGAAAAAGCTTTGAATATGGACTATGGAGTCCGAATTCAAAGCCTTGCGGCAAACATTTACTCCCCTTGCCTAGAGCCAAAACTTGCCATTGGCATTTCGCCTCATTCCAGTCATGGCCTTTTAACCATCCTTGTTTGAAGTGGTGGAATATACATAATCTAAGAATCCCCATTGCCATAATTCACGTATTCTGTTTTACATAAAGTAAAGGACCTAATTATAAAATTATTAAACTCTATAGTTGGTCGTATTGGTAATTTATCTTTGAATATGTTTTGTTTTCCTTCATTTATAAGTCAATGATTAAAAATTGTGCTCGTGGAGGTCAGTGTGCCGACGTTCATTCATGGGAAAGAAGTTTATTTTGGTTTGCTTTTTTGTTAATTTGCTTTGGTACATTTGATGTTGAGAAAGTCGTTTTCTAGATTTGATTTGTTAAATGAAATCCGTATGATGTGTAAAATTAAATCTGACTTTTGACGTACATAAATATTTTTATTAGATTTTATGATGGGTAATTAATTCGTACGTATTGCATTTCCTTCATTGTGTCTGTTTTTTGAGAATTGTGATAACGTTTATTCATTTAATTAATATAATCATAGATTAGAATGTTTAGCTTTCTTATCTATTTTAAACAAAAGCAATGATGATATTCACGAGTTATTCATGGTTGCAGAGGAAAATGCAGGGACTGACATAGTTCCTCTTTTTATATCTTTTGATCCTGAGAGATACTATTGAGCAAGTTCATGAACATGTTAAAGGTGTTGATTAATCTGCTATAAATTTTTTTGGTTTAGTATCAAGTTAAATTTGCGCCCACCTCTTTTTATACGTTGTAAAAAATGGAACCAGTTTTAAGTTGATTGGTTTTCATTCGACAAGAAATTGGAGAACTTTTATGTGTTCCTTAAATGACTTGCTTTGCTATTATTTGATGTGATGAAACATTTGCAGATATTTTTGTGATTTTATAAAACATACATTTTAAACGTACTCTATGCTCTTTTCCATTGGCTATAGGACTTATTAGCTGAGTATGACAATTAAGATACAAGAAATGAACTTTCTTCTTTCTCCGGACAAGGTCATATGAATATTTTTCTAGTTCAGCAGGAACTATGATATGATTAAGAATTATTAATTTGATCAGCATAGACTGGTTCATATCATTCTAGTTGATTTGGTTGGAAATTCTTGTCCACCCACCTGCTTCCATTTGCATAGACATAATGCTGATTCATCTTGTTATTTATTTATCTATTTTTGGTCAAACTGATATTAAATTGGATACACACCAATCTAGTTTTGATATGCAATTGGCATTGCTCATATTTGGGTATTTCCTAATTTAAAGCGGCAATATCATGGTGGTGCATTGGTTTGCTGCAGGGTCGTTCTTGGTGCAGGCCACTTGTTCGAGATCCTTCAAGCTTGCTACTATGGTTAAACAAATTTTTTTCTTGTACGATTATTTTGTGTGTTTAGTCTATATTTGTTTTTTCTTTTCTTTGTAGGATATAGGGGGAGTTTGCAGCGTGATCTTCTTTAAGGTGCAAGGGTTCTTTTTGCCTACTATGGTGTTACTTGTCTGGAATTTTTGTAGAGTTTTATAGGATTTTTTAGCTGAATTTGTGCTTGAATTTGCTGGATTTTCTTTATTATGGTCTTGCTGTCTTCTTTTTTGTTTAAATACTGGTGTTGGACTTAGACTTTGGGGTTGTTTCGCTGGTTGAATTGGTGCTCTTTGTTATTCTTACTTGTTTAGTTCACTATGCTACAGCTTTTGGTTTGCTTTGCTGATTTTTATCTTTTGCAGCTTATCTTTCTTAGTGTTTGAGTGGCTTTGTTCAGAGTTTAAGCATTTTCTGATTTGCTTCTTCCTTGTCGCTCTCTTATGTTTGTGTTTGTTAGTCGGAGGCTTTTTGTTTTTGCTTTGTTCAGTAGTCATATCTGATAGCTAACGTGTTTCAGGCATTTTGTTGCATCAGATATTGGGAACTAGCCAAAAATATGTTCTGGGAGTTATTGGTGATTGCCATAAGCTATAAAAAAAATGGTGAATTCATTCTTTGGTGAAAAGGTGGTTTTTTTTTTTTGTTGAGTTTTGTTTAATTGAAGAGATTCCAGTGCGAATTGGTTTGTTCGATATTGACCTTGACTTCTTGAATTGTTCATGCATGTGACTGTCGACACCATCTTCATAATGTAATCAAAGTGCATGCCTAAGGCAAATTGCAACTATCGCACATCTTTTTGGAAAGGTGCCAAGGGGCTTGAAGTGCTCAAGGCTTGTGCGTCATCAATACACTTAAACACATCAATGATTATGCCTATAAATGGAAACATATTTTTTATAATGAAGTTTTATGTTGTTTTTGTTATAAATGTTCGATTTTTAGAGGTGCCCTGTTTTGAGACGGTTGGTGATTTTACCATATATGAGAAGCAATTTACTTTTATCAAATTTAAATATATTTTAACATATTTTGAAATATTTTGTAAGTTTATTATAAATTTTTAGGAATAATAGTGTCAAAATTTAAATATTTATTATACCATGCAGGTCTTTTCGTCTTCCTAAGTAGAAACCTTTCACTTTCAAGATTAGCCAAGGTTCTACCATAAAAGGTTAGTCTTTCACTTAATTATTCAATGTGATATCTTTTATTTGTGCAAATCTTGTGCCAATTCGTAAAATTTTCCCTGCTACTTTTAATGAAATAAATCTCAGTTATTATTGGTGCTTAAGATGTGTTATGATATAATTTGTTGTTCTTTCTTCCATTGTAGTGTGTTAAGATTTTGGACAATGAGCTGGAACTGGTCTTATCTTTGTAATTAAGGGCGTATTTATTTGGGGAATTTCTTATTAGGAAAATTTTTTAATATGAATTTCATCGACTAGTTCAAGAATATTTGCATGATGTCCAAAGCTTCGGCTTCCCAAGTTAAAAGTTGAATTTTTTTTAAGAAAAATTGTTATGCTATTTATGTTAATTCCTCGTGATCACAAAGATATGGTTAACCACCTCAGGCTTAGGTTTCTTTTTAATGTAATCGTAAACCCGACCCGAAAGGTTTGGCAATTGATGATATAAAAGTGGCTTTTACAATCATTGCACAGTAAAAAAAAAGAAGCTAAAGTGCACAATAAATTAAATTATTCTCAAGTTATACTTATATCTTTGCCAGAAAACGGAAACTACACAGAAAGAACATTGCATTGGGATGGCTTATGATCTCTCTTGCGCAAGCTTATAGAGATTCCATTGGGGATCATTAGATGGTCATATATACTGTCTTTTCACATGCACTTAAATCAATCCAATGCGTTCACTTCCTTTTATCTTAAAATTTTGCTGACTCGATAAGAGGAATAGAAATTGGGAAAGCTTGAAAAAATTTTAAAATGCGTTACAGCATAGGCTTCATATAGTTTGATAGAGTAGTCCCTAGAAATGGATTCAACCTATCTCTATGTGCTTTATGGATTATATATAATTCTTTATATAAGTCTAGATCCCTTTCTTTTACTCTTGTTGTTGTTTGTGATCACATGGAATTACAAGAACACAAGATGTTTTAGCATGAATATGATGTATGTAGAGGTTAAGAGCTAATAAAGTTGCCCATTAATGTAGAGGAACATTGGGCTATTTATTGACATTAGAGAATTTGCAACCTACAAATTTCGCATTTTGTCATATTTTTAGTAATAAAAGGATTTTAAATATGCTATGCTATTGAAGGCAGAATAGAAAAATATGTATTATACTGTTACTAATGACTTTACTAGAATTTTTTTTTTTTTTTTTTTTGGCTTATAGAGAAGAATATGGTTCAAATGTTGATGTGTTTTACTTGCCAAATAGTTAAGTCTCTGCTTTGCGTTTCATCCCACTATACTTCTAAAATTTTGCTTGGTAATCCTATAAGCTTTGAAATTAGCTAATCAAAAGAAGTTATGGTAAGCATTATTGTAGCCTTTTCAAAGACAGGCTTTTTATGGGTACATATCACTTGAACATGGATGCCATTTCATTCGCTGTTTTGCGCAAATATTATGATGCAAGGTTTATCATCAGTATGTAATTTAGTTTATAGTTCTTTTTGATGATAATTCTGGGTGGTCCTTGTTATTAATTTGGTTGAAATATGTCTTATTCAATCCATTGGCAGGTTATGCATGCTTCTTAAAGTGTCCAGTTGATTCAGTTTGCATTCACACTAGTGACAAGGTAATGAAAATTTTGGATATTACTAGATCAACTCAAAAACTATGCTTCAACGATTTACGTAATTTGTTGAGGCTAATCAACATCCTGGAGATTGCAATTTCATTGGGGTCCTTTCTTGCTTGTCTTTATTGTTAGTTGGTTGATACATGGAAACAAAATTTGAAATTTGATTATTATTAACTCTGAGTTAGCATATTGTTCCTTTCCAGGTGATGGTACTTTTGTATTGTAGCTAGGATTTGGTATATCATTGAAACTAATCTTTTTGGCCATTTTTTGTAGCAAACAATGTCAAGCAATTTTACATTGCATTATTGTTCTAAGATTTAGATGTCCGATCCTTAGATGTGTATTTTAGCCAGAACCAGATCATAAAACAGATATAGCACTCACCTTAGTAGTATTCTTATTTGGAATTTTATGGTTAGTGAAATCTATGGCTATATGTAATTCCGGAGTGATGACTTTGTTGCAAGTGTAAGTGACTGCTATTAAAGTGAAAATAATTTTATTTTTGGGCAACTTAAAAATATAAGTTACGAACTAACTTGTTTTTTCAAGAGACGAAATCAGTAGATTATATGAAGTTCATCTCTTTGAATTATTTTTATCCTAATACTTACTACAATATTAATTTTCCCTTTTTCCTATTCATATCTAATGAGATTGGTTTCGGGGAAAATCCACATGTGACTAGATTTTTTCGGATTTTCTTGAATTGAATTTGCTACTCAATGGTATCTACAACTGCTTAACTTGTAGAACAATTTGTATCAAGTTTTCTCAGTAGTTCAGGTTAGTTATCATGGGTCGTTTTTCATTATCTCATTCATGTTTTTTTTTAACCATTCAATAATTTATTTACATATTGTGCGACAGTAAATTCAAATGGAAATACTTCTACAAGTGCACGAGATACTTCATCAAATCCATCACTTAGAGATGATGGTGACAACAGTGATGAAGAAAATTAAAAACTCAGTTTTTTGTTTTTTGGCTGAAGCAACTGACGTGAATAGGGTCAAATATTGTGATAAAGTATGTACATATGCTCATTTTGATGTAATTTAGAGTTTGTGCTTATGTTTCTTCTAAGGACACTAAATCATATTGTTTTATGTTTTTTTTTTTCCTTTAATGCAAGGATAGTCATGGTGATCTTTAAGTAATTTTTATGTTATTAGTTTTTATTACATATTGAGTACATTGTATGCTCCAAAATGTATTAGTGATATTTATTCATACATAAATTTCATGTGCAGAAATAATAGCAGGTATCAATTATATTGTGATCAAATAGGTGTATATTGCTAATTGTGCATATGTTATACAATAAACAAGTACATATTGCCAAATTAAATCGAGTTAAACATTAATCTCTTCTTAATAAGAATAGCCACGTGTAAACATCACTAAATTAAAATAACAGCTACATTTAGAAATTACTATTTTAATTGAATACATATATGTAAACGTCGCCAATGTATTAGAATAGCTACATTTAAATTGCGGTAAATATGAGATTTGTCATGTTTATAAATCGTCATTGTTGTCCAACAAACATATATAAAGCTTATTCTACCTGTGCATGGCCACGTTTAAACATCGCCAATTAAGTAATTTACTCACATTTACACGTTACTAATAAAAAATTTACCCATGTTTAAACGTCGCTGATCACAAGTTTCCCTCCTTTTATATTTAGCAGGATGGAGATTAGTCATATTTAGCCACACATAAGTGTGACCAAAACATGATAATAGGCCATGTTTAAACGTGACCCATCAAAGTGTATTTGGCTGCAAAACTAACATTAGTGACGTTTCAATTTTTAACGTTACTTATCAAATCTGCAACGGACCTTTTGCGACGTCTATAGTCCACGTGTAAAAAAACGTGACCAAAAATCTTTGGTCACATTTAATTAATATTTAGCCACGTTTATTAGACGTAGCCAAAGGCTCATTTTGTTGTAGTGCAAGCTCCCCATTGATTGCGAAAGAAGACTGACTCAAATAAGGAAGTTACCTTCCAATTATTTAGAAAAGTATATTTAGGGTGCACCTTTGTTAATTGGGAAATCTTCTCAAAGCTTACTTCTCAAGTTATGGAGAGTTAACACACTAAGTTATCTGCCTAAAGTATCCAAACAACTAATAAAATGGTTAGTTGTTGGATTGGTAAAAGGCTGCCAAGTTGTTGCCTTTCCTTAAGCTAACTTAATTATCTAGGCAAGGTAGTCGAAGCTAAACAATTTAGCCCATATCATAGAGAGGTTGGATTAGGTGTAAGAGATCCATAACAAAAGAATTACCTATCAACAGGTTTAAAAATTTAATGCCACTTTCGAGGAGAACCAAAAGTTGCTTTTAACATCTCTTTTTTATTCTAAAAATAGAATCTTTTTTTTTTTATGTTGTCCATCAACTTGTTCTTTGAAAATTTGCTTCGGATAATTGAATGCCATTATAGGTATAATAAGGCACTAAAAATCATAATAAAAAAGTACAAGTAATTAATTGAATAATGAATCAAAGTTTAGATATTATATGTGGCATTACCCCTTTTCTCTTCATAAATGAGGAGGGCAAAACCTGATATAGAAGAGGCATCCATCAACTAATAATTGAGATCTATTGAATTTATTGAATAACATTTACTCATACCTATCCTATTTAATTTCTCTCGCAAATCAAGGGTTATTGTGTTAAAAAAAATTCATTGAATTCTAGGATATGGGTTGGGTCATTGTCATTGGTTTACACTCTATAGACCTTTATTTCAAAGAGAAAAAAAAAATCAAAATGGGCATGAAGAAAAAGCTCGTAACACATGCATGCAGCATTATCAATCAAATCCATGCATCTATGTTTTGAAATTGAATGCAAAGATTCTCAAATCCTTAATTACTTGCTCTTAGACTCTATTTTACTTTTTCTGTTCTTTGACCAAATAATCAAAAGCATTAAAAAAAATTATTTTCTTAAGGAAAAAATGTTTAAATAGGGTACGAAAATTCACTTGTTAATATCATAGGTGTTGTTCTAAAAAGAAATAATAATAATAACAATGTAGGATTCTAAACATTAAACATTAAATATAAGGAGTTAAAGCTCTTGTAGAATAAATATTGATAATCTTATTTAAAATTTACCATCCATCTACTCTAACAATTCCCCAACCAAATCTTAAAAGTATATTCCTATCCTTTCACCATAACTAGTATATAGTTTTGGCCTCTTTATCATCATCATCATTGTCATCATCAAAAGAGTGATTATCAAAAATCAATTCACTTTGAAAATTTTATATATATTATATATTATATATAAATCAAGGATATCCCATAGGTAATTTGTAAATTGAGTTTTATAAAAGGTCTTGACTTAGGCACCTAAGTAGAAGGAGAAAATAAATTAACATTTCAAGGATAGGGCTTTAGCTCAACTAGTCCTGAGAAGCCAAATAAAATAGGTGCCATTGTATTAAGGGTATCAAAATTAAATGAGGTATTTCAATTGTTTTATCGGAAGTAAACATCACTATTCCATTGTATAACTTTATATTTCAATTTAATTAAGTTTTATATCCTTCTTGATGAAAAGTAGAAAACGTAGGAAAATTGTGGTACTATATAAGGAAAATGAAACTTAATGGGTGGTTTTTCCCATAATAAAGTTTTGATATAGCAAACATCATCTAGATTACTAATTAATTTGAAGTAATTTAATCATTACGTTACTTTCAATTTTTTTAGGATAGGTATTGCTGGTAGGAGCCCCTCTATCATTTGTATGTGCTAAATATATTATAATAGACATTAAAAAATAAAAGATCCTTTTGTTCATGTGCACAACAAGGTCATATATGCAATGTGATGTACTTTTTCTACTTTTCACTTGGTAGTAAAAGTTCTTCTAGAATCATTGTTATTGCCAATACTATAACGTCAAGTAAGGGTTTATTTATTCGGCTTTTTTTTTTTTTTTGATAGATATAGATATTTTTTCTTAATTTTTTTTAACAAATTATTTATCAAGAAATAGATATGGATTAAAAAATTAGCAATTCTCATCAAAAGATCAAATATAAATAAAATATAGATATAAATTTGATATATTTAAATATATTATTTTTAAAATATATAAATATAAATAAAAAACAAACCATCCAAATAGTACCGAAACAGATGTGAAAATGTTGGGAGTGTCGGATCAAATTTATCAGATAGGTAAGTACGTAAAAGAGAGAATAATTAAAATTGATGGAGTGATCACAAAGTGCATCATGGAGACATTTTAGTGAGAAAAGCCAATAATTGAACTTAGCTAGCAGTCCTACGTCAATCCTTTAATGTGAAATTGACACGTCGAAGAAGATATTTTAAGTGTGAAGTTAACAAGGCTGAACAAGATTGATTTATTTTACAATATTAATGAAATTATCAATGAAGTATATAGTGGATAGGAGCAGAAGTTATATATGAGTTATCTTCTAAGTGTAAGGTCTTAAAAGGTAAAAGTATGACACGTTAGCAATTTTAAGGTTTTTAAGGATATGAAATGTTTTCTTGGTGGAAAAAAAATATATAAATAAAATAAAATAAAAATAAAAATGGATATGAAATGTTGGTAAGCCAGAGTAAAAATATTAACAAGCATACTTTTACATTACCCAGATTCCAACTATAAATTAGTTTTTCAAAACTTGATAACATTTGAAGGATGTGACTCTAGCTCAAAATTGGATAATATTTCGTATTTTTATTTTAGCTGATCTTGTGGCCTAATGACATTATCATGGATATCTAAAATGAAATGATTTAGGTTCATATACTTCCCTCCGATTATAATAAAAAAAAATAAAAGAAAAAGGTAATAGCTTCATAAATCATTAAAGGAATTTAGGTAATGTAAAAAGTATGCAATTTTAAAGGGTTTCTTAGGAAAAAAACTAGTTTCTCAAAATTTGAATTTCTAAATCCAAATATGACTTTAAAATCCACAAGATCTTAATTTAAAAATTAATATATAAATATAATTAATATAACAATCTCACCATGGGACAAAGTAGATCCATCACAAATCATTTGGTAAAGAAATTACATACTTATCGAATATGAAATTGAATCTAGTGTGTGTAGGAGCACTAAGGGAGTCAATCCATCTCAATCCACTTTTTTTTTTTAACCCAAGAATGAAATCATCAATTTCAAACAAAGCAACAGTACATTGGTCTTGAGGATGATGCCCCTCATCAGCACATAACAGATTACATAAATGACAGCAAAATGGGTGACCTAAAGTTTGATTATACTTCTATCTTACCTTGAGAACCAAACAAGTGCGTACATTAATTTACTTCACATCTTATTGAAATAAAGGAAATTTTAGGAAAAATCCCTGGACAAATATAAAATCTTGGACACAACCATTAAAGGTTTCCACAAACAAGTAGATGGATCCAAAATAAAGCGAATCAACAAACAATAATTTGAATCAATAATGATAGTATTCCCTCCTCTTTCTTTTGCTAATTTCAAACCTTCGAACACAGTAAGAGCTTCTGCACTTTCAGTCTCCTCCACATGACAAGAAGATGCCCAAGCATCCGGAAGAATGCCTTTTGAATCATATGTAACATATAAAACGTAGTATATCCTTTTCTCCTTTTGTTTTTTAAGAAAAATTGTAATAGACCTAATTGATTTTTTTTTTTAAAAAGTAAATAATGATTGTAAGCTTCTATGTAATATGTATAATTAAAAATGCATTTATTTTGTATTTCCTTTTCATTTTCAACCCCCGTATATTTTTATCGACATAGAATTTTAAAAAAAGGGATATATAAAGTAGCATGCCAAAACACCAAGCAATTCACTTAAGTGCCATAACCCTTTATGATTATTATTATTACTAAAGGTTGGTCTACATAACCTGCTTCACTTGAATTCTAATGGATCGCTGAAGAATGGGAAAACACATGCCAATCACCATCAATGTCACAATGACAACACTTAAAACAACACAAACTAAAATATTTAACTTCCAAAATCAAATCATTAGAGCAGGGTCATAAAGTTATTCGCAAGTTACTTGAGCTCGACTTGGCTCAGCTAGAGCTTGATTAGTAAACGAGTCGAACTCAAGTTTTAATTCAGGCTCGCAAGCCAGCTTGTGAATAGGCTCATTAACAAGGCTCTATAAGTTTTATATTTGGTACAATCCGGTACTCCGCCTATCAAGATATTATCCATTTTGGTAAGATGTCGCATGGTTTTAACCTTAGTGCCAGTTGTTTTCCAAGAGCTTGCCCATTCTAGGAGCTATCCATTGAGCACGCTTAACTTTACAATTTTGATAAACTCTAAAACATTACACAAAAGACATCTTGATGATTGTAGTTCTATTAACTTATATTTAGAGGTATCGCATACTCCTCCACTTACAGAACTGACATCCTCATCAGTTTTATTACATAGGTCAGAATTGCACTAGGTAGGAAGGACACTAGAAGTGTTCTATATAGGCTTAAGAGGTACCTCCACGCTAACACACTTTACCCTGTACAACACATAGCTCCTCCACTTTTAGCTAGTGAACTGCTTTGATACTACTTTTAATGACCTAAAACTCAACCTAACGCGGTATTGTCCACTTTAGCAAGATACAACATGGTTTTAAATTGGAGCCAACTCCTTCCTAAGATAGTAGTGCTCTCCACTGAGCTGCTTAGCTTTAAAGTTTGATGATGAATTCGCGTCATTACACTAAAAAGTACCTCAATGATTAGAGTTTCACCACCTTATATTTGAGGGGTATCACAATTTTATGATATATTAAATATAATTAAAACAACGAAACTAATTTCTATTTAACATGTATATATACTTATTATCGAATCTTATATATTATTTTTAGGTTTTAAATAAATCAAAAAGGGGCTACTTAAACGAGTCAAGCTCAACTTGTTAATTTTCGGCTTAATAAAAACTCGTTAGGCTCGATAAAAATCTTGCCTTGGTTTAGTCTCACTTTGTAAATAAGGCAAGCTCAAACTCAAAATAAAGCTTGTTTAGTTAAATGAGTCAAGTTTGAGTGTAGATTTCAAGCTCAATAAAAAACTTGCTCAAGCTTAAACTCGATAATTTTTAAACAAGTCAAGCTTAAGTCTTTAAAAGCTTGTTTCGGCTCGTTTGCAATCCTACATCAAAGATCAAACCAAGCACACCACCCTAAATTGAATTGGTTCAATTAAGTAAAATGGGGAGTCCCTATACCTCCTCAAGTTAGCTTCTATAAGTTACACCACCTTAGACTGAAGGTCTACGACTCAAACAAGAATACCACAAAAGAAAGGAAAAAAGAAAAAAGGATATCCCATATATACTACGAAATTAATTCAATTTATTATTATTAAAAGTCACAATACATAAATTCAACCCATTATAATTGATTATAAAAGAGCTCATATTAAGAAGGGAACTTCTAAGATAGGAGCTACCTAATTAATTCATGATGCCACATAGAAGTGTCTATCAATAATCATTTTAACTTGTAGGTAACATTGAAATCATATTTTCACAATAACAAGTTTATGTGACAAATTAAATTACTTAGCTCTTGTCATTCATGAAACTGATTGAACATTGATATGTTACGAATCGTCTCAAACTTAAAAGGGGACAATGTCACAAATGGTACTTGAATTTTGGCAAAATATACAATTAAATACCTATAATTTGAAAAGGATGAATTTAGTACCTAAATTTAAAAATTAATTAATTTGGTACCTAAAAAACTTTAGAATTGATCAATTTAGTACCTACAAGAATTTGATAGGGATATTACTATCATGAATGAAAAGTTCTTTTATGTACTAAATTTATCAATTTCAAAGTTTAGGTACTAAATTAATTAATTTCAAACTTTAGGTACCTAATTGTATATTTTATCAAAATCCACGTACTATTCGTGACATTAACCCAACTTAAAATATATCATCATTGAGAAATTTGTGCATAGATTTTCTCTTGGAACAACATCTCTTTCAATAGTTTTGATATTCACACCATGGGTATAATTTTCATTTAAAGATCTTAAAGATTGCTGCAGATTGTATTCAAGATGCAATCCTTACACAAAATCTCATGCATCTACCACGTCCTTCTCAATAACATTTCCATTACGTTTTTAGTTGGTTTGAAATTCGAACATAAGATACAAGAGACCTTCGTAACCAAGAAAGAATATCATCTTATTTCTTTATCTATTAAAGCTGGTTTATCTATCAATCTAGTCAAGGTTTCATAGTCTTATGGATTTGATATTTGCAGCCGTTAAAAAAAATATTCAAAGATATTGCTGGAAATAGTTGTATAAAGGAAATTATTACTATACAAAAACTAGATGATGGAAAGTTTTAACAAGATCTACGAAATATCTAACCAATAAGTTCCATGTCTTTTGACAATATTTGTTATCTACACTAGAATTGGTATAAAATTAATTATTCTGTGAACTTAATGAAAGCAAATGCAATTCAATGGTAAATATTATTTTCTTACAAGTTCATTCAAACACTTTACTGGACTTTAATGGGTAATTCTAATTTCAATGAAACAAAAAGATGATTTTGTAAAACTATTGTCACGCACCAAACTAAAGGGTACAATAATTTCATGTATATCCTCACTAAGGTATAAGCATGTAGGAATCAAAATCTATTAACAATCATTAAATCCACATAAATCTTTAAAATCTCTTTGTGAAAAAAGGTCAAAGTATAAGTGTAAATAATAGGAGCTCTATCCATTAAGGTATTATCCACTTTCTCAAAATACCACATGGTTTTATCATTGGTACAAGCTGCTCCAAAAGTGCTCTCCACGAGCACACTTAATTTGAGAGATCTAATGAACTTAAAGCCAGTACACCAAAAGATGTATTGATAATTAGAGTTCCACCACCTTATATTTGAGGGATTTCATATTCTCCTCCACTTACAAAACTAATGTCTTCATCAGTTTCATCAAACAGGTTTGAAATAGCGCCGAGTAAGCAGGACTCTAGAGGTACCCCATATAAGCTCTAAGGTGCCCCACTCTAAGACATCTTTCTCCATATATTACTTAACTCTCCCACTTCCGACTAGTGAACAACTCAGACACCACCTATAACAATCTAAGTATTCACTCAATGAGGTATTATCTACTTTGACAAACTATCATACGATTTTGTTCTTGGTATTAGTTGCTTCCCAAGAGGTCACCCATCATTGGGAGTACTCTACTTAGCACGCTTAACTTTAGAGTTGTAATGAATTCTAAGTCATTACACAAAAAGCACCTTGGTAATTAGTGTTCAATCACCTTATATTTTAGGGATATTACTTTAAGTATCATAATGCCTTAAATATGTGCATGACAATGGGATATCCTCATAACACTAAAAAATCATGCAACCCTACTAACGGAAGTCCCATGAGCACGGTTTTTGAAAATATGAACCTATATTGCATGCATTAGTCTAGTTTTTGAAAGTATGAACCCCTCATGCATCCATGAGCCCGATTTTTGAAAGTGTAGATATGTTTCCAAATCCTAGGAGTTTAGTTTTTGAAGTGTTATATTGATCCTAAGAGTCTAAGGTTTTGAAAGAATGGCGTAAATTTCAAGAATTGAGTCACTTAGCAAAAAAACTTTTTCAAGACTTGGTTCATCTAGAAACTTTAGGTATCCATAAAATAGACAATTTGTCTTCAAATGAGGTTACTTTTGAAGCCCTATTTTCTAAAATTGTCTATTTTATACTAGAAAATTGGATAAACTATGACTAATTCAAGATTTTCCATTTTGATGAGAATAAGTCAATTTTTGTTGGGAAATTCACCAAATATCAAAACATATACACAATTTAGACTATGAAAAACCGTTTCTACTTAAGAAAAATCTATTAGACCATAGAGTAACAACGAATAGTCCAACATGACCAAATTTTCCAAAGAATGGCAAAAATGAGGTGTCCACAGATTAAAATCTCACTTACAACAAAGTGATGCCACTATGAACAAAGGCTTTGTCTCAAGCTCACCAAGGGAGATCCGAGTGAAGCCATATTAGGAGCTTCAATGCTTTTGTTGTGATGCACGAGTTGTGGGTTTTACTTTGTGAGACTTGAACAAAGTGCCATAATCCTGATTTAGTTGTAAGGAATAAGGATTTCATGCGAATCTCATGGAAGAGATTAAAACAAATCATCAAGTCAACTACACTTTTGGCATATGAAGTCTATTAAAATTGTGTTGAAACCGTGGACTTCCATGCCATGTATGCATACTCATGTGCACATTTGGATATGCGGATGCATATATACTATATTCATAATCATATATTTATTATTATAAAGTTTCAAGGACCTAATAATAATTTATCTAATAAATTATAATGTCGGTCATCTAATATAAAGTATGAGGCTAAATAATAAATGTGTAAAATTCATAGGGTTCATTACTAATTTTATGATGAGCCAAATTTGTAATAGCCCATTAGGGTTATATAATAAACAGGTGTGGTCCCTTATCAACATACAACAACACAATTCAGTTTCTTTTCATAAAATTAGGGTTCCCATCTCCCAATAGTATATATGATCAATCAGAAGTCAATTTAACCCGATTTAATATGCATCACTCATAGGAACAGGTATACTTCCGCTATCTTCTTCTCTCAAGCAATCTCTAGGCAAGGATCGATCTTAAAATATAAGGAATTATATTCCATCAAAATGACCGTTGAGTAACTTTATAATGATTAAAAAAAAAAGAATTAGGAAGAACATTTAGACTAAGTCAACTATAAATATTGAAGTATTGAGACAAGTCAAAATCTTGTACTCCATAATTATGATATTTCTTGATACTTTTCTTCTCTTGTAAAACTCATGACCCAAATCTTGGGAGGAAAAATCTGGTACACTAATAAGCTTATTTGTTGGAATTCAAAAGCAACATATCTATATCCGGTAAGTTTCCTGAAGCTAAAATGGTATTGACTTTTTCTTGTGGTAAGGTACCACATTAATGAAGGTTTCCACCTTCATCTATCCAACAATCATCCGAAATTATTAATATTAATCTAGTGTAAATTGAACAAACACCCTCTAAAATCTTTTAAAATTGCACATATTCCCTACTTAAAAAAAGCCAGCACCTCCCCTCTCCAAAACCTACCCATAAAGGATTTTGAGGAATCCAAATGATGACTTTAGAAAGCGGAGAGCATTTATGCAATTTATCTTAAATAATAGATTTCAATTTTAAAAGGCTCAAGATATCAAGTCACTAGTTATGTGGACCAGATTTTCATCTCAACTAGCCCCGCACGAATTGGTAGCTTAAGCGAGTTAACTTGCTAACCTGCTATTTTTTTTTTTTCAAAATTTAATATTATAATATAATCATACTAAAAGTATAGGTTATTTTATAATTAAAAATGTTTTTTATTTACATATAGTAAAAAGTTTTCTTATTTTCACAAATTTTTTAACGTGTTTGTCTTAGTTCCACTTAAATAATTAATCGCTTAAAAATATAAGTTAGATGATAAAATATAAAAAATATGGCATCTAGCAACACCTTCAGTATAATATTATAGATACCGATCATCAATTACCATCTAAATAACAACCTATATCAAATTTCAATTAAAATATATTGCCAATCCGACCCATAGCATATTGGTAAATAAAGTAAGGGCCACAATGGTCCAAAAATTAATGCGAGTTAAAATTTTTAGCCTAACCTACACATTTTTTCTATGTTAAACGAGTAAACCTCCATTACTTACCCTACTTGCACAGTCCTATCCATCCAGTTTACCCTAATTTATGTAATTTATGCTTGTGTTATATCTAAACATGCAAGGACACCACGTTCACGCTAATCTTATTTAATATTCTTTTGCTCGCTTACGCTACTTCTATTGCATTAATTAGAAATTACTTTTAATTCAAACAAACATCATAAACGTGGAACCACCAATTGGCAAGAACAAATTTAAATTAGCAAGGGTATTAGCCTGGGTAGGTACGGATAAGTTTGGTTCGATTTTTCCAAAAATCAAACTAAATTTTAATTTATGATTTAGTTTTTTTTCCATTCCAAACTAAACTCTTAAGTAACGGTTTGGTTCGGATTAGAAATTTTCTAAACCATTAAATAACGGTTTTGTTTTGTTTGGATTACGAATTAAATCAAATTCTAACTAAAAAAATTTTTTATTCTAGTTTTTTTATATTTTTGTAGATACTTATATATTTATATCACTTCACAAAGTTTATATTATAAACCTTGACAAAATACTTTATGAATTCATTATACTTTTAATATATAGGTCTCTATAAAATTAGTTATCTACCAATAAAATACATTCACTAACCAATATATAGTAAGTCATAATTTACAATTTTTAATAGAACCATCAAGTCAATCATCTACTAATAAATTTATTCAAAATAAAAAAATCATCTATCAACAAAATTCATCAACGAATAAAATGATCCGCTGACAAAATACATTAAACAATTAATACAAACAAGAGTTTATAGCTAAACAAATAAATTTCATACTTTATAAAGTTAAAAACTATTGAAAAAACAATAGTTCATCATCAACAAAAAAAATATATATATATCATTAACCTAAAAAATAAATTTAAAAATGAACAAGTTGATTTTAATCAATATTCACCAAATAATAAATATAAAATGAAATCATGTGAACATATATGACGTTTAATCAATCATCATAAAAAAATCTATAGTTACAAGTTAAAAGTTACAAGTAAAATATCATTATATTTTTCTAAAATGGTTTGTTCGATTTTACGGATTAGTTTGATTCGCCTTCTAAACCAAACCATAAATTTACAGATTGGTTCGGATTGAAAAATTTTTAAACCAAATAGTAAAAAAAAAAAACCCGTATATTCAGTTTGGTTTGGTTTGGTTCGATTATGGATTAGCTCGATTCTGTTGGTTTTTTTACCCACCCGTAGTAGTAGATCGTCTATGCAATTGAAAAAAATAAAAGTATCAAGTCATATTGCTAGTTGGGTTTTAACTATATCGATCCTATTTATAATTATCAGCAAAGTAGTAGCCTAATCATGCCAAAATTTACTATTTTAGTTGAAAATATATACCGAGCACTACCAAGTAACTCATGTCCATATCTTTAGCCGCATTGAGTACGTAAGCTAATGTGTTTTATCAAACACGCTTATTCAATCCATATGATGCACTTTTTCAAAAAAAAACCCAAGATCTATTTATTCAAGTTATCAAGTTCCTCTCAAATATCGTAAATTCATACTACATAAGAAGTGGTGATCAAATACTAAGTCCATAAAAAATATTGTAAATATCAAATTTAGTACCTGAATTTAGTACAAAAATTCAATTAAATATCTAAACTTTGAAGTGGTCAATTTAATATTTAATTAAACTTTTTGCAACTATTTTCACAAACTTGCTTAACATCATTTACTCGATTTACTAAATTGGAAGAGGGAGTGTATTATTGAATTTTTGCTACTTCTTCTAACACTATCTAGCACCAATAGGCTGCTTCTTTTACTTCAAAAAAAAAATCGAATGATATTAGTAAGATAGTAAAAATCGGGAATGATTTTTGCAACTTTTCTCAAAACTTCTTCAAGACTTTATATCATATTATTGCCAATTATCAAAATTAGGTTATGCAAAAACTAGGGGTTTACACTTGTCTGAAGACTAAAGTCAATTTTACTACTTAAAATATATGTTGAGGATACCTAAACTTCTCCAAACTGAAGAATTTAGGGATAGATCAATGGAAAAATTGATTACCAAATCGTTGTTAATATGATTTATTACTATTAAAATGGCGAAATAGAGTCACTTAATTTCAAACCGAAGTCTACACTTAAACAGAACTTTTTAACATAAATGATTGGATATAATTCACTCTTATCACAAAGGTTTCCACTAAGTGATCTATATGCCCTTGTTGACTTGTAATTTCTTGAACTTGTTGACTTGTATTTTACTCATTGGTTATCGGGAAAAATATTTAATGGGTAATACACACCAAGTATATATACACATAGCGTGTAATAACCAACAATATATTAACATATAGATGAGATCATGGACAATTTTCAAAATAACCACCACCTATTTGCATTTGTTATTGCAATTATGAAATGTTGTTGTTGAAAAGATTACTTGCAATTCGCACAATTGACTAGTAAACACTCACGAAAAGAAAAGTTTCTATTAATAAAATGTGCAGCAGTTTCCTTTACACTTATACCCTTATTGTAAGTTCTAAGGTATTTAGAATTAAATAACTCAATATAAAAGAAAATTCAATTAAAATGTTCAATGATTTATTTATTACATTGTTATTTAGAAATTAACAAAATTTAGAAATATTTAACACTCTCCAGACCTCATTAATTTAAAAATAAATAAAAAATTTAAACGATATAAAATTTTAAATAACTTCATAATTAAATCATACATTGTAAAATTATTCATCAATTTTATATTTAATAAATTAGTTTTTTCATTAAAAACTAATTTAATTTTCTTTTTCTTTTTTAAATTAACATATCAAAATTGTTGAGTTCTTTAAAAAAAATAAGTTTTGTTAAAAAAATGTTAATAAATTCTTTAGTATCAATATCAGAATGTTACATAAATAATAAAACGATATAAAATAAATTAATTAAATGTCTCTTACAATAATATAAAACTACTTAAAATATTAATTTTGATATTTTTTTTAAACAGAAAACCTACAAGCTAGCCCACGTGCCTACAACTATTACCTAGATAGTCCACGAACTTCGTGTGCCTCGCGTATTGTCTGCCAGCTCGCATGAGTTTATGCCTTTCTTATCCTTTTTTTCTCGTGCCATGCCATCTCATGCAAGCCTACATACTCGCGAACTTTCCTTAATGGACTCAAGCCCAATAATTATACTCACCAGTTGATGACATGCACATCTTACACATTCCAAAATTTGTAAAAAATTAGAAATCTCTCTTTGTATCTACTATAAGGTAAAGATTCCTCAAATCAGAATCAAAACCTAGACGGTGGTGGAGGTTCATCAACTACCATAGGTGAATTGGCGGCCATTCCAACACTAAATGCATTTTCAAGACCTGATGTATGTTGATCATTTACATGATCAAAGTTAACTTGAGGAGGGCTAGCTATTGGATCACCCGTACCCATATCCATATCCATGCCTCTTTTTGGGTAGAGTCAGGTTATGAAGATTGATCTTTGATGTATGGTGTTGATATACTCATAACCCATAGCAGCTGCTTCTTGGATTCCATCATTATTTGTGTTTGTTAGAGAAGCCCTCTCTTGATCACGACTGTGGAAACATCATGACTGCATCTTTAAGTTTGTGGTGGAAAGGAGACAAAATTGGAAATAGGAAAAGGAGAGTTCTACTCCAACCGTCAAGTTACAAAGCTATAGCTCCAATAGATTTTTCTAGATTTTGAAAACTCCATGTGTTCCCTTTAGAGACATAAATGCTCTCGCTTGGAGCACTTCAACAATCTGTACCACTTTGTGGAGGCATTCCTCTTGGATCGCGAACACTTCCTTTTCTTGTTCTGTGTTTTCCCCCTAGTGTAGTCTTTTTCTCCATATTGCTGTCCATCTACACCTATCGAGTGAGGTCCTCACCCAAGTATTCTTTTAGGTTCCTTTGCCTTTCACGCCTTATTTTTTGGCGTATCTTAATACCCTTTCCTAGAGTATAAATTAGAGGTGCAATTATTTTGTTAGGGCATCCATTACTCTTGTTGACATAATAACATTTCCAATAGTTATTTTTCTTAAGACAGCATTTTTCGAGTATATTAGGGTATAGCCTTCTCTTCAGCCATAGTGATCCAACCCTGTCATAAGAGAAAAAACCAACCAACAAAATAATGATACGTAAAAGGTTTTTCCCTCCATCTCACAACCTTCCTACGTTGGATGACCGTAAAACAGCTAACAGCAGAAGAACTGAAAAACACGTCGTGCCTCGCAAGACACCCTGAATATGACCACCCGCGTAAGAGGACTATGGCTAATTTACACTAACTTACGAACCGTTTCAAGTACTATGGCTAAAAAATTTTCAAAAGCAAAAGTTGGACCATGCAAGGGTCCGGGGGTTTACAATACATAGTTCAAAGGTTCCCATTATAGAGGAGTTTGTAAAGGACGAAATAGAATTAATCAAACTACATACAAATATAACTTAGACGAAGGATCTCCAATGTCGACCAACTGCTCTCTGTACCCAACCCTGTCATAAGTGAGCACGGAGCAAAAATCCAGAAAAATGGTAGGGTCGAGGTTGACATCTTTCATTTAATGGGGCAACCGTTTTATGTATTTGGCATTACGATGACATGCTTTTACATGCCCAACACAAAATGCGCACTAGGCACACAAAAAAAATATATAAATAATAAAACTTCATACGACCATATACAAGATAAACTTTGGGAAAAGTTGCTTAAATGCACTAATATGTCCTAAAATTTCATGAAGACTACAAAAATGCATTTTTTTATAATTAATTAATATTAATATTAGGATAGTTTTCATATAGCTGCTTCAATCTTTAGCAATCAAGACTTCCTACAAGGAAAATTTCACACTGCCTCCATTTCATCTCCAGACTTTTCCACGCTCCCAGCAGAGTTGCATACGCACGAGCAGCTGACATGAAACAAGTGCAACAAAGACTGGGAAGAGTGAATAAGAAACAGTACTTGCAAAATTTAGCCTCATTGTCTACAAGAATCAAGTAATACATCAAAATCAGCATACAATTCACCACATTAACTGCAAACCAAAGACCTAAGCCTCATCAATGCATCCACAGAAGATCTACCAGAAGATACAACAACCAATCGATGTAAATTGTAGGAAAACACAGGAAGCTCCCCAAGCCGCAAAATCATCATTAAATTGGCTTGATCTTGAAGTGAAGTGAGATAAGCGAGAAGACAAAACACTTCAAATCCTGCAGGAGGGTACAAAAGCAAGCTTAAGCATGATGAAAGCGCATACTCTGAAATACCCACCAAATTAAATCCGTTGATGCAGTATTGCTTTATTTACACACCCAGGTAATAAATCCATGAGATTTGAAGTTTCATGATGAAAGCAAGTGCAAAAAGCTAAAGCAAGCCTAACAATTGAAATAGCTTGGAAAAATACAAGGAGAAAATATGGGTAAAGAAAGAAGACAAGGGTGGAAAAGTTGAGCCGCCTCTAAACTGTCAACAGTATTTCTAGAATTTCTTTCTGAGCCCAGAAGTGATTCTTAATCCAGGATTCAAAAATACGAGGAGAAAACATAAACATTTGTCCAAGTTATAGCATGAGCAAGGATTCCCCATGGAAAAGCCTTCCTCAGACCAAAGCACAATTAGACCTCTTAAAACTCTCATAACTGAATTAATGCATGCTATGGTCGAATTCAGGATGAGTAATAAAAGCCAATACCCAACACCATCAATTAACTTGGCCGCAAGTTGTTTTTTTATAAATTATCAAGCATGAACTATAATTGACAGGATCCAAGGCGCCTGCCCATGTCCAACGTTCAATTGCTTCTACTTTCAAAGAAATTGCTCAAAATAAACCCACTACTCCAAAGCTACAAAGGTTAGGGCATTTCATCAAAACTCAACATGGCAAAAATACTGAATGGCTACAGAGGAACCCCTTGATACGCCTGGTTGGTCCAATCTTTGGGCGTTAGAGAAGTTAAGGAAGGAAATATAGACTCTGGTTCACCTACTGAAGAACTTCAGTAAGATATTCAACATGCTAAAGCACTTCAAGAAATATTATGTGGTTACTTATCCTCAAAATGCATATAAAAAATGCATATAATTCTAATGGTAGGAACAAGTAATAGAAAAATATGTTCCACTAATATAAAATAACCTTAGAACATAAACAATAACCACCAGCACTACTAATCATATAGTTAACTGACCTGAACAAGATAGTAAAAAATTCGAAGCCCTTCTGGATCCTTGCTACTTTGGACATCAACAAGAGATCCAATCTTAGAGGTAGTAAAGGAAATATGCTCGTTTCCCATCACAATTTCAAGCTCCTGTCGACCCACACGGTCAGGTTCTGGCCAGTTGTTGTCATCCTCCTTCATGATCTAAACAACAAGAAATAACTTTTACGTAAACAAGAAGATATAGCTTAACCAAATGCTAGAATACAAGAACTGATTCAATCTTTGCAATGAAAGCAATGATACCAGAACCAAAATATTCATGTAACTGCCATTGTACACAAGGTCTAAGAGGTGTCTTTTAAGCCAAGGATTTAGGGTTCAGACAATATCAATGCATAAAAGTGTATTCTAAAACTTTCCTCCATATATTTGCTGAGGTAGAGGCCATAAAATGCAAAATTGTCATTTGTTTGAATAAGCAAAACAGAAGGCAACTTCCACTCCAAACCAAAAAAGATCAAGGCATTGCATGAGTGAAAGCATGAAATTTCTTCTCATAGAATTAATTGCACTTAGAAAGAAGGATAGCAAATATCTTTCAGTCAATTGGTTTATTTACACCCTTGTCAAATAAAGGCATCCAACATCTGGTTCATCATATGCAAGCTTTCTGCAGAGCACTTAACATCATGTCATTCAGGTGAAAAAAGTCTAAACTGTGCACCTGGGAAAATTCTGAACTGTCCACAGAGACAAGTAAAATGCATAAGTTCTTATGCCAGCTTAGTTGCCTAATGTGAGAAACCAATTTTAGTCTGATGAACTCCCCACCACACTGCTTGGAAATACCATTACCCCACATAGGGCATATAGATGCGTACTTTCTTATGCAGCTATGCCAACTGACTCACCTACTATTTGCCCTATCACTTGCACTAGCTTCAATTTTGTACTAGCACAAGGTTTATTCAGGAATTTGTTACCTTGTAGCAAACATTACAGCTCATCATTGACCTTGAACACAATCAGCGTATATGTACGATTTATTGAAGAACAAATATGAATAATCGAAGCAAATAATATCCATCCTCCTTGGAGGGGTCTTCGTGGCTGCAACAACTCTCTTAGATTTGCCAAAGAGGCATAGGTCCTAAAAGGTTTTGAGTTGCAGAAAGTGAGATAAGCACACATTGGACATTGTCTTCTTTCCTATACCATTAAAAAAGACTAAGTCCACTTTCTGGGAGGTCATTGGTATCTACAGGGGCAGCATTTCGATAGAAAAATCCAATCATTATGCTACCGATAGAGTTGATCTTGTTAGCAGTTTAAATATGTTCAACTATATCCATGCAGGTTTTATATAGAATTGTCCTTCTTTCTTTATCCTAGGCAGCGTACAAATAAGAATTCAATGCTATAATTGATTTTCTTCCCTAAGTTACACATATTAAAATAAAAAATCAACAAATAAAATCTATTACAACTCTGTTACATCCCTCAATAATAGCAATTACACTACAACCTTATTCCATTCAACAAAGTGGATGGGCAGTGAATCTTCTACCAAACTAATCCCCATGTATAATCTATTAACATTAGCGACCTTAATCATACGATCATTTTTAGGACAATTCTTATGATACAATCTTTCCAAAACAGATTTCCATGTTTTCCTTTTTTCAGCAAAAAGCATGAAATCATCATCAATCTCTCGCAACCACTAACTCCCCAATCAAAAGCATCCATTGCAGAATCAACAGAACAGGGTTTTCATCTAACCCCGATAAAATTTTGCTAACAGTCCCCATCCACTACTCATATTTTCACAACTCCATCTTTCACACACAGTAGCAATAAATTCTCCAAGTTTCTCTTCAATCCCAACATAAATACACACACACACACACACGAATAAGAACAAAAAACCGAAACCCTAAACCTAGAATAGGAAGTTTTGAGGAGCAGCAGTTTTACCTCGCTCTCGGAGATGATGCGGCGGCACTCACGGAGGACGGCGGGGGTAAGCCAGACCTCCTTACGGATCATGATGTCATTCTTGTAGTTTGAGTTATTAGCGTATCGAAGCTTACCATCGGGTCTGAATTCGAACTCCAAGAACTCATGACCAAACTTCCCTTTGTGACCCACGTAATATCGGAGGTAGAACTCTCCGTTGTCTTCCTCGAACTGCGTCGCCGCCATCGTCTCTCTCTCTCTCACTTTCGCTCGCCGGAGAAGATGTAAAAACCCTTGAGCCATGTTCTAGATTTTTTTGGTTTAATGGAAGTGGGCCCATTGGGTTCAAAGAAGCCCAAGTATACTGGGCCTTGTCAACGTATAAAAATAATATAAAAAGGAATTAATGGTGGGTTCGATTTGTAATTTTGAAAATGAATTTAAAAACCAAAAGGACCTTTAAATAACCCTAGCTGCTCGTAGAGCTAGCTTTATTTGGTTAGTTTTTTAATTTGGCATATGTTTCTTTTATGCTTGGATCTTTTGGAATATCTTATTTTTATCTATATTATATCTATATGAAATCTATATTTATAATTTATTTGTATCATATATGTAGCGTATCTATTTATAAGTTAAACTGTCAGCTTTTTATCTGTAACTCTTTATTAACAAATATAATGCTAAAATAACCTAAATATGATAAAACAAACATACCCTCTCTTTGTCAAAAGCAGATATAGATAAGGATGTTTATAGGTCGATTAATTGATCCGTGATCCTATTTTTTAAACCTAACTATAATGATCAGTTTTTTAATATCTCAATCATTTACCGATCCATCATAAATAATTAATCCCTTTTTTTGTTATTTTTTTCGGTTTTCAGTTTTAACTATTTATCTTAATAGTTTCAATAAATCAAATTGATAGTTTCAATAAATCTTATTTTTTAATCTTTATCATAGAGTTTTTCTTTAAATTATTATATATATTACAAGAGCTAAAAAAAAGAAAAAAAAAAAACCATATCAAGAGAAAAAGAGAAAACAAGCCTTTTGATATATCATCATCAACAAAATCAAACCAAATCAATTACCACATTAACTTTGGCCAAAAAAATTACCACATTAACACTCATCAAATATAGGACAGAACATAGTACATTAATCAAAATATAAGGAACATTAACACATGTAAATTATATGTATATATAAATTATATATATAATATATTTATAAATATTGAAACGGTTAACCGTTAATCGTCGATTTTTTATAGTTACAAACCAAAATTAAAACTAAAAACCAGAATAAACAAAAACCATAATCCTAAATCAAAATCAACGAACCAATTAACCTTATTTTTCATATTAGTTTTTAAGTCTAGGTTCGGTTTTATCGGTTTTTTCACACCCTTAGACACAGATGAACAATAAACATTTTTACTCATAAAAAACTATACATATCAGACATAGATAAGATACAAATAAAATGCATATACAGATAAAATACAAGATATAGATAAAAAAAAAATTATCCAAACAAAATAGTAATCTGCCTGCGTCAAGTAACTTCTTCATCCACCATTTGACTAGTAAAATTCCAAAAATTCATAAATTATTAAGATAATGTTTGTTTTAAGAAAAATATTTATTAATAAAAAATATTTTTTATTAAAACGATTTTTTAAAGTAGCATATTTTTAAATATTAGGCTAATTTTATGAAAATAATTTTTTTTTGTTTCTTCCAAATACTTGGATAATAAAAATATCAAGATAATTAATAATAAAATATATTCTATAAGAAGAAATAAATCAACCTAAATAAAATACATTAAAAAATTAGTAATAAATATCTATTGTAGTAAATGATAGATCGATAGAGATCGAAAACTAATGGAAAATGATTTCCGCCTTTATACTTTATAAGTTATCTTTTAAAAAATAAGATAAGAATAAACATCTATTTTCTGAAATAAAAAAAATGTTTTTCCAATAACTGCTTCACTTTTTATTTAAACAAACATAGAAAATTGAAAAGTTATATTTAAAAAAAAAAAAAAAAAAAAAAAAGCTTAAGTTTAAAATCGCTTTCACCATTTAAGTCGGTGTCCTCCGGAAGGGCCAGCTGGCGCCCTTACTTTCTATTATTGTTCTTTCGGTCTCTCCATTAAACTACATTATCTCAGTATTTTCGCTTTAATATGGCTGTAATTATTTTACGAAATTTTCCTTTTAGAAGTATTGAGGGCCTAATTATGTTTGTACTGAATATTATCAGATATTAGCAAACTTTTTTAAGTATTATGCTTTTTAAAATTTTATTTTATTTTATTTTTTATTAATTTATAATTATGGCAAACAAACCATTCAAACTATATTTAATAATCAATTATGTTATGGTACAGTGCGGCTGGATATGGTCATGTAAAATCACTCATGCTTGATTTTAATTAAAAATTTGACATATTAAACATTTGATTAATTAGACTTGTTTACATACGGTATTTGAAGTCATATATGTATGAGGGATTTTAAGAATATTTATTTGTTCATTTATAGATAGTAGCAGATTATGAGCTTTAGTATGTTTGTATTTTATATGAATACGTGAAGAGTTATAATTATCTTTAAAATTAGGATGTTACAGATTATTATTATTATTATTATTATTATTATTATTATTATTTAAAGAAGCTCTTGAGAAAGAAGAAGACAAGGGAATAATTACTAGGTTTGAAATTAAGTTCTGTGAGTGGACAAAATGAATGCCAGTGCATGGATGAAGGTGTAAGTAGATATTAGAATAATAAATGGGCAATATAAAAATATAAGAGAGACTATGGCTTTTTTTTTTTAATAATATAGACTTAAAAAGAATAATTTGGTGAGATGTTTCCTAAGCTACCACCAGATATTTTAAATAGGCCCACAATATATCTAAATAACCGACCACCATTTTATTATATAATTTCATAATTTAGTGGGTTTATCTATTTTATTTTGTTTTGTTTACCAATAATAATAATAATATTTAACCAAAAATTTTTTTAAAAAAAATACCATTTGATAAAAATAATCAAAAAGTTAAATAAGCTAAACTCATCTTTTTAAGAGACAAGAGATATTTAAAGTGCAATTGAATTTATCCCTTGAAAAGACAAGTTTAATACAACCGTAATGAACTTATTTCTTGAAAAGATGAGTTCATGTGCTAATACAACTTGAACTTGTCTCTTCAACAGAGAGTTTAACTTACTTATTTATAGGACTATTTTCGACTTGTGGTGTTTTTATAGTATTTTATAAAAATATATATTATTTTTTCCTTGACTCAATTTTCTTTTGTATTTTTCCTTTTCATGATCATCATGTTTATTAACAAATGTGTTGACTCCCACCTTTAAGAAATCCATTGGAACAAAAGATCCTCAATAAAATTACGGTCAATGTAAAAAATAGTACATAAATTTTCGTAAAAAGTTTAATCAGGTATATGAAATTTGGTTTTAAACAAGTTAGTACTGAAGTAAGTTTTCACATATATCATACCTTACAAAAAAGTTCGAGAATTATTTTTGACATTATCTTACAAAATTATTATTGCTCTCCCTATTTGTTAGAAATCATAGTAAAATGTCCAACTTTTTTGGCGGCAAAGTTACCCGAGTACAAAAGCTATAAAGCTATAAATTATTTACACTTGCCTCCCTGTCAACATAATAACGTAACTCTTGGGGTTAGTTTTTTTTTTTTTTTTTTTTTTTTTGGGCCTTACTCTTAGGGTTAGTTTTATTGGAATAAATTGTTCATAGCACACTTTTAGTATACAATTTGAAAACTTGATTCCTTTTAGTAAATAAATTATAAATCTTGCCTTAGGTTTAAAAAATAAAGAAAAATAAGTGATTTAAGCATTAGGTTTACAAAAAATTGATTGGAACTTGACAAATCATTGACTTAGAGGATACTATTATGTTTAGATTGGAAGAGAATCAATTTCCGAGTATTAATGATATTGCAAGAAACGATCATAAGGGAATTGATTAATGATTTGACAAAAACATTGGGATGAAAATTCCTAAAAATCACTATTTCAATGTAAGTGAAGATTATAATTATAACTTGTTTGAAAAGGAGGATTAGTCCTAGCCATCCTAAATAGATGGAAGCAGTTCTGAAGAGATTTCCCGTACTAGCTGTACATAAATACAATCAAAGGTTTAATTGATTTATTTATTACTAAAAAATTAGTCTTTAAAGTTAGAAATTTTTGTAATAGAAAATTGGTAAAATATGTTATTTTACAAATGGAATTAGCAAGAAAAAATTACTTTTAATGATCTAATTCTAAAACCCAGTTTTTTTATAGTACAATTTTTTTTTATGGTTGTAGCATTACAATGAGTACTACCAAGGCATCATCTTCCATTTTCTTAATTATATTACATATTATCAAAGATTATGCCAAATTATCATTATATGGTTAATAGGAAAGTGCATATACTAATGTGATAATATGTTTTGAGAATTAATTAATTGCATTATCCCAACATCTTTCCAAAGATTTACTTTATTTTGTGGAAATATTACAAACATATAAATTACACCAAAAGATATTAACGTTTGAGAATATATTCATTTAAGATATTAACATTTTGAGTAGTTAAAAAAAAATTCAAGATTTGGTTAAGTGGGTTAGACAAAAAAATTAACATTTTATAAAATTTATTTAAAGTATTAATACATGGATAATTTTTTTATTAATTTTCTTTAATGATTCTGAAATGACCTAGATTTCATTTCTATTTGAATTTCATATGTTTATTTAATTATTCTAAATTGTTGAATTGAATGAGCATGGTTGTATTGCTCGTATTCTAATATATTATTTTGCATGTATATAATGAAATTAATATCTTTGTTTTATATGTATTAATGTGTGTGTAGTAAAATTATTAATTGTGCTTTTTGTGCATTAAGATGTTAAGTTAAGTTAGATATATAAATCAACTTCATATTTTTCTTAAGATTAGTGGATAGAGTTCTTAGTAATTAAGTTAGTAATTAAGCAAATACAAGCTAAATAGATGGAAGCAGTTCTGAAGAGATTTCCCGTACTAGCTGTACATAAATACAATCAAAGGTTTAATTGATTTATTTATTACTAAAAAAGTCTTTAAAGATAGAAATTTTTGTAATAGAAAATTGGTAAAATATGTTATTTTACAAATGGAATTAGCAAGAAAAAATTACTTTTAATGATCTAATTCTAAAACCCAGTTTTTTTATAGTACAATTTTTTTTTATGGTTGTAGCATTACAATGAGTACTACCAAGGCATCATCTTCCATTTTCTTAATTATATTACATATTATCAAAGATTATGCCAAATTATCATTATATGGTTAATAGGAAAGTGCATATACTAATGTGATAATATGTTTTGAGAATTAATTAATTGCATTATCCCAACATCTTTCCAAAGATTTACTTTATTTTTGGAAATATTACAAACATATAAATTACACCAAAAGATATTAACGTTTGAGAATATATTCATTTAAGATATTAACATTTTGAGTAGTTAAAAAAAAAATTCAAGATTTGGTTAAGTGGGTTAGACAAAAAAATTAACATTTTATAAAATTTATTTAAAGTATTAATACATGGATAATTTTTTTATTAATTTTCTTTAATGATTCTGAAATGACCTAGATTTCATTTCTATTTGAATTTCATATGTTTATTTAATTATTCTAAATTGTTGAATTGAATGAGCATGGTTGTATTGCTCGTATTCTAATATATTATTTTGCATGTATATAATGAAATTAATATCTTTGTTTTATATGTATTAATGTGTGTAGTAAAATTATTAATTGTGCTTTTTGTGCATTAAGATGTTAAGTTAAGTTAGATATATAAATCAACTTCATATTTTTCTTAAGATTAGTGGATAGAGTTCTTAGTAATTAAGTTAGTAATTAAGCAAATACAAGCCCCAAATGAGATCTAAATGCACCCCAAATGCCTCCTAAATTTATATATGCATTAAGGGGTAAATTTGGAATGTGTTAAAGTCAAAATTAAGCTAATTTGAACTTCTTTTTGGGGCAGCTCATATTTTATCCGAATTTTCCTTTTCTTTCTTTCCTTTCTTTTCTTCTTCCATTTCCATCTCCATCTCCATTTCCAAACTCAAGACAAGGTCTCTATATCAAGTTCTAAGAATCAAAGTTTTCTCAAGACAAGGTATATATATAATTATTTGAATTGATTTAGTTATGATTGTTGTGTTTTCCTTCTTGAAGTAATTACATGAATTTTCATTGGAATGAGTTTAATGTTGATCAAATTGTTTGTTCATGTTTGGAATGAGTTATGAATGTGTTATATGAGTGTGTGAGTTTATGCATGCATGGTTGAAGTAATATGAAGTGTTGGGAGGATGTGAAGAGGAATTGTGTATGAAAATTTAGATTGGATTGATGTGGAGTTAAAGTGTTTAAATATGTTGAATTCTTGTTTTGAGTTGCAAGAATTGAGTAGTATAGATATGAGTGAATCATATGAAGTTGGAAGTGTAGTGGAGGAAGGTTTAAAGTGTATTAGAATAGAATTTTACAAAGTGGAAAAAACAGGGGATTTGAAATTTTCGTTTAAGCCTGTTTTTAGAACGTACGCCGGCACCCGGGAATTCAACGCCGCCGGCTTAAAGGCAGCGTTGGATTCAGAATTTTTAAGGCTGGATGAAAGCCGCCGGCTTTCGCTAGGAAAGTCAGTCGGCGTTCTTTCGTTTATATTGTACGCCGGCCGCTAGGAATCAAGGCCGCCGACGTAAGTGTCAAAGCTGCCCGCGTATCTGGGTAAGCGGACGGCTTAGACCTCTCTGGACGTTTTTGAAAGTTTTGGTTTTGGATTCTACGCCGGCTCAAGGCCGCCGGAGTAGGATGCAAAGGCTGACAGCGTACCCTTGTACACTGCCAGCGCTGGCAGTGTTGATTTTTAGAGAATTAAGCACCGGCTCAAAGCCGCCGGCTTTGGCTGCTGGCCTATCCCCTGTGCTTTTGAAATTTAAAAACTTTTTCTAAAATTTTCCGAAGTTTTTTATTTGAGCAATTAAGTATTTATTAAGTGATTTAAGATATAATAGGATGTTTAAATGCCTATTTGTGACCTTGTATTCAATTATTTGGATTTCCTTGATTAATTGTGATATATGGATTTAATATGTGTATAATTGTGATAATGAAATCTATACTTGTTGATTTATTGATTATTGTAATATTTCCATTACAGTTAAGGATTCTTCGGTTAGTTCATCACCGAGAGATCCTAGTTATATACTAACTGGTTCAGGTACGCAATAATTTGTTTGATGTTTGCTAGGATCAGGCATTTCTAATTTGACCTAAATCGATTTGACTTAACATTTGAATGAATTGGATGTCTATTACGCTGTTTAATCTGGTCCGAGGAGCAGCAAACCTGTCATGATGCAATGACATGTTAGCTAGGCGCTTAACCAAGTCATGATGCAATGACTTTACCATGATGCAATGGTACGCTATGATGCAATAGCGATTCTTTTTGGTTAAGTGGGTAGCCGATAGGGGGGAATAGTATCTGAGTAACGTTTGCTTAAACTTAGGGGGAAATACCATGATTTAGTTCAAAGTTTATGGGAACTTGTGAACTAAGCTCATGTTATGGACTGAGTTTAAGTAGAGTCGGGCAACGGCTTTTAAACCCTAAATGAAGCTATTATCTTTATGAAATAGATATAGGAGATATAAGTATTCGGACTGCTTATATCAACCCCCTGAGCAGCTGCTGTTACTCAGGATCCCTGAATTCCCGAAGCGTGACCGGGGTTTGAATACCCTCCTGTTGATTTGTGAATGAAAATGTAATAAAGATAACCACTTGTTATATGATGCATTACATCAATTGGATGACTTGTTTTGCATTGGTTATTGTGTACTGGGCTCTGGCTCACTTTTGCTGCTTTGCAGGTATTGGAGACGAGAATTACGATGACTTGGGCTATGGGTCCGATTTCGAAAGATTTCTGGATGAGTGGTGAATAGGATCCGATTACCCGGGACTTTTAGAAGACTTTTTGCTAAGGATAAGCTATGTATAGAAGGCTTGTTAGTTAAGCCAATTTCTTTTTTTAATGACCTTAAGATCGTTTAGGTTTCTCATGTTTTGAGAAAACATGTAATTTTTGTAGTGTCATGTATTGGCACTAAATGATGATTATTTAATATAAATGTATGTATAGATTGTTTTTGTTAGCAATCTTGTTTTGTTTAAAAGTTCTTTACAAAGTTTAGTGATTTTGATCAAACAATTTTCATAAACTGTTAGTTTTAGGACAACCTTACATATAATGTGAAAACGTTATATGTGGTTGGGGATTCAGTACTCTAAATCTCGGGATTTAGAGGACTGGGTCTTTACAGATTCATTATGGATTTTCGTTTCACTCATTTTGCGAAACATGGATTTTTTTTTTAATCACCTGAAACGTTGATAAATTAAATGAACTTACCTTAAATGTTGATATTTTTTGCTATAATCCTTTTAAAAAATTATCATATAAAATATCCTTTTTATTTTTGAGTTTATGGCAACTCATGGAAATTACACGGTACCAAAAAAAAAAAAGAAAAAGAAAAAGAAAACATCATCACTGACAAGTTATATCTTGAGATGATAGGAACATATGACCATGACCGTCAAATGCTTGGCCTTAGGTGTAATAAGAGTACAAAATTGTTCCAAGTGGATTTTTAATGGTATTTTTAGATCCCTTAAAAATGTAGTCCACTAAACTTCGAGTTAGATGGGTCTATGGATTGGTATCCCAAAACCTGTAAAACAGAAACCAATTAATAGGCACAGAAAGCATGCCTGGCGTGGCTACTTTATAGGCTAAAGTGCGTAATATCAAGATGATAGTGAGAGTAAGCAGAGGGAACTAGGCTGTTGAACCGATTGGGAAGAGCTTATATAGTCCCACACCCTTTTCTTTTAGCAAAAGAAATCTATCCAAAATAGGAAATTACCTCTTTATTATTTAAGAAAGTGCTCAATGTGGTTATTCAGGAATCCTTCTAGAAGTATCCCTTTCCTTGGAAAAGTATTGAGTTTAATTATCCTTCTTATTAAAATAGTAAGGAGGTCAAACTAAACAGCTTCAAATTTTTTCAAAAGACCCTCTAGGTAAGGCCATTAAGTCCCATGTAGGGCCAAGTACCTTGTTGGGTTGATGCCCTGGGTTAGGCAAGTTGACTCGCATGCCAAAGAGTAAGAATATTTGCTTGGGAGTGTGTTGCATTCTTAAGCATGGACACTTGATTTTGATTTCTTGTTATTTTTATTGGACTTGTGGAGCTTCGACTTCTGATATCTTTGTCCACCAATATACCAGTGTATATATGATATATTTTTATGGATTCCTTTGTTAATTGATATATGAAGTGCTAACACGACCATCCAAGTTGGCTTGTATGTTTTTCTTGAGCTTGATATTCCTTGTGCAATACAATTATTTTTTTTTTCATTTGAGGAAATCATTGATGTCTCGAGTTTAAGAGCTTAGGGTTTTTTTTATTATTAATTATATACACATGGGAGTGCTTGATTATAAGACTTAGGTCCAAGCAATGAGATTACCCTTCTTTGGTGAAGAGCGTCGTTTCTTTGTGTGGGAGTTACCTTAAAGCTAGGGAACTTGGTTTTTATAGGAATTACCCTTGGTTGCATATGGAAGTTATCCTTCGAGCTAAAGAGATCAGCTTTGGTAGAAGTTACCCTCCATTATGTGTGGGAGTTACCTTTTGAGATGTAAAGCTCGATTTTTGTGGGAGTTGCCCTTTGTTGCTTGCAAGAGCTACCTTCAAAGTTAAAAAGCCCAATGTTTATGGAAGTTATCCTATGTTTCATGTAAGAGTTACCTTCTAAGCTAAAGAGCCCAGTTTTTTTAAGAGTCACTCTTGAAGTGTATGGGGGCTATCCTTTGAATTGAAGAGCTTGGTTTTTATGGGAGTTAACCTTCGTGTAAAAGAGCTCAGTTTTTATGGGATTTAGCCTTTAAGTAGATGAATTCAATTTTAATATGAGTCACACATGCTGACATAGCAAATTCGGGTTATAGAGGATGGGTTTTTCAAAATGAACTCTTATTAATGTTGATAATCCATGATTAACATAAATTTACTTGTAAATTGTTGTTATTCCATTTGCATGGCATGGGATGTCCATGTAACCTTTCCAATCTATAGACCCCATTACCTAAGTCTTCCTTAATGGGTGGGTAAGTTTGACCTAACCTTCTCTTGATCTCATAGCCTTAAGTTTTCGAAAGATTAGGCCTTATGCTTGGTTGCTTAGTTATAGTATCATGTGACCCTTAGTCGAGTGATTGCCAGGCAAGTTTGTGCAATTTTGCGTACTTCATCCGAAGCATCAAGATTGATTTGCAAGTCGATTTTAATTTATTATGAGATCAATTTCCTAAGTTTATGTTTTTGGGAGTTCAAGATCTATAAGCATGTAACTTTTGTCTCAAAGGCTATGTGATAGGGTGTTTTTCCCATAGTGCTTCGACTAGTTGTCGCATACCTACACATGATGCTTTAGAGTTCATCTACTAAAATGGCTTTTGTAAGCCCTTGAATTTTTCAGTACTCTCGGAAAATAATCTTAAAGCTAAATACTAAAACGAAAACCTTAAAACCAACCTAAGTTAAAACCAAACTATAGAAACTTTAAACAATATCAAATATGAAATTTTATAACCTTAAGAAAATGAGAACCTCTAAAAACAAGATGGAAAAATCAATAAACATTTGACCTAAAAATCGTACGCTAAACAATTCACCTATCTTACTTCTAACACGAAAATCGAGACAGTATGCCCAAGCAATATTCGATAACAAAATTTTAAAACCTTAAACTCTTCGGTGGATTTTAGAAGCAAAAATTTAAATTAATAGTAAAGGTCAAATCGAGTCAACACATAATACTAGATTCAACTATACAATCCCAAGAACTATTAAATATTAGATGAATAATAAAAAGAAAGTAAAAACTTAAATTTTTGAACCTAAAATATAGTATAACCATAAACCCATAGATGATATAATCTTACGAATAAAACTCAAAAGCCGGAAGTCAAGCCAAAGCCCTAAAATCAACCTAGAGTAATAACAAAACTTAGAAAATCTAGGTTCGGCAATCCCGCATGCGAAACCATAAAATAGTAAAAATGAGCTAACCTTAGATTACGGATCGAAATAATGCGATACAACCTAAAAAGATCAGATTTGTCAAAAATTTAATCATTCCGAATCCGAATGGAATCAGTTCTCAAAAAACGATCCTGGGGCTCAAGATAGTAAAAATATTCTGGAAATCAATATAGATTCTTAATTTCATAAAGATTCATAAAATATTAGTTTCGTAATTTTTCGGTATCTAAAAATCTCAGATATAGCATTTTTACATGTATTTTCTTTATTATCAGTAATTTATTTGTCTTGTTTACTATTCATTGTACTATTTATACTATTTATTACTATTAACCTATCTCTACTTTTTCTTACTACCTATTCTTACAACCTATGCACCTATTTCTTACCTTTACTTTACCAATACTACCTTTTATATAACTTCTCTTACACTTTACTTACTTTTCTTTACTAAAATTAATTTTTAACCACATTTTCTCGCTCCTTCTACCCATTGCCATCCAATCTCTCTCTCTTCTACATATTTTATTTTCTTTTTAATTAATTTTAATTCACACATATTTCCACTCAAAACTCTATTAATACCCCATTTCCTCCTTCATTCTTTACACATACTTTCTTCTCCTAGCAAAACTCTTGCAGATTCAATTCTTAAATCCTCTCTCCTTTCCCATTCAAAACCATGAGCTTCCCATTCCCAATACCACACAAATTCTACAAATTTTTTTCATCCCTAACCATCTTTCATCACCATAAACCTTAGGTAAATTTCTAAACCCCTCTTCTTTTCATGTTAACATAACATGATCATCTTGTTATTTTAATTTTTAAAACCCCATGAGCTTGTTGCTACGAAAGAAATCATGAAAATAACAATTTGATCATGTCTTGTTCAACAGTATGTCCATTTTTATTATTATTATTATTACGTTTTTATTTCATTCATGTTACTAATCTAACTTTTTATATGTATTAAGTATATGTATATGTATGCATTAGAGCCTAAAGCTCACTAACCTAACTTTTAGTTTATACTCTTACTTTCTTGCACTTAATTATTTCATGCAATTTATTAAGACTACTGATTCTAGTCTTAGATTTGTCATCATCAAGTCAAAATAATTTTTCTTCTCTCTTTTTGGACTTGTTCATAATCTAAGTTCGAGGAGTCTTGACATAAATCTAAGATTCCCATGATTTTCTTATTTGTTTTTCTATTTTTCTTAAAGAACTTGCCCATGTCTAAGTCCAAGAAGCATTGATACAAGCTAAGACTTCCTAATACTTGACATTTACTTATGTGCTTATTTAATTTCTATGTCTTTTATTTTTTATGTGAATTATTTTTGTCATACTATGTAACTGCAAGTTTATATTCATGCATGATCATATTGATATTGTCTTAATAAAATAAAAGGAGTTCTTTTTTTCATAAAGAAACTAACACTAAACTCTCTATAAAAATAATTTTGTCACTTAGTAAAAAAAAAAAATCCATTTAAAACTTAGGATTTTGTTTCAACAACATTCTTTTCAAAAATTTAAATAAGTTCATCATAAATTTTTAGTGTTGATATTATGCAAAATTTCTCCAACACTTAATTATGTGATTCCACACTCTATCTTTTCAATATACTAAAATAAATTTATTATTAAACTATAATGTTGATAATTCTTTATTATGCAAACTTTTTCTTAAAAACTTATTTATGAGATTATTACCAATACTTTAATAAACAATAAGAATAAAACAAAATTTTCAAGCCAAGCTAAGATCAACTTAGTACTTAAAATCCATTTAGAAATAAAATTGGTACGCAATTTAACGATCCAAGTTTTAAGAATTAGATCCATTTTCCTTTTAGGAAGTTAGGAAAATTTGAATAATAGTTATAATAAGTAAACACCCGCTTGTAACAACTAAAAGTTTTAGTTTTCTTCTAATAACACCTAAAGATCCATGTGTTGAAAAATTACAAATTAGGAAAGAAATATTATAAGCATAAAAGTTTAGAATAAGTCATGCACTTAATTTTTCTCTTATGCTAAAACTTAAAAAAATTTGTTATACAACTTGGAATGATTTTTCCTCACAGCTACATAAAGATTCATGTTTTGGAAAATAATTAGTTAAAAGAAGATTGATATGACAATAAAGTATTCATGAACTCAAGATAAATATAAAATCATGATTTTCTCTAAATTGAGTTCATATTTACAAAATATAAGGATTTAAGTTTGTTTAAAAAGTCAAACTTGGGAAATTCTTTAAAAGGGAAACACACTTGGGATTTATGTCATAAGTAGGTAAAACCATATTTTATAAAATAAATTGTTAAATAAGAATTTTTGAACAAATATAAGACCTTTAAAGATTTTAAAATATATATTGAATTATGATTTTCTTGATGTTGAGTCACATATTTACGAAACAGAAATTTAATCACAAGTCAAAGGATGACGTTTCATAAAACTCTATCTTTCACAAAGATTGTTTACAAATTTTATTTTTGTGACAACATCACTAGAATCATGCGTATAATATAAGTCTATGTATATATAAAATGGATTTTTCAACTATATAAGCATTTACATATTTGCTATGGAATTTTTGAATGAAATAGAATTTAGAAAAATTACAATTTGAGGTTGGAATTTTCGTGTTAGAACTGTACCGACCTGTTTTTGAACCCAAATGACTTCAAATGTTCAAAATAACCTTTGAAATAGATAGATCTTTTTGAGTAGGTGGAAAATGACATCTTATATACGAAATTCCTAATTTAAATGAGTAAATTATGATATTTTTAAGTTGGGGTTTCACATAACCCGAATTTTAACGAAAATAACAAGATATAATTAGAAATTTTAAGTAAAACTTCTATGAAATACTCATTCCTAGTATTTATTTTGTCTAAGTGTCGATGAACATGAGACTCCCCTTCCAGAGGATTACACAACTAAGATTATTGCAATATGGACGAGGGAGTTTTTCCTCATGATTTCATTACCTTGCTTGTGCTTGTAGATAGTTGCACTAGATCTATTGGTACAAGATAAAATGAACATGTATGGGGTTATGGGTTTATATGTAATTGCACTTATGTATATGTGACAAAGGATGCTAAGCATATCGAAATGAACAAATGATTGTTTAAATACATTATTAATATGACATTTTGCTTATGTGTATATGATATTTGTTTGATCACCATTAAGTATGCTTTAATTTTATTCGGTTTTAATATAAACTAAATGGGCATGCATTGCGTTCATCGAGTCACATGCCAAAAACTACTACTCCTACGTGAGGAATCGGAAGGGTCTAAGGCCAAGCTTATTCGAAGAGTCCAATGGCCATGCTTATTCTTAGGAAACTAAGATGTACTGGGGACACATCCCAAGGATGAGCCGTACCAATCAATAGCTGAGGGTAGAGTACGCCCATTGACTAACAATGAAGATTGTGTAGACCTTCAAATATCATTCCCTAGCCCTCGATACAAAGGGCTTAAATCTGTTCTGTGTATAGTTTTCGAATATCCATACATAAATGTTTGTATCATGTGGTTATTGCATAACATGCAAGCACATGCATGAAAATTAATAAACTTGTTTGAAATCGTAGTGCGAATAAAAGGGAATATCTCATTAAGCTCGTTGTAAGCTTACACCCCTATAGATCTTTGTTGAAACAGGTATACTTGTGGCTCTATTCAAAGATCAATACAGTAAGGAAATCATTGATGGATTCTTGAACTCTTTTGGAAGCAGTGAGAACACAGGATGAATTCACTTTCTTGTAATTTCTTTATAAGTAATATATGTTATGTTAAAATTTTGTAGATTTCTAAGAGATGCATTTCTGTGTTCTTAAGAACATTAGTAGGACCTAAGAGTTGTAATTGACCTTATTTATGTTAATAATAAGAATTTCTCTTGCCTTGTTACTTCAATTGTTATCTATGTAAATTGCAGTACTCCAAATCATTCTTTTAGTTGTAATGTACGCCTTATACACGATATGGAAGCCTTTGCGTGACTAAGGTAGTTATTCATAGGCTTTAACATTGTGTACGGTGGACTGTCGTGTTTAAGGTACTTCTCGAGGCATGACATTTGTTCTATCAATGCAATTTTTATAATTGTTTAATATAATCTTGTTAATGCTTTAACTTATCCATTGCCTTGTGGGTATGAAATTGACATGTATTGAATACCGATTCATTATTTTGAGCAAAAGTCCCATAACTTTTCGTTGTCAAATTATGTTCCATGTTTGTGATGAAGATGGACGGTAACCCACAGTGTGTTATAATATGATAGACCATGAAGTTTTCAATGCGCGCTTTTGTGATATTTGCTGCCCCTTTTGCTTTTGCCCATTTGGTGAAAATGACCACTATGGCATATTATCTTTATGTTATGACCTTTAGGAACGGGCTGAGTATGTCCATTCCTAATTGTAAAAGACCATGGACTCAATAAGGGGTTACAATGGAAAGCTTTGGATGTGTGCCAATGGGGTGTGCTTTTAGCATTAGCAACATCTCTAAAAGGCCCCATTAGCATCATTCTTCATAGTTGGCTAATAATAGCTTAGCCCAAGTACTCATAACTAGAGTGTTTGGCCTTTGAAATGGTTATTATAGATTCCTATGGGTAGTTCTTAGAAGACTTTCTGCTCTTTCTCTTTTGTTAGGCATTGAAGGAAAGGGAAGGTGAATCCTTATTTGTAGCCACGTTGTTACGGAGTGCATAGTTGATAGCTTTGTACATTAGCTGTTATGCCTCTCTTTTATTTGAAGACAACGAGCTGTGTTTTAGATGGTTGTTATCTAATTCTCAGTGTCATTCAATTCCCAGTCCCTCTACTTATCTCAATCATCTCCAAAACCATATCACTTTTCTTACTAATGCTTTTAGTGGGAAGGTACTTCATCAAAGTTTTATGTTCCTTCCTTCTGGGTAGGGTATATTGAGAGAGGCAAAATAGTTTTATATCCTTGTATTTCTTGGCTCTGATTATCTTGTGCATGTTCTAAGAGGGAAGCTCTTTTGGTGGTTCTTAGACGATGATAAGGTATTTTGTCATATTGTCGCTTTTTGTTTTGTACTCAGCATTCACTTGTCGTATGACGAGCATGAAATTGGATAGGATTCTCAACTTTTTGGCTTTGACGTGCTTGGTGACTCGCAACCTTGCAATTAAGGCTTTATACTTTACCTCATTATTATTGAAGTTAAAGTTTGATTTAAATGCATAATTGACCTTCTCTCTGAATGGTCCCTCAAGTATAAGATTGACCTCACTTCTCATTCTTGTGGAAGATCTATCCATATAGAGGGTCCAATGTAGGGGCTGTGCCAATTCGTTACTAGCTCCGTGACTCGTGAATTTGGCAATGAAGTTAACTAGGACTTGGGTCTTAATTACCACTCTTGGCATATACTATACACTATGTGAGCTTACTCTATAATGTATTTCACTATCCTTCTAAAGGTATCAAGCCTATTAAGGATTTTTCCAAATGGTTAGTTGGTTAACACAACTATTTGGTATGCTCAAAGTAAGGCCTCAATCTTTTGGCTGTCAAGACCTGTGTTAAGTTGAGTTACTTTATTTTAGTATACCGCAGCTTTGGTCCCTGTAAGATGTGACTTACATAGTAAACAAGTTAATGTTCCATCCCCTTAATGCATAACAGGACTAATGATAAAGTCTGTTCACTTACGATGAGGTATAGGTATAGTTCTTTGCCTACAAGGGGTTGATGTAGATCATATCAAGAATAATAAAATAAAACTCATTGTCCTCCTATGATCTAGCAAAGGCAAGCATACCTATCTTATGATATAGAATTAATTACGGTGTCATCCTCAAAGATCTATGGGCAATTACTAGTATTTCCCTTTTACTACCATCTAGCCTAACTTATCAAATGATTATGTTAATCCTAATTCACTAATTATGATTAAACTAATTACTAGACAAACCCCCAACTAACAATATGTGTGTTTTTCTTGGTTTTTAATTCAAATCACAAACGGTTCCCTTAGTTTTTATCCACCATAAACCTTAATTCTTATGATAAGAGTTAATTAATGATTAGTTAAGTCTTGAACTGTAAGGTTTCTTAATTAGCTAACTACTCTCTTCAAGTCAATTGATTCCTAGTTCTACATGAGATAGTGTGAATGTCTTCCTTTACTAACGCCAATGTAAAATTGCATGAAATTCATAAACCGTAGTTAAGATTGGGTATTTATTGTAGAAATTTGAAATCTCCTTATGTCTAGGTAAAACATGCAAATTCTTTATTCATAAATGATCTATTAGTTTGGGGTCTGGTTAGTTCTTCGGATTTAAAACCAATTTTTAAGAACGTTGAAGTTGAAGTTTTCAAAAATTTATAAAATTAATAGGTTCTGTTCAATTTCAGAAGCAACTACCAACATCAGGTACATGCATCTACCAAAGAAGCATAGAAAATATTAGGTCATATTTCAAGGGATTGTTGGCATCTTACTCATATTTCATCTATTATCTAGCCAAAGAAAATTTAGAAGATCATGATAAAAACAGAAGCTAAACTATGGTTAGTTGATATGCACATGCTTTCAGGGCAAAATTAAGGATGAGTTTGTAAAAAACCAAAATGGAAGCCCAAAGGGTTTGCTTTACCAATTCCTTATCATGTGATTTCTTGACAAACTCAGAGGGAGAGTTGTTTGCTGGTGTATTTGCACTGTCGGATTCACTAGGGTAAGTTAAAGCCTAGATTAGCAACTTTAGATCTATACTAGACCACTGGAATCTCTTCACATGTTATCAGTGTTCTAGATCCACATAAAGTTTAAGAATTATTCGTTTCAAAACCAACCTAATGAATTTCAAAAACAAGCGACAGAAAGTTCCACCATCCTTCTCTCAAGGCAATTATGAGTAACTCAATTAGTAGCCCAGATCTATTTAAAAGAATAATCTCTCAATCTATTCAATCAAAATTACACATGAATCTAAAAGGTGCATCACACATTTAGACTCAAGAAAAAAAATTCAAGCTACTAATTACAAATACCCAGTCAATATTTACTTGAAAACACAGTTGAAATTACATGAATCAGGATTTGGATTCAGAAACCTTAAGCTGTAGGAGATTATTTCTCTATGGATGTAAGTATTAAGCATGAATTTTGAAGAAATAATATGGAATTAACAAAGAATATTACAAATTAAGTTCACAGTCATGCAAAAATATAAACAATGGGTTAAAATGACTTTATCCAAAAAACTCGAGATTTCTCAGTAAGAAGAAACAATTCTTTTGCCAAAGAATTCTCTCCCTATACTGTGTTAGGAATTTGTTACATATGCCATATAAATTTATTGCAGGCCTATGCACATTTATTTATAGGCTAGAAGCACGGAAATCATGACCATTTTATTTGTTGACGTGGTAGATTCTTTGTAACAGAATTTGTTATTTACTAAGAAAATTCGTTATTTACTCTCATGCTCACGTCATAAATGCCAACTCATAGGGTAACTTTTAGCGTGGTAGGTCAAGCAGTCGAATGTTGCTTAAAGATTAGGGCTCGACTTAAGCTATGTCTTTTTGCTAGAAAGGCTTGAGTCTTAGTCCAAGTTCAATCGCAAGGTAAATTGAGATTGTCAAGGGCTCGAACTTAGCACTCGATCAAAGCTCTGCTTTTCTAAGCAAAGGCTTGATTTCATTCAACTTTGGTCATAGTGTGAATCTAAGGCTCAACAATGTAGTGCAACTGAAGCTATTTCTTGAAGTCCATGGCTAGATCACCTCAAGATAAACATTAAGGGTCATGTCAAAGGCTCAATGAAGTATGCGACAGACCATTTTGCCTTATTTTACCTTGTTGTTTTGCCTTTATTAGGCATTTTTGCAGGGCTCGATCAGTTCTGTTTTGCACAATTAATGTTGTTTTGCTCCAATCTGATTCAAATGACTTTGTTTCTACTTAGTTTGATTCCAAGAGCTGAAAAATAACATTTGAACTATAAAAGCACCATATCCGTAGGAATTTACCTAAAAATGCATCAAATTAAGCCCAAATTCCTATAAATAGAATATAGTAAAATAGACTTATCATCTATCTTATTAGTTTTAACTAACAAGAATCAAACATGTAATAATCTTGACCAGAAATTATCACAAAAACAATAATATCACATGAATAAACTCAAGACATCAACTTCTCATTAATCAATACCAATTTTAAACATTATTTAGGGTTTCACAAAACCTTAAGCATACAAAATCTACTCTTCCATGGAATTGGCAATTCAAACAGGAAATCTATAAGAGTTTAGAAATAGCATGATCACTAAAACCCTTTGAAATAATTGTTTTTGACTCCCAATGTTCATGCAGCAATTCTCACTTGAAATATTCTCTAAGATATGTCCTTTAGGGCTTAGGAATTGAATACAGATGATTGGATCCACAAAATAACAAAAACAGATGGTGGCAAAATATCAATTTTAGCTACCAAATTGTTGATTGGTAGTGTATAAATTGGGGTGAAATTTTCAGGATTGGAGGGAATATGTTTTGACCATAAAATTATTAATTTGGTGGTTCAATATGATAAAACTAGCTGCCAAGGCTTAATGTTGGTAGTTCAAAGCATTTTACAGAGAATTTTTTATCCTCTAAAAAGATATACCTACCATAATACATTAGTCCCTAAACTATTTATTTAGCTACTAGTTTTATTTTTGGTAGCTAAGTAACATATTCATCATTTGCTACCAATATTAAAAAAGGCGAGGTATTTTCATTCCTACGTTATAACTGCTACCCCAAGTCGATAAACATATGGAGATATGTGTATCTTTTTCTTCTTTTTTTAAGACTTCACTCTCTCTTCATCTACTCTCTACTGGTGTTCAAATTCGCATATACTAACTTCTTCATCTACTCTCTACTACTATGCACAATCTCCTAAACTACCTTCTTTGCACTAGGGTTTTCACTCAGCTATTAGTAGGGAGTTCAATAAGGCAATATCACGATTCTTTTCATCTACTCCCTCTTCTTGACTCTACTAAGAGTAATTTCCTTCATGCTAGAATTTTTAATCATGCTATTAGTGAAGAATTCAATCACTCTTTTACACTAACAACGCTTTTGTTGGAAAAAGAAAAAGAAACTATCAATAATCAAACCCAATGTCAACCCCTTTTTTCTTTAGGAACTCTTTGGCTTCAGATATGTCCTAAAAGTGAAAAAAATAAAAAAAAAATGATAATCGACTGAAATCAACATTACTTTGCATGATTTTACCAAATGAATATAATGCAACAAAGTTCAATAATGCAGTTGTAGAATGGATTAATGAAATTCATTTGGAAGTAAAGCAATTGCAAAGGATCAAAAATGACCCCTAACATTTAAAGGATCTTAGCTCGAAAGTTTCTTGACAAGGTGTCTGAACAGGTCTCTTGTCTGCTCACAAAGCAAATACAAGGCATTATTTTGTTGACTGCATAAACAACACTAAGAAAACGGCACCATATTCCCACGTCTTCAACCTCCCTAATTCTTAGACATTGAGAAACAATTCAAATAAACCTGAACTTAAAATATCTAAGTGGGGCATTGATAATCGCTTTAGACGCCCTTATGTCTATGATGATTTGGGGTTTTAATTAATAATTTTAATGATAATCACATAGATTTGATACTTAATAAGTTAATTTATCGATTTTAGGTGATATAGAATTCATCATAAAGAAAACAAGTGAATTCAGTAAGAAAAAAGATAAGTATAAAGAAGTTTAGAACCATATGGGCTCATATGAAAGATAGTAGGAGCATCTTAAGAGAAACAAAAAATGATACACCCTACCGTATGGGTCTATATAAAAGATGATATTAACTCAAGATAAAGAATAGAAAACAATACACCCTGTCATATGGCCCTGTATTATGGGCAATATCAATCCAAATTTATTAACCCGAGAGTCATACACCCTTTGCCACTGGCCTATATGGATTTGATTGCATTAACCAAAGAACCAAACAATCTTCCATACCGGCCATTTGACAAGACATTTAAATGTCCACATCTTTTTCTTCATGCTTATCTCTAGGGATTTTAAGGATTCATATAAATACTTCCTTTTACGAGGACCTAGACACAAAATTTACCAGAGACATTAGAGAGAGAACTCAAAGCATCATTGGAGAACAAGTCAAAGGTTTTGGATCGAAAACATTGCAAGATTACATCTTTTGAAAGGGTTATATCAATGAATCTTTCTTATTCATCTACTTCATCTATTTTTATTTGTACTAATACCCATGAAGGAGTAAACTTTTATATCTATGAAAATAATAGAATATTTAAGAAAAGTAAATTTTTATTTGTTCTTCATACAATTCTAGATTGTTTTTAATTAAGGAGAGATCCTAATTGATTAATCTAGGGTTAGAAAAGTTACTATTCTTGAGAAAGAGATTAGCTTGGTAATTTAGAACTCTACAATGCACAAACCCAATAATATCAATGTGAGATTCTAGATTTGTGTGGTGAAATAATGATGGAATGAGATCTAGGTTGCTTTTATCATTGATATAATCTACACCTTTTCTTCTTGTGATCCTGTTTTAGTAATAATTAATAGGATATTATTAGTTATTAGTTAATAAAATAGATAAAAATCCATTAATTAGGGGTTAGATAATAGGGATAAAGTTATTACTAATAGTTGGTGATCTTGGAGGGACGACCATGTACTTAACACTATATTACCTATACGATAGGTGCGCTTACCTAGTAGATCATAATTTAGGATTAAGAACAGGTTTTCATTTAAAACAATTATACGATTCTACAAAAAGATCAAGTTTTTGGTATCGTTGCCAGGGATAGCCAATATTAGGAACACTTATTAGTTTGACCATTTATTTTATCTTGTTAGTTTCTCTCACCTTACTTATTATCAACTTGGAACTAATTAGCTAATTTTATTGTGTTCACAGTATATGACCAAAAGTTGTTCGAAGGAACTTACTGAATTCGGCCCACAGCCAAATAAAACAATTTCAAGAATTTGAAGAAGAGCTAAACAAATTTCAGAATCTTTATCAATGGTTAATAAGGAGGAGATACTAAAAGAAGAGATGGTTGATCTTGGGAATAATGGTGAGAATCATGATGAGCAGAATCTAAACTTGAATGAAGAGAACAATCAATTGGTTGGAAACAATAATGCTAGGAATGGTGGAGCACCAAGAACAAATTCTGATTTTGCTAGATCCAATCAAGTGGGTGTTAACTCTAGCATTGCCAGACCTTGAGTGACTATAAATAATTTCAGGGTCAAGCCAAACGTCATACAAATGGCTCAACAGTGTGCTCAATTCGATGGTCTACAAGATGAGGACCCAAATGCTCATATTCAACTCTTCCTCGAGATTTGTGATACATTTAAGCTGAACGAAGTTAGTGATGATGCAATACATTTAAGACTTTTTCAATTTTCCTTGAGAGGAAGAGCTAAGCAGTGGCCGAATTCATTGCCAAAAGGGTCAATCACTACATGGCAAGAGCTAACCGAGAAATTCATGGACAAGTATTTTTCCTCCTTCAAAGACTGCTAAGCTCCATGCTAAAATTCAATCTTAACAACAACATGAATCTGAGACATTATATGAAACTTAGGAGAGGTGCAAGGAGTCAATGAGGAAATGTCCACATCATGGAATCCCAACATGGTTCTAAGCGTTGATCTTTTCTTGTAGTTCGAACTATCAGACGTAACAAATGATAGATGTTGTTGCAGGTCATAGTTTAAACCACAAGACTTCTGAAGAAAGCTTTGTTCTATTTGAAGAAATGGCTAACAATAATTATGAGTGGTCATCTACTAGAAACAAAGATAAGAAACCTACTAGTGTTCTTGAAGTGGATGTAGCTATGGCAATTATGGCTAAGGTTGAAGCTTTGTCAAGAAAAATAGATGGATTGGTTATTTCACAACAGCAACTTGCTACTGTAGATCCCACTTTTGGTAGAAATTTATAGGTTGAACAGGTTAATTATTTGAGAAATCTGATTGGGCCTCATAATAATTCGTATAGTAATACATATAATTCATGATAGAAAAATCACCTCAATTTCTCATAGGTTAAATATAACAATGTACAAAAGGGTAATCCTCTTGCTAGTTATCAGAAGCCATTTATTCATAATGCAAAGCCATCCATAGAAGAGCTATTGAATAAATTCATGAAGTAATTAGAAGAAAGGAAAAATAAAAAAAAATTAAGAAATCATGAAGCTTTGATTCACAATCTTGAGAACTAAGTAGGCTAAATAGCAAAATTGTTGTCAGAAAGGCCTCAAGGCTCATTACTTGGAAACACCAAGACAAATCCTAGAGAACATGTCAAAGCTATGACATGGAGAAGTAGTAAGGAGCTACATTTTGAGAATAGAGAAGAAAAGAAAGAGTCCACTGATCAGGTGAAAGAAAAAGTTGCTAAAAAAGAAAAGGGGAAGAGCACTAAGAGCCTAGTTGTAAAGAAAGCACCACCTCAGAAAATACAGAATATAAGCCACCCATTCCATATGCCACATGTCTCAATAAGGACAAGGCTAATGAACATTATAGAAAATTCCTTAATATTTTCAAGCAATTGCATATCAATCTTCCACTAGTTGATGCATTATCATAAATGCTAAGTTATGCAAAATTTTTGAAGGAACTACGATTTGATAAAAGAAAATTGGAAGAATTCTCCATTGATAATCTTAGAGGAGAATGTTTTGTAGTGATTCAGAATAAGCTACCTAAGAAACTCAAGGATCCGGGAAGTTTCACAATCCCATGTTCAATCAGGAATATATCTAACGAGTGAGCTTTAACAAACTTGGGAGACAACATCAATCTCATGCCATAGTAGATGTTTAAGAGACTAGGGTTAGGAGAACCAAAGCCGATCAAGATAAGCTTTCAGCTAGCTAATAGATCTGTGAATTTCACAAGAAGGTGATTAGAGATGTGCTAGTGAAGGTACAAGATTTTATCTTTCCAGTAGAATTTGTCATTTTAGAAATGGATGCAGATGTTGAGGTCCCTCTGATTTTGGGGAGACCATTTTTTGCTACAACTAGAGCTATCATAAATGTTGGTGATTAAAATTTTTTTTAGCGAGTTAGAAATGAAGAAGTGGTTGTTAAAATGATAGATGTGTTCAAGTAAACTTTACACCATGATGATACTTGTTAAGCAATGGACTACCTTGATTTATTTATATCTGATTCTATTCAAGAGTTGCTTAGCAAGGATGCACTGGAACTATGTCTAGCTAACGGGAAGCATGAGAAAATTGAGAAACCATAGGTTATAACAGTTGTGAATCAGTTAAAGAGCAATGCTGAACTGAGAAAGGGTTTTGGTTTTGAAGATATCAGCTGGACGAACATAGAAAGGCTGAAGCCCTCCATCAAAGAACCTTCGGTATTAGAACTTAAGCAATTGCTAAGCTATTTATAGTATGCATTCTTGGAACAAGATTCTAAGATTCTGTGTTCATCACATCAGACGTTACTCATGAGTAATAGGAAAAAAATATTGACTGTTCTTAAACAGCACAAAAAGGCGATTGCTTGGAAGATAGTTGACATTAAGAAGATCAGCCCCTCATTTTACACCCATAAAGTTCTAATGGAAGAAGGTATTAAGTCGGTTGTACATTTAGGGACAACTGAATCCTAATATGAAAGACGTGAAGAAAGAGGTTATCAAATTGCTTGATGCTGGAATAATCTACCCGTTATCTAATAGCTCATAGGTAAGCCTAGTTCAGGTGGTACCGAATGAGAAGAATGAATTAATTCCAATGAGGATGGTCACATGTTGGAGAGTGTGTATTGACTGCCACAAGTTGAATGATGCAACGGAAAGATCATTTCGCTCTTCCATTTGTAGATCAAATGCTTGAGAAGCTAGCAGGACATGCATACTATTGCTTTCTAGATGGTATGATACTTTCAAATCCCCATTGCACCGAAAGATCAAGAAAACGTAATATTCACATGCCCATACATGAAATTTGCTTACCGTCGGATGCTATTTGAATTGTACAATGCACAAGCTACTATTCAGAGGTGCATGATGGCTATTTTTGAGGATCTAGTAAAAGTGATTATGGAGGTGCACATAGAGGATTTTTCAGTGTTCGGTAATTCATTTGAAGAGTGCCTTCATTACTTAAAGCTGGTAGCACAATGTTGTGAATATACCAATCTAGTCTTGGGAGTAGTATCACTTTATGACTTAAGAAGGAATCACGTTGGGGCATAAAATCTCTAAAAATGGCAATGATGTGGATGATGCTTTCTTGGTCATGCAGGATTCTATCATCGATTTATCAAAGATTTCTCCAAAATTGCAAAACCAATGACCAAGTTACTAGAGAAGAATGTGCCCTATGAGTTCACTCAAGAGTGTTTGGATGCATTCAACACTCTCAAAAAGAAGCTTACGAATCCTTTAATCATGGTGACTCCAAACTGGAATCTTCCATTTGAACCCATGTGCGACACCAATGATTCAACTGTAGGTGTTGTTCTAGGGTAGCAAAAAGACAAATACTTTTAACCGATTTACTATACCAATAAGACCCTTACAGCAGCACAAGAGAATTACACTACAACTGAGAAAGAGTTACTGGTGGTAGCGTTTGCCTTTGACAAGTTTCGACCTTATCTCATCTTATCTAAGGTCATTATATACACCAATCATTTTGCCCCACAGTTTTTGTTGACTAAGCAAGATGTGAAGCCACAACTCATCAAGTGGATTTTACTCCTATATTGACCTTAAGAGTAAGGACAAGAAGGGTGCAGAGAATTTAGTAGTCAATCACTTGTCACAGCTTGAAAATCCTCACTTACAAAAGTTGGATGAGGTGGACTTCAATAGTAACTTTCCTAGAGAATGACTATATGTCATTTGCATAATAGAGGAAATCAATACCCCATGGTTTGTAGATATTGCCAATTATTTGGTGGCAAGGATCTTTCCTAATGATATGAACTACCAGCATAAGAAGAAGTTCTTCACTAATTTCAAGCATTACTTTTTGCAAGGACCCCTTCTTATTTAGAGTTTGTGTAGATCAAGTGATCAGGCTGTGTGTATCACATGAGAAAGGATGGAAAATTCTTCATCATTGTCACAATGGACCAGCTGGAGGATACCACAGTGCCAAGCGAACAACTCAAAAAGTGTTAGAAGCTACATTTTACTAGCCAACATTATTTAAAGATGCCCACAGCTATGTTTCTAATGTGATAGATGTCAAAGGGTTAGAAACATCTCAATGAAGAATGAAAAGCCACAAAAGTACATTTTAGAGTCCAAGGTATTTGATGTATGCGGCATAAACTTCATGAGGCCATTTTCCCCTTCTTTAGGCAACTAGTACATTCTAGTAGCAGTGGACTATGTGTCCAAATGGTTGGAGGCACAAGCCTTGCCAACAAATGATGCCAAAATAGTGGTGAAGTTCTTAAAGAAGATTTTTTATAGATTCAGAGCTCCACGAACACTTATCAATAATAGTCACACATTTCTACAACACTCAATTAGAAAATGTGCTAAAAATGTATGGGCTCACACATCAACTTGCTACCCCGCATCACCCACAGATGAGTAGGTAGGTGGAAGTCTCAAATAAAGGGTTGAAACAAAATCTAGAAAAATCTATTGCACAGCACAAGCGAGACTGGGCCAAGAAGCTAGATGAGGCCTTGTAAGCATATATGACAGCCTAAAAAACTCCATTGGGTACCACGCCATACAGATTAGTTTATGGAAAGGCCTATCATCTCCCAATCTCAGTTGAGATCAAACCCAAAGCCTATTAGGTAATCAAAGCAGTCAACTTAGATCTAAAAAAAACCGGTGCAAAGCATAAGTTGCAATTAAATGAGCTAAATGAATAACGGTTGGTGGCATATGATAACTCATTGATATACAAGGAAAAGACCAAAAAGAATCATGATGCATTGATTCAACAGCTAAAGCACTTCAAGGAAGGTGATATCATCCTATTTTACAATTCTAGGTTGAAGCTATTCCCTGGAAAGCTCAAATCCCAATGGTTAGGTCCATTTACAATGAAGCAAGTCTTTCCATATGGAACAAATTAAATAGAACATCTAGAAAAAGGAACATTTAAGGTAAGCGAACAAAGAATTAAGCTTTACATAGGAAGCAACGAGGTTTTTGATGATCGTGAAGAGCTTAAACTCCTCTCCACTACAATTTAGGCTCAACCATTACACCACATCAAGCTAACAACGCTAAATAAAGGGCTTTATGGAAGACAACCCATGCCTAATTTTCTAACCTTTTCTTTTCTTTTTCCTTAGTTTTATCTTAACTAGATATAATAGTGCACAATATATTCTTGATCTTTTGTAGGAAAAGCGATTTTGGGAGTCTAAAGATTCAAGCCAATGAGTGAAGAAGTGAAAATTTTGTGAAAAATTCATATGGGGTCATATCATATTTCGTTTCACTTCCTAGAGCACAATCAGCTTCAAACATGAATATATCTAGGCCTATATGGCCACCTGTATCACCCTCTAAGCCGAAACTACAATATATAGCAAGCCATATACCCCTTTATATGAGGGCGTATCAAGGGTCATATCTATTCAGTGCAAGTTCACAAAGGCTACAATGAGTCATACACCAATTCATATGGAGGTGTATCAAGGACCATTTGTGCTCAGAGTAACTTTTTCAAGGACTCCAGCAAGTAATACATCCCTTCATATAGGTTGTTTGCCTAGGTATATGATGGACTATATCAACCCAAATAAGTCTACTAACCCACTTAAGAAGCCATACAACCCCCCACAGGGGTCGTGATAGGGGGTGTGACAACAGGTACATATATTACATCCTTTTTTGCCCTCTTTCTATCACTTTCATTCATTCTACTCCTCTTCTCACGCACCCTTGCCATACTTTTCCCTTAACCCACTATCACTCTATTCACAAATCACACCACACAATATTAATTCTTACAACATTCACTCTGTGAATCTTCTACAAGAGGCTTAGAAAACCCTTAGCCTAAAAGAAGCGCCCAAAATCCTCATGCACTAAATCTAGTGGTCACTCAAGACCACCACCAAGGTTAAACGAAGAGCATCACCACAAGTTTAGGGAGTTAGTCAATAAAGAGGTTATTAAGCCTAATGTGTGCTTGGATTGGAACCTCATAAGGAATTACAAGCAAACAAATGCTTTTAGGACGTTGCTTACTGATCCAACTTGGGAGAATTTGTTCTCCATTAGTGAAAAAAACCTATAGAGGAATTACCTTAGAGGTATTGTCGTCTTTTAAGATCTCATATCCTAACATGATTCACAAACTAAGGAATGAAGTATCCTTTTTTTATTTTGCCAATACTACGAGATCTCTACGAGATAGTTTTTCAAATAGACCGGCCTTTATGCTGAAGAATATATGCAGATAGAAGAATTCAAAAATAATGAATCTTCTTGGCCACAAGGAGTAAATCAAGCTAATTTATGGAAATCGATATCTAATAGATGGCCTTATGATTCTTCACATTCAAGGGGAACTCACTTGAAAAGAATTAGTGATCAGATATTACATTGGCTATTGGTTCATTCCTTGAATGACCGGATCCTTAGCACCAATGTCATTAGCCAGATTAATCTCCTACTTATGCTGAGTATGATCAATGGGATTAGAACAAACATGGGAGTTCAGTTAGCCTTTGCCATTAGACATTAGGCCAAGGTGTCATTTCATGATGTGTATTGTAGTGCTTATATTACTGAGGTTCTAAAGAGCATGGGTGTATTTCCTACTAAGGAGTCTACGGATATTGATGTTGAATCATATCCTATGACTTTTGGTGCTTAGTGCCCTTAGACAGTGGGGCATTCCTAAAGCTCCCAATCCAAAAGATAAGGAAGAGTCCTCTAATGATGAAGTAGGGAATGTACAAACAAAGGCCATTAAGAAGCTGACCAAGGAGGTTTAGGAACTAAAAAGGCAACATAGCAAGATCTTGAAAAGATAAAAAGACCTTAAGCACTATATGATTTCCAGCTTTCAAGCATTTGCAGAAAAGCTTAATTTCAAGTTACCTGCTTGCCTTAGATCATCAAGTAATGAGGGAGTATCTAAACATCACTCTGATCAACATCAACCCTCCCTTATTCTAGCACCCAAAAGATCTACAGCCAGCAACAACAACATCAAAGCTACGATTGATGCTTATCAATCGAATCAAGTCGACAATAAAATAGGTTATGCCACGGACACGATAGAACCGAGTGTGGTTTTTTGTGATCAAGGTACAAGCACTCCAGTTTTGAACCTAGACGATGATGGCATTGCACCTATCGACACCATGGACACCGACACCGATCTGGTGAATGAAGAGGATGATGATTGATTTGATCTGCTTATTTGTGATTTTTTTTTTCTATTTAGATGTATTTGATGTGAGAACAGGGAGATAACTAAAGTTGCACTTAACTAATGCACTATTATTGCTTTAGACTAACCTCTTTAACCTTTTTTTTCTCTTTTCTTTAGCTTTGTGACCCTTGCAGAACTTCATTCTTCTATCAAACATCTTGCATACTAGAAGTAGATTATCTGTGCTTTAACTTGTCTCATGCTAAGTCATATATAGGAACCAAACACCAAGTATCAATTTCTTTCTTTCCTTTATGCATAAACTTTTTTGCTCTTTTCTTTCCTTGCTTGGCTTACTTGCTGTTGTAGACATTGAAGACAATGTAAGGAATTAGTTATTAATAAACGAAAAGAGAAACAAGGATTAAGTCTATGTGCTATTATTGTTTATACTAGCAGAATTTTTTTCAAATTTTGGAATGAAAGGATTTTGAAATTATATCTAAACCAATGAGATATAGTAGCATTTAAGGAAATGAATAATTGTTGATTTTTGGTTAAAATAATAGGATGAAATCTTAGTGAAACAAGTTTACTTGTTTAATAATGGATTTTAAAGATGGGATCCAATTCCCTAAAAAAACATTGCAATAAGACTATTTTACACACACAAAAACATAAAATATTAACCATAAATAGTCACTGAGATGCACAGATAAATCAAATTGAAATTTGGGACCCAATTCCCCAAGAAACAAAGACCAATTATATATTACCCTGGCACTCATCTATAAAATACATGAATCAACCACAACAGGCCCAAAGTTCCAATCTTTTTGTTGTTTACCTTAGATAAAGATACGAAGTCGACGGAGACAAGAGACACAAGATCACACGAGCTAAAAAAGGGACTTTCTCATATAGAATGTTGCGATTGCATTTTATTGGAAACTGCCATTGTAATCAGGAAAAAGGACATAAAAGCTGTGTTGTAGAGTCAATTTCTATTTGTTTCATCAGCTTGCACACGCTACACGTTGTGAAACAGATGGTTTATCATATGAAAAAATATATAACATATTAAACAGATACAGATATAGATGAAAAATGAACTATCAACTTGATCCAAGTGTTTTAAAATAATTTTTGTGGTGAATTTATAGTGTTTTAGAATCAATGGTCTGTTTGTTTGTTTTTTTTTTATGATTTTGATATTTTATTTTTATTTTTTTCAAACAAATATTTGTATCCAATGACCTTACAGGTTAATAGCATCTTTCCTGGACTACCAAGTGAGAGCTAATCCCTCTCTCTCATTACAATAGCAAAAAAAAAAAAAAAAAAAAAGAACAGTTATAAATAAAAAAAAATTACTCATAAAAAATCAAACAAATCAAATATAGATAAGATGTAAATGCAAATCATATATAAATAACATAGGAACAAAAATCAAGCAATTCAAAAAATATATATAAGTGATATTTTGTTTTATAATTACTTGTCACATTAATATACCAACATAAAACTTATATTAAGATTCTAATATAATTATATCTTTTTCATTTATATAAAACTAGTATCCATGCGCACCGCTTTTAACCTGAAAAAATAGTTATAATGGTAAGTTGATCAAATAAAACATAAAAGAGTTATTAAACATAGAGTGAAATACAATAAATATGAAAAGAAAAAAAAAATCTATATGAGATAAATATTATAACTATTAAACAGTTATAATAAATATGAAAAAAAATCTATTAAATAGTTATAATAAATATGGAAAAAATCTATTAAACAGCTATATAGGAGATAAATATGAGGAAAAAAATTATTTATACTAAAGTTACATGGCAATTATTTGGGGGGGGTGGGAACAGAGGGATACAGAGAGAAGCGGTTAAAATAAAGTAAGGTCTTGTTTTACACAAATTAAATAAATTGCACGTAAGAATTATTTGTATCAAAACTATATATATGTGTGTGCGTGTGTACGGGCACATAAATATTTATATTTTATTTGACTTATAGTTTAATGAAATTTGACTATGCTTTAATATCATAGTTGCATTCGTGTATTATTTCTTCTACTCTTTCTTATACTTATTATTATATTTTACTATATTTTTCCCTTTTTTTTATTACAGTGATGATCATAACAAACAATTAATCCTACAGCTTATAAATATTAGCATGCAATCTATTGTTCAAAGTAGCAGTAGTAGTAGTATAACGATCAATTTTATAATATTGAACATTATTCATATTTACATATTATCGTAATTCATAATCATTACAATAGTAACTTATTATATCATTGTAATGCATATTATTGTGATAAGATTACTACATACACTACAATGTATATTATATTATGTGATTATAAGTATTGAACTATAATGATCATAATATAATAATCCACTAACATCATGATTATAATAATATAATATTAGTAATAATAATTATGATATTCTAAACATTGATAGTAACAATATACTACCATTGTTTTTTATTTTTTTGTCATATGTTTATAAGTATACATATGCAAAAGTGATAACACTTACTGGTCGTTCACTTCATTGTAATTGCAATTCCATTACAGCCTTATTCCTTACGAATAGTTATTACATTGTTTAGTTCACCGAATAGCGATTCCATAATGAATCTCTATTTCACAAAATATTGAATAGCCATTCTTTATTCAAATTTATGAATACAAATTCAATGTTGAAACTGTCTTTTTTTCAAAATGAAACTATTTAAAAAAAAAATTTATTACAGCTCTATTTCATTCTTTCGTAATAGGAATTCTATTACAATCTTATTCATTCAATAAAATGAACGAGCTATTGTGCCAAAACTCACCAATATAATAACCTCAATTATTTTAAGGTCTTTATTTTTATACTCTTATATTCAAGAGTACCGAAAATCAACATTACTAAAAAATTCGACTGGTTCTTTCCAACATTTGCTTAAGATTTATAATATTTTATCATCTATTTTTTGGTAACTATCAAAAACCTTGGTTTTTCTTATAATTCAAGGAATCACAAGAACATTATCCATGTCTTATGCTTAATCCAAATGTCCTATGACAAAAGGGTTATGACATAAGTTATAAAATTAAGTTGTATCAGATTATTTGCTCACAAAAAAAAAAAAAAAGTTGTATCGGATTAACACTATATGAACCTACAGATGACACACAAAGAATAAACTAACACGAACTAAAATTAGACCAAACAGGCATCACATGAAAGAAACTGTATGATTACCAATCTATCCAAAAAAAAATTATATAAATACAAATTATACAAAAATAATTATCAAATACCAATGCAACTCACATGAAATACATATAATTCACATAGTATATAAGACACAAGTACAGACTCATGAATCACATGTAGCCTGAATCGCATCACTTCATGAGATCCATCTTTTACAACTCTGTTTCATTCCTTAACAATAATAATTTCATTATAATATTATTTATTCAGCAATTAATGATGATGATGTTTGAGATTCATGCAGTCACTCTAATTTTTCACAAAATCGTCGCCATACCATGTAAGCGGTGAATCATGTCAACATCGGCCTGCCCGTGTCTTACCACGGCCTGTCATATAAAACAGACAGATTGCTATAGGCCTTTATGCCCCCAAAAAATAAGATAAAAATTAAGAATAAAAATACCCAGAAGATTTGCTCATTTTACAGAGCAACTTAATGGCATCAATAAGCCAAAGATACCGAATTTGTAGTCTTTGATCAGATCCTCTCATTGACAGCATAAACAAGTATGACATCTAGGAAGAAGAACTTAATTCACATAGGATTTGACCACCTTCTCTTTAACTCAGATTTCCATCGGACTTCCTTAAGCTTGCCATCTAACTCATAGTCCCTCTCCATGACAAGGTTTATCCCTTCATCTGAATACCAACCCACACCAATGCAAAGGATTCCATCCTTGTTTATGTCAACATAACCCGTCACCCCACCAGGCAACCAGAGAACCGTTGCTTCTTGCATGTCCAGCATCTCTTCTTCACCAAAGTATGCTGAAGTATCCGGCAAACTTCTCTTCTTTAAAGTTTCCGTGCAGAGGTAGACGTATGGTGCACCACCATTGCTTTCCTCAGCAGCCAGATCATCACCATAGATAGGGGTAGCGCTTACCTCAAATACCTTCCAAGAACCCTCAAGATCTGATGGCTGTGTTCTTTTCCTTTGAGATAGCGGCTTCACATCGAATTCAAGATCACTATTCACAACATCCAAATATCAAAGTCTGTTGCAACTACGAAGATCTATCTCGCCTACCATATTAAGTGTGACACCAAAAGAAAATCTAAAGATATACCTTTCATCTTGAAGATTTGCAGGACTGACCCATTCTTCTTCATAAACAGCTACCCTCATGATTTGTATGTCTGCACCACCATTGTTAAATTCTATGGTATGGACAATCCTGAGCCTCTTGTGGCAACCTTTCACCAGACACTATCATAAGAAAGATGTAGGTTATAGAAAACAAAATGAAAAAAAACCAATAACCTATGCCAATGGTCTCGCATTTTACTTCAATTAATAATAGTACCTTTACAATTGTCAAAGGGGGGCAAAAATTGATAGCTAAACCAAAAGAAATACTTAATCACTTATAAATTTTTAACAAAAAAGAACCCGTACACTCCCAATGTCCAAAGCAGATTAATGATAACGTTTTTGAGGCCAGTCCTGAAAATACCATCTTGAAAACAACACTACCTTGAATGCAGTACCATGAAGGGAGGAGCGGCCATCCAAAAGAACAATGCCACTATAGTCAACAAGGATCAACAGCAATCATCTTGACAATTTCAAGATAAGCAAGGCCGGTGCATATCTTACTAACTCAGCTTAAACGCATCCACGATTAGAATCAAAAAAAAAAAAAAAAAAAAAGATCCAGTCCTTGACCTCATTGCCACAATCTACAAGACTACAACCCCATGTCTTTTACACACTAAAAAGAAATTTACATAACTTTCTCATCCATGCCCTTGTACAGTAAAGTCTATAGTTAAGAGTTTCCTATCTATTAAAGGGAGAAAAAAAGGAAAAGGAAAATTAGAGAAAATCTTTACTCAGGATTAGAATCACAAAACTCACTTGTTCGAACCTGAAAGTTGGTGTCAGATAATATTTAGATTCATCAACTTCCCCAACTAGAATTTCAACTGGACCCCGAGAATAAGAACCATCCTGCAAAGAACAATAATACATGAAAAATCTAAAAGCTAAATTTATGGATGGAGTAGAAGACAAATATCAACATGACTTTTTCACAATTTATCCAGTTCTAGTAGTGTAGTTTTTCATACATTTTTCTTCCAAAAGAATGAATGGTTCTGCAAGTAATTTCCAAAAGCACAATATCAATATCACCTAAATAATACATTGTTTACACGTGTTAACTAATCATATACAAACTAAATCATCTGAGGATTGAATAAATAGGGCCACAGACATTATGAAGAAAAATTTAAATGCAGACGTTGTTGGTGTTAGTCATATAAAAGAAAACAAAAAACAAATTATGTTCATGTATCTGTCTAACTAAGAAGTGGAATCATAGGAAGAAAAAATGTAACCCATTGACACTAATCAGTGTAGGACACAAAGCTATGGCATGTCCAAAGACACCTGAACTACAGTTATTTTCCTAAGTACAGAAATTACAATGTATTGAAGTAAAATCTTACCTCAAAAAACACAAGTCCAGGTTCATTGCCCATGACATCTTCTTCCATCACATCACTTACTGCAAAGTCAAAAGAACTAAACTTTGGCAATACAGCATCCGCTGTGGATTCATCCTTACCAGTTTTGGTTCCATTATGGTTTTCACCATAGGGATTCAAAGTCACCCAGTTTATTTTTCTTTGAATTTGAGATGGTCTCCCCCCAGATTGGACAGGAACAGCCTCAATTCGAGAGAGAGTATAACAATCATACAGGTTATCATTCTTTTTTCCAACTTCAATTGGTTCCATTTCAGCTGTTACTGGTGAAAAAACAGCTCCCACTCCCTTCCATATCCCACTAACACTACTTGCAAATGTATTCCATACTGGTCGAATCACTGGTTCCTGAAGATGAAGCATCTTGTAAATAAGATTGTCTACTGAACCAACTTTGGAAGCAAACTTATCCTTATACCAGTTTTCTAGAATATCACACAAAATCAGGAGATAGCAGTACACAGCATGTGTCACGTTGTCTTTTGCACATAATTAACACAATGTACACTTCGTTTTTGGAATTAGAAAAATACAAAAAGCAACTGAGGACCATCAATATAGCCATTTTTTGGGGGGTAAATATGCCAATATAACCATTATCAGACCAGTTATAGAACAGAATCGTATAAGAAAAACATCTAATGAACTTAGATTCAATTATTCTTGAGTGAACGGTAATAACTACCCAAAATAATCATGAAGAGGAAAGACAGGCACTTCATCCTAAAACTCTACACCTCTTTTCAAGAGGGAAGACATTTATCCAATCAACAATATCACCAAATCTCAGAACTCAGAATCAAAAGTTACCAAAAATAGGAAGCTTCCAGATACAGAACCGAAACATAATGTGTGTCTTATTACTCAAACATATCATAATAAACTAACTTATATTATTTCAAAATATTTTTTTCTCCCAATCCAATATAGAGTAATCATAATTTGCTATTCTTATCAAGAGTATCATTTATTATAGATTCAGAAAAAAAAAAAAAAAAAAAAAAAAAGAAAAATATGAATGTTAAATTAATAGAAAAAAGAGGATTACACACAAAATATATGCCGATATTTTCAATAATTGAAGACAAGAACCCCACACTTTCCAAACAACAGACAGTAAAAACCCTACTTTACCAATTAAGTTCAGCTTTAATTTTTCCATGGAAAGAAGGACTGCACATAAGATAAATAATGATATTTTCTTTTCAAAAGAAGAGTATCCCTCCTATCATTGTATGTTAACTACAGTTACTTTTTCTCCACAAGAAAGAGGTCCCCAACTATCCCTACCAAATACATTTACTTATTTCAATAAAAATGTAACCCTACACATGCACATCACCATGGCATCCCACGCCTCAGCGAAAATGATCATAGAAAATGCAATGACCAACATGTGAACCTCAAATACACAGACAATTACATTTCTTCTGAAAAAGCATTGACACACAATGGAAAATGTAAAGTATAACATGGCCTTCACATAATCACCTTAAACAACACGAATCAAAATTTCACAATTCTATACATAAACAACAAAAAATGAAAAGAAATATGGCACTCGCTTAAAACTTTTTGCTTACAATAACCTGATCCTCTTTTTGTATCCCATTAACATCCTCCCCTATCATATTTAATATGACAATGTGTAAATTAATCAAAATCACCAAAATTTTCCGGCTTTCCCATATATGCCAATTAATTAAGCCAGATGAGGGATGGGCACTGATGATTGCTTTAGCACCCTTAATTCTATGATGATTCGGACTCTTTTAGTTGACATTTTAAGTGAAAATCATCTAGAATTGGTACTTAATTGATTAATTTATTGACTTTAGATAATATAGATCTCATCGTGAAGAAATCAAATGAATTTGACAAGAAAAAAGTTGAGTATGAAGAAGTTTGGGACTATACAGACCTATATGGAGGGCTGTATCAATTTTGAAGAGGAAACAACAAACCACACACCCTCCCATATAGCCCATATCAATGACTGTATGGTTCTAGGGGAGAAGTCAGCAAATGAAACACCCTCCCATAAGGGCTGTATGAAGGGTCGTATGGTTTCATGAGATAGAACAAAAAGCGAAACAGCCCCCATACGGGCCTTATCAACACCCGCTCCACCCCAAAGTGCCAATCCAGAAAGTCAAACGGCCATTCATATAGGGTGTTTGGCAGGCCGTTTGAACACCCATCTCTCTTATTATATTTATTTTTGGGCAATTTTGGATTTCCATATAAATACCTTTTTGAAGGAGAGAAAATGGCAGATGAGCTACGACAATGCATAAGGTTTTTGAGAGGAAATTTGAGAGCATTCACAAAGACAAACAGTCAAGGAAATTCAAGATTCAAGACATTCGAGCTTCGATTTTCAAGGTTGTAATCATGAATTTTGTTTTCTCTTTCAGATTTTGTACTTATTTTGTTAATCTCATAGAGGAATAAACCCCAGATCTAGGTTTTATTCGAATACTATTTTGTCATGTGATGAGGATTTGTGCTTAATGAAATCTTATTGAGGTTCTTATGTTCAATTGCATGTTTTGTTATTATTTCTTCAATTCATATATCTGGAGTATGAATTTATGATTGATTTAATTTAAGTTAATTGAGAAATTGCTTTTTCGATTATTAGACCTATGCAATTGATGAGGTTTGCTTGTAATTCTAAAGACAGGATAGCAAAAACCTTCTGTTGTTGATTGAATTGTTGATGGGTTTGTGTTCTTCATGCGATCCTATATTGCTATTGATTGAGGAGAGATCTTAATTGGTAAACCTAGAGTTAGATAGGTTAATAAACTCAAGAGAGTAATTAGCCTGATTTTATAGAACTCTATAGCATAAGAACTCAATAATGACAATTCTTGATTTCCAAGGATTCACATGATAAAATAGGAATAGAATAAGACCTAGGTTGCTTTGATTCTTGATTTGTCCCTTGTTGTTTGTTGTTAGTAATCCTTACTTGATTTTAGTAGAATTATAACATTTGTCAGTCAATAGTTTGGATACAACTGACGCTCAACCAATGGTTAGATAATAAGGACAAAGCTACTGCTAGTAATTGATTTGTGTTTCTTTTAATTCCTTGAAAAATATGAGTTAAGATAGGAATGTAGGCCGTATACTTGGTAGTTAGAGAAATAGAATGGTTAGTAGTATCATAGAATATTTGTTCCAGTTAGTAATCCGTGTGTTTTGAACATATGAAATATACGAGTAACTGACCAAACCACCTATGCTTTGTTTGACACCGGAGCCACACACTTATTTATCACCATTAGTTTGGCCAAGAGAACCGAACTACCCATAGCTAGTACCACCTCTTGCTTCAGAATAAAAAAGCCTACGGGTAGCAACCCCTAGCATTTAGAGGAGATCACCCTTTAAAGAAAGGGCACGAGAAGGGAGAATGATCGGAAGCCCCCGCATCAGTGCCTAGCTTCAATATTGAAATTGATTTTTCTTCCCCAAAATACCATATTAGAATAAATATTCAACAAACGACAATTCTAATAAACCTCAATTCCATTCCATAATAACACTTATTGCATTTCAGTCTTATTCCCTTTAGTGAAATTAACAGGAAATTAGCAGGCATATTTCGGATTGACTCAGCTTACTTTCAAACCGAATCAAACAGCAAAATATAGCTTTGGTTTGACTACCTAAACTGGACCCTAAGCACAAGCCTTTTCTAAACTGGACAAGTAAACTAAAAGCACTAAGTTTTCGGTATAGTTCAGTTAACATTTAATTTGGTTTTGTTCTGTGCCCATCCTTAATAGACAATTTTTAGACTGGTTCACTTAAACCTCCTAGTTGTACTTGTAACCAACCGCAAAGCCACATTGTCGGTTCGACTATGTGAATTGAACTTCCAACCATACTCTTCATTTTCCTTCGCAACCAGCATATAACATGAAAAATATAATCCAATTATCCTTGAATAACAGAACATTAAATTCAAACAAAACGAGAAACAACACTGCAATTAACATATAAAATAAAACAAAGACCTGAGTTTGAAGAACAGTTTCAACTTCCATCAACATGGCACCTGAAACCAAGACCTTACCATCCTTTCTTCTCTTTCCTCTCACCGCTCTCCTCCCTCCTCCTCCTCCTCCACCACTTCTTCCTCTTCTTCTCCTCTGCTTTACCTTCTCTTTCTCTTTTTCCTTCGCCGCCAATTCATTATCCACACTCCACACATTCTCTTTCTTTCCTTTAACCTGGGCTGTCACTCTCCCATTAAGGTTGTTGTTGCTGCTGCTGTTCTTGTTACGGTGGCGTATTTGGCTGTTGTGGTGGTGCTGAGATATTATGAAAGTGGTGTTAGGGTTAGGGTTCAGGTTAGGGTTTGGAGAGTGGGGAAGGAAAGGTGAAGGGAGAGATAAGGGTTTGAGGTGTGAAGGAGTAGGCGTGAAGGTTTTGGAGAGGTGAAGAAGATGTGGAGCCTGCATTGCTTTGCGTGTTTTATGATGAAAAAGGTCATGTAGCAGCAGCAGTACGATGTTTATGTTTTATGTTTTCCTAAGAGAACAGGTGTTGGCTCGGTTAATGGTGTGGCCGTTGGTAACTCTATTTGAGGTGGTCCAATCACTCTTCGATCGAAGTTTTGCTTCGTTTTTAGACCGTTAATGATCCGTAAATCTTTGTATATTCTGGAGCTTTGAATGAAAATAAACAGATATTCATGATGATATTTGTCAATTTATCAATTTGCTAATAATTTAATAGTGTAAATATAAAGTACATAAATACATATTCGCTAGGCCAAATAGAATAATAGCAAATTCATATGGGTGTAAAAGATAAAACAAGTAATTATTGAAATAAGGAGTAAATATTTATAATGTTTTTTTTTTTATTATAGAGAGAATTTATATGGATAATATTTTCGAGATAAAGATATTTATGATAATGTTGAAAAATAAATTATTGAATGGCAATCATGGGCGTGAAAACATGAATTACTATTCGATATTTTACATAATAGTAATTCATTATGAATATTACAATAGCAATTTTACGTAGAATGATGCGAGATTAAATAATTATTCATGTCAAATGAACATGCTATGTATGTTTTATATGCAATTTTTGTGATTGCTATTTTTTGTGTGTGTGAGAAAGAGAGAGTAAGAGGGGAAACAAAATTGGAATTTGATAACTAAAATTGAGTGTCGTTATAATTTATAGACTAACTAATAAAAATATGGTTGTATTTTTCATATTTTAACATATTTGACTCAAATAGATGGAATCAATAAACTCAGTTAAAAATTTGGGATTCTACCAAGTTTACATAAAATTCTATTGACTTTTCGTAAAAATCAAAAGAATGATTTTATATACGAGTTAACTCAAATAGTCTTCTATATTTATAAACTAGTAGGATTCTATAAGTAAAATCATGATTTTGATAATCATTATTATATATATATGTATGTATTATATGCAACTTAAACAATATATATGATATTTATATAATCTGTTTTTCATCTGTATTTATTTGTCCTTTGTATTTAATCTGTATCTAGTATGTTTGATCTTTCTATAAGTAAAATTATCTGTTTGTCATCTATTAATTATTTATATCTGATCTGTGTCTAGTCTGTTTCTTACCAAACATACCATAAATGTTAACAAATATACGATTTTGCAATGTATTATAGTTTTTAAACCATATGTCTTGTATGCATTTTCTTTGTAAAAATTAATAGTGTGATTTAAGTTAGATAAATAGTTTACACTTTCCAATTCTTATTTTGAAAAACCGAATCTTATAAAGGTGTTGACTTGGTTAATTTTCTATTTATATTACAAGTTTTGAATCAAACAAAAAAATATATATATGTTTGGTTGAAAAATCAAATAAAAAATTTTTCAATAGAAGTTGATATAAAACTAGTACCGAGTTTAGTATGGAGAAAAAAACTATAAACGGAATCCGAATTTCTATATTTTGATGAATTTTAAAAGCTAAAATTATCTATTCCATTATTTAATGATTATTACTACAATCATCATTTTATTTTCTTACACTTTTATCATTCACATTTATTATTAAAAATATTTTTAACAAACATAATATATCCCAACAAAAAAATAGATTTATTATTCTTATTGCTAATTCCATCCTTTCCATTTAAATCCATTCTATTAGTATGATGTCAACTGGATCGAACTGTACAAGAAGTTATGGTTATATTATTGATAACTCAATTTATAATTTTTTTTTTAAGGAAAAAGGTCGGGGGGTACCAGTATTTAATAGGATTTACGGCTCGATAAGGAAGAGAATACTAAGCTAAAAGAGGGAGGGGACCAGTTGTTCATAGGTGAGTCAAATCCTACAGTTCAAGTTGGTGCCAAAAATAGTAATTCTACAATGAAAATTGGATCTCATTCTAATATCTTAATCAATTTTGTTTCGGATCAACCCACGTCACTCTTTTTACCACAAATAGCTAACATAGAATTACACGACAGGCAGCAATAAGATAGGAGATGCACAGCTGCTTGCATCACTTTCGTCTTTGTATCATGAAAGACACGCGACAGGGAATCGTGGGAAAACATATTAAACACTTAAAAAAGACACATTTGTGAAGAAAGCATGGTTGTCAAACTCGAGTTTCTACCTAGAATCGTTAAGGGTCCGTAGAATCGGAACGTAAAATCGAAACGTAGAATCGTAAGATTCTACAACTAATATAAATTTACTTATAAAAATTATTGATGTACTTGCTAAAATAATAAAACATTAAATAAATTATGAAAATAAAGAATTTAGTATTAAATTAGTTATGTATAACCAAAATTTAAGTTTTATCAATCATAATTCACATACTGTCATTAATATATTTAGTGCAATTTTCTAATTAAAATAATTATTTTTATTTAATGATGATTCATAATCTATAATTATTAAGATGTATTGCAAATCATTTAAATTATCATGTGTAAGTAGCTAGTTTTATGTAGTGATGAATATTTTCATGTTCACTATATATTTGCACAAAAAATCATTACATAAAAATTCATTATATTTATGGCAAATATATTTATAGATAGAAAATTATTAAAAAAGAGAAAAACATAGCACTGTATATATTATTTTAATTTTCATTCAAAATGTTCAAAATATATCATTATCATAGTATATAACCTAAAAGAAAATAACTCTCTAAAAAATACAAAAAAAAGGAAATAAAAGGAAAAAATATTAAAAAAACTAAAATTAAGTTAGATTAAGATAAATATCAAGAACCAACCCCAAAACCCCTAAATTTAAATATATTAAATTGATTGCATTTTTAAAGTTCAAATAGAAAAAAAATGTAAAATTACAACTTTAAGATTTTACTACGATTCTACTTACGATTCTACTACCGATTCTACCACCGATTCTACCGTTTCTACTCACGATTCTACAATTCTACTTACGAGTTTACTCAAAAAACGATTTTGAATGCGAGTTGAATCAAAATATCATCATCAACTCGTAAACTCGTAGAAACATACAAGTAGACTCGCGAGTTTGACAACCATGGAAGAAAGCCAACACATTTCAGGAGGTCTAGAATAGGCAAGGTATAAAATCCAGAACATACCTACTCTATAAGTATACATTTCCAAATCTAAAACATGGATTTTATCTTATAGCATCTTAAAATCATCTTAGTATATGATATTCATGAAACCCATTTTATCTTTTTTATAAATTTTGAGTTTTTATGGTATTAGAAAAGTTGTGAATATAATATACGATATTACAAATTATTCCATATATAAAACTAGTGAACTTATATATATATATATATATATATATTTTGAGACCAAAGGAAAAGGAAGAGAGAAGAAAAGGAAATATAAATTGCAAAAGGGATAGTTGACCTCAATATATTAAGATTAATACTTGCTACTTATCAAATGTTGAAAAAGAAGAGGGAAAAAATGAAAAAGAAAGTAAGATATGACTAAATTTAGCTTTTTAGTCAATCTTATGGTTTTGCGCTGTGTTTGGCAAACTTTATATAAAGTAGAAAATTATGAAAAGCAATGGAAAGGAAATAAAAAGAAAGAAAATTAATGGAGAAACTTTTATCATTTATTGGATATTAAAAGTGGAAATGAAAGGAAAATAAAATAAAAATATATATTAAAAAATATATCATTTTACTATTTTTAACTATTAACTTATCGAGGGCAAAATGGTAATTTTGATCTACTGTTAGACCTTTTCTTAGCTTTCTCCCGGATTTTGAGGGAAAAAATGGAGTCAGGCAAAAGCAAAAACATCCGTTCTTTTTCAACGCATTCCTCACAGTTCCAATACCCAAGCACTAATTTTCCTTTGACTTCCGCTGTCTTCCTTCAGTTTCACCAGTTTTCCGTCCATCCAAACATAGCCTTAAGCTCTTACCCTTTTTTAAGTTAATATTTATTGGCTAAAAAATATGAAATTACTATTTATTTTTTATTTATAAATATTATAGGATGAATATTCGAAAATAAAGAGGGGAAAAAACTACACATGGCAATTAATCATCCTTTTTTTCTATTTTTTCTTAGAATAAATGATAAAATCGTCTTTCGCTACCCCTTTTAAAAGAATTTCGGACATATAATTTTATAATTCAATTGCATTATATTTTATTTATATCTATATTTGCATATTATAGATTATTTACTATTATTAAAAAAAATTATCTTTTGGTTTTGGAGGTTTATGATAAAAATTAGTTATAACTTTTAACCTTCTTTAAAATTTAAACCATACTTTCAACAGCATCACCCTTATTCACAAACAATCTGTCTCTTCAAAAACGCATTTTCTTTCTTCCAAACTCTTTTTCCAAGTTCATGGTATGGTTCTCCACGGGTTCTTCTGTCAGCTCTCTCCCTTCCCCATCACAAAACTATAGTTGATTTCTATACCCACAACCCAAGTACATTGGTCATTACTCACTAATATATCTTTAAAAAATAAAATAAAATAAAAAATCCAAACAAAGAATCGACTATTAATTTTTCATTTTTCATGCATATCCTATCAGTCTCATATTGATACAGGCAGCAAACGTGCCCATGGAACCAAATCAATGAGCCAGTGAAAAATGGATACAATTTAATCCTTAAATTTAGTCCCATTATCAAATTAAATGTGTGTGTGTGTAAATTGTTTAAATTCCGCATCATCAACAATGATGAAGTGAAATCGTCCTAATCCACTTAATTCAATAGCACAGAGGGAAGAGCATGTATATACAAGAACAGAAACATGGAAAGGTTGGCAATTAGAAATACAAGTTACAATAAGCAGCTAGCTCTAGAAATGGGAATTTGGTACAATGCAGTCCCAGCATAAGAATTAGCCCGCTGCAGGCACAAGACCATAAGTGGACAAAAGCAAGCTACACCAGCCTATTTGCAACCAGCATATATGAAAACATGGTACCTGCCTTATCAACCTCAACCTTCATCTGATTCTGCAGTCAACATGATTGAAAATTAATAATTGATAACAACAGATTTTATAAATGAATTCAGAATATAGGACTTGCAACAAAATGTACTATCTTTTAGTTCTTCTAAATGTGTAGTAACCGCTTATTAAAAGAGCATAATTTGCATCACATTTTGGATTTATGAAACAAAGCATAAGCTATCTTCCTGTCATTCATGGCCCATTCTTGCTATCATGTTTTCCAAACTTCCCTTTGAAGGTTTCAACAAATTCTTTGAACCCATCATCCAGGTTCGAGTTTACTTACTTTCAATCATTTCTGCAAATTTCTTCCCCCAACCTCTCTATTTATCTTATCATCAAAAGTCCTATAATGCAGTCCTGTGTAGCATAATGGGAAAAAACTGTAATGGGGCATGAAGATAAGAATAAATCATACCATGTATAGCTTCCATATTATCTTCCTCCTTGTACACACCGAGCGGTGAACCATGAACAGATAATAACATCTCACCAGGCTTTGGCAGCCTCACGGTTTTGGGCGTCATCCCCACAGAGAGCCTCTGGCTACTGTACTGTAACAAAAATAAAGTTGCAAAAACAAATTCAGCCATCTCAAATATCAAGCTTAAGCAACTAGTACAGTTACAGTAAGCATATTATAGCAAGCAAATCAGATTCAACCTTGATGAGCACATTATTCTTTGTCCTATACTCCTATTAAATGATGCCTGTATAGCAAACGCTTATTATTTGTCAAACTAAAATTTAAACATGTAGAGTGCATCACGCACGTAGGCAACTCACACTCCATTTTAACTAGACTCATCCTTAAACAAAAGTACTAGAATTGCATACCACGGTGAGGGTGCCCCATTGATGAATGTGACATCGGCCACTTCATCATTAGAAATTCAACTATGTCAGCTTCAATTTTTCACACACATAGTAAGGACCACCTGTTACTTGACTCTCATTCTATTAATCAAGTTGACACAACCAAAAAAAAAAAAGAAAGAAAGAAAAAAGACCACGTGGCGCCTTTTAATTTCTGAGAACATAGTATTTGAATTAACAAATTCCTAAAGCATCCATATGAAAAATTCTGCACATGATGAATCCATTCATCTAACGATTGCTGGCAAAAACAATAGTGAAACTGTGAAAGCGAAGCAAGTTCCAGAATCTAGTTCAGTATGTGAAAACTGAAGACAGGTAAAATTAAAACAACACAGGGGAGGATAAAGAAGCTAACCCCAGGAGTTCTGAGTGTATCTTGCATAGCTAGCAAATGAGTCTCCAATGGGTTATCAAATACCTATAAAGCAAGGATAAACATGAGATGAATGCCAAGAAAGAACCATAGCCCAAAACCATGTCAGCAACTAGAACTAGTTTGCAACTTCTTTATTTTTAGCTCTTTAGTGATTTTTGAACTTCAAAACTATCATTTAAGCTTTCTTTTCTTGCATCAGTAATAATCTATATTCCACTATTTTGCAGAAATCACAGCAACGGACAGAAAAATCATCCTTCAAAAGGGTGAATTTGTCAATATTTTCATCATCATAAGCTTTCTATAAACAAGGCAAAATAGAAGTGCATACAAAATCTCCAGTCTGTAGACTTGTGGAATCCAGAAAGCCCGATTTCACTGCAAAGAAAAGTTAGTGATAAGACAATCTGATGAAGAAAGGGTAAGCTTTAGCTCAGCCTGTTATAAAATTTTCAACAGACAAAGGTACCAGTTTTGCTTGAGAATTCTAAGCCGCAAAAGTTTGGAATTACAGCTGAGCTGTCTGGGTAAGCAATAGACAGCTGATGGAGAAGTGAAGCACGGACCTCTCTGTTTCCACGATTCATCAATAAATTACCATCTTTCCACCTTACTTCATATCTTCCTTCTTCACCATTTCCAATTTCAACACCTGAAAGGCTTTCATTGAAAAACTGAAGAGCAGAACTCTTCATCTGCTCCTCACTTATATGTGACCGCAATAAATGCAGTCCAGTCAGCAAATGTTCTATTTGTACATCCCGGATGGCCCTAATTGCTGTGACTTTTCGTTCAACTGTCAAAAAAATGCACTGAAATAGAATGAACAAAGAGACATCTAGATATCACAACTTCTCCCTACCACAATATCAATATGTTTTAAGTTTGTAGCTAACACCGTGTATTTCCATTTGAAAACTCTATTAGCAGAGACATATTTACTGATCAAAGCATGCACGAACTCTGATTTCAGAAACTTGAAAAGAACAACAAAAGAAAGAATAAAAGATTCCAGCTTTCAGGCAAGGAAATGCAAAGGTTTAAATTCATAACATCATATCCTATGACCATTGCAATGTGAAGTACAATAAATCAAAGGATTGTAAAAATAACTTTACCTTCTTGGTCTGTTGAAGAGCATCCCTGATTCTCATCTAGGGGATTCTTCAAATTAGCACCACCAACATCATCTTCTGGCAATTCTAGAGCTTTTTTCACAGTTTTCTTTACCCTTTTCCTTGGCATTTGGCAAATTGCTAAACCGATAGCTATATTTACTTAACCTCCCACTAGCAAGAAAAAGAGAGAGGGAATATTGTGAATGACCAGCTACACAGACATTCACAGGTGCAAAATCTTCCAAAATTGTAAAATTTCATTAATTGTCACATGTAAGCCATAAGGGATCAGCACCAATAGCAGCAAAAATCCCAAATTCCTACCCCACTCTATGTCTCAATTAGTGAACTTTCGAATATCCTCCCGAAAAATTTTGAAAATAGATTTAAGATACACCTGCTTTTATATGACTCTACCCCTCCTATTTTCTTTTCCTTGCAACTAAAAGCTCACGAATTGCCCTTGCTCAGATGAAATCTACAGTCTACCACTGCATTCAAGATAGAACAAGAAACGATAGCAATACACATCCAATGCATCCTAAAGAGCAATAATTGTCCAAACCCGCTACTTTTACGATATATAAGATAATTAAAAAAGAAATTTATAGGCTTGAGCAGCAATTACGATATAATCTCCCAATGCCCTAGATTCCATTCCCATGGACGACCTAATTCTCCAAGCCAACCATAATTCACAAACTTAAACTTAATTGAATTAAACAGACTTAATCAGCAGTTTGACTGCAGGTATCATTCATGAATTCATTAACAGTCAGACATACCTTTATCTTTTCCTCCAAGATAGAGGTCCTTTAGTTTCCGATGCACAGAGAGAGAGAGGAAACTGTGTCCGACGTTCTTTTTTTTTTTTTTTTTGGGCGGGGGAAAGTCATTTTTGAATAGTTGATACTTGAACATATCTCAGGTGGAATAAATTTTATAAAATTAGATTGATTTATTTAATTTTATAAAAGATTTAATTAATCTTTTTAGAACATAAAATATACTTTATTTAAATATATTGTTTTAAGAATGCATAAAAACCTCACTTAGTATATGCCACAGTAGCTACTTTAAAAGAGATAAAAACATATAAAATTGCATTTCAAACATATATAAATAAGATATAAAATAAATACATATATAACAAAAAAAAAACATAAAAAGGAAAAATTGACAACACCATATTGGTGTCTCTAATATTTTATTTATGTCAAGGGTTTTGTAATCTAAAAATATCACTTCTAGTCTCTTCGAATTCCTCTCTCAAATGTAATGGCCAAAAAGAAAATTTTTTAATTATATTTTAACTTCTCAAAAAATTATATATTTGTGGCTATTGAATATCCATACTAAATGACAATTAATGGACATTCATATCAAACATATATATATATATATATATTTATAATACCCCCTCTTGAATGTGATTTTGTAAGAGCTACCGTCTCATTAAAAACGTTACCAAGGAAAACCCAATGAGACAATACCTATGGTTAAGGAAAAAAAGGGTATAATGCTAAACTTCCCCTAATTACAATATCACTAGAAATATTTATGCTGTTGCATTCCCATTCCATGGATCAGTACTTTAGGACCAACAATTTCTTCATTGTCTTCTTGGAGCAAAAAAATATCCTTTGTTTATATCAAGTGATCAAACAACCATTGGACTACTCAATAGATGAGTTTACCCTTATAAAATCATTTGAAGACCATTAATATATAATTTGGTTAATGAACAAAAATATCATTTTCTAAGTTTTAAATTTGCAAACCGATATGGAATTTTATCTTTATAAAGTCTTTCAAATTCTCTTTTAAAATATTATGTTTCTTTGGAAAGCTCTCTAGGAGTTCCAATAACATTCAAATCATCCATATAAACAAATATTGAGGCAAATTTAGATCCAAATCTCTTAATAAAACACATGGACAAATTGGATCATTTTTATAACCTTCTTTTAACTATTATTCTCCAAGACGATTATACAACATGGGTCTAGATTGTTTTAATCTATATAAAGATCTTTGTAACTTATTTGAATAAATTTCTTAAGAACTTTTGTTATATTTTTCTAGCATTTTAAATCCTTTAGGGATTTTCATACACATGTTAGTATCAAGTAAGCCATATAAGTAAGTTGTTGATCACATCTATTAGTCGCATATCAAGTCTTTCATGTAATGCTAGACTAATAAGATATCGAAAAGTTATTACATCCACCACAAGAGTTTACACTTCCTGATAATTGACTCCAGGTCCTCAAGTAGCTCATTTTGTATCTCACTACTTCATTTTTCTTGATATCTTTTACACAAATACCCATTTGCATTTTATTGGTTTCACACCTATAGGAGTTGGAATTATTGGTCCGAAAACTTTATGTTTTTCAAGAAAATTCAATTCTACTTGTGTTGCATCTTTTTATTTTTTGTCAATCATCTCTATTTTGACATTCTTAAACATATTATGGCTCATGATCTTTATCTAGTGCCACATTATATGCAAAATTGTAGTCATGACTATTTTATTTTTGTTCCATCCCTTTCAAAACTAATATAATCTATCAACATCAAATACTTATACTTCTTCAAGAAGTTTATTCATGTTGGCATCATCCTGCTCAATAAAATTACTTTCATTATCTATTTTCCATCTTTAAGGATTTTAACCTTAGATTGAAGAGTCTTCTACGCTTCAAGCATGTTTGAAATTCATTATTGGACTGCCATTCAAAGTCATCAGTACAAAGTGGAACATTGAGTTCCAACATATGTAATTTTGTTACTCATTCAAAAAGTGCAACTGATAATTGATCTACTAAATTTTTCAAATGGATTGTATTTATGACTTCTTACTCACAATAATGAAGTATTTCACGATATTGTTTCCCACATTTTTATTTTTATTTTCTCGCCCTAATACTAGAAATGTTGTCTTATCAAAATAACAATTTGTAAATCATGTTGTGAACATGTCTCCCGTTAAAGGCTCAAGATATTTAATTATTGAGGGAGATTCATATCCAACATAAATTCCTAATTTTCTCTAAGGGCCCATTTTAATACTCTGTGGTGGAGCAATGGGAACATATACCATACATCCAAAAGTTCTTTAGTAGGTCCAATACATTCTAACAATGCAGGTGATTTAATGCCAAATTTAGCTAGTGATGGCCTTATGATTAATTTTCCTTGAGAGCATGTAGGATGGAAAAATTCACTACCATGAAAAATTTTATGGTATTTTAGTGGATACCCATGTGAATTTTCAATAATTTTTCTCATCATTATAAAACTAGGATGACCTAATCGACCATGCCAAATTGTAAAAGTATTCGAATTTGTAAACTTCTGGTTTACTATAAGATTCGCTTCAACTGCATTAATTTTTGTATAGTTTAAACCAGAGGAGAGAGTGGGAAAATTTTCCATTATATACTATATCTTTGAAATAATACTTATAACATAGATATATTCTTGATTCTCCTCTTCAATAGTCTCAATATGATGTTCATTATTATGAATATCTTTAAAACTTAACAAATTTTGATGAGACTTTAGAGAAAATAATGCATTGTTATCATAGGTTTTATTCCTTTTTGTAATAATATATTAACTCTTCTAGAGCCTCTAAATAATGCATTATTTATGGTAAATTTCTAAAAATATATTGGCTCTACCAGCCATGAGAGCAATAGTAAATTAAAGCCTTCAATTACTTTTGCAATACTTGGTATGGTGCTAATGATTGCTTCACATATTTAAAGAAGAAAAAAATTTTGCAATTTTGAGAGTAATAGGAATGGCCCAACAATCCATGGTACACATAAGAATATTATTTTATTTGCCTTGAATCCAATTAAAAGCACAAAAGTCTTGGGATAAGCAAGATTTGTTGTACATCAAACCAAAATTCAATTCAGTGTAATATAATCAAATATATCATTAAAATATTTAGCAATAATTTTACTTTTCATATACATATATCACTTAAATCAATTTGCTCAATTTTTTTTTTTTTTTTAAGAAGCTATTATGTATAATTAATGGTTAAAAACAATAATGAATATTATAAAGCATTCATGAATTGAGACAACTGTAATTATGACATGGTGGATAATAATGTAGTAACTTGTTAACAAGGCCAAAGGCTACCATCATACATTAACTTAAAAAAGTTAAATCAACAAAATTAAAATTGACTTTTAACCCTATACATATATCACCATTATTGTATTGATAATAGAAAAAATATTACATTAAAAAAACTAATATAAAATAGAGACCTTTAAACCAAATATAGTAAAAACTTGCAAACTTTCATGATATCAATCTTGCTTCTACCAGTTCAAATAAATCAGTCATATCCAAATGAGTTATATCAAAAGGATCATCATTTAGAAAAACGCAATTAGATTCTAAATTATTTGTAAAACCCCGATTTTTATAGCATACGAAAAGTAAACCTAAAGTAATATAAGAATGTTTATATGAACTAAAGTAAGGTAATCATTAGAATTGAATAAATAATAATGATATGATCCTTCTAAAAATCAAAAGAAATTATCTAGAGATATAAGAATTTAAAATCCAAATGAAAATAAATGAACAAAATTCCTTGACTATATAAATAATAACAAAGGTAGATAGTGAATAATCAAGGTTAATAGTAAAATGAATAGTAAATAAGTAAATTATGAAATAGTAATTACGTAATAGTAAGAATGAAAAGTAAATTAAGGTAAAATTAGATATAGTCAAATCAATGAATAGTGTAAAAGTTGGCTGAATTTGTCAAATAAAACCAAAATTAAAGTAGTAAAAAGACTAAAATACCCTCAAATTAACCTAAATATCTCTAAAAACCCCTATAAAACCCAAAAAAATAGGAGACAAGGATTGTCCAGCTCCTAAGAATGTCATAATCATTCTGAAACCATAAGAATTCTAAATTTTGGAAAAATTGAAGGAAAATTCCCAAAAAGCAACAATTTACTCAAAAAGTAACTAATTAACCAAACAAATTACCAAATGGAGACATAAACATCAATCAAGACTCTGCAAAAATCAGAAAAATTAGGAAAATTCGTGGGAACAGATGACAATTTTTTTTTACATTAAAATAAAAACAAAATAATTATGCATGTACATAGATTAGGTGTCTAAAATTCGAAAAAATATCAAACAAATGTCAAAAATTACTGTAGCTTACAGAATGGACGTGTAAAATATAGGGATTACGTGGTAATTTTTTCATAAAAAAATTTTGACACCTGGTAATTTTTACCGATTTTACAAAATCCAAAAATCCGCTATAAATACCACCCAGAAGTTGTAAAATTCACCAAACTCACACCCGAAATCAGAAAATCACCAAACTTCACAGTTAGAAGCCCAAAATTCCCACAAGGCCGTCCGCCAATCACAGGAGGTGCAACTCCACCGTTTAGTGGTGGCGGCGGCGAACCCTAGCCAATCTCCGACGAGAAATAATTGCCACATCAAAACTTGTTCGTTCGACTCCAAACTTTTACAGTAAGTACAATATAATATTAGTTACAACATATAAAATTTTCATAATTTTTCGTGAATTTTTGGTATTTTTAAAAATTACATGATTATCACTGCGAATATACTAGAAATAGTGCAATCCGAACTTTTAATATAAAATACCTAAAACGATTCCTAAAAATAAATGAATATTATATTATTACTCCAAGATATTTATACTAACATTTTTTATACTTACAAATTTTTTCACATTTATTTGAATATATGCACTAATTTATCAATTATAGCTAGTAAATATCAACTATAGCTAGTAAATATTAATTATAGCTAGTAAATAAGGAAATTATGAAAATTTTATTACATCGTTCATAACCACCTTAACACCTTACTTTATTAAATATACTAGTTCTAATAATGACATGCATACCCCAATAACGGAATTACTAAATATGTATGAAATAATTAAGTATAAAAGTTTAAAGCTTAGCAACTAATAACCTTGAAATTATAAACTATAATCATATACCATATAAATTAGAATAACTTTTCTAAACAAAGTAAACCCATTAATTCCTTTTACTAACTTACAATCCTTTAATAAAGTGATTTCATTCCTTAAACAAACCTTATAATCATACTACAACTAAAACAAAATTTAGCATCATAACACTAATTCATTTTTTTTTTATCAAAATCATTCTTATAGGTGAACCCACAGCAATCTATTCCACACACAAAACCCATTTTGGTAAGTGGTTCATTTATATGGTAATTGTAAAAAGGGATATTATTTACATTATAATTGTTTGTGCTTGTAAATTAGCTATAAAATATGTGTGTGTTTGATTGATTTTGGTTGATATTGGATGTTTACTTATCCTATTGTATTGGTGTGAGATACTTGTTTGATCACCTAAGAATGTATTATTAAGAATATAGTGAAAATAATAACCGATCATGTATAGCATAACGCATTTTGCATCCTTGCATCCACAAAACCGACCGTTCAGGTGAGAATGGATTTCTTCTTTTAACCTTTATTGAACTAAGTGACAAGAGAGGAGGTCGCAATAAAGGTTGCAAGCTATCTGAGGGATAGTCCTAAACGGTTTTTGGGAGGACAGCGGTCCATTGCACATTCCCGGTTTTATGGAAAATGAATCTGTGTTAAACTCCTCGAAACCCAGATTAGAGTGGGGTTAATTTCTCTAATTTCATAATGAACCGGTTAACATTACATGGATGGCATCCCGATTGACTGCACAATTCACTTTAATAATAACAATGATTGTGATTTGTCTTATAATGTTTATAATTACCCTTTTTATATCCACTTACTGAGCACTGGAATTATGCTCACCACCCTACAGCTTCTTTTGCAGGAAATCCATAAGAAATTAAAGAAAATGCCTGGAATAATACCCGTAAGTACCAAAAACTTAATTTCCATTTCTGTAAATATCTTTTAAGTGTGGTATCATTTAGTGAGCCTAGTAAATATCAGATGTTTATGGACCATGAGATGATCATAAACCTTTGATAATTACGGCGGGACTGTACGGGATGTGACATTATTTTCCTTCTCCTTTCAATGATGATTAATAAGGCTCAACAAGATGCTTAGTTATGCGACAAGTACAGGACCAGTGGCCAGACATACCACAACCATAACATTTGCTTTCAACATCTTAGAATTATGACAACCCTTTTCTTTATCTTGTTTTGTACTATTGTTATCTCACTTCTAGTGGTAATTTGTATTTTTTGAATTATTATGGCCACCACGAACATAATTATGACCATGACTACGTCCGTGACTGCGATTTTGACTGCGGCACCTACTTCAACCACATCCCCTTATATTTTTGTTATTATACGCCACAACGTTCACTTTAGGGAATAAAGTAGAATCAGTTGGACGTGCTCATGATTTTCCATTAACCATTCATTGTTTGTTTTGTCACAAGAAGACATGAAATCAATTCAGAATTTTTCTTAAAACCTTTCTCTCTATATTGTCGCTGCAGCAGCACATTTGAAGCATGAAAGGTAGAGAATATTTTCTTTAGCATATCTTCATCAGTAATATTTTCTCTACAAAGTTTCAACTAAGAGCTTATTCTAAAAATTGCATAATTATATTCGCTCACGGTTTTGAAATCTTATAATCATAAATACATCCAATCATAACAAGCTTTAGGGAGAATTACCATTTTATGGTAGTCATACCTTTCCTTTAAATTTTTCCAGAGATCAAGTGGATCTTTTACAGTAAGATATTCTACTTTTAATCCTTCATAAAGATGGTGGCAAAGGAAAATCATTGCTTTTACATGATGTTGCATCAAAGTATCATTTTCTTTCTTTTATAGTATCTCCAAGACCAATAGCATCTAAATGGATTTCAACATAAAATATCCATGATAGATAATTTTTCCTCATAATATCAAGTGTGACAAACTCAAGCTTTGTGAGATTCAACATAATGAAATTTATAATATAAAAACTTTCTTACCTACCTAAAATCAGTTGCTTGGTTAGAGTTTCATGCTGATAACATGTTACAAAACATAGTGGAAAAAAAAATGTTATAAGACATTAAGAAAACATATAGTATAATAATTGTAAAAGAAAATAGAAAAATATTAAGAGAATTTTTAGAAGAGTCTGGTAAAAGATACATTATTTCATCTCAAGTCATCATAATACACAAAACGAGATGTCCTATTTATAAAGCAAATTACACCATAACTCACAAGGAAATTATATATTTATGGCTATCGAATATTGAATTGATATCCATATTAAATGACAATTAATGGACATTCATATCAAACATATATTTATAACAAAAACATTAACCCGAATTTAAAAAAGAAAATCACAGGTCTATAGGTCGTGACTCGGCCCATGACTCGCCGTGTTAACCTAGCCTAGCATAGCCTGTGTCAAGCCAGGTTGACCCAAGACCGATGTCTAGCATCAGCTATTGACAATCATGATGATCATAATAATAATAATAATAATAATAATAATAATAATAATAATAAATCATTCTATTTTAGATAATTTTATGTGGTATTATTGAGAAAAATTAAACTTCCTCCTTTTTAGCATCATAAAATAATTTAAAGGAAATTTTTAAATGATTATATTTGCATGTGGGATGTTGCATTACTTTTAAATGTTGTTCTTTATTTTTATAGGATAAGGTGATTACACAAACATCACACTTACTATCAATATAATATTGCAATTTGCAAGATACTATGCATTTACAACCATAATGCAATTGACTCTAAGGTATAGTTTAGAAATTTTAGACATTTCCTATTAAATCATAATTCTATAATTAATTTTTCAGTTTGATAATTTGAGAGATCTATCTCATTAGATATACGCTAGATGAATACTTATATTGAAAGAGTTCGATTTTGTTGATTAATGATGATCATAGTTCTAAATTTTTTACACTATAGAATATGTGAGTTTTTTTTTTTTTTTTTTTTTTGTCATTACAATGGAAATGAGGTTCGAACCTAGTACTTTTCACTTGAGAGATGACTATGGAAGATACCATTAGATTACAAGTTCATAGCAATGTATGATTTTAAACTTTTGGCAAGGGCATTATGAAGTACCTAAATATAAAAAATTTGATAAAGGGGTAAAAAAGTAATTGCAATTTTTTAAAACATGGGTGTATCTGTCCAACTAGAAATCTTTGTAAAGATATGGCGGTTTAGAACGTGTAAAAATATGATATATTTAACTATCTTCTTCTCATTCATTTTCCTTTAACATACCTTGTAGACATCCTCTCCCTCTCCTCTATTGACCCTTTGGAAATTCCTTGAAAAATATTAACAATACAGTGAGGTAAGTGATAATAACATTTCTTTTCTTCTTGTTTCCAACAAAATAAATGTGAGAACGACAAGATTCTTGGCGTATTAATTTGACAGCATCCTTCCAAAAGAGAAACAATAAAATCTAGGAAAATTGTTGAGGTAGTCTATAAATGAAAAGGTTTTAGCAAGTAAGAATGCAAAAAAATGACAGATTTTATCATAAGGTAATGAGAATTTTTGCAAAAGTTATGAGCTTTACTTTGTAAGATTGGTTGAAATGGCCAAACAAGCATATGAAAAGGGTTCGGTTTAAGCTTAATTGAGTTTTAGATGTTTGGAAAGAGAAAAAGATGGGAAACTTTGGATTTTGTGCAAGTTACCCTACTTTATTTTTTATACGACTTCCTACACAGCTTGTGTAGAAGGTTATGTACATGATATTTACATTCTCCCCTCAATTTTCTTTCTACATGACCTCCTACACAACCTATGTTAAAGGTCATGTATGTTAAATCAAATAGATCCTGATTATATTTTGATGAAAACAAAATTATAAAAATTAACATACTAAACACATCATGCTTAAATTGATAAAATAAACTACACTAGTTGATAAGTCATGCAAACATTGAATCAAATAAAAAGACAAAGAAAACAAGTGAAAAAGAAAATTCATCTATCAAGCAATTTTTTTGTGGTTTGTATGTGTGGTATACAATCGGTTTCATAGTTCCTAAGCGGTTTTTTAGGCTAGAACCAGTGGTTCTACCCTGTTCCATTAAAAAATAAAATAAATTTATAATTATTAATATTTAAATTATTTCATATAAATAGTAAAATTTATTACTTATTCACAATATTTGATATGTTATTATCAACAATACAAATAAACATAGCTTAAAATCATATATAATTAGTTTAAACAAACTTCTCTTAAAAGCAAAATTTATTTTTTTAATAATGTGAGACTATCTTTTGCATTGTAATTTTCTTTTTATCTTCTAGAACATTTTACAATATCGTAATACTAACTATAATTGATATTGAATGTGTTTATATACATATAAATGTGCATTCTAAATAATTTTTTTTTATATCTTGGTTAAATAATTTAATACTTTTAAATCCAATAATTATTTTGATATTTTAAAATTTATTTTATTAAAAATTAAAATTTATTTTTTTACTTTTTTAAAACGATGATTCTACGATTCTAAAACCGGAACTAGGAACCTACGGTTCTATGAAACCAGACCAAAACCGTGGGAAACGGTTCCGGTTCCTCAATTTCAAGACCCAGAACCGTGGCTCCGGTTTCAATTCGGTTCGGTTCCTAAACCGTGACAATATCTAGGTGTGACCGTAGAGATTAGACGGCAAACCAAAATCCAGGTTAAAATATGGGCTTGATTTTCTTAACTCTACTCTCTTTATTTTCTACACGTTATATTCTTACAATTACTCGTGCATCTCAAATTACTATCAAGATTGCAAATTAGGGCAAAACAAAATAAATACTCAATTCACCCTCCTCTTGAGTATTTTACTTAGCGTACTTTATTGTTTTCAGTGTATAATGAGCTTTCTACACAACCTTATCCATAGCTTGTGTACAACATAACTTTTTCAAAACTTAGTTTATCCTTCTCAAAAACATTTCAAACTTGTTCAACTTACTTCTTTAAGACTTATTCCTACTTTAAAAACCCAATACTTTGTTATTAGCAAGTCAATTACTATTTTTATTATATTATTACAATTTCAACCTTATATATATATATATATATGTTAATATCTTATACAAATGCCCACATCAACAGTAAAGTAAGAGTAAGGATCTTAGGGAATGTTATATAGGAACAAATTAGGAAATCTAAACAAATATAAATACTTTGATATGTTGTAAATCCATGTTAAAGTGTTCTAGCAGTTGTATTAAGTTGAGTCAACGATCTAGGTACGTGTATTTGTACTTCTTTAGGCTAGAAACCCAAATGGACTAATTAACCATCCGGCTTAATAATATGTGTGCTGCTTGTACGTGACTACTAATAATAGGTGGAGAGTATCCATAAGGTGTGCAAAAAAAAAAAAAAAAAAAAAAATGGAGCCGAAAAACCAAACCGATATAGGAAAATCAATCTAAAAAATATAGTTAATCGATCCGTTGGTTTTGGTTTATGATTATAGTTTTTATTTTTTCTGGTTTTCAGTTTTGGTTAATCATTTCAACATTTATAAATATATTATATATATAATTTACATATGTTAATGTTCCTTGGATTTTGATTAAAGTACTATGTTCTGTCCTATGTTTGATAAGAGTTAATGTGGTAATTGATTTGTTTTGATTTTATTGATGATCATACATCCAAAAGTTTGTTTTTTTCCTTTTCTTTTTTAGCTATTGTAATATACATATATAATGATTTAAAGAAAAACATTATGATAAAGACTAAAAATTAAGGTTTGTTGAAGCGATCAATATGATTTGTTGAGACCATTATGTTAAATGGTTAAAAACCAAAAACCGAAAAAATTAGTAGAAAAAATAGTTAACCATTAAGGCGGTTAACTATTAAGAGGGTTAACTGCTTATAATTGATCGATTAAGTATCGGGATATTAAAAAACTGATCATTACGATTAAGTTTAAAAAATAGTGTCACGTATTGGTTAACTAAATTATAAATAACCCTATGTATCCACATTATTATCACGACAACCCAATGATACATGTGTAGTGTTGTCCAAGAGTGGAATTGCACATAAGAAAGATCTAAGTATTTTATCTTCGGGAATATTAAAGAGTATTTAATATTTAGTTTTCGGACTCTTGGATGTCAAGAAGGACTAATATTCAATTTTTGTCTCATAGATATTAGGAAGTACCCAACATTATATATAGGTATGTAAATATATATACGTGCTTCAGGATACTGAGTTATCCATTTGTTGGATGCTGCACTAAATGATAAAGACAATCAAATGATTGCTTGTTGCATTTGTATGATGATGTATGTGAGTTTACCATTGTTTGTATATGCGCATGTGTTTATGAGTATACCATACTGGGCTTTAACTTACTTTTTTCTTTTTTTAGCACAAGTGGTGAACACAAAAAACAATTTGTATTGCTAGTTGCAACCAAATAGAGGGATTGAGATTGTCACAATAAATCATTATTGTAGTATTGGTAGTATGGTCTTTCTCTCTCTCAAAACAATTGTGTTGTATTCTGTATAGACACATAACGGGTAATAAGGGAATAGTTACTTCTTCAAACAAAAGTTTGAAATCAAGTTTTGTAGGTTGAGAAAATAAGTGCCCAGTGCATGAATGTAGGTGTAAGTAGATATTTGAATAATATATGGGCAATATAAATATATAAGAGACACTATGGCTTTTATTTGTTATAATGATATAGACTTAAAAAGAATAATTGGGTGAGATGTATCCTAAGCTATCACCAAATATTTTAAATAGGCCCACAATATATCTAAATAACCGGCCATCATTTTATTATATAATTTCATTATTTAATGGGTTTATCTATTTTATTTTGTTGTGTTATGGTTTTCTCTGGGATAAGAAAAAAATAATAATATTTTAACCAAAAATTTTAAAAATATCATTGGATAAAAAATAATTTAAAAAATAGATAAGTTAAACTCATTTTTTCAAAAGACATAGATTTTTCAAGTGCAATGAATTTGTCCCTTGAAAATACAAATTTAATGCAACCATAATGAACTCATTTCTTGAAAAGATAAGTTCATGTGCTAAATCATTTATTTAAGAGACGAGCTCAAACCAACTGCAATAAACCCTATCTTTTAAAAAGACTAATTTAACACAATTTGAACTTGTCTCTTCAATTCAACTTACCTATTTTTTATATTATTTTCAACTTGTGACATTTCATAGTATATTACAAAAATATATATTGTTTTTTTCCTAAACTCAATTTTCTTTTGTATTTTTACTCTTTATGATCATCATGATTATTATCAAATGTGTTGACATTTATACATTTACCAGCCCTTTTTATTAGACACCTTTAATATTGAGTGGAGCATAATCATGCATAAAGATTTAAGAGAGTTTTCGTTTCTTCAAAAAATATAATAGCAAATGCTCCACCATTACATTGGTCCGTCCTAAAATAATAAAAATGATCAAATTTTGTGATCAATGAAATAATACAGCTGTTGTATCAATAAAAAGTGTGGCCTATGTATTGTATCATGCATCCACGATCTTAAAGGAAACAAAAACGAGCAGAATAGGAGGAAGGAAAGTAAATCAGTGGCAGCTCCCTGCAAAAGTTGCCTAGTTAAATTGTTTGATTTCTATATATTTTATTTATATTTAATCTGTATTTATATCTGATGTATTTAACCTTTTTATGAGTAGAAATGTTCATTTTTCATCTATATATATTTCTTCAAAAACAATCTATTTAAAAACAATAAAATAAAATATTAAAATGACTAGAATAAGATAAACCAAACAAACCCTAGTGGTTAGAATTCCGAATCAATTCACAATTACCTTCTGCCACCAGCATTCACTTATAGCTTCTAGAATTTCAACATGTAGGTTTACTACCCCCAACTTAGCCACTTCATCCGCCACTCGTGCAACTGCTCCATGGTGCTTGTGGCTGTGTCTGTGCCCCCAGTTCATGAACTCCCCGATCCAGAGCATCAAGAGCTTTTTCGCAGAAGAGCGTCTAGATACATTTATGAGGAGAATCGAGATTCAATCGCATGAATCCAAGAGTCTCTTAAAAGTGGGATATAGACTAGAAATGATAATGTGTTTAATCTTATTCAATGACATTCAACATGGATTCTAGATTTTGGAACCATGCCAATTTTAGCATGTCAACTAATACAACAAGCAATAAAGCATGGATGATCCTAACTAAGTAATTTTACCATATCTCGAGTGACCAATGAGAATGCATCTGACACCAAATTCTCAGTGAGAAAATCCTTCATCAAACATCAGCCGCAGCTTTGAAATACAAACCACGATTGATCAGCAAAAAACATTTTCTAATTTAATGTGATGACCTTTAATCCACTACAACTTTTTCAGAATTGGATAAAGTTTTCCTACTTTCTTGTTCTACTCAATTACATATTGCCATGTATGATGAAAATAAAAAAAGGGCAGCACTTTTTGCTTTTCATTCATATAACAATACATGATTTGGACAAAATGAATATGGAGGAACCAAATGGAGATAAACAGTACAGTTGAGAATTGATATTTGTGATCTTATAATATTACTCATATATCACATCCGTTTTAAAGGACCATGTTCCAATCTCTAGTCGGGTGAAGCTGAATCTACTATCATAGCACTTGTTTGTATATGATACAAGATTAACCCTTCTTCTTTGATGTGCTTCGACGTTCTGCCTCTTTCTCAGCAACTAGGACACAGAACTCAGACCCAAGCATTTCGTGTGTGTCCAACTGTTGCGAGGTGGCCAAATTGACTGTATCAATGATTACTTCTATTGTAATACTGAAGCCCAACATGGACAACGCCCGAACAGCATTTGCAAATCTGCATATGTGCTGCCTTGTCTCCAATGGGGTGTACGCTCTTTCTTGCTCTTCAAGACTCATGATATATTTGTTGGACTTCTGGTTTTGCTGTTCAGACTTATCTGTTTGATCAACTACCATATCGTCCTTGGGTTCCATATGTTCACCAACCCAAATATATCCATTACAGCCAAGTATCAGGTCTACTCCATACTGCTCTAGGTAATGGAAATGTTGTTTACGTCTCTTCACCAAGTAAGGGGAGATGGACAGCAATTGCCCCTTATCAAGCTGCAAAGTTGAATCAAAGTGTCATAACACCACCTAAAGAATCATCAGAAGGGCAACACAGCAACACCATGATTTCATATCTATTTGATTAATTAATTTTCAAGAGGCCGTGCAATGTAGAGCTTCAGTTTTCTTTCCACTTACAGACATAAAGCTACTATGAGGAAACTTTTTTGAATAGAGATGTGAATAAGCTGTACCAATTTTGGGCAATCGGGAGGCATTGGTTATGATTGGTGTGGCTACCTATGAGCACATGAGCCAAACCTAATAGATGTCAGTAATAGGGCTTCAACTAAGCCATTATGCAAACTTGGGAAGAAGAAGAAACCTACATTCCCAACTTGTATTAGTTAAGCCAGTTTCCCAAAATAAAAGGTTAACTTTGACTCTAAAGTTCACATGTGATTTTTTGTTCATAATATTACAACTGATAATTTTTATTCTGGTGCAGGTTTGATCCACCAAGTGAATGCTCATCTAGCTTTCAAAATTCTAGATAGCTTCCAAAACTCCAGAGTCCATTGTTATGCCAACACTGGAAAAGCAAAAGCACCTATGATCAAAGAGTTAAACAGCGATTATTAACCCTTTTGCTGATCTTTCTTGACATCATAGCCATTTTACAGCAACACATGATGATTTACTCCGCGTCCAAAACATTTGCATTCATTGAGTTTACAGTGATTGCATGTAAATATAAAGGATTTGAATATTAATATCTAAATTTCATTCACCAAACCTTTCCATATTTCTGACTTCTTGCTTGGAGATGCAAAACATCATGCTGAAAGCCACGAACTTCAGCCTACAGGAAAAAGCCGCATTTGCTCAGACCTTGTAAAACTTCTGGATAATGAAAAGTTTCATACTGGACTTACACAAATAACATCATGCTCCTCAAAAATACTCCTCATGTTGAGTTCGTCCACTGCAGTTCGCCGCCTCTAGAAAAGAAGAAGAAAGGAACATGTATTAGCTGCACATTCATCCATAAAAGGAAACAGGCTAATATCATGATTTTTCACTCTTTTCATGCCTACAAAAGCATTGATATAAATACTTCTTTAAAGAGCCAAAAATATAAGTAAACAATGAAGTAACTGTTCCTGCAGGAATGCTGTAGAATGTCATGTTACCAAAATAGTTATCACATATCTACAACCATCCAAATAAAAGCTAGGACTACCACCTCTCTATAATCAGGAACCTCTGTCTTGATGAAAAAATGCCATTAAAATGCCAAGACTGTTTTATGTAACAGTATTCATCCTCATCAGTACGAGCGTGTTGACATTAGTGCTTACCAAATATATGTTGCTAGGCTATAAATGGTAAAGGTAGTTTTTGAGAAGCCCATCATTAATTAGCTTAATAGGATAAATGACATAAAAATGTAAATTTATTGAGAAGAAGAAGGAAGTTAATGAAAATTTATCTTAAATACACAAGATACTTAAAAGCTTAGGCAATTGCATTTTCCTCACTTCTTGTCTTCTTAAGTTCCTTTAATGATGATCGTTTCAAATATACAACCTAATCATAACTCGCAATAGTCAATGCAGAAGCTTAACAGTAACTGAAACTCATTATCTTCACATGAATGCAAGAACAGCTGAAGGATGATTTGATTAGTGCCTAATATGTGTTGCTGCTTTTCAAGAATGCTCCTCAGAGAACATGCACGATTGGTTTATCATAGTGATTAGCATAATAATAATAATATAATTTAAAAAAGAAAAAAAACGGAAATGTGTCAAAATATGGATTGAAGGCTAAACCAAACAAATGAAGCTACTGCTATATATGAAAGTTTTATTAAGTACTCATCCGAGAATCAGGAGTATACTATGTTGATGGACATATCAGAGTAAAACCCAACATCGGGCCCAGCAGAAAACTTTAAATCCCCATAAAAGTAACTTTCTTAAACGTCTCCATATTGCGCAATGGAAAAACTTAAGTTTGCTTCAACTTAGGCCCACTAGATGCCAAGTCCACTTTCCATATATTCGTGAGACAGCTGATAATTCAAAAGTCACTTTTATGCTTCCAAAATGTGTTGTCAATTCCCCCCCACCCCCAATATATCATGCTTGATGGCTCAGGTTTTGAAAAAAACACGTATATATCTATATATACACTAAAAAAACGTGTAGTAGTTTGATTTCTCAACAAATGAGATATTATAAGTTTAATTTCAAAAAATTAAGTTACATAAAAAAAAATTATGCTCGTTCTGGTTAGAAGAACAATTTGAGTAATGGACTCAAGTCAGCCATGAGATACAATTAAGTTACTACCTGGATACCATCAGGCAAGTTCATTGAAGAAAGCATCAACACAGCATCTTGGCTGTAGTTTATATCAATCCTCCAGCGCTTTGGAGCAACCTGCACAAATTGAAATGGAAATAATAATATGCACTTGAAATGAAACTAGCAATAAGCAGGGATAAATATGACATCTTCCACAGAAAAAATATGGAAATTAAGTAGTGGTGCACTGCTCAGAAACCAACAAAGCACTGATGTAGTTAAAGATAAGTCCCATAACGATGAGGCTACAAGAGTTCAAAAATTCCTACCTATCTAACTGAGAAAGCAATATCACGACATCATCATCCACGTGTTCTCCAAACTAACAATATACAATCACGTTGAAATAATAGATGCCATACTTTGAGATCAGCGTGTATCATATTATAATGGGAGGCAGCAGAGAGCACAGTTTGAAATTTAATTGGTTTAATATTAGCCAAAAAGCATATACTTCTCAAGGAAAGAGAAAACCGTGTACCATCTTCTTTTGAGCTATACTTATTGAGATAATTTTTTAATTATTTGGCCATAGCATGGGTAAGATCTATAGTTGACTAGAAAATTGAATATTTAATATGTGTGTATCTTGTCCCTATCTTTATTACTTGGATTAGCAAAGGAGAAAATTATTAGCTTTCAAGCAAAGAAGGGCTTTGTCATCTCTCTTAACGAAAATAGTTGAGGGTTCTATCTTTTCTCATAAATTGAAGGACTTCTTTAATACGTCATATGGTCCTCAAATCTGCAGCACCCACCAGTGTCGGGTGCCACTGGAATTATTTTTAATTGAACCTTCTTAACGATTTGAATTGTTCAAAAACCCTTGCCTTGCTAGACACATCAAAAGCAATAATGACATCATCTTTGTCAAAAATGAGAGAAAGAGAGACATTTAAAAGTATAGTTACCCATGAATTGCTAACCTAACTTATTTATACTAGAAGAATGAAAGTCTCGTTTGTTTTACCTCAACAACGCGGCCAATAATGATATCGCCCACCTCAGGTTTGTATCTGCAATTTTATCAAAACAGAAAAGCCATAACTTATCTGCACATAGACCATGGAATGCCTAGAAGAACAATAGTACAGGCCTTAATTCTAATGCATACACACTACCTGGCACGCAGAGTGCGGACATAGACCAGTTTATTAACTCGCTCAACTACTCCGCATACAGTAGCAACAAGTTCACCATTGAGCTCAGAAGTTCCATGCCCCCTAAAATGCAAATGGTTGATGCAAAAGATTACAACAAGAGATCCAGTAAAGTCATATATTGCATATATGTTATTATCAATCAATGTAGGATTCGCATAGGTATATGTACACGTGCATTTCTGCATATAACAACAGTGTACGTGATAGTCATTGACTTACTTGAGAAAGCCATCATCATAGTTGACAGGAATTGAGTCAGCAATGGTTACAGAGGCATTTGAATTTGCCTTTGAAGAAATTGACTCGAGCTTCTCCAACGCTCTTTGTAACCTTATCCTCTGTGTTTGACTCAATGGAAGTGATAATCCTCTCATCTTCAAAATTTTCTCTCCACACGCTGATTTTTTCAAATTTGTTGTTGTTCCTACAGATATGTAGATGCCTGCCTTCCACCACCAATAGATGTTGTTTAAATAGCAAATCCCTAAAATCTCATTATAATTGGTTAGGCTACTGAATCTTGTTTAGATTTTAATAGAACAAGCAAACCCAACAGACAAATTATACCAAGCAACCAGGATGGATAAGGATCAGGATCGTTGAAGAGAAGAAAATCACAAACGGAAAGTTTCATGCTTGGCCAAGACATATTTAAAAAATAAATACAAAGCATTTACACTCACTATATATTCAAATTATAACTTTGCTCTTTATGGAAGAGCTATTAAGGCGTTTAGTTGCATTTTAATCTTCTGCTACCAATTCTATTCGAGATAACTATTACAAAAAATATTATCTATGAATAGCAATTCAATACAGAAATTGATTCTTTCAATCATAATAATCTTGTTAAAATAAAAAATTAACAGATAAAAACTATACTATAACTATTACATTACAGGCTTATTTCGTTTAGTAAAGTGAACAGGCAATGAAAGTTGTAACACCCTATAAATGGCCGCAATTTTTTGAAACATGAGAGCACAAAAAAGACAAAATGTGCAATGCAAAAATCGCCGATTAGAGTCATATAACTAATACAACCTTACATTTAGGGCCACCTGTCACCAATTATACATATGTTTTCGGTTTCGTGTTCAATATATGTTTGCCAAATGAGACTTCCCAGTAACATGTGAAGTTTTTGTGCATGTCTCGTACGATGTTACGTCCCAAAATCCATTAACGGATCATTATACTGAAAACTCACTAAGCGAGAGTGACAGTGAAGCATAATATTCCTAAAACATGATCACAAGCGATTAAACGAGTCCTCAGTCATTCAAACATAAAATCAAACAGGAGGAGTACAAGACAAACCAACGCAAAAATAGCTGAAGTGAAAAACGCCATCCTCAAGAAGAATGGAAATCGTAGAACTAATCAAAAGCACAATAAACACACCAACCCTATCTTAACTAGCCAAGAAAAACCAAATAATCCATCGATTTCATTATCAGCGGCGTGCATTGTAAAGTGCTTTAGTTGGAGAACGGACCTGGGTTGAGGATTAGGAAAGTCCGGGGAAACGCTTTGTGGAGACCGGAGAGCGGTGGCGCCGCCGTACAGGAAGTGAAAACAAGAAAGAGAAAAAGAGACAATGAGACAAACCGAACGGAGCTTTTTCAGTTCCGACGGGCTCGTTTGAGCTTTAACGAGATTCTCAGGTTTTGCAAATAATTAAATGAAAAATTATCAAGAGTGAACTTGAAATATAGACACTTAGAAAATATGAAAAAATTATAAAATTTAGAGTTAAATTTTATGTTTATAAAATCATAAGTTACATAATATAAAATAGTATGAGAATTATCATTGCATTTGCTATTTATCGACCAATATTTTAAAACCTATTAAGATACAAATTCAATATTTTGCATTGAAATTCTTCTATAAATTTGAGAATTCTAACCAAGATTGAGTTTGATTTTAATTTCCTAAATGTATATACATCTAGGCATATTGTCACGCTTCAAAAAGGGGGCCTAGTAGGATTATTCTAAAACTATCATACCACGTGTGCACCCGTAATATGAGAACCGTTTATAAGTCGAAGTGTACAAGACTCTATTTATTTATCAATATCTATATATAAATGATATATTATATTACTGGGTTTCAACCATGGAATACGATTGTCCACTCTTCACCAAGACCGCAGAGAATCGGTATACCCTATCAAATAATGAAAATGGGTTTCAAACTTACAACTTACAAATTTTAATTATTATAAAAATAATCTAATTTGCATTCTAATTTTATATATCCTATATTTCTATCTTCAATAGAATTTATTGGAGAAGCTCTCTTCACACATTCCTATTCCAATCCTAGCTAGTATTAATCTGTACAAAAACTGTTGAAGGGTGAACGAACCACGGACTCGGTGAAATAACCTGACCAAACCACATATTAAACAATAACAAATAAGTATAATTACCAATCATATGCAATGTAACAATCAATCATATGCACATTAAAAGCTTGGATGATCTAGAATCCAAAGCAAGATGGAGATTTACGCCCTCTCCTGGATTGAAGGATCACAATGCTATGGCCCACCTACCCAGGAGAGACTAAGCATACAGAAATAGCAATAGTCACTTTAATTATCTCTTTAAATTAATCATATCTTAAATCTCTCATTTTTTTTTTTTTTTTACCTTAGAAACTCCACCTTTTAAACCGATACCATTAGTGGCATCCTTTGTTTACCATTTAGTTCCTATAGTACCGAAAGCTCAAAGATCACCTGGTGTTGATCTAATAGCTTTTAGCCTAGGTCAACCAAGCATTATCAGAGCCGAAATACTAACACGTAGTAGGCTGCCACTTGCTCATATGCTGTTTATGCAAATCGTGTAATGTATGATCATTTTCTTTTGTGATGTCAAAAGTTTTTAGTCAGGTTAAAGGTGATCATACAATTTACAAACAATATCAACATGCTTCATACAGTGATTATCATACAATAAACTTAGCACTTACAATAGGATAATTTTGGCAATCAAACATACATCAAACATCATGCAGTATACCCAAACCCTACATGCATATTAGTTTAATATATTATTATTATTATAAATGCAGTTATACTTATACTATAAGCACAAGTAATATGATAAAGTCAAAGTTACCCACCTGTGGTCCTCGCTAAACTATTGGAATATGCTATTGGAAATCCAAGAACTGATATATTTTTCCTATGAAAATGAAACAACATATATTTATTATTATTTTGTTATTTATATAATGATATTGACGGTATTTTTTCAGGTTCTAGTTATCAAATCTAGTATATTCTTTACTTATTTAACTAGGAATTTTATCTATATATAAGTTACTTTCTTATGATCAAAGTTATAGAATTTAAAAGAGAAGTCTTCCTATTTGTAATGGTTATCCAATTTTATTATTTAACCAATCTATCCTTTTATTAGTTTCGAAAGTAAGATATTGAAGCAACATATTCACCATATTAATTATGGTATAACTTATACTATAATTTGCACTAATTCTAAATTAGACGTATTTTAAAAATTACATACTCCTTTCTTTTTATGGTATTACCTAGCATATTAATCTAAACCAAGTTGATTTGAAACTAATCACCTAATTCAATTATTAAATCTACTTTAATTAGCTTAATCAATCTAATATGATTTTACTTAGAAAAATAATTCATTTAAATATATTAGTTCTATTATATTATTTACAATTTATTGTCACTTATTAAGACAAAATACCTATTAACATAATGTAAATAACGCAATTAAACTTTTTATGATTGCCTAAGTGTTCTATTATGATATTTAGTTTTATTTCTATTATTTGTATTGGTCTTTTTTATGTTTTTATGGTAACGAGTATTTACTACTTATTATTTATTTTAATTTTGCTTTTCTTGATCTTGTTAGATATGTATATATTTCTATCGAGTATTCGAAAAATTGATATTTATTAGGTTGATATTTTTATATTTATTATTATTGCTATTTTTACATTGTTCCTTATCTGACCCACTATAGTATTCGTATTTATTTACTATTGTTTAGTGTCGTCGTGTTTCTTTTCATATACTTCATATAATTTTCTTGTTATGTATAGGTATGGCATTACTGAAAAAAAAATTAGCTTATTTAAATTTCCATTCTTATGTATAAAATATGTATTTTATAATTATTATATTTTTTTTTCATTTGTAAGGTACACTAATATTAACAATAATGATAATAATATTAGTAATATTAATAATGATAATTATAAAATTATTTATTAGTAACACTAATATTATTTTTCATAATAACTTTATTAAAACTATAGTAATTTCAATGACAACAATATAATATTACATGTCACAATAATAATAATAATAATAATAATAATAATAATAATAATAATAATAGTTGATATTAATAATAACAATAATATGAGAGGTCATTATAATAGTATAATTATAATAGTAATAATAATAATATTCATACTAATCATAATAATTATGTCGATAATAATAGTCACAAGAATCAAATCAATAACAATCATATAATAGTAATTTTAATAGTCATAATATTGATGATAATAATAATAATTTTCTTATTAATATCTATAAATGTTCATATTATTAATTAAACTAATAATGATCATAATAGTTGTAATAGTAGGATAACAATTATAATATTAGTAAAAATATTTTGTATTAATTTTAGTAGTTGCTAAATTATCTATTTTACATTTTACTATTCCCTTTTTTAGTATTGTATTTATTTCTTATTTATATGTTATTCTTCTTCATTGCATATATATACATATATGTATATTTAAATATATAATATAAATGATATAATATAATATATATATATTGATTCGGACGAACAAGCTTAATCTGGGAAATTTTTCATGTACGCCGGCAACAAATTCCGCTGGTATTGATTCTCCAGAGGCCGGCGTTTATATAAAAATTACGTGTTTCAAAATTTACGTAGCCTCTGTTGGAGGCTACACCGCCTCTACGCTATCGGCTTATGACTTTACGCCACCGTGTTTGGGTATAAGCTGCTGGTGTAGGTTACGGTTCATCATCTTCTTCCTTTTTCCTTCATATATTTTATATTTTCTTAATTTATATGTGTATTAAAACTACTTTAATGCTTTGTTAAAGCGTTCCTAAGTGTTTATGAAATACCCCAAATATTCACCTAGATTAGAAATTGAGTTTAGATAGATTAAATGAATCAAATGAATTATAGGACTTAATTAGACAAGTTGACTTAATTTAATTAGCTAATAATTAAGTTGATTTTGAGATTTGAAATTCCTCAAATCTCTAAACATGTTCTAAAAATGTTTAGAGGATTCATAAATATTCAATTTAGACCAAAAATACTAATTCCTAAATCTCAGTGAAATTTGAGTTCATTTGCTTGAATAAAAATATCAGTTCTTGAACCCGAACTCAAATTAAATATCTTTGTATCCAAATTAAATTCCTAAATTAAGTTCTTATTTTAAGATCTTAATTTATAACCTATCGGTTTATAAATCATCTTTTAAATACTTCTGGAACTATAGATATTGATCTGATAGTTCTAAACCTATACCCTATTTCTATTTTATGTAAATTTAGCTTTGTCTTTTTCTTTTCTTTTATTATTTCCCTGCTGCCTCTCCTTCCTTCATTTTTCCGTTTTTCTTCTCTTTCCTTTCTTTCTTTCTTTCTTTCTTTCTTCTTCTTCTTCTTCTTTCTTTCCCTCTCCAAATTCAACAAAACTCAAGATCAAATCCAACTAGAAGATAAATCAAAGCTAGGAGATGAACTAAATGGAGGAAACCGAGCTAGAGGAGGAAGTTTCAACTTGTGTTCTTTTCTAAAAGCTAAGTTATCTATTTCTATTTATCTTTGTTTTTACTTGTTATTTACATTTCTAATTGATGGATTGATGTTGAATTGGGTTGGAAGTGCTGTTTACATTTGTATTTGTTAGTTTAATGTTTGATGGAAGTGGGAATTGGTGAAGAAGAGGATGAATAGTGAGTTGGAGTTTATTGAATTGAATTGAAGTTTGAAGTTGTGGGAAGAGATTTGAAGTGTTGGAAGTTGTTATTATAGTTTATTTAATGTTGGAATTGATATAGGAAGCTTAGGAAATGATTTGAAGAAGTTTTGATAAAAGAAAAGTGTGAAAAACATGTTTTCGTAACCCCTGTTCTGTCTTCAACGCCGGCTCCTGGAGCCTCTACGCGGCCGGCTTTGAGGCGGCCTTGAAGGGAACAGAATGCATTTTCTTAAAGCTGTCTCCAACGCTGCCGGCTTTTAGCATTTACGTTGCCGGCTTTGAAATTTACGCCGCCGGCTTTGAAGTGCCGGTGTTCGTTTTACCAAATGCCCTGTTTCGCAGCCTCTTCGTATTTTGGCCATAACTTTTTCATACGACCTCCGATTGAGGTGATTCAAGTTGCTATAAAAAGCTTAAAAAGAGATCTACAACTTTCGTGTTTTGAGTTTTTACAAATACGAAACGCATCGATGCTTAAATTCTGATTCTTTCCGGCTGTTATGTTTTTCTAAACAAAATAAAAACTTGTTTTTGATTTCTAAATGTTATTGTTAAGTGTAAATGGATCTTTTTGAGTTAAAATGAGATAGCTAAGTGATGTTTGGTGTGTTATATTGATAGATTGATTTAATTAAGCATGATTTAGATAGATTTATAAATTCAACAAATAATTGAATTTCTAGGAGTATTAAACTAAAAGTAGTTATGTTGCATATATGATTTCCATTGCTTGATTTATGATGTTGTGATGACTTAGTGAAACTAAATGATCTTGGTAAGTATATAAATGATGATTTAAGTATTTATATGAATTTTATTTGAATTTCCTTCATGCTAAGTTTGAGATTTAGTATGTTTTAAGTGATATTTTTCTACAATTGTTTTACCTTGTTTATTATTTGTTCTTATGATTAGTTATTGAACTTAAATGAACTTAGTAAACAAACTTAAGTTCAACTTGACTAAATAGACTTGAATGAGTTAAAATGAATTCGATTGAGTTAGTTTAACTATCTTTGACTTAGTTTTGAACTAAATGAATAAGGTTAATTAATTTATCTAAGTTTAAGTCAAGGTGAGTTCAAGTTGACATAGATCCCACATGTATAATGATTTAGTAATGAATCTAAGTTCAAATTGACTAAATGAGCTTGAATTAGCTAAAAGGAATTAGATTACTTAAGTTAATCAACTTGAACTAGTTTTAGATTAAATGATTACTTTAATGAGTTTGACTTAATGAACTCAATTAAACTAAAATGAACTAGATTTCTTAAGCTTAATCCACTTGGCTTGGCTTTTGAATTAAATGGCTAAGGTTAATCAATTTGACTTGGTAAATGACTTAAATGACTAATTCTAATCAATTTGACTAAGGTTAAGCTAAAATGGGTTAGTAACAAATAATTGGGTTAAATGAATGTGTTAGGATGATCTTTGAATAATATGGGAATATGTTGTTTCAAATGTTTATTTGCTTTGAATATGAATGCTTTTATGTATGAATGCTTTATGTATGCTATGTTCTGTGATAATAAACTATAATTAAAGTGAAAAGAATTACTTTGGCAGACAAAGGAGAACTGTCCATATTTTGGCGGGGCGATATTCGCAGCCATAGTGGGGTTCCACATTAGTGTCTGATCAAATAGGATTTAATAAAATGAGTTTTGAGATGAATGGATAAATAGCTTAAGTTTTTATATGATTTTGATGAAGTGCATGATTAGTTCAGTTTAGTTTCTTATACGAGCTCTTTCCTTAACAGAAGTGGATATCTGATTTATCTTCTGGATTATCTTCTGGAATTCCTTCTGAGACTCTGTTTGGATTTCGTATATAAGGTACGCAGTAACTTGCGTGATGATTGATAGGATAGGCATCCTAAATGGATTAAGAACTTAAAGACGGCTTAATAATTGATGAGTGTTGGTTGTGCTTTACGTCGTTGAATCCGGAACCGGGGAGCGACAAACCTGTCATGATGCAATGACATGTTAGTTAGGCGCTTAACCAAGTCATGATGCAATGACTTTACCATGATGCAATGGTACGCTATGATGCAATAGCAATTCTTTTGGTTAAGTGGGTAGCCGATAGGGGGAAATAGTATCTGAGTAACGTTTGCTTAAACTTAGGGGGAAATACCATGGTTTAGTTCAAAGTTTATGGGAACTTGTGAACTAGGTTCATGTTATGGACTGAGTTTAAGTAGAGTCGGGCAACGACTTTTGAACCCTAAATGAAGCTATTTTCTTTATCGGTTAGATATAGGAGATATAGATATCCGGTCTATCTATATCAACCCCCTGAGCAGCTGCTGTTACTCAGGACCCTCAGATTCCCATTGGCTTGTTCCGGAGTGTGAGTACTCCATTGTTGATTTGTTTATTTTAATGAAAAGATAATAACTTGTGGATTGATGCATTGCATTTAGTTAAGCTCGCGTGCCACTCCGTGTGTGATTGTGTTACTGTGTACTGAGCTCCGGCTCATTATTGTTGTTGTTATTCTTTTTACAGGTATTATTGTTGTTGATGATGGATGATGAGATGATGACTTGATGATGGTGTGGAGGTTGTTGATGTTGTTGTTCTTATTATTGTTGTTGATGAGGATGGTGATGGTGATGATGATTGATGTGATGATGTTTATCCCGGGTTTTGAGCGATTATGAAGATATGGGAGAATGAGTGAGGTGTGATAGGATCGAGATATTACTTGTATTTTGTTTCTTCTTTTGTTTTGTTTTGTAAGAGGACTGGATATATTTATAAATTGTATTTTCTTTTAAGGGCTTGTTAATGCCCAATTGATTGTAAATGGTTATCTACCCCTAAGAGTAGATCATAAGGTGTTTTTATAAAGTTAGTTTCTTAGAAAACTGGTTTGCTCTGTAGGGAGTAGAAGTTTATAAGTTGTTTTATAAAATTTGATTTTCCGCTGCTAAATCCAGTTATCTGAGAATCTAATTAAACGATTTCACAATCTAAAATTTATTTAGCAATGTTCAACATAAACACCTTCTTTTAAGACAACCTTACGTATAATTCGTAAGAGTTATACGTGGTTGGGGACTTGGTGTACTTAATTTGAGAATTGAGCATGTCGGGTCTTTACAGTTTATATATGTTATATATACATATATCATCTCATAACATTCCAATATGTTCTTAATCCTTGTTTTATGATTCTAAAGAATATAACTAAAGTTTTTAGGGTAACTTACCTTATTTGAAATTGCTTGATAGTTCTAAACCTTCTCCTAGAGCTTAAATCAATCCTATAATTATAGAAATATAGCTTAAGATCATATTTTAATCATCTAAACTTCTTAAAGTGAATTAACTTACCTTGATTTGCTTCTTTTCTTTGCTTATTCTTATCGTCTTTCCTAAGCTTTTGTTTGATGCTTGTCTTTGAGGTTGTATATGTGTGTTTTAAGGGCTGTAGCGAGCACAAGTTTGGAGAGAATTTGAGGGTTGCCTTGTGTTTATAACGTGCATTAAGAGTTTAAGGTAAATATATTTAGATGAGGGAAAGGAGGATGCTTCTTGGAGACAATTGGCAACTCCATTCCACCAAGAATGCATGTTTCTACATGCATCAATTAAGTCTTTCTTTGTTGGCTTTATTCCATTAACTTGTGTGTATTTTAGTTGGCTTCAAATTGTATTATTTGCTCAAGTTGTAGATAAATTTCGACTATATGGATTTCAAGAGAATTCCCATCGAATTCTTGGTGCAATTTGCACCGTATACATACAAAATTGGTTTAAAAAAAAATTGTAAGGCAGATAGGATGAATAGAAATATAAAAATAAAGAGAAGATGATTAATTTATAACCAACAACTGTGTAAGGAGTGAAGAAAAAATATAAACTTGTGAAAAAAATCAATTTTGTGGGTCCAAGTAATACGTAAAAAAATATTGATTTGATAATATTTTTAGATGAAAATTTTCATATTATCGTTATTAAATATTCTGAACACTATAGTATACATAGAATTTTCATTAAAGATATGTGGATGTGTGTTAATTTTGGACTTTTGTTTCATACAGGTGGTTCAAAATGAAAAGAAAAAAGAAGAACGTGAAGAAAATAAAAAAAATGTAAGAGAGATAGGATTAATAGAAATACAAAAATAAAAAAACGATGATAAATTTATAACTAACAACTATGTAAGGAGTGGGCAAAAATATGAACTGGTGCAAAAAGTTAATTTTGTGGATTTAAATGACGCGGATGATAAATACTGATTTGATAATATTTTTGGATAAAAATTTACATATTATCGATATTAAATATTCTGAACATTTTGGTATACATAGAATCTTTAGTTTAATACTTTTACTTTTCAGTTTTTATATGCTATCGTAAATTATATTTTATCTGTTTAAAAGTTTTGTTTGGTGGTATTTTGATAAATTAATAATTATATTGCCATTAATTCGACTTTATTATCAATTTATAAGGTTTGAAATTACACATAAATTCATTTCTATTTATAGATTTATTCTAGAGTTTTTACTATATTAGAAATTTAATATTTATTTTATATTTGTTACTTGGTTCTTTTCACTAATTATCAGTTACTAAGTTAGATCAGAATTTTAGTTTCTATAGACTCAAAATTATTTAACTTAAAGGTATTAATATTTTTCGAATATTAAAACTTAGGTTCTTAAATATTAAACAATTTTTCTTTATTCTTTATTTCAAACATTATAAATTTTTAAAGTCTTAGTGATAAAGATTCTTTGTTCTAATTTGTTTATACTTAAAATTTAAATCGCAAAAAATTTGAAGTGATTTCTGATATTTTTATTATAGTTCTTTTATGATGCTATATTTTATTTATAATATTTATTATAATAGGGGCATGTAAAATTAGGGTGATTACACATATAGTTGTGAGAACGTAGTAGATGAAATTAATAATTGTGATGGAAATTTAAGTGTCCATCCCAGATAACTCTATTGCAAGCCCTATACAAAGAAAATGTATATAGAATTAATTATATGAAGATATTGATGCTCAATAAAGGAAAAATTTTATGGTCATTAATTTATAAGGGATATATCATATCAACTATTTAAAAGCTCATATTCATATCAAATCGGATCACATCATATAGTTTATATGTTAATTATTATACTTATTTTAATTTTTAACAGTGAGATGATTGACCGTACCATCCCATTTTCTAAAGACATAAAAAAAGTCTATTTTTTTAATATTATAGATAAAACATTTTTCAAGATAAAATAAAAATAATGACTTATCTGTAATTTTTGACAATTGAGTTCAATAAATTACAAAAATTTAAACTACATGGTAAAATTTATAAAAATTTTAATGATGATAGCTTAATAGTTGCAAAAGAAACAAAAGTCATGAGTACTTATGGTGCACACTAGATGTTATAGGGTTTATAGAGAGAATAAAGACAATGAAGTAGATAGTGATTGTGCAAGTTAGAGTTAGTGTTTTTAATTGGAAATGTTAAGGAAATGTATAAGAAAGTAAGCTAAGAGGTTATGGGAAAATGTGGGCCAAGATTATACTGAGGAACAAGGCCATTTCGGTAGTTGCAAGGGGTTAGGACCTAGCATATTATTTAATGTCTTAGCATTGTGAAGAATCACATAGATTTTAGATATGTAACAAAAAAGGGACATAGCATTATTATACATGCTTACGCCATAAAAGTTGTAACAGAACAGGGAGGCTACATATATATATATATCCAGTGTGTAACACTAAAAAATGAATAGAAAAAGTACAAAAACATTGTTGCTCCCAAAAATACTTGCATTCGAGTATTTGATAGCTTGCATTCGAGCTAAGATCTACATTCAAATCCATTTAGATTTAATCTTACACGCTCCCTTGTTGCAATTGGTATCAAAGCCTTTGCGAGTGACTACCATGGTAGACTATTCCTTTGAGCTCCAAAAGTTGGATGATAATTTGGAAATTGCAAGAAAGAAAAAAGAAGTACAATGGGTTAAAGTTATAGAATTAAAGCAATCTGATACGATTCAAAAGTATATAGAAGAGTTTAAGAATTTCATTGATCCAACACTATAGGAATCACATAAAATTAGGAGTTTTTCAAGTGGATTGAAACATGAAGTTAGACATTCTATTAGAATGTGTAGACTACTTAATTTGTATCAAGCATTCACCTTTCCCAGCTTACAGGATTCCCATGATGAAGTCGACATTGAAACCACCCTCAAATCCTACCTCAACATCACAACTAAGATGTCTTTAACCACTCTTCCACTCATCTCTTCTTCCTCATATAACCATAGCCTCATTAACTCTGCTCATTCACCATCTTCCTCCAGACCCATATACTTTGACAAATTTATCTCTAGCAAACATGTCTCCAAATTCGCTCTCTTCGATATTATGAAACTACTTATAACCATCACTGTTCCACATCTACAAACCAGTAGCCACTTTGATACATCGTTTATCACTAATATTTATCCACATCCAGTAAACACATATACCCTCATTTCACTCAATTACTTAAATACCAGTACCCATAACCATAATTTCAAGAACCCACTAAACTTTCCCTTCGTATCAATGAAAACACTACTAAAGCCAAATGGGTAGTCTTCGAGATGCTTACTTCTTATGAATTTGTGAAAGATTTGAAAATATATCATGAAGGAAGTGATGTAGAAGAGAAGGATGAGGTTACAATCATTAGGATGTTTTCTGCAAGTGCTCAATTGGAGGATTTGAAGGAAATTATCTCTCACCCACCAATTGCTCGATGAAATGCCCCATAAAGACATTGTCTTATGGAACACTTTAATCACTGGGTATATCAGTTTAAGGGTTTATGACACTAGGTGAAGTGTTTTAAGGAACATGATGAGATGTAGGTATGGATCAAATGGGTATACTTTTGGCACTATTTTTAAAAGGACTGGGTTTTGAAGTAGGTTTCACAAGGAATGTTTATATGAGTAAAACCATAAAGCCTGTAGATGTTGTAGAAGACCATGTGTCATTACCTACTAGGAAACTTAACTTGAATATAGTTGCTTCATTGCTTGATCTGAATGAGGAGTTACCTTGCCATTTGAATTCTCTAGGGATGAAGGAAACAGTTATACTTATGTTCTGGCTATTAAAGGCTCTTAAGTTTGAGAAGTGGTTCAATTAAAGGAGTTGCTTGCGCATAGCTTATATGAATAAACTAAACTTGGTTAAAAATCCTTATTTGATTTCAATCAAATGATTCATGGAGGCTAAAAGATTTCTTGTGAAATAAAGCACAAACATGTCTTCAATTCCCTTATATTAGAGGGTGATACATTCCATAACGTAAAAAGCTCTTCTTCCTTTTATGGATTGCCAATTTGGAAAATAGTGGGGGAAATATCAATGCCAAGGATTCTGATTGACCTTATCTTCAAAGAAAAAGATGTCTGTATTGAATTTGATTTGAAAGTTGTAGATAGTGGATTTAGTGTTTCTCAACTTGAGTTGTGATAAGCGAGTTATACAACAAAGATGGGAACAAGTGGCCACTTGCAATCATGCACAACGAACGAATACAGGGTCTCTTAAGAAATTAGTTTTATAGGAAGTTGGTGCAAGAATGGATGGAAAAGAGTATTCTTTATGCTACACCAATGGGATCCAATGGTGATTGGGTATTGGCTTTATGCTGTAGGGAAATTGAAATGTCTCCTTGTGACGAAGGATGAAATGCGAGGTCTCATTTTTTAACAATTGGGAAATAGTTCCTTTCTCATGTGGAAAGAGGAACAATAAGTTGATAGTGCAAACAAGAGGGGAAGTTTGTTAGAAGGAGTGCAAGATTTGACTAATATGAACCTCATGATTAGTCAAGTTTACATCTCCTCTGATGGAGAATGGTTTGTGAACACTTTTTATGTGATAGTTAAGATTGGAAATATTTGGTTGCAAGAGTAAGGAGTTTTTGGTCCATGAAGAGTTCTGTTGGTCTCCAAGTTGCCATAGATCACACCTCGATTGAATCGACTGGAAGAGATAAGCAATTTTGCTTTTAGTGGTGTTTTCTATTCTTACAACCTCAATTGTAAGGGTGTGGCTACTAGGATTTGGACCTACAACTCAAGGATGGCATTGGTTGTTTACATCACTAATGAAGTATCAGAAATGCTGATTGATGATTCTGATCATCTTGCAAAGATAAAGCAGCTTCTCTTTTTTGTGTTTAGAGGAAATAGGGACAAGAAGAATGCAAACGCAGTTTTCTCATTGAGTTCCACTCATACTAAGCAAAAGGCTTCATCAATTAATTTATAATAATTCTAATTATGATGTTGATTATTTTTAAGATGAGTCAGGAATAGTCCAATCCGAACCATTTGATACCATTGAGAACTATGCAGATAAAGGATACACTGATGTGAAATTAACATGTCTTGATCAGCTTAAGTTGCTATTTGATATGTTATGCACATTAGTAGGCTTGCAGTACGTTGTATACCATGGAACTATCATTGCGAAAGGATTGGAAGCTTCTTAAGGATATTACACTAGATGTATAGGTGGTTACCCTGTTAACTCTGAGGCAGAGAGGTAAAGGCCGGTCAATTGTTTAGAAACCGAGATCCCTACTACTTTTCATGAATTGCAACTGAAAAAGTACCATAGACCTTACGGTGGCTTCTGCCCGACATTGCCTTTAATGAGATATGAATATGCTACATGGGAATTTCTTAGTGATTTACAATTTTGCTTTTCAAATTAGCCCTTGTGGACAAGGTTTTCTAAAGAGGGTGGGAATGTTATAGGGTTTCTAGTAGATAATAAGCCAATGAAGTATATGGTGATTGTATGAGTTTAGAGTTAGTGTTTCTAACTGGAAACGTTAAGGAACATTGTAAGGACCTGACACGCCTTAAATCTAAATTCAGACATATATAGCCTCCAACCACGTATAATATATTAGGTATTACATACACATGCTTCCTTAAAAGATTTGTTTAGGTCAAATATTGCTATCAGTTTTAATTACTGAAATCGTTTCATTAGATTTTGGAAACAATTAGATTTAGCAGCCGTGAAAATAAACTTTATAAAAATATTTCCAGCTTCCTCTCGTGAGAGTAGACCAACTTTCATGAACTTAAACTCATATATGTATTTAAATTAATTATCTCTTTGCATCAAATTTATTTTAAATCCTTATTTGATCAAATACTAAGTAGGAATCCAGCCATGGTTACGAAAATCATCATGCCAAGATGTGAACAATTCTCCATAATCTGTCAAATTATTTCTTTTCTCTTTGTATATAATCATTTATTAAAAAAATATCATCATATCATTCATATTGAAAATACTCATTTTTCTTAACAAACAAACAAACAAACATTTGAAATAACACATTCTAATTATTATTCATGGTTCATCCTAACATGTTAATTTAAGACATTTAATAGTTATTAAGCCTATTTTTAACTTAATCCTAGCTAAATTGATTAGAATTAATAATTTAATTCAATTACTAAGTCAAGTCAATTAAACTTAATCAATTTAATTAATTTTAACTCATTAAAGTCTATTTAGTTAAGTTAAACTTAGATTTTATTAACGAAATTCATTTTATATTGAAGATTCATTTTAGGCTTAAACCTATGTAAATCTAATTTGTTTTTTTAATAAAAGAACATGGCATGTACACAACTGTGTTTCGCCCCGTGTTTTTTCCTAATAGAAACACACCTAAAACAATTCAACATTTTCACAACGTGTTTCATTTGAGAATTTAACTCAAAGAGAAGCATGACATGATAGGGTATACCATGTTCCAATCATGCTTGTCTTCAAGTTAAAATAAAAGAAAAACACAATACAAAGAACGAGTTGTGTTTTATCTTAAAGAGAAGCACGACATGATAGGACAAGCCGTGTTCTAGTCGTGCTTCTCTTTAAATGGAAACAATTGAGAAACACGACCCATAAATGAGAAACACAACATAATAGAATGATTTGTGTATGTCCCATGTTTCATTTGTCTTGCAATGCATTCGAAGATCAGAGAGAGGTACAATAAGATAAGAGTAGCCATGTTTCAACCATGCTTTGCTTGAAATAAGTTTAATGAAGAAATTAGAGAGAAGCATAGTCGAACACTAATAAAGTCATATGTTACTCACTTTTCATTGAACAATTTATATTAAATTATTCTTGATTTTATAATAAATCAAAAGGAGATGGTACTTAAGTATGTTTATTTTGATTTTTGAGGTCTTAAAGGACGTACATGACAAATACAAGCAATTGAGAAGAGATATATGCAAATTTTGAGAAGAAGACATTCAAGGTCGGCAAAATGTGACAGAAGTCCGCCAGCCTTCACTAGAAACAACAATACAACAAAGCTATACTGCCAGCCTTCACAGGACAACCAACACCGGCCTTGAAGGCAGCCTATGTCTCTTGTAACAATATATATATGTATATGTATATACATTCTCTTATTGGATATTGAAAAAGAGAGAGAGAGAGAGGAACCCTAGGCACGACTTTGAGACATATTTTCCATTACTTCTAGATCTAAATTAAGGCTTCGAAAGTAAAGAACTTTTTTTTTTAATTTAATTAAAGATTCCACACCAAGATCAAGTGGAAAACATCATTTGAAATTACATTCATGAATGGGATTTTCTTAACAAAGGTGATTTTATTCTTTTCTTATATTCATTTTATGGATGATGTTTAATACTTGTTGTTTTGTGCTTAAATTGGTTTTGAGTTGTTGATCTGAATTATCTTATTAATGATCACCGCCATTGATTGAATTGTTGTTTGTCTTCGAATTATTGATTTTATTTCATAGATCATCTATTTTGGACCTATTCCGAAATTCATTTTAGATTAAGATTGCAATTGAAAAATTCTTTTCTAATGAATTTTGTAAATAGCTAATTTGGATAACAGATCATATAGATATATGGATTTGAATTTGATTAGGGTTTATCGATTTACAAAAATTAGTCAATTGATCACTTTCCTAGGAATAGGGAATATTGATTGATTAATTTAGGATAATCACTTTCTTTGGAAAAAGGAGTTTTTATCTAGTGCCTGATTGATTGAAAACACTAAACCCATTAGCAACTTGGATTTGTAAGCAGATTTTGATTGATAGTATACATTCAATTGATATTTTGATTTATTGGCTCTTAACCTAATTCAATTCAGGTGTTGGAAATCCCTTATCTTTGTAGATTAGTCTTATATCAAAAATCTAAAAATAGTTTCTTTTTTATTTGCCTAGCTATAATTCGGACTAATATAATTGAGACCTAGTCTTTACTCCCTATGGACACAATTCGGTATTCATCGAAATTTTATTACTGCACACGCACCCAGTACATTGACTGGTGAATATCTACGAATTCAAAGGAATTTAAAAAGAGTTTCCAAAAGCACATATAGAAAATGCATGATCAATTTTCGGTATGATTGCCAGGGAAGGGATAATGCGATATGGAGAATGAAGTTGAGTGTAGACTGCTGATGTATGTTGATGTGTAATTTTGTTGAATTGGTTGAATATCTATGTCATTTGAATTGCATTGTCCCTATACTTTGAACTCATAATTGTCCTAAAGCAAGATATGGCAATTTCATGCCAAATTTTTTTTCAAAATTTTCATGAAATCTAGAGATTGTACTGAATATTATTGATAACATCAATGAATCTATAAAAGAATGTTAAATCGACTTGCTTAGGTGCCTTACTCACCTGCTGTTGTAATTAAAATACTTAGTTAAAATTAAGTATTGAAATCTTTAATAAACAAATTTACCTTGTATTTAGCTTTAGAATTGGAAGTTTGAGAGTAGGTCAAGTTCTTATGTGAAAAATAAACATGTCTACTTCTAAGAGAAAGTTAGCTTATATATACTCTTGTGAGTTATTTTGAGAACATTTTAACACTTAGTAAAAGAGGTAGAAGAAGCTTTTTACTTAGTGATCCTTTATAAAAAAGTCTTCACTTTGTTGTAGCATTCAAAAGAAAAAAAAAAAAAGAAACAAGCATAGCTTTTACTCCACCAACTCAGGTAATTGAGTCAAGAGTATCTAAACTTGAATGTTAAAATGAGGAAGAGTTTGTAGAGGTCCTTTAAAACTTGGTCACTTAGGTGATGAGCCCAGAATGTATCGACTCAATGAACTCACTATAACGAGAAGGGAGGAAAGGCAAAAGTTCAATACATGAACATTGAAAAAAAAATAGAAGAAGGAAAAAAAGAATAAATGCTTGTATGAAACAAAAAGAATATGAATGCTGAAGCACCAAATGAAATGAGACTTATAATAAAGAAGAGAAAATCTAGGGAAGGAGTAGATACCACATGCTTTCACTCTATGTTGCAAAAACTATATGCCTACTAATGTTCAGTGAAGTTTAAATGATTGTTTTTCCTTATTGGATTAAGTATTTACTTTTGGACAAAAGGTTCTTTTGCTAAACAGTGGAAGTAAAGTTTGTTTTTTCTAGATTAGCTACTAAATTTTGATTGTAGTGATCTAATACGGTACCTAGTTTGGTTGGAGTGGTAGGCACCAGAATTGCAAGTCATGAACTATAAAAGAAAAGATGCTTAAATTGTGAAAGTTAAAAGTTTTGTACTCTCCATGGCATATTTCAATTGTGTTCTCATTTATTTTGCTTGAGGACAAGCAAAAGTTCAAGTGTAGGAGAGTTGATAAAGTTATATTTTACTCATTTTTTATTGAACAATTTGTACTAAATTATTATTGATTATATAAAAATCATAAGAAAATGGTACTTAAGTATGTTCATTTTGATATTTTAGGTCTTAAAGGATTTATATGAAAAATACAAGCAATTGAGAAGAGATATATGCAAATTTGGAATAGAAGACATTTAAGGCCGGCAAAATGTGAAAGAGGGTCGCCAGCCTTCACTACAAACAACAACACAACAAAGCTACACCGCCAGCCTTCACAGGATAACCAACGCCGGCCTTGAAGGTGGCCTATGTCTCCTACAAATTTTCATACATACGTACATGTATATATATATTATATATTCTCTTGTTGGATCTTGAAAAAAAAAGAGAGAGAGAGGAACCCTAGGCATGACTTTGAGACATATTTTTCTTTGCCCCTAGATCTTAATCAAGGCTTAGATACTAGTTAACTTTTCTTTTTATTTGGATTGCGGATTCCATACTAGGATCAAGTGGAAAACATCATTTGATTCTGGATTCAAGAATAGGATTTTCTTGACAAGGTGATTTTTTTCTTTTCTTATATTCATATTATGGATGTTTTTGAATACTTGATCTATTTTGCTTATTTAGGGTTTTGAGTTATTAATCTGAATTATCTAATTGATTTTTATCTATGCTTGATTGATCATTTGTCTGTATTTATATTATTAATGCTATTTCACCAATCATACATTTTGGATTGAATATGAAGTGCATGATAGGTTATGATTGTAATTGGAAAATTCCTTTCTAATCGATTTTGTGAATAGCTAATTTGGATTACAGATTACAGATTACATAGACATAAAGATTTGAATTCAATTAGGGTTTAGTAATTTATACAGATTAGTCAATCAATCACTTTCTTTGGAATAAGCAATATTGATTGGTTAATTAAGGTGATTGCTTTCTTTGGAAAAAATTGTTATCTAGTGCTTGATTGATTAAAAAACTGAACCCATTAACAATTTGGATTTGCAAGTGTATTTCTGGTCATAGCATACATTCGATTGTTGTTTAGATATGTTGGCTCTTAGCCTAATTCAATTACAGTGTTGGAAATTCCAAATTTTTGTAGATTAGTCATATCCAAAAATATTTCTTTTGATTTTGCCTAGCTACAATTAAGACAATACAGTTGATAGCTAGTTCTCACTCATTGTGGATATGACTCAATATTCACCGAAATGTAGTATTACCACACACACACACCCGGTACACTAGTCGTCAAATATCTGCGCATTTAAAGGAATTTAAAAAGGACTAAAAAGAGTATTAAAAATCACATATAGAAAAAGCATGATCAAATACACCTAGCCGTGTACCAGTGTGTTGTTCTAGAAATGTATTTGTGAAGTGAAACAAAGAGAAGTATGGTTAGATAAGTTAAATCGTGTTCCAGTCGTGTTTCTTCTTTTATGAGTCTAAATAAGGAGCACAACTTGATTAGCTCCATATATTCTCTTCACGCTCTTACTTGAAACAAAGCATGTGTATTTTAACCTATTTTAACTACTTATTATACATCATTTCTCAACATCTAGCATCTTCTACTCATCACACAAACTTAGAATCATCATTTATAACATCTATATATATATATATATGTTTTTACTTCATATTTCATTAGAATCTTAATTCTAACATGCATGATTTTACTTAGGTTTTAGCCTATAAGTTCATATATTACAAGATTACATGTTTCATCTTAATTACTACATTTAACTAGCATCAGTTCATCATATACATGTGGTTACAATAAGCAAAAATAGCAACTTACTTGTTTGATAAATTCAAGCTAATGAAATCTGCCACTACTCTTCTTTCTTAGCTACTAAGCTACTTTAAACTTGTTTTTCTATCCCCTATCTTCTTTTCTAACTTTGATTTCTCCTCTAACCTTCTTGAAATTAAGATTTGAGTTTGATTTTAAGAAAAAAGAAGAGAAAAAGAGAGAAAGAGAAGGAAAGAAAAGAGGAAGAAAGAATACGAAAAGAAAAAAGGAAAAAGACATTAAGGAAAAAAGTTAAGAATTAAAGGTATTTTAGGGTAAGGATATTAAGTTTAAACCTTTTTAATAATTATCTTTAATATCGAAAATAATTAGAAAATAAGTTAAGAATATATAAATTAGAAATTAATAACAAGATAAAGAAACATAATTTAGAAATCTAACTTGCAAGAAATTGACTTTTAGTTTAGGTTTAGACTTAGAAATTGATAGTTTTAAAACAAGCAGCCAAGCATGTGATTTCAAAAATTATAGAGATTTAAAAAAATGAAAGTTAACTAAAGTTCAAAGGTTCAGGGGCTTAATTAAACTTTTAAATTGAATATTTATTAAGAGTTTAAGATTTGAAATTGAAGAAAAGGGTTCTAATAAGATTTTGGAAGAGATTATGAAATTTGTTTTTTATTAGAATAAATAGATGAAACAAATAAACAATTTTGAAAGGAAAAAACAAAATCTCAAATTTCAAGTTAACCTATTTACTAATTTAATTATATCAAATTATGTAATCATTTTCTATTATTTACTTCTTTTATTCGTTTTAAATATCTAAACTATGTTCAAAATTAATTACCTATTATATTATTCAATTAAACAGTTTCTAATTTAGGTAGGTAAAGGTTTGGGATATTTCAAACATGTTGAAAAGTCTGTTTTGTCTTATACTTCTCAAGAAAGTGGGCCAAGAGGTTATGGAAAAATGTAGGCCAAGATTATACAGAGGAACAAGGCCATTTGTGTAGTTACATGGGCTTAGGACCCAACATATTGTTCAATGTCTTAGTATTGTAAAGAATCACATGGATTCTAGATATGCAACTAAAAGAGGACGTGGCATTGTTATACATGCTCATGCCATAAAAGTTGTAACAGAACAGGGAGGCTAATATATATATATATATATATATATCCAGTGTGTAACACCAAAAAAATGAATAGAAAAAAATACAAAAACATTGTTGCTCCTAGAAATACTTGCATTTGAGTTAGGATCTACATCCAAATCCATTTTGATTTAATTTTACACGCTTCCTAGTTGCACTAAATCACATTAAACCAATAAAGAACAATTGCAAATTAAAAATGATGATAACTTGGTTGATAAGTACCATTTATAACATAATTATTCTCCTTATAAAGTGCTTGGATATGCAACTAATATTTTCATTAATGTGATAATTATTCTCTTTACGATAATTTTTTTTTAAGAAAAAAACCTTAATGGAGATCCTTAAAAAGAAAGGGAGAAGGTTGACTAGAAATACACGAGGATGTGGGAAAAAAGGTAGAGGAGAGAAAAATTTAGAGAAGGAAAGTGGGATACAAGCAGTTATTGGAATAGATGTAGATTATTGAAAATTTTAATATAAAGAAGAAAAGGGTAGTTTTTCGTAATCAAATAATTATATTATGAAGACATCAAACATGGTCTTTTGGTTTTAATAATATACATAAAATGAAATCATTATTCCAATCCTAAAATTACTAAGAAAATTAATTTTCCAATTGTCAAGACAATCTTATTCAAATCTTACGCTTTAATATATAACATTGCTGGAAAAGGATAAAGTGATATCTTTGGCTTTTGTGGGTAAGTGAATATGGGGAGAGGAAAGCATTTAATTAAAGCTTTTTATGTGCAGTAGGTAAAAGAAAAGGAAAGAGAAAAGGAAGGCTCATGACAAAGATAAAGAGAAACGACAGTAAAAAAAAAAAGATAGAGAAAGAGAGAGAAGTCTAATGCAGATAAAATAAAATAAAATAATAATACAAGAATGTTGTAATGTTTGTAGCTATGTTCATTTAAGTTATCAAGTTTTTTAGTATTTAAAAGGAGGAATTAATTTTCGATAAAGTAAATTAAATGAGGTATAAACATTTGGATAATTTTGATTAATTTTTCTTAATTTTTTTGTCATACCTCACAGGGTACCCTAGAAGTATGATCAGTCATGTATCAATCCGAAATCATAGACTTTGATATTCAACCATCTAAGACTTCTAAAGAGACACATGAGCATCACACTTGTAAAATACTCCATGGCATGGAACAGTTATACAGGATCTTGGGTTGTTTAAGAATAAGAAAAAAACTGGATACAAACAAGAATTACATTACAAAGAACTTGAATTAAATCCTAACTATTACGCCATAAATTTTACCTAAACTGTAATAACCAAAACTTCTTTACAAATAACTTCAATTCTCTCTCTCCACCCCATAATTGTTCTTCATATTCTTTTGATTCCTGAAATCAAACAACTAAATAGAAGTGTGAGCTCAAATAGCTCAATGAGTCACTAGATCTTAAAGCATTTTAAGCAATACAAACAAGTTTGATTATCAAACATATGCAAACCAAAGGAGATTTACGCCCTCTCTTAAGGGTTAAATGACTAACTTAAGTCATTCACACCCAAGAGAACTGTGAACTAAGGAAAGGGGTGCTTTCTCATTTTAGAGCATGCAGCTCATAACTATCTCAGCACAAAATCATTTTATATAACAAACATAACCTTTAACTGCCCCTTGGGTATAACTAAGGAGGGAGGATTTTTTTTTAAACTCGTTTTATCAAACATAGCCTCTACTTTCCTCAGAAAAACTAAGGAATGAGGACTTCACTTTGAACTCATTTTGTGCATTGATTAAAACGTTTGTTTTTTCAATATACCCTCCACTTCCCTTAGAACCACAAAACCTCTCTAAGTATTAATCCCTAAAGCTAACTCCAACACGGGCAACGTCCTTCTGTGCTTGGTTAGTTCCCGTGAAGCCGATAACCCCATAGTAGCCCTACCAGATTCACTGAGACTTTCACAGACACTACTATAGAATCGGAATATTAATACGTGACACGAATACCATGCTAATGCAAGGTATGCTATGGTGCAATGCATGTTCAGTTTATTTAATGATCGGTTAAGGTTTATGCCAGATTATTTAGCGACCAATCAATCTCTAAACAATCCACATAACACATTCCTTAATTAATACAATTCAAGCAACTTTAACTTTTGTTATTAAAGTTTTTCAATCACAATACAACATGCATTGTACGCATCCCCATAAACAATCAATTATTGTTATAATTTAGTTTTGTGCTACTATGTTACAACCACAATCAATGCAGTAAGATCAAAAACACTCACCTGATACCAGAGCTAAGGAGTAGAAATCTTCTAGTAAATCCAAATATTGATTAATGTTTATTTCTCCTATTACATAAAATAATAATCAGTCATAACTTCATATTCTATATTAATCTATACTTAACTTCTTTATTAACTTAGTATTCATTAAGCCTATTAACTTAAATTGTAATTAAATCTATTTCATTAGCTTAACTTTATTTGCTATTTGTTAGTCTAAATTTTACATAATACAAGCATTAACACTTATATTTAAGGCTATATGCAAATATACATATATCTATCAAAACACATTCAATAATAAGATACATCATACTAACATGCATAGTACTTCCTATAAACATAAGCATTACTATTAAAACAAATTCAATAACATAAAGCATCATATTCATGTTCATTTAACTCATTTTCTAGAAACACATATTTAAGACAACTCATTTCCTTTAATATCTAAGAATTAATATACTATGGTTACATCTAAATCATTTATAAGTTCAATTAATATTAACTTAGTTTAGCTAAGTTGGTTAGACTTAGTTATTCTAGTTCATTTTAGTTTACTAAAGTCTATTTAGTCAAGTTGGACCTAGGTTTATTAGCTAAAATCATTTTATACTTAACTACATATATTTAACAAGCAAACACAAGTTTTTAACTTTGCTCGAAAAATATAGCAGCTAAAATTAATAAAAAATTTAGGCTCTGATACTTTTAAATTTACAAAAACTTAAAATATGAAAGTTTTAGATTTATTTTTAAGCTTTTTGTAGCCTCTTGAATCACTTAAATCTAAATTGGGATGAAAAAGTTATGATCAATTTACAAAAACATATTGCTGCAAGGGAATATACATGACCTATGTACATTAGTAGTGTATATATACGCACTAAAGAATTTTTCCTATTGTGGAGTCACGAGTAGATATACACGACCATGTATAAGGTAGTGTCTATATACACAACCCCGTGTATGGGGGTAGTGTACAATTGGAACTTTTCATTTTAAGCTTCTGATCGGTCATGGATCCCCCTACATGACCTGTGTATCCCCTGTTTTCCCCCTGTCACGAATTCCTTCTTCTATTTTACATCTTCAACATACTTTTTACACATCCTACATCAAATTCAACATAATACAAACAACATATAACACATAAAAACAACTTTTAATACTTCAAATCTCATTTACTTCTTCAAAACTTCATCAACTACTTCATATATATGAAAAGTTACTTAGTTTTTCATCCTCCATGCTCAAATCCTCCTTATACACACATTTCATCACAAACCCAACTTCATCTAGTTCTAATTCAACATAAACATGAATAAACAAGAATCAAACATAGAAAAGAAAACTTACTTGATTTTAAGAAAAACCCAAGCATTACACTTCATCACTACCACTTCTTTTTGTTTGAAATAACTCCCTCATGCTCGATATACTCTTTCTATCTTATTTCCATCTTATTTTCTCTTTTATTCTTCTCTTACACTTGAGATTATGGGGAAGAAATGGTGAAAAGAAAGAAAATAAAGAGAGGAAGAAGAGAGGGAAAGATAGACCAGTGAAAGCAAAAGAGAAAGAAAAAAAAGAGCAGCCTCCAAAATCAAACAAAAGGATAAGGCATTATAAAGATAGGGATTAAGGGATATTTAGGGGTATTTGATTTGTGATTAAACCTTGTTGATAATTTCTTAAGTATCAAAAATATTTGGGACATGATTTTATAATTTATACCATAGAAATATTAGTTAGAAATAAAAATCTATTTTGGAATTAACTTTGTAAAAACTTGATGTTTATCTGAGCTTGGAATTAAAACTAATATTTTTCAACAAGCAAATGAATTCAAAATTTTTGAGAATTTAGGAAATGGGATTTAGAATAAAGCTCAAAGGCTGGAACTTTACAAAACACTTAAATCACATATTTAGATTTTTAGAGAAATGAAACTGGGGTAATTCAAGTTTAATTAAATAATTGGAAAAGATTGAGTGATTTGATTCATCATAAAACATTATTATGACAAATATATGATTTATAAGAATATTTAAAGTCTTAAATTTCAATTTAAATCTATTACTAATTTATATCAATTTATCTGATCATATTATATAATTTACCATAATTAATGTAAGGTTATCTAAACTAAATTAGTTATTTAGTTTGGATTTTGAAATTTAGATTATAAAACTAATACTTTTAATCAAGAAATCAATTTCCAAATTTTATATATATTTAGAAAATAGGTTTTTGTTTCAAATCACTAAATAAAGTCTTTTATAAAATTTTTGGTGCTTGAACTTTAGAAATTGGGTTTAATATAAAATTGAAAAAAAGGAGTTCAAGTTGAAAATTTATTAAGATAATGAGGAAACCTGGTTTGTTGAAAAAGATAATTAAAAATATAGCCAATTGAAGGAGTGGGACTTCTAATTGAAGAATTTTTTTCATAAAATAGGTAACGGGAATAATTGGATAAAAGGGAAAAGAATACTTGTAATCTCAAGTTTAAGAAATTTATTTATTAATTGTTCATGTTTATATACCTAATCATGCTGTATTGTTTAATTTACTTAGTTTAATTTAAGTTATCTAAGTTCTATTTTGAAATTAAATTCGAATTCAATAAGATAAATAATAAATTATTCACATATCACACTTAATCAATCAAAACAAATTAATTCTAGCTAAGCCAAAATTTGGGTATTACATTTTTTTTCAATGAATACTTTAGTTGGTTCATTTGTGAGTTGTTAATTTCTCTTTTTAACCGTTTAAAATATTGATACTCCAAGTCTCTAATAAACTTGGTTAGAAATTTTGATATCTTCTTATTTAATTTACCATAAAATGAAAGACATCTAAATTAATTTTAAAGTCCAAATTAATGAGTTTTGGCATAATGATATATATATATATATATTGGTTGAGATTAGCTTGTACTTGGTAAATAAGCCTAGTTTCCACCTTAAATGAGCTTGCTCTCATGAGCCACAGACCAGCTTTGCTCACCAAGCAAAAGCTCGATCGCAATTCTTTTAACAAAATGAATATCATCTCATGAACCTTAATAACCAAGCTTGCATGAGGCTCAAACAAGCTTAGCTAGTGAGACGAAAGCAAAAACTCGTGTTTAACTAAATAAATTTTATTTTAAACTCATTTAGTTAATTATGAAATTCACACCTACCCAAACTTCATTTGAGCACAAGCTCTTTTCAAAATCAACTAGCATTTTTTTTTTCATATATACAACGAAAATAACTATATTTTCCAATAATATAAAATGTCAAACTCTCCCAATATATGGACTTGACAATTACCATAGTAGAGTAGAAGTAACAAGAAACGATAATATGGTATCCAATATATAAATTTTGTCATTTTGATTGATTTTTTTTAATTAATTGCTTCAACCTTAGAATTAACAAAATTCAGTTTCCAATCAAACTTTTTTAGGTTAATATAATACCTATGTCAATTTAAACTAATTGTGGTTGGCTTTTTATTATCAACAACTATGTATTCTAAAATTATTTAAAAAAAAATATACTACTTGAAATACATGTAAGTAATGGAATTGATGTATCTTAAAACAAAGATAATACATATGATTGTCCATAATTTATATATATATATATATATTCTAATTGAAATATTTTATCTTCATCAAAATAATTATTTAAGATACATTGGTTAGAAAAGTCAATTGAATATATAGGTAAATATGAAGTCAATATAGATAATATAAATGACCTTAAAAAGTCTAATTGGGCACAAAAATTGACAATGTGAAAGTACATGTTGTCAATAAAAAAATTGATTAAAATTCAAATATCTAATATGATATTACCCTTACAAGAAATGAGGTATATGGAAATTATTTGGAATGGTTCTATATAGCATTATTTTTAGTTCATTGATAACTATCATGTAAAAAAGAAAAAAAGGGCCTTTAAAAAAAATGATACGTAAACTTTTGCGAAATATTCAATAAGGTAACCGAAGTTTAGTTTTGAATAATTTATACCTGAACAAAGTTTTTGTAGACTGTTTTTATACCTAAAGTTTGGTTTTGATAATTTTAGTATTGAATAAAGTTTTCACGAACTTTTTTCATACCCGAACTTCAAGTACCAAACTGTTCAAAACAAAACTTAAATACCGATTGAATATTTTGCAAAAGTTTAAGTACCATATTTATTATTAACATGAAAAAAAATTACATTTTTGCAAACAATCCCACGATATGTATATTTACTTCCTTATTTATCATTTTTTGTGAATTTATAATAAAAGTTTAATGCCCACTTATAGATATTATGTAGATAAGAAGACTTATCATTGTAGCCTAGTAGCATTACCACGGTCTTCCAAATAAGATGTACCGAGTTTGAATCTCCTTCCTCTTGTATTGATTAAAAAAAAAAAGGCAAAGACTTAAGGATAATGATGTGTGTGTAATTGGTATAATTTTAATAAATTAAGTCATATGATCTCATTTCTATTATGCAATGAACGCTAGACAAGTGCACCTATCAAATCCAATATAGATATCATCTCCATAGGGATTGGTAAGTACTAGCAATCACCTTTTTAACTATTATCTAACATAACAATTAAATTGGTAATTACACTACTTAATTCCTATAGATAACAATACACTATTTTAAATCATCGAATCCTCTTACCCATGCAATACAATACAACAACTTAGGCTTGCTCCACTAATTAGATTAAATGCGCACATTAACCCTACTAGAATATCATTATTAGTTTTCCTAACTACTGAATTCAATAGATAGATCAATGTATTTATCAAGATTATTGACGTCTAACCCTAGTCTTATCCACTGGAACTCTTCTTAGTTAATAGTAGGCTAAAATTGCATTAAAACCAAGAATTCAATGTTAACATAAATTTCATGCGGAAGATTCAATGATCTAGCCTCTAGAATCATGAGAAATCTCTCTCCTATAGCCTAGATCTATTCAACGGGATGATTTATCAATCTGTTCTTGAAGAAATCTAATCTAATCTCATATCATGCACTATATAGAATTAGTGTACATTGAAGATTAACTACATAAATTAAGGAAATTAACAATATTTGACAATATAAATATGCTAGTACATCGTGTCGCAAACCTAATCTACTCTGCTCATACATCATGCAATACAAAAACATGACAAAAATATGTATGAACAATAATGGGTAAACACGAATACAACTCTTTTATTACTTGCACAATGTCGGATGTTTACTACACAATTTGTTGGGAATTTAGAGGTAGAATCAATGGATTTCGCAACAGAATTATAATTTTTTTTAAACCTTAAATTCCTAAAACGGATCCATGCATTTTAATTAAATAGAAATCAAAAGGTGATTTGAAATTTTACCTTTTATATGAGTTCCAAAATTATCTCTTGATGTGGATCTGTAGACATTGCAATGTCGCGAACATCTTCTACGGTATCACACGTGAATGAATATCATTCAGATCCTCTCTCTTGCGTGCTAGCGCAATCTAGAACGTTTCTAGATGAGCTTTAGAATGGGTTTCCAAGAGTCATGATTTTTCTCTCTCTTTCTAGGGTTTCAGACGTTGACAACACATGTCATCTATTCTTTGAGGAGACATCATGTTCTATTTATAGGGTGTCATCCTTTACCCTAATGTTATTAGGGTTTAATTAATTAATTAATTTTATTCAACAAGGACATGCACCATATAAAAATACGATTTTTATTTTAATTATTATTTATTAATCTTAATCTAATTTAGATTAATAAATAATTAAATTATTCCCAATATGGTTATTCAAAATAACCCATGATACGATTTATTCATTCTTTGTGTGTGATCTGTAGGTTCACTTAATGTTAGCAACAGCCCTTAAACACATTTTAAGGCCTATAGGACATAATTGGTCTCTAGCAAGACATTATGCCTACCCAAATCAAGCGAAGGTCGATGATCCGACTCTACCTATTAATAGTCAATTATTTAGTCCCTTTGTCATGTGATATCTTATGATCAAACATAATGTGTGAATCAACACACACTTATATTGTTTAATCATCTATTTCTTGAATCCAGAGTTTGACTGATTTAACAAATGACATTGATAACTTTTATCAATTCATTTGAGTACGGCCATACATCTCCCGGTCTTACTCAACAAGGGGCCCAAAGATATCTCTCTCAATTTAATGAAAGGGACAAATTCCTTTACGAACACTCATATTCCTCCGCATAACTTATTCCATTCAAGAACAGTCTTATAATCACTCGATTAAAGATGATAAAGAACTAAATTAAAACATGGAGCTTGTTATGTAGGAATCCATGGTGTCATCAGGTCAAAGACTCAAATAATCACTATAGTGAGAAGTACTTATCATATTGATCCATATAGTATTCTATAATTGGTCATTCCAATACAATGTACTTTACATGTATCTATGTGCTGGAACAATATTTTATATCCATGATTAGTCAAACATGATCATCATCTAGCCCACATACTAATCTTAATTCATTATTGTTCAATATAATGAATGATTAGGGATAATTTAAATAAAGTTATTTTTTCCTTTTATGGTTTTACTATTAAAGTCACATACTTCAACTACATAAGAAATAACAAATTTACTCATGGAATTATTTTATCAAGGTAAAAAGACCAATAATAAACCTTGATAAAAAGGAATGACTTATAATATAAAGATAATAAATATCCAAATGACATAAAATCCATATGGCCTAGGGCACATTATTAGCAACTTACAACAGTGTTCCTTCTCATTTCCCTCTCAAGAATCTCTAAGGAAAATCACACACAACTGACTTAATCTCTAGCAGACTATGAACAGTACAAATTACACACACTAACTAGTTTCGCAATATTTTGGTGTTACCATAATGATTCAATGGCCCCTTTGCAATGTTTAGATCTTATATTTTTAGTACAAAAGTGATTAGACACAAATGACATCTTTTCTAAATCACCATTGGCCATCATCCCTCTTCAAAAAAAGGTTAATTCAATTACTAATGTGGAAACAAGGCTCATTACTGCCTCCATTATGGTCGCTACTCGAGCCATGATAGCATAAATTCCAATCATCCAAGAAGGATCATGGCTGGGACAAGGCCATGATCCTTGCAACAACAATTTATTCATATACATCACAACAGTAATGAGGTCCTATAATGCACCAAACGAAGATTGTTCCCTAATGATCATGGTTGCTACATGGACATAGTCTTGCGCCAATGAATAGTCCTATCTAATCATGCTTGTGATACTATATTGTCTAGTACGATCCATATCAGATCATGGACAGGATGAGGCTTGTGATCTCCTCTGAATTTCCTTGCATCTTCTTCATATCACGACCAACATCATAACTAAAATGGAGTCAGTATGGATCACCATCTTCATCACAGCCGGCATGGGGACCGTGATATTCACTGTACTCAATATTACACTTTTTTCATGGCTGCAGTACTCTTCAATTATTCACCCAAATAGATCACCGATGTGGTCAGGGGCATGATGGGGCCTTAATCAACTATTTTTCGAACTAAGTCTAATCTATGTTGATCTAAATGTTGAAAATTCATCTTAGTTGCCTGAAATAAATATGTTTGTACATTAAGTACCGATTATCTTGAATCAAGAATTGAGCATAATTGAATAAAATTATCCTTGAACTAATAAAGTAAATAACCTCTATCAGATATGACTCCAAGTATTGTTACATCAACCATTAACTAAAAAGAAAAGACTTAGAGATATGACTTCAAGTATTGTTTCATCTACCAATAATTAAGTTGTGGAGATCAAATAATCTTGTGTCATTTATAGAAAATAAGGAAATGAATAGATAACTAGAAAAAAAAAATGCACGTATAAATAAGGGATTCATGCAAAAAAATATTGCCTTTCTAAAAAAAATCCACAAATATCTTGTTTATAAAACTTATACAAAGCATAGAATGCACCTTTGATATGTGCCACTTTGTTACACTGAAGGTGCATTCTCAAATGCGCATCTGACTTGGACCACTTTTTACACAAAGGGTATATTCTCCAAATGCCCTTGTATATAAAAATTTACTACAAAAGTACATTTGTAGATAATGCCTTTGCCACAACTAGCTCATCACCCCTTAAAGTAGTAAAAATGGCAAAGGTGCTTTATATGTGAAAAAGTGGCCTATGTCAACACTTATATTCGAAATAAGTTTTAAAAACACAATATTTTTTTTATTTTTCTAAAATGTAATATTTTTGTACCCCTTGTACAAATAAATGAGGACTTTGTCTAAATGATATGATGGAACGTTAGAATGGAGAGGTATTTTGATCGAATCAAACAAAACAGGGTGAAACATTAATTACCATTCACTATTGTACTTCTTCACAAGTCATACTGCCTTTATTAAAGGGTAAATTATAAGTTTGAGGTAAGTTTATTTAAAGTATTAATATTTTGAATGATTAAAAAAAGGAATTATTGTTTTCTAAAGTGAGTCAAATGAGATATCAACGTTTTGTAAAGTTCATTTAATGTATCAACATTTGATTATTTTCAATTTAGTTCACTTAATTTTCATCAATCGTCAATGAATAATATCTTATCCGACTCACTTTGAAGACATTAATTCATTTTTTTAACCACTTGAAATATTGATATTTTAATAAATTTACTCCAAAACATTGATACATCTTTTTTTTTGTATTATTATTATTATAAGGGAAAAAAAAAAACATAAAACAGCCTAGACTACACAACGTTTAAGAAAATTAACACCAAGCATATCCTAAGAAATAATTTCCATTGCTGCAGTAAGAGGGCACGTAGACACATGAATATAGCCATTCACATGAATACTACCATTCACATGAAGACCCTGTTTCCTTCACGATAAGTATGTTGAACAACAACCACCCAATCCTTCTTTAGTAAATCAAGAATCGAGCTCAATAAATTCCAGTGCTTCAGATCCTTCTTACAAACACCTATCACCAGTCGACCACTAGCTTATTGTCTATTTCTAGCACCACATTCCTCAAATTCAACCTTCTAGTCAAACACAACCCTTGAAACGCACTCCATAACTCCGCAATAATAAAGTTGTTATTCCTAATAGTCATCATAAAACCACCAATGCACACTTCATAACAATCACATATCACATATCCAGTCGAAGCTCTACCATTCACCATCTTTGCTAAACCATCTATGTTGAATTTGAACCAGCCAAAGTCTAGTATATTCCATCCAACCATTACACATTCATAATTAATAATCTGAATACTTACATTTAACATCATCTTCGCATTTGCAAAGTGAATCTCCTTGGTTTTTGCGACAATAAGTTGGTGCAAGGATCCTTCAAACACTATCTCACCATTAAACACTTCCTTGTTCCTCCAATCCCCAAGAAACCAATAACTAACACCAAAATGAATTGACCACTCTATATTTTCCACCATCTCCTTTAACTGAAGTTGCTGGATGAACCAATCCTCGAAAGGTTGAGTTAAGAATAATAATCTTTGTTGAACTAGAATGAATTTATTCCACACTACCATTGCTTTGAAGCATCCGCAAAACACATCGTCTATGTCTTCGCACTCTACATTACAAATAGGACAGTGCCTACCATCTGTCATATGCCTTCTATATCTTTGATCATTAATCAAGAGAGCTCCATGCATTACTAACCATAAAAATGATTTAATTCTTTCTGGACCATGCTACCTCCATATAATTTTCCACTTAGCATCAGCCTCCTTCCATGTAGGTTTGCATATCATTGCATAAGCTATTGTGGAGTAAAATGGCCAGAATAAGAGTTATTCCACACAATTCGATCTGGGCTAGCAGCTTCTTGTAGCGTTCGAATAGCTACAATCTTAGATAACATGGAGTGAGGCAAGACAGATGAAAGAAAATTCTAGTTCCAATCCCATGCCTCATTCACAAAATCTTTCACCTTTGCTTTCCTTTCCATATTATTTAAATTCCTCAAGCATATTCCTCCAAATACAATCCTCAACCACCCATGGATAAATCTAGAAACCTGTATATTTACCATCACCAATTATCCTTGTATGGCAAAGTCCCATATTTTCACCAGTTGCATCCGTAAATAAGATGCATTCATAGCTTTGAGTTGATTTGGTAAACATTCGTCTTCTACCTTATATTTTGCTTGCAACAAACATGCCCAAAGGGATTGAGAACTAGAGAAAACACCCCACACCAACTTAATTAAAACAGCAATAATCATTTTTTAGCTTTACGAATTCCTAAACCTCCACACATCTTCAATTAGCGGACTAAATCCTAATCAAACTCCACCACCCCACCCCCACCCAACAAACTACCATTACCTAAATTAAAATCTTCTCTTTACCTTATCAATTTCATTACACAATCCCTTTAGAACTCTAATAGACTGCATTAAGTAAATAACCATAGCTGCAAGAACCGTTTTAGTAAGAGTGGTTCTTCCAGCTAGGGGAAAATAATGGGGTTGCCAGTTATTTGCCTTCTCCTTATTTTTATCCACAACTCGCTAATAAGTCTTTTTAGTTACTCTTTCATAAACTAGAGGAACTCCTAAGTCTCTCTCTAAGTCATTTTAAGCTTGATCTTAAGTAAGCACTAAGATCACCCCTACCTTTCTCTTCACATTCTTAGAGTGGAACATTAGAGATTTATCTATACTAATTGATTGCCCTGAATATCTGCAAAATTCCTCAAGAATATTCATGATGTATCTAGCTTGTTCAATTGAATCTTCTGCAAAATGGATAAGGTCATCTGTATATATATATATATATATATATATAAGAGGTGGATAGGAAAATTGGAATTTTCAAATCTAATAGGCTTCTAGCACCCATTTTATACTGCTTTAGAAATTACTTGAGACAACCTCTCCATGCAAAGCACAAAAATGTAGGTGAAGCTAGATCACCTTGCCTCACTCCACGCGTAGGATTAAAAGGAGTACTAATAGCATTGTTCCAAATAACTTTAATTGAATAAGAAGACAAAGAATTCATAAAAACCAAGGAGAGCATAAATGGAATACCAACATCATTGAGAGTATCCTCAATGAATTTCCAACTCATTTGATCATATGCCTTCTCAAGATCAATCTTCAAAGCCATTTAACCTTGTTTCCTCTTTTTAATTCTCATTGAGTGCATGATTTCTTGTGCTATGATAATATTATAAATCATTTTCCTTCCTCTAACAAAAAACTCGTTTGTGAAGGATTTACCAAGCATGGCATATCAGCTTGAGTGTATTTGCAATCAACTTAGCTATAGCCTTGAAACTCACATTACAGAAGCTTATTGGCCTAAAATATTTGAAATACTCAGGTTGTTCAACTTTAGGAATGAGACAAATCAAGGTTTGATTGATTTCAACATCTACTCTTCCCGTATTAAAGACCTTTTTCACCATAACATGAAAGTAGGCCTCACTGTGCCCCAGTGGTTTTGATAGAAATGACAATTAAATCCATCCACATTGGGAGCTTTCATTGGATTCATATAAAAAATTGCTTGTTTAATCTCATCATCCATCATTAGCCTGCTCAGGACATCCATTTGACCATTAGATAAAGGAGGAAATAGACCATGGATAGAATACTAACCTGTATACAACTGCCTTTCCTTTTAAACTCCATAGAAATACTTAGCTGCAACATCTTTGATTCTGTCGTGATTAGAACACCAGCTATCTCCATCTAGCCTCACCTTATCAATCCTTTTAATTTCTTTCCAGCATTAGCTTTAGAAAGGAAGAAAGAGGAGTTTTGGTCTCCATATGACAACCATTGATGGTTAAGCAGTTGATTTCAAAGCATCTTCTCTTATATATGCACATGCTTATACTTCTCCCTTAAAGCCACCTCAAGATCCTTGAGATTATTAGAGGAGTGAATAGCCAATGCACTTTGGATACCACTAAGTCTTGCCAAAATTCGTCTCTTTTTATAAAAAAAATATTTCCAAAAGTTTTTTTATTCTAATTAGAAACTTTTTCTACCAACACCTGTAAGGACTTCTGGAAATAAGAATTATTATCCCAATTCGCTCTAAGAAATGACTGCTACATAGGATGAGTGGTCCATGCTGTAATATATCTGAATCTTTTTTGTTGAATATTATTATGAACTCTTCCCTGAAATTTTATCAAAATAGGAGAATAATTTGATTGGATCCTAAGCAAATGATGCAGCTCTAAATTTTGGAACCACAACCCCCACTCTGGATTAACTAAAGCTCAATCTAAACATTTATGGCACCATCCTCTCCTCCAAGTATATTTAGAGCCAATGAATCCTAAATCCATCATATCACAATTTCTAATCCATGCTCTAAAATTTCTACAACCTGAAACCTTTCTATTAGCTCCACTAATTTTCTCAACCGCATGAACAAAAGCATTTAAATCCCCTAATTAAATCCAAGAAGCATTAACATGTAATGACAATTTGTATAAATTATTCCATAACTCCCTTCACCTTCTCACTAGGCAATTAAGACTCTCATAAACAAAAGTGGCAAAGAAAGGCGAAAGGCCCCCATATACAATTTTCATATGGACATACTGCCAATTATTCTCCATCACCAATATGTCAACATCATCACACCAAAGAATCCAAATTCCTCCTATATATCCACATGCGTCAACATAATGAGAATAAGGAAAACCGATTTTCTTGATCACCAATTCAGATTGCTTTCCGTTAACTCTAGTTTCAAATAAAGCAATTACTTTCACATAATACAAATCAATCATTGATGTCAAGACTCTAAGAAAACCTTTCTTTACTTCCCTTTGGCGATTCCAAATTAATAAAGAAGCTATCATTATTAAGAAAGGAAAGCAATTAAACTTGGAATTAGGCCATCTCTTCCTCTACCTTTGCTTCATGAAAATCCTTAGAAGCAATGGATTGATAGTCGCCGTCATCCATCTCTAAAATCTCACTCAAAGAAAGCCCTCTCTTCTCCCCTTGATTACGGTTCACCGTGACACTACTGGAGTTCTTGAACTTTAACTTACTCTTTACATTAATCACTCTTGTTTTGTTAGTTGATTTATCTATATTATCACATTATCTAATAATCAATTTTTTTGGTGACAAATTCTCCGACATTTGGGAAAGGGATAACATTTGCTTAGTTAAAACGGATGGATTTTCAATAACCACTACTATATGCAAATTGTTATCTATAATTTCATAAGTCTGAGCTACTGTAGTAAGCTTTGAAAGCTGGATCACGCTTTAAATTTGGGCCTGAGGAGTGCTATCCTTCTTATTCATTTTTATCTCCACATTTAGATTTATATTTTCTTTATTATTGTCCAATTCTTCCCTTACATTAACTTGCATATTATGGCCATTATTAGGTCTTCCTAAAGTCCTTCTCTGTTTACTTTTTTGTGCCCAAGAAGACTCCCCTTTAGAAAATTTTTTCTTGTTGGCCACATAAGATTCCACCCTCTTTAAGACCCTACATTCCTTCCATTCTTCATAGTTGCTTCTCCCTCAATTTCCTCCCTAGCCTTTTCCTCCATATCTACAAGGATATTAAATTTGGTAAAATATGATTCTTTATTTTTCCCCTTAACAAAAATAGCATTGCGAGAATCTCTCTCTTTGCTCCCAACTTTCCTTCCACGTTTCGGAGCATGAATCCATGGACCTAGCATCTCATTTTGATCCATTGGCGCTGGAGTAATATGATCCATTAGTGATGATTCACTCCTGTTGATATTCATCTTGTCATTCTCCATATTGGACTCTCTGGTTCCTTGATTTTTCTCCTCATTCGGATAGTTCTCAATAACATGCTCATATCTTCCACAAGTATAACAAATAAAGGGTAAAACCTCATATTCTACCTTTTGTAATCTCCCATCTATAAGGATTTTGGACATTAAAGGTTTTTGCAAATCTAGTTCAACAACCATACAAGTGAATTTGCCTCTATGAAGTAGCTATGTTATAGTCAATTCTAATAAATTTATCGGTTGTACTAACAATCGTTTGTACCACATTCTTATGATAATATTGAATCGGCAAATCTGGAAACCTCACCTATGCTGCGACTATAGATAAATTTTCATCCTTAGTGTTAAATGAAGGATGTCATGGTTGACTAGTAAGGTAATGACCCATAATGGACCACGGTCCTCCTCCAAGAGCAGTACAATCATCCTGTGTTGCCAATCATATAAGGAAATAACCATTATGAAGATCAATGATCTTTACATCTCTGCTAAGATTCCAAGGCTTATTATCCTGTTGTATGATATCTTATACCCAATATTACGACCCAGCTGTTGTATGACCACTGTTCTTTCCATATACTAAACCATAAGACTTTTCACCCTATCTGAAAAAGAGATAATTGGCATACCTTCCCTGGATTCCACATTAACATCATATTGATTTAGATCAAAATCTTGGACATGATTCTCCTCCATCGACACTCCACTAGCCGATTTCAAAATTGTTTCCTTGAAGGAAATATCGTTGGCTACGTATTCATGGCTTTCTTTGCGATTTTTGACTTTTTTTGTTAGACGTTCCTCATCATTGGATAAATCTAAGAGTGAACTCTTCTCAAGGTTTTCGGAGAATTCTACCTCCTTATTGACCTTGCTAACACAATGTATAGCATAAAATAACAGCTTTTACATGCAATTTTTTTGCAAACTACATTGTCATTGATATATCTTTTTAATCGCTTAAAATATTAATACCTTATATGAACTTAACTTCAAACGTTGATATCATTCAATATAATTACCTTTTATATAAATGCTACAGTAATAGCAATTGGAATAGATATGTACTAGGACAATGCTATGGTTTACAACTTAACTTTACGATCTTTCGCAATCACACATAAAGTTTTAAATTGTTAATTTATACATTTGATTAGATGTTTAGTTGCTACCATGCATACTCCGCCTCTTTTTGTTTTGTATTGATAATGTGGATATTTTGGTTATGTAGCAATATGACTTAGAATCAATATATGATAAAAAATAAAACATTATAGGTTTTGCATTACGGTTGGCTGTCTATAATGATAAAGATAACATCAACCAACAATAAGAGAGAAGATTTAAATGATAATAACTAAACATCTAATTAGATTTACAAATTGATAATTTAAAACTTCAAACATATAATTACAAAGAGATAAAAATAAGGTATAAACCACGAATAGAGCCAAATTGTATTATACTTTTATTATTAATGATATTCTATCTTTATTCTTAGAAATAGCTGTTTTGTTGTTTGGTTTACATTAAAAACAAATCATATTATGAAAAATATCCATTTTATACAATGAAGAATGAATAAAATATTTTTATTTCTTTTCTTCACTAGAAAAAATACTACTCCTTACAAAATGCATTTGTTTTTTCAAAAATACTTCCAACCATGAAACAAAACATCATAGTCATCTTTATTTCATTCAAGTCAACGAAACATATCATAAAAAAAAAACCTTACCTTTCTAGCTGAGAGTGGCTACATAAGCCTTGTTTATTCTTATCGTGAATCCTCTAACCCTTAAAGCATTTTTTTCATTTATCTGATAACCCATAACACTGCACAATGGCACAAACACATTCAGAAGTTCTGAAGGGTACCATAACAAAAATTCCTACATTGCATCATTTGCACTTCTAACTAGAAGGTATGGTACAAGTAAAGGTACAATCTGTACATAATTGTCTTCTTCAAGCCATCTAATCCTACCTTTGGACTTAAAATGTCGGAATGCACAACAAGCAATGCGATAAAATAGACGAAAGCAGCCTTCAAGTAGGCTGATTTTTCCTTTCCCCATCAGACCAATAATTTGCCTTAGATTTATATACATGTTGCGTTTTAAGTCTGCTTAAAAATCTCAGCAGCAGAGGCTTCCAATCACATGACATCCGGAGCAGCAATACCAGGTTGGGCAACTTCTGCGGCTTAGTGTTGCAGCTGAGACATTAGGAGGTGAGAAAAATGCTCTTTCCAAATAAAATCACCTGATAAATTAGGCCGGCTCACGGGGACGTGTAGCCCAAATTATGCTCAAAGCCTGAAGGCGCTGAAAGTACTCTCCTAGAGCAAGTAGGCCCCGAGCTGCTTGGCGGGTTGTTAAGATGCGAGACATCTGAAGAAGAGTTTCGTTTCGAATATGATCGGCCTACAAGGACAAGGAAAAGGTCGTGTTTCATTCCTTCTGATAAATTAGAAAGAAACGACATAGGATATAGTCCTGTAACAGCTGTGAATATAGGCATTTCGATGATTTGTTGCTATGTTAACAGTACTGATCATTTCCTAGATGCAATGGACCCTCTATTACAGAGTAAAACATGCCATAAGGTGGGGAAAAAGACATCTAGATTGCATGATCTTTATTCGTACAAAGTAATTTATTTCACCGATAGCAAAACAGAAAGAGAACTCAGTCTATTTCTTATGTAAAAGTAATCAAACGTTTAATTCTAGTCTCTCTTCCCCTCCCCAATCAAGAAATTCCTTTATCACCTTTCTTTCCACTAGTCTCGAGTCTCGACAGACCTCATATTAGAACTAGTAGAAGCAGGAAAGGAAGTTAATAATTTCAGATACTTTGAACATTAGGCAGATAATAATTGATGGGCTGCATGCGAGAGAATAAATATAGAAGAATGTTGTGCTGCACTGCAAACAAACAGTGCATTGGCTGATAATTGGTGTACAATTTGATTCATTATGTGCTTGAATAATTTCTATCAGCAAGCATGAAGGAACTAGCTCTTGAAAATAGAGTATGGATTGTGCCGAAAGGTGAAAAGGACTGGGAAGATTTAATATATTTATCACGATCTTTATCTCCATCTAATATCTATTATTTTTCTTTGGCCAGCATAAAGATTTCAGACAACCAAGGCAGCTTTGGACTCTGCTGTCTGTGATCCTTGAGCAGTCCCATTACCCAAAAAAATAAATAAATAAAGAGGAGGATGAATTCACTTGAAGCATTAACCATAGAGGCTTTTAGGAAAAAAGGTGTTGGTGCTACTGGGTACGAAGCGGGTGCCAACCCCTATACAGATGCATTAAAAATGTAGAAGATAAAACACCTTATCTTTAAATAAAGAAAGATGTCGTAGACACTCAAACCTACCATGTATATTATTAATATAAGAAAATGTAGAAATAGATGGTCAATTATATAATCTATAATGTGGATCTTATACTTACAGGAAAGAAGAAGAATGAAATAAAATCATAGACTCTGATTTTATTTTATCAGTTAATTTTGGAAGATTGCAACTTTTGATTAGTTTCTTCGGGGGTTTTATGTGTTTAGATTTAATTCATTTACGACAATGATTCAGTTAATTAATAACTAATTAATTTTAAATCCAAAGGATGCAACCCATATCTAAACAATGTAACTCTTGGAAAAAGTTATGATGATTGAAATATCAATTCATCATATAAAATATGTTGAATCTGGTAGTAAATCAAGAACTAATTATTATTGTTATTCTTCTCTTTATATTTCTTTTCTTAACCAATAACTATACACATACATCTCAAAATTCTTTTAAGTATGGTTTAATACTTAAATATTTGCTATTCAAGTATCAAGACTTAGTTACATCCTGGGGAAATTCTGTATTCAAATCCCACGGCAAACTTAGTGTAGGGATGTAAATTCTCTAAGGAAAGTGATTTCATTTGTGTCTCTAAATCTATCTTTGTTCTTAGTTTCATCAAATCAAATTTACAATCTTCTAATGAAAAGAACTTACGTATCACTTGGATTAATGAATAGAGCAACCACAAATAATAGCTTTACACATGGTGGTTTTTGACGTACACTCATGAAAGTTCTTCATAAATCACCCATTGCTATTGCCATGAACTGGAATTGCATTTATAGTGCCCACTTGGCATAAAAGTCCTGATGAATCTTTTTCCAAAGGAGAGGGGCCCCCTAACAATCCACCTTGGATTCACAAGTTAGCTGTTGCTCAGTATCAGCATACTTGGGACATGAGTCCTAACAAATCTTTTCTTTGTGGAGGAGAGGGCCCCCAAAGATTCAATTTACTTTAAATTCATAATTTAGCTGTTGTCAGTGCATTCATTTGGTCATTATTAAAGAGAAGTCCTAAAAAGAATTGAACATAGTCAGTGAAATGACACTGGGACAGATTAAAGTATGACCACTAACCATATTATGCTAATGATCAAAACCAGACTCACAAATAGAAAAGTCAAGGAAATATTCAAAGGGATAAACCACATGGAAGCAACTCCAGAGAGCACATGCTGACTAATAAAAAAGGCAAACATATAGGTAAGAATGCAACAAAAATTCAATATTACCTGATTTACGAAGCTTATAATTGCTTCCAACTTCTCTATTGCTGTAGCAAGCTGTGGTCTGTAATCTTCCACACCCAGGGGCATAGTAGCTACTGTCTCAGCAAGATTTTGCTGGAGTTTTTCCAACCCTTGCGAAAGAGCATCTTCTGCTTGTTGACATGACTGTTTGAGGTTTGTGATATCCATGAGTTGCGATTCTGTCAAGACATCAAGCTGCGGCACAAGAACCTGGTATGTAACATGTCAAACATGAGTTCTTCTTAAGGAATTCTCAGTTGTCTAAAGTTTTAAAAACAAGGAAAAGATAACGGTAGTAGTAGTTCATAAACCTGCAATAAGTAGCAGAAACAAGATAATGGGGCAAGTGTTCATGGACTGAAAATTCAAATGCATTATGAGTGGAAATTAGGACTAAAAAGATTTTTTTCCTTCTTCTTCTTTCTTCTCCTTCTTTTTTTTTTTTTGGAGTAAACACTAATAAGATGATTGGTCATATACAAATTACAGGTAAAGACGAGTGAAGATCCTTGTTAGGTGCAAGCACACATAAGGTGGGGTGCATCACTTTACCGAAAAAATTGTCACTTCCCAGTGTCTATTTCTACACTAGAGCAAACTGCAAAATTATTGAACTGAGGGAAATAATAGCAATTGCTTGATAATAGAGTGTGTCATAGAACTTAAGACCTGGTCTTCAAAAGACCTACTGTTGCATCAACAAAAATTTGAGAGAACTATCCTTCCCGAGGTGAGGCCAGAGTAGATTTGAAGAGAAATTACTCCATAAATAATGTAATTTTTTTAATTAATTGTCAGAAGAGAAAAGTATTCAAGATAAACTGTCGTATCTTCCTCCCTCTATCAATTGCTTCTATAATGTCCAATTTCTGCTGCACTTCCTTCCAATAATTGTATCCATATACCATGTGGACTTTTGTTGCTTGGTGTAGCAAGAATGCAGCCTTCAGTAAAGATCTGAGAGACTTTATCATATGGTACAAGGGGCTTATTATTTAAAGATATAGAGGATAATAACAGTAATTTTGCACTTGAAAGAAGAAGAGTAGATCCTTCCCTCCCAAGAGAGAGACAGGGTATTTAACTTCATGATTTAAAAATACATCAAAATGAGCAAAATAATTGCTCTTTGGCTGCAGCCTATACTTTATATTATGACTGGCATAATCGTGAAGACAGTTTCGGGAGGTGAATGATTTTCCATCATCTTATAGACCCAGCCATAGATGAGTGAAGCGTTGACTTGATCGATGGAATGCTCAACTATATAGAACAATATGCTTTGCACAAGCCATTATAGCCATGAAATAGATTTGTGTCCTTTCTTAAAACAATATTTCACTTCAAACAAACATGTAGCTCCCCAAAACGAGGAGAAATTGATGACTAGGAACAATGAAAACAGGGACCCATAAGATCCTGAGAGGTATATCACTTAGTAAAAACCCTACAACACTATCAATGAAGTAGAAAGCTAGATTTTATCCAACAACTAAACCTTAATTACCTCAAGGAGCTTGGAAGGACGAAATCCTCCAATCCACAGGAAAAACCGTTCAGATGGTGTTCTCCACATGCCCGAGATGACATAAAAGACATCAGATTTTGCAGCATTTGTTTTCATGCGAAAAAGTTCAGAGTAATGTTTCATGTTGATATCTATAAGTGTGCGAAGCTCTGTATCACTTATATGTGAAGTCAAAGCATTCCTCAATTCAGATAGCTTTCGTTTCTGTTCTTCAACCCAGAGCCCGTACTCCATTTCAAATGCAGCAATTCCTATAAGTCCAACATTGGGCTTATTTAAATTGTAGAATTATGAAAATCACAGCTAATGTAATCTAGTTTCATTGAAAAATAAAAAGCATAGCTCATGTTAAATAGACACGCTATCTACAAAAGAAAGCATGAAAGAATGGAAAAAGGGGACACCTTCTCATGGATAAATTACATGAGTTGTGCCATAAGCCATATTTCCCAACTATATATTAGGAATAAATCACCAGGAAAGCAACTATAGACTAAGAAAATACAAGCACATGCTACTTGAATTTCAGATTATCCTTTCCCATTAACTCCAAAACACCATAATATTTTATCCTTGACATGTTTAGGCGGCTGTAACCTTGCATTTGCATTTGGATGAGAACTCCATGTTAGCATTTGTAAATAAGCCAGAAGCCTCCATTCACTCATGAAGACTGTTGTAATTACTGATACCCCTAATTATTTTAGCCGAACACACAAAACCCAATTATGTAATATTGCATCCCTCATTTATTTTCAAAATCATGGAGAGAACCCTAAACAATTTTAGGACTATACTAGACACCCTTAGTAAAATTCCATAATGTCAGGCCTGATGCCAATAGAGAGTGCAATTGTACATCTTAAACATTGGGTCTGTCAACTTATTGCTGTTACAACAGTAATGAGATTACAATACAACAGATGGAACCCAGCATACAGTGACATAAGATTTCAGAGACTAATTTAGAACTCTTATTAATTTATGTAATTATGTATAAATTTTTAATAATTAATAACTGGGATATATCATGCACACCTCCATTAACAGGGCAGGGTAGCCTGGATGATTAGCTTCTGATCCACCTCCAACAGAAAGACCCTGCAGAATGAGATTATGAGCCAAATGGAAGCGGACAAAGAAAAAAGGTAGAAGCTCCTGCTGTACCTGCTGTCTAGTTCTCTCAAGCTCTCTCTCCAATTGAATAAGCTTCAGCTGACTTGACTCTAGCTGCTGAACATAAGCCTGTAATATAGCAACTAAGATAATTACATATTTCATTCTGTAACATGGAAATGCAATTCATCCACTGATCTACCTTTTTCCGCAAACGGCTTTTCCTTGCAGCTTCACGGTTTTGAGCAAGCCGCCTTTGCACCTACAAGAATTTATGGAAATTTAAGCTTATAGCTGCAAACTTGAAACTATAGATACACTCGATCAAAAGAATTAACATAAAATAAGATCAAATTCATTCTAAGATATAGCACCAACACCAAATGTGGCTTTATTCAATGATGAAACACCACCACTCCATTCTCCTACTTACATAGAATGATTTTGCAAAGGTGCTTATTGATACACTGAAGGAAAGAAAGGCTCGTCCACCTTTATAAGAAGGCCAATAAATCATACCCTCAAAATGTTCACCTTAAATTTAATTATAGGACTGTAATTACAACTCCCAGTCGCACACATTATTGGGAGTTTCTTAACAGGCCATAATAAAGGTGATCACAAGAATCTCCAGAAAAACAGAAATCAACCTTGAGTTTAGGTGAATGGCAGCAAGATATAACTTTGTATACAGGGAAAGATTACAACTGATCTAGAGAAAAAGAAGAATTAACACATGAACAAGTCAATTCAATTGAGAAAAGGAAGGCCTTTCATGGTAAAAAGACCAGTTAACCAACTTATGATGAGAAAAACGGAATAAGGGGAAAAAGAAGAGAGAACAAAGAAAAAAAGGCACCAGATATATACCTTGTCGGTAATCCTACTTCCTTCTTGATCATATCTATGAGGAGTACCCAGCGTTCCATGTGATGTATCCTCTGACTTGAACATAAAAGATTAATTAAAAAGGAAAAATCCACGTAACTAAAAATATATAAACTAAACAAACCGATGGACAAGAGATTAAATAAAGTAGAAAAGAATATACAGCAGACAAGTCACCTGATTATCTGTCTGTACAAAGATAGATGGGGGCGTAACTCCAGTCCCACTCGGTCTAAAGCTTCACCCCACATTCCAATCTGGTGAATGGGATCATAAACGCCCATTCCTCCCGATGGTGCGAAGTGAGTGGATGGAGAATTCATGCCATTCATATCTCTCATGAAAGGAAGTCACCAGGCCACCTGATGAAATCACAAGGTATTGTACCATAAGTAAAGAAGCATTAGCAAGACTTCAAGCTGGACACGAAGAATTTTTAGTGTTTACAGACTGATATATTAAAGTTGCAACCTAAGTTCTGCCAGGATTCAAAAAAAGAGCAAGAAACAAAAAGAGAATCAAATGCTTCGTTTGTGGCAATGACAAAGAATGAAATGAACAGTACAGTCACTGTTATGAATAAGAAGGCAACAGTGGTTGAACAGTACAAATAAATCAGTGAAAACAATCAAGAACAAAAAACTGGTCTCAACATTTCCAACTCGGTATGACTATATGCCTATAACACAACAACAAGAAAGCAGTACAGCTATAATTCGACCAACTCACAGCTTTCCACCAAAACAGGTCTTGACAGAGAAAACAGCTGCTTTGGCGCACCAATCATCTCGCCTCTCCTCTATAACAGCTAAACTCAAGCTTTCTCCCAAGACTTGATGGGGGACTGATTTTTATCCCAGTAACCAATCAAAGCCAAGTGAGCTCATTACCAGTATAATTAAACTAAAACCATCTTCAAACACTATGTAACTGCACAGTTGATGGAACCCCACAAATTTGCAGAAAAGATTGCGAGTCCAAAGCACTTTATTTCGAAGCTACCCTAGTGTAAAGCAGAAAGTTTCTCCCATGAAACTACTTCCAATTTCTATGCCAACAATATTAACTAACTTTTCAAAAAGGTCAAACAGTAACCGACTTTCAGCAAAGCTTCCAAAATCAACAACGTTAAAAACCCTTCTGCAGAAATTTAATCACAAACAGCCTCCAAACGAAGAAAATTAACCCCACAACGAAATTCACCAAACTCAGGCCATAAAGTTCCTCCTCCACATAATCTTCTTATCAATACACAACTCACTTACAGCTAACACCAACTGAAACAACGGTAAAACCGTAACCTCAATAAAATCAAAACCTTAATCATTAAAATTACAACCAAGTAATCAAATTAAAGCACATACTCCCCTTTTGCATTAATCAATCAATAAATTCAATCAACAGTCATTCAGTAATCTCTTTCTTTCTTCAATCAAAACATCACTTGACCAAAAAATAAATAAATAAATTCGACCAAGCCAACACTAAAGTTCCTTTTTTTTTTTTTTTCTCTTCCAATTTAAACTAAAATCAAACTTATTGGTAGCTGAAACTTACTCGAAATTCGAAAAAAATCTCAACCCTTCAATTCAAAACCTTAAAGTTGATGATCATCATCCTGTGCAGATAGAATCAAATGTCCGCACGCAAACCCCAAAAGAAGAAGACTCTCTAATTAAGATATTGCCACTACGATTATTATATTAACAGAAGTATAGAATTGATGACTAATCAACAAACAAATACATGCATATAATACTACACCAAAATGTTCCATGATGTAATATAATACATCATGTTAACATTACAATATTAGTGTAGACTTTGGTCATGCTAGATTTGAATATAAATAAGTACGGTTGGACATAATTGGACCAGCTCATCTGAAGCACGTAAACAAATATTATATTATATAATTAAGCCTAAGTGACAATCCAAACTTTATCTGTTAGTTAGAGTTTAAAAATGTTAATTTATATCTATAAATTTTTATCGTCATAATTATAAAACAGTAAAATTCGAACAGTTAATTATAATATTTTGATTAAGATATGAATATTTAATTATAAAAACATAATTGATAATTTTATGTTTTCAATAATTAATTGTAAAAATAAACAACATCAACTTTGGTAACCAAACTTTATATAATAATTCAATTACATTTGACTTTTAATCTAATCAATTTAATAACCATTCATTCAAACATTTCTAAATTGTTTTTACTACTTTATTATTATCATTTTATTGTTTGTTGATATATCCTACTAGACCCAATACCAATGACATAGATTGACATTGAGGTCCCTAAAGCCCATGAAGTGACTTGTGCCGAGGCTGAGGTTATAGCCTAAAGACATCCTTTTCCGTCGATACAGACAAAGGCCCAACCTAAGATCTTCCTCTTTCGAGCTCATCCCTCATAAGAACATAGCTTTGGTCGCTCATATCTTCATAGAGATACTCTAATCCCCTTGTTTCTCGCTATCTCCACAAAATACTTTAGATCTCTGGCTCCACATATATTCTTAGCGGTGGTTCAAAGAGAACTTTCTACCTGCTTGACCACTTGCCTCGTATGATCATCTTATTATGATCTTAGGTCCATGTCAGCTACCAACAAGAGGGTCCCCATTAGAAAATACTCAATGGATCTTCATTTAGGTATAACTATTGCCTATAAATAAGACTTGATACCACGTGGCAAATGATCCAATATTTTTTATAGGTAATACCATTCTCACCATTAATGTGATCTCACTTTGCACACATGTTTTTAATACTTATTATTGATTTAAGTATTAAAATGATCATGTAGGACTATCTTAGCGCATCACTAACCATTTCTTTTGGTTGAAGGTCCTTGGACTTACAACTAGCAATTTTCTACCTGCAACAGGTATTAAACTCTAAAGTAATCAATTCAACACCTAATTAAAATTTTTTGTAGCTATTTTTATTATATCTTAACATTATTTACTCTGTTTACTGATATAGAAGAGACAACTTATCATCGAATTTTTATTATTTCTCATAATATCATCGAGCATTGTTGGGTAGTCTCCTCTACATCAAGTAACAGAGCAAACAGTGTCAATAAGATTATAAAAGTAGTCGTGAAAATTTTGTCTACATGGTTATTTTTACTGCTTATTCAACACCATTTAGTTCGATATTAAATTTACTATTTTAGAATTTAGGACACAAATTAAATTTTTGTGAGAAGTATTCTTACCAAATTTAACAATTTTCTAATGAAAATAAAAAGAAAATGTTAACGCATACCTAATTATAAATATATATGTATGGGATTTTGGTAAACGAGATCCTACATAATTTATTATTATTATTATAGTAAGGAATTTAACAATTTTCTAACAGTGCTGTCTAGCGTTTGTGTTTCCGTGTTCCGCTTGTGTGCGTGTGCGTTGTAATGCTACAGAGTCAAAGAATATAGATAAACACGAACTTATACATATGTTTCCACTATCGATAATGTCCGCACTAGGTGGACCAATCCCTGAAACGGTCCTTCCATGCTCTCTCAGCTTAACCTGCGCACACCCCGCACCCCACGTGCGTCGTCCTGACGTCACGCGCCTTGGCTATAAGCTTATGATTGGGAGGGGATCGACGGTGGATATTAGATTTGGGCAGAAGAGGGTCGCGGAAGGTCGAGATTTAGGGATTGATGTTCGGGGATGGAGCGCACGCGCTGGAAAATAGCGTGACAAGAGGGGTGATGTGTCGACGTCATCGCTGAATGAATCAGCTCAATGCACGTACTCGAGCCATTCCATATGTCTGGTTTCCACTCTTTTGAAATTTTCATTTAATTAAATTTTATAAATAAATAATGAAACGGTTAAATTTACCAAAAAAACCATAGAAACCCTTAATGAGATAGGATCCAGAGGGTATTAATGTTCTTATGTTTCGATCAATGTAATCAGACCTAGATTAATTTATAAGGTTCGATCTAGTTAAATATGATCTATTTTTGAAAATGATTGTCATTCTACTTCATTTAACATTTTTTTTCGATTAATCCTAGATTGTTTAACATGTTTTGATCAAATCTAAGAATGAATTTGACAATACTAGTTTGGACGATGATAAGTAAATATTAATATTTTTTAATAAATGATTGCAACAGTACAATAAGAAAAATGTGGACTAGATAAAATATAATCATCATTATTTTTTAAATAAAGAAAAAGATGAAGAATGAATTTAGGGTAAGTGTGCAACTTGGGCGGTGCGTAGACCATGGAGGTTGGCACTATGTATTTCCAAATTTGAGAAAAAGACATCAACTTTGTAAAATTATATGATGTTAGTGGGAATCCATCCACACAACCCACAAATTCTAACGTTTCTGTTCATGAAGGGATGTTTTATCAACAACCACAAGATTACCCACCTTGTATGGGTAAATTTAATTTTATCAAATCTTAAAAAGTCAAATACATAAATCATAAGAACATAATAATAAATAAAAACAGAAAAAAAAAAACGAGAATATGCCTGAAGATTCAGTTGATAATGTCTCCACTATGGTATGGGTTTTATATTTTTCTTAGCCCAATGCAAACCTTTTGAGAGATAGTGTTGTTATTTCAAAATTAGTGTTATGAGTTTTGTTGTGGAGAAAATAACTAACGATATTTACTGCTCGTTTACTTCGCTGAATGAATAAAGCCGTAATAGAATTTCTATTACGGAGGAATGGAATAGAATTGTAATAGGATTTTTCTTTATTAATTTTTTATTTAAATGATGGTATTTTGAAAAAAAGACAATTTTAGCGTTGAATTGGTATTCATCAGTTTGAATAAAGAATGGCTATTCAATATTTTATATGGTAGGGATTCATTATAAAATCGCTATTCTGTGAGCTAAACAGCGTAATAGTTATTTATAAGGAATAATGTTATAATAGAATTGTAATCACAGTAAAGTGAACGAGTAGTTAATGAATGGAACGTACCAACTAGACGGTAGATGAATTTTTTTTCCAAAAAAAATAATAGTTGGATAAAATGAAAATATAAAATATGAACCATTGAATTAGTGTCTTTTTTTCTCTTCAATATTATATTATCACCAATTTCTGTAGTCTCTTAAATAGAGTTGTTGCCTTTGTAAAATTAAAAAAAAAAAATTATGTACATTTTCAAAGCTTCAATATAAATATAGATAATTATTTTTTATCAACTCATATAATCAATGCACTCTTAGATATTATTGATATAAATGACTTCGGATCTGTTTGGATTGTCTGATTTTCATTTGCATCTTATCTATATTTTATTTATATTTGGTCCGTTTGATTTGCTTATAAGTAAAAATATTTGTTTTTTATCTGTATCTAGTTTTTGACAAACAATTATCGGTATTACCAATCTTAACCTCAATATTCGGATTCGTGTCTAAAAACCAATTCCCTCCGATTCCTTCATTATACTCCCATTATCAATATATTAGGAATAAAGGGAAGAAATATGTGGAAAAATGAAGTAACAGAAGAGAAAAAATACTTATTTAAATGGGAACCAAATATAAATAAATAATTCTAAATGAAAAGTCCATTAAATATTCTTTCAAACTTGTTAAAATACTAAAATATTTTTAAAATTTTAAAATGCCTTTTTATTACAAAGGTTACTTAGTCATTTTATTCGCTTTTCTTTCATATTTTTTCTTCTTTTAGGCCTATGGAAAAATTTCTCTTGAAAATTCATTTCCTATATTTTCCCATGCCTGAAACATCGAGAAATAATTGTTCTTTTTCCAATTCCTTCCCCTTACTTTCTTTTCCTCAATATAAATATAGAGCAAAGGTAAATATACTTGATATTTGAATTGCATATTTAATTTTATAAATAAAAAGAAATCATTGAAGGAAAAAAAGCTTATTTGAGTAGTATAGAAATGGATAATTTAACATTAGGAAATATAATCCAATGAACCATCAATAAAAACTTTAAACCCAATACTAATTATAAATTGGACTTGAAAATGCAATTCTTTTACATTCTAATTCGGTTCAAAAAAGTTCTTGTCATTTTGTTTAAATATTAAAGTCAAACTAAACCGAACTGCTTCAACCTAAATTATACAACAGAAAGGATAAATTATGTTGGAAGGTATTAACGTTTGAAGGTAAATTCATTTAAGGTATAAATGTTTATAGTAGTTAAAAAAAGATATCAATATTTTATAACCTGATTCAAATAAGGTATGCTAATCAGTCAGCTACTAACTCCGTCTAACATCGTCCAACACCATTCGTTATGTTCAAACTCGCCTAATGTTGTCAGGACTGGATCTTATCCTTCCTAAGGACTCTCTTTCTCTCTCTCTCTCTCTCTCTACCTTTCTCTCTCTATGGACCTCACACTCTCTCTTACCAAGTGAGCCAACTCAGATAGTGGCTCATACGATGGATCTAGCCAAACTCCCAAAGATCTAGGCTTTGATTTGTCCATGCCAGGGTAGCAAGTGATGGAGATGGTGTTCTATGGAGCAAAGCTAGGAAGTATTGTAATAGCTGCCATATCAAACTATATATGAAATATTTTAGCCAAAAAATATATATGTGTGTGTACAATGTAACTACATAAAAACAATTTAAGGAAATAAAAAAATTAGTAAGTTTTTGGGGGTATAAGTAAAAAGCTAGATTTATCAACAGAATTTTGAAAGCAAAAGAGAAAGGATTAAAAGCAAATAAAAATCTAGTGATTTAGATAGGAAAAACAAGAATTAAGGTTACAATTTATATTTTCCAAACCAAACAAAAAAAAAAAACAAAAAGAATGGACAAATTTTAAACTTTAGTTGTTGTCAAAGAAAGGAAATTGAATTTCACAACAGTTCCCACCACAAAAAGGAGGTTGTTTTGATGAATCCAGTTACACCTGTAATTAACCAAAATGTGGTTAAATGACTCATGCTTGAATTGATCCACATGTTTTTTAGATTCAGTTGGTTGTCTCTTGTTGTAAATTTTAGCGAGAGGTTAGAGAGAGAGACAAAAAGAAGATGGTTTAGTAACTAACAACATTAGACGGAGTTGGAACATAACTAACGTGTTAGATAAAATTAGTAACTGACCATTTAGCTTATCTTATTTGACTTGTATTGTAAAACATTGATACATCTTTTTAACTATTATAAATGTTAACACTTTAAATAAACTTATCACTAATGAGAATGAAATAAAATTATGATTCTACCTTTTCAAGAGCGGAATCGAATTTCTCTCAAAACTAGAATAGTCAATTTCTAAGAATTGTGAATTCTACTTTTAAAAATGCATCCAAACATAGGAATGTGAATAAAACCAGAAATTGTGACTCTATTTCGATTTTATTCCTACATATCAAACGTGACATAATAATCTAACTTTATCAACAATCTATCCCCTATCGTTGTAGCAACAAACTCAACATTTTGAAAGTGTACAATCATATGAATGATCTAGAAGAGAATTTATAGGGTAATGTTAAGTAATAAGTTAAGCTTGTTCGTAGCAAATGCTAGGCTTTTTTTTAATAGTCTATTTGTTATTATTTCTTGATTTTAAAAATTTACATCAGATTGTACAAGTAAAAACAAAAAAAAATTATTGTCGCCAAAATAATTATTGTGTTTTAGATATGTTCCTAACCGAACCAAATCTTATAGAATTCGAAACCGTTAAGTTTATCCAAATATGACTATTTTAAATATATAAAGATTCAATTTGATTGCTAAATAGGACGATATATAAACACTCTTAATAAGAGCAAAAAGTGGACAACCTTTTAGCCTATCTATTTTTAGTTGTACCCTTATTAAATAAATGACACATAAGAAATTATAACAGTATGTAGAAGTGTTTTCTTATATGTAGCACCTTCAATGAAGGAAGGTGGTAAAATAGATGGATTGGGATTTGCATTTTTTTTCCAAACAGAGGTGACTAATTTTGATTTTCATTATTTTATGCCTAATGTTGACTTAGATTTAATTATTTGAATTAAGATGGCATGGTTTACAAAGTCAAACCCATTTACACAATGGGATAATCAATTAAGAATTAATATGGTGGGTTTGGAGTAAAGATCATTGAAATTATCTTGCTTATATCCAATCTTTCTAACATGGTGCGTTTGGAGTAAAGATCGTTGAAATTATCTCGTTTATATCCAATCTTTCTTAACAAGCTCACGTAGTACACGTAAAGCGCTTAATAGATTTAAGTTCATAAGAGAATCCACTTTGATGTCTACTTAAAAAGGACTCATTCCAATCGTTGGTTGTCCACTTAATCTAACAGACGGTATGTAAATAGACTATATAAATACCGTAGTCCATCTTTATTTGAAAATGATTGAAAATCTTGAGAAAATATTGTTGTGTTGTGAGATTTTCATCTCCAAAATCAATCACTTGATGCAATAAAAAATGCATATCATTTTATGATACTTAATGAGATATAATGCTCTTTTAACTTTCTCATATATCATGTATGTTTTAGGCCTATTGAGATCACTTGCTATTTTTCTTTATACACTTCACTTCCAATCATCATGTATGTGTTATTTTTCCAAGTTGTATAGCAAGATAATAACACAGTACGCATGTCATTATTATAATCTAATTTTAGCATCTATACTGTTTAATAAACAGTAGTAAAAAAGACGGAAGTTTATTCGTCATCTGCCGACATTATCAAACAGATGTCAATATATGGAAAATTCCTTCTTTATACGTTTTATCCTGTCCAGTTTCAGTTCATTCTTTGAATTTGGATGTACAAAAAGTAGCTTTATCATCCTCATTATCTTTTGATCAAAAAAAAAAAAAACTCATTATCTAAGGTTGAGTAATTTATGGTAAGGGTGTTGATTGGCTCATGCCTAGCCTATTAGACTTCAAATTTGTTTGGAGGTTTTTCTGATGCCGGCAACCAATAGCAAATTTTTTTTGTTATCTTGGTTTTCTTTTTTCATATTTTAAAGGGTTATTGCGGCTAGATTTTGAACGCCCACAATAAATAAATAAACAAATGAGTAAAGGTAAATAAGTTTCTAATCTATCTAATTTTTTATCACACATTCTATTAAGGGATGATATATGAGAGTATAAAACTGCATGTGATACTGTATGTAGAATCGCTATGGTACTGCTGTATATCCTTAATAAAAAATATTGCTAAAGATATTCAATCAAACAGATTATAAATAAAAGGAAAAAAAAAACAAAAAACAAAAAGGAAATGAAAGTTGGAGTTTGTGGTGTGGGATACAAGCAATTTATGGCAAGTGGAGAAAGACATAGTGGACAGTGAGATGTAAAGAATATCTTAATCAGAAAGTCTAGGTTTGACGTCTGGACTCACGGCCCAGATCTCAGGATTTAACACAGACGTGCACTTTTGCCCATCCCTTTCCAAGCCGGTCTTAATTCTAGTAGTAGCAACACCATATTTTATATATTCTTCTTCTTCCTCCTCTTCTTTTTGCCATGTTTTATGTAATCTTCATTGCGTTATATTTACCACTAAATTTTAATTTATTAGTAAATTTCCCAAAATTTCTTGCTATTGTTATGACGTGCTTTTTCTAACTAGATCAAGTTTTAATAAATTATTTCCTATGATCTTTTCCTGTGATCTAATTTACACTAGGAAAGTGCACCTATCAATTGTAGTATAGGAATGGATTACAGGATCGTATTCCTTGAGGTCGTCGGCAAGTACTATTACTCACCCTCTTACTTATTATCTAGCAGAATAAATTTAGATCAAGATTTAATATTAATTTACTTAAATAATTTTCAACTAAAACTATACCATAACATGCATAAATTTAAATTAACTAATAACAATTCAGACTCGCTTTACCAATTAGATAACATGTACTACAAATCATTCCTAACTGCAGGATTCCTATTTACTAGTTCAATAACTCTCTCGAGTCTATTGAACCCTAATTCTAGTCTTATCTACTGGAATCTCTTCCTAGTTAATAGCCGACTAAAATTGCTTTAGAAATATGATCCCAATGGTAATTATTTAATTATATGCCAAAAATTCCACGACCCTATCTCTAGGCATCATGGGAAATCTTTCTCTATAATGTAGATCTATTCCACGGCTAGATTTCTCAATCGCATCCCGTAAAAATCTTATCTAATCCTAATCGTGCACTACTTAGAATTAGAATAAATTAATATACTAAAGAGATTAAGAATTCATACAACATTTAGATATATAATTCATTGAAATACATGTACCCTATGGCTACACGAATCCTAATAATTACTCATACATAATACAATAAGAAAACAGAACAATAGATATAAAATAGAAAGGAAACATAATAATACTCCCTTATTCATGATACAAATGTCTGAACACTTCCACAACCAAATACAAGTATATATGTATGTATATTTATATATATATATGTCTATATATAGATCCCTGTATATCTATGAATAATGTATGTCTATCTCTATCTATTTTCTGTCTCTTTCGATGGATGTCTTCTCCTTCTCTTTTATAATCTTAGATTTTCGTGAAGCAGTACAACACTTGGATGAATAATTGTACCTTTTAGCCAACCAATACAATAATTGGATGAATAGTTGTACCTTTTGTCGAACCAATACAACACTTGGATGAATAGTTGTACCTTTTGCTAAACAAATACAACACTTGGATGAATAGTTGTACATTTTAGCCAACCAATACAACAATTGGATGAATAGTTGTACCTTTTGGCTAACCAATACAACATTTGGATGAATAGTTGTATCTTTTATCCAACTAATGTGTCACTTAAATGAAAGAAAATCAAAGACGTCGTTGGGCAAAAAACTCAATCACGGGCAACCAAAACGGCGTGATTTGTGTTGTTCTTCATTTTCCTTCGAATCATGGACGACCAAGAGGGCGTTATTCTCCCTGTTCTTTGTTTTTCTCCAAATCACCAGCCTTTTGCACAGGTGACCAAAGAGGGGGGAAGGTGTGTGATTCTTGCTATGGGCAAATTTTCTCCTTCATATCTTCATATCACGGTCGACTAAAGGGGGGTGATTGCTTTTGATATGCATTTATCTTCTTCACGGGCGACCAAGGGGCCGTGATCCTTGCTGTAGATGATGTTTTGAGTCCATTTTGCTCCAATTTGCTCCAAAGTGTGTTTTATGATTAAAAGTTATCTAAATTGAAAATATTATTGATTTAAGTATCAATTCTTAAATAAAATATAACTTAAGACCGAATTTTACTTAAACAATAATTAATATCATGGATAATTCATATCTATCATGTTAATTTTTATTAATAACATTAGATTTTATCTATTGTTTGGTTTACTTTTGTTAAATCAAACCAGCTTAATAATAATAACAACTACAACAACAACAATAATAAGTTATTATGAGATATAAAGTCTAAACAAAATTATCTAATACTTTAATATATCATATTAAATATGAAATTTATAATTTTATGATTGACTAAATTAATAAATACCGATTTACATGGTTTCGAGGTTATATGGGCTGCTCATTACCCATTTCCTTATCCCATCATCAAAGGGAAAAGAGAAAAGGGAAAGTACAGCTTTTGGTACCTGAACTTTAGTGAAAAATTCAATTAGGTGCTTGAATTTTCAAAAGTTCAATATCATACCTAATTAAAGTTTTCGTGGTCCAAAACAATACCTAAATTAACTCTATCCATTCTATCATCCCACATGGCTCCTTGCACCAATAGTTTCTTGACATGTGTCCGTCTATTAAACAATCATAAAAAAGATGACCATTTGATAATCTAACCCTGGTTTATATCATCTGATTAACACATTGAAACCCTAAATGTTCTTATCGCAGCCTCTATTTGAGAAAGCCACTATAATCCGATGTAAGAAAGATCCCCATCCATCCAAACATAACCACAACAAGAGAAATCCCCATCTTAATGCGAACCAAAAAAAAAAAAAAAGGAAATCCATACTGTAGAATGCAACATTGTAATTACATAAGCATAAGATTTGAAATACTAAATCATCGGTAAGTCTTTTAGTTCCTCAATGGGCTCATCACACTGATCATCTTACATGAGCTACGGTTTGGTCTTTTGCAATTTTGGATTGAAAGCATGTATTTTTATTTTGTTGATGTTGTTGCAGTTGCTATTTGTAATTTTTCAATAGATATAGCTTAGTTTGATTGCTCTATATGCTTTTGTAACGATCACAAGAGCAGCAACAAGGAACCATGGCAGCTAAGCAGAAGCCTCACATTAGATTCACTACCAGCTAACGTGAAGGAGCAAAAAAATGAAGACAACCATATCTCAGTAGAACAATTCCATTCAGCATGCTGGTCATGACAAGCCAATATCCCTTTAAGGTTAGGCTCGATTTGCTTATTAAATCATATATGTTCTCATGATCAACTAGTTGATCAAGTGGGATTATATATGCAATGGAAAAAGACACTACCATAGTATCTTGGTTTGCTTGTTGACAAGGATGATGATGTGCAAAAGGGCAAGTAGTGAAGCATCAAGACTTAAGCATAACTACCTAATATGTGCAATTTAGGATTAATTTTTCATCTTGACTAGATTTCCTTATCAGGATCTTGAAATTCCCTTTGTTATCCTTTCTTATCTCTAATGTATAGTAGTATTTTTTATATGCAATAAACCAACTCTTGTTTTGATTATGACGGGTCATTTTTTCTAGCTTTCCAATTATTGAATGAGAATTGGGTTTGTTGGGACATATGTTTGTTGGAATCTACATCCAAATGGTTCTAGCTCTTTATTCTTCCTTCTGCATTTAAGGAAAGTTTCTAGAGAATGAGCAGACATTCACTTTGTGAAGTTGAATTAACATTTATATGAGTTTATAATCAAATTACTGATATTTCTCCCCTTTAGGATTTCACTGTGCTCTACTTTACTCTCTATGCATTCTGTTCCTCTTAATTTCTTTATTCCTTTCTATATAATGTTGTGTTAGTTAAGGTAAATGTTGATGATGACCCTTTATCCCACGCTTTTTTATATAAACTAGGGTTAGGTTATCAAATGGTCTTCTTTTTTATGATTCTTTAATGGAAGACCACATGTCATGCAGTTGTTGGTGCAAGGAGCCACGTAGGATGATGGAATGGACGAAGTAAATTTAGGTACTAATTTAGACCATGAAAACTTTAATCAAGTATGAAATTGAACTTTTGAAAGTTCAGGTACCAAAAGTGGCATTTTCCTAAAGAGAAAATGACTAAATCTCTAAAGACTTATGCTTTTGCATTTACTTTTGTTTAACTATATTCTAATTTTGCACATGTATTATACGATTTAAGGATTTGATGTTTCATCAGTCTCAATAAGGAAAATAGACAGACTTGTGTTTAATGATACTCTTGATTCCCTCGATTTTATGGATACAGATTTTGATATTTGTGTAAATTGTTTAAAAGGAAAACAAACAAATGTGAATAGATACCTAACATGACATTGCTCAAGAAGTAGGTCCATGACAAGGCAAATAAATGACCCATTCTATAACAACAAATTCCATGCCCTCAAGAACCAACTTCGTTAAAGAAATCTACTAGAGAAAGGAGAGGTGCAATTCTATATGATTATGATGTATCTCTTTAAGAAGATGAGAATGACACTAGAATGATGGAAGTAAATCCAATCAACTTTTTGTCAAGTCATGAAAAGTTCTAATTCTCAGAAGAGGGATAAATTTCATGAATGAAGGGATAAAGTCCATGAACAATCATGATTCATGATATGTGGGAACTTGTATTGTTGCCTAAAAGTGCAAAATCCATTCCTTGTAAACGGATATTAATATGTGATTAGGCAAGCGCACCTATCACTAGGTATAGTATAGCCAACGTGATTAAGTGTTGTGCAATAGGGAAACTAAAGCAATTACTATTAAGAAGCTTCGATGATCTCATATCTAGTCAATTATCTAACCATTAAAGAAATAAAGTAATTGGAATATTACTTATTTTAGTGATTCGATCATGGTTAGGTATGGTGTAAGCTATTGAATAGTGACTAGACCGGTCTGGTTTAAATTAATGATGGAGCCATATAATTTCATTTCCTATTAATCACCTTTTATTTATTAATTATCTCACCTAAATAAGTAAAATTATTTTGTTACGATTCTTTTTAATTATATTTAATATCTATTTTCTAATCATACCTAACTGTTGAGAATAACCACTAAAATTATCTATCATATTCAATTTATTTCTTCTCATTATTCTCTACTATTGAAATTCCTACTGTAGATCATAGTAAAAATCACTTGGATCCACAACCATTAATATTTTATTAACTAATTGGAATTTTCCTAATTAATTAAGTTAGATTATATTGCTTCAATCAATTAACATACTCTCTTTATTAATTCTTTCCCCAGTCTATGAATTTCTCTATTAAGGTTTACCTTAATCTAGCAAAATTATGCTATCCATACTTAAGATTGAACGCAACTTGATCTAATTATACATATGAAATACTATCTATTATATATAATGTCTAACCTTGTTTACTTTTGCGCACCATTAAAAAAACAAGTAAATAAGCATACATGTTTAGATATTAAAATAATGATATTATTTTAATTAAATCATAGCATTCTTAATCACATAATTGCTTTGGGCTATCACACTTGGATATTTATTAATTACTCACTCCTAATCATTAATAACATAATATTAATAACTATATTCATAGCAAAAACAATAATAAAGAAGAAAGAGAATATACAAAATAATAAACTCAATATATTAATTTCCAATAAATCCAATAACTCTACCAATCAAATATAGATATCTTTTGCTAAATATCACTCTCTTTTTATTTTGAAATGTTGCTTTTATTTTTTTCTCTTTCTGCCTCTTAACTCCTTAAAATCTCTTATGAGGTACACTTTTTACAAGGAGCCCTAGAAATACTATTTTTTAGATGATAAAAATTACATATAATATATCAAATTGAATAATTACAAAAAAGTACACTACTAGGAACACGACTGCGCTTCAACCCTTATTCACTATGAAAAATCTTATTTTAATTTATCTTTAAGGATTTTTTATAATTCTTCCAATCATTCTCTTTCATCCTACAACAACTTGCTCCTTCTTATAAATCTTCCAAGGCATGCAGTTAAATTATTCTTCCAAATCTTCAATAATAATAAACCTTCTTTCACATCTTCTTTTAAGAATCTTTGAGACAAAATAATTACCAAATAAATAATAATAACTATTATTCCACTAAAAAAATATAAAAAAATGCAAAATGTCATGTATAATATATACATGAAAATAACTCATTGAATATGTAAAACCAAAAAAGGATTGAAAGGCAATATAGAAAGGTACAAGTCACGTTTCCCATACAAGGGCTTTACATAAAAAGAAAGCATTGATTCTAAAGGGCTTTTTCTTTGGGTTCTTCAAAAGATTCTTTATAAATTACATGACACTTGTAGTGTATTTTGGTCTTGAGTTTCATCAAATGGATGTAAAGATAGCATTTCTCAATGGTGACATTGATGAAACTAGCAATATAGTGCAACAAAATGACTTTGAATAAGGACATTCAAAGCATACATTGTTGGAAAAAAAAAAAAAAAGAATCCATCTATGGACTCAAGGAGGTATCTCACCAATGGTATCACAAATTCCATGAAATCATTGCTTGGTTTGGTTTTGAGATGAATGCTATTAATGATTTTGTATACCATAAACTTCACGGGAGCAAGTTTATTTTTCTAATATTGTATGTAGATGGCATACTTCTCATCACTAGCGATATGAGCCTACTATATGTAACTAAGAAACTTTTATAGAGGAATTTTTTAAATGAAAGATCTTGGTGAAGCCTCTTTTGTATTAAAAGTTCAAATACATTAGAATTGTTCATGATATATTCTTGGATTGTTTGAAAAGAGTTACGTTGAGAAAGTGCTCAAAAGGTTTGGCATATGGAGATGTAAATCAAGAGATACCCTTGGAATTATTGGTATCTCACTTTAAGAGCTTGCATTTGGGTTCGAAGAGATGACTCTTCTCATTTACCTCACAAAAATGAAAATACGAATATAATCTATTAAAGTTATCTAGTATATTGTATTGAAATATTTCTAAAGAAGATTCATTCAGTGGATTTTTAGAGCATTCTAAGGCTCGTTTAGCTTATAATTCGTTAAGGTTCTGTGTTTGTAAATGGAATGACTGCATATAGTTAGAAGCATAGTAAAGAAGCCTACAAATAATTGGTGCTCTCCAATGGCGCTTCAAACTTGAATTGTAGCTATTGAGGACAAGTTAAAAAAGCATGCGCAAGCCTCCCAACAAACTTTTTTTCTAAAGAATTAAATAAGAAATTCAAGCAATGATGCAATAAATGCATATTTGTCATGTTCATGCTAATGGTATTCATATTTTTACTTCACAACTGAAGAATTACCACAAAAGTCACCGTTGTAGCAAGGAAGCTTGCTAGCTCTACTTCTAATAGCTAACTACTTTTATAACTACTCAACTTCCATATATTTAAACATTTAAAAATTGTATGTTGTATGAAATAAATAGTGTAAAGTCAATAAGTAGAAGATGTTCACAATTTATTTGTCATTTAAATAGTATTGTATCCAATGTGTGTGCTTTTAATTTTTAGGGATTTTGGATCATTATTTTGTTCTTTGTTTATAAATACCAACTTATTGCAACTTGGACTGACAAATGAGTTGAGTTAAGCTGAGTTTTTTAAAACGCAAATTTGGAAGTCTTAAACTTAGAACATTTAAATGAAAATGCTTCATTTTGAATTATTTATAAATCAAGCTTGAACAAGCCGAACTTAAGTAACTCACAATTAGCTAAATTTGTGTTACATCCAAAAAATTAAATATATAAAATGAATAAACATATAGATAAATAGACGATTGAACGATGAATAAAACTTACGTTATGTGTACACATGTGTAGTTTTTTGTTTTAATTACATATAGAATATATAATACAAAACTCACAAGCTTGCTCATGAGTTTAATCAAATCTACATAAAAGTCTCATGAGTCTACTCACGAGCATTAACAAGTTTGCTTATGAGTTTACACAAGGTGGCATACAGCTCGTAAGCCTGGGAAGAAGCTCAAACTTATCTTTTTTAGATAAACAAATGTTATTTTAAGTTTGAGCTCAATTTGTTTATTGATCTAGTTTAAGCTGCTTAAGTGAATTTAGAATAAATATATAAATAAAAATAAATAAAACTCAAGTTATGTGTATATATATGTAGTTATTTGTTTTATAAAACTAATGATTATGCTTACTAGTCTAAATGAGTCCATTTGTGAGCATTAACAAGTTTGCTTGTGAGTTTAAATGAGGTAGCTCTCAAGTCTGGAAAGGAGCTCAAGCTTGGTTTGTTGAGATAAACAAATTTTATTTTGAACTTGAGCTTGGTTTGTTTATTGATCAAGGTTGAGATGAGCCGAACTAAGCTTTAATTGACTAAGTTTAAAATAAATATACAAATAATTAGATGAATGAATAATATATAAAACTTATATTATTTTTATATTTATGAAGTTTTTTGTTTTCAATATATATGAAACATACAATATAAAACTCACGAGGTTGCTCATGATTCTAAACATAAATACTCATGAGCATTGATGAGTTTGCTTGCAAGCTTAGATGAGGTGACCCACTAGCTCAAAAAGGAGCTCAAACTTGACATGTTTAGATAAACAAATTTCATTTTGAGCTTAAGCTCAATTTTCTTACTAATCGAGCTTAAGATGAGCTGAACCAAACTTTAAGCAACCAAATTTAAATAGCTCTTGTTTGTATTCTTACTTGCGACCACTTATTTGACTAACATGGATATCAAGAAAATAATTTTAAAAATTATACATTTTTTAAGACATATCTAGGATATTTAGGAAAAAAGTTAGGATAGACACTAAATAATAGATAGAAATACTACTAAGTATTGCTATTGACAACCATAATATAAACTTTAAATGAGTATAAATTAAACATCTAAAAATTGATATGTCGTTAATAAGCTTAAATGTCAAATTTGGTCTCTAAACTTTGCATGAAAAAATTAGAACATATTTTATCTTCTTGCCTTTTTTTCAATATTCTTCCCATTTTCACTCCAATACATCTTTAAACCCCTTTTATATTATCAATCCACATCTCAACACTAAGTTACACACAAATTTACCCATCTTATTCCAACAAAACAATCTCTCATAATATTAAACATATATAAAATTCATATTACCTTCTCATGACTTCTAATTTTTCTTTCTCAAATTTCCTAAATCCCAATTTCTTTGATGCTCTTTAAAAATTCTCTCAAAAATCATTATTTATTTTGTAAAGTATTTTTATGAATGTTGAAATACCAAGATCCCATCACCGTAAGAGTTTATCTTTTCGGAAATGGTAGGAAAATAAAAAGGAACATCACTTACCACTGCATTTCCATTGTGATTCTTTAAGATATGAGAGGTTTTTTTTCTTTTCTTTTTTTCTTTCCCTTTTTTGTTGATGGGGAAGTTGAAACTATAGAATTAAGGCGAAGGAGATTTGAAGGCAAATTATTTCCAGGAGTTTTTTTAATATATTATTTCAACTGTATCATTTAAAATTTTGTAGTGGAACAAAATTGTCCATACTTTACTATTAAACTTATATTTCTATCCCTCTTTATAATTATATTTACTTTTAGCTTATTTTATTCTTTTTCCTTAAAAGAACTTTGGCTCTTGAAAGTTCCTGAATCATTACAAAACATTTTAATTCGCTTTCATTTATTCTCCCAAATTCCCATGTATACATCTTTTGAGTTGTTGGTTCAAGTCTTAAAGTAATAAGGTATACTTAAAAGCTGACTGTTGTAAAACTCCTAATTTTTTCACAATCTAAATATGATAATTATCAATAATATAGCATGAATTTTGAGAAGCTTTGACAAAAAGTTGCAAAAATCACTCTCGATTTTTCATGATTAAAGTGTGAACAATTTGACTATAGTTTGGAGATAAGAATCCTTACCAATAAAATTTCAAGACGCAAAATATAACTTCCATAACCTTAGATAATCGGCGATTAATAATAAATCGATTGTTTCGAATTCAAAAAAAACTTAAAAGATTAAATACACAATACCATCTTTACCTAAAGAGAAGTTTAAGGACTACAAGTAGGAAGTCACGAGGATGCAGTGGTCATATGAAGGACAAATGTTGTCAATCTAGAAGAAAGTAATCCAAGCCCTTAATTGGATCTCAATTGAATAAATTAATGAGTAGATGAAAGTTGGAGAGCAATGAATTTTACTCATGAATAGAAAGTAAGATGTCGTGAATAAATTTATTCATGCTACAAAGATTAAGGTATAATCGTTTGATTAAGAGGAAGATATCAAGTTGGTAAAATATTAATTATTCTTGGAATTAGGTTCACAATTAAAGAGATGACAACGGGATTACCTTGAGCTGATTAGTAGATATTACGTTTGAGATTGACGTCCAATTAGCTGTTATCATAGATGAAAATTTGATTATGTAACGATTTTGGGAATAAGCAAAGAAGTATAAGAAACCGATCATCTTATGATTACATGTGATTAAAGTAACTTAATTGGAGAAAATTATCGAATAAGGTGATAAACAATTCATCCATAGTGGAGAAATCGGATAAATTATACCAGGCTTCAAGCCATATTGTCACTTAGAAGTTATTAAGATTAAAGTGAAATACTAAATTGTTGATCATTAGATTTTGATAAGCATAGTTAGATTAGCAGTTGCCATTGGAAATGATTGATTGGTAAATGAAAGATACCATGTCTATTTAGAAACATCGAAGCTATGATCTTAGTAATAGAAGTGAGAAGTCGTTGAATTAACAATGAAAAGAAAAGTTAAGATAAAGGATAGAGAAAACCATTGGAAGCCTCAGTTACCAACTAAGAGGGTCATTGAAAGTGATGAATAAAATTAAACCACAAAACCAAAAGTTCATAAAGTTCGGACCTCACTCGAGAGATCCTAAAATCCTACACATTTCCTAGATAACTTTAGGTAATATTTATAGATGTAAACTCCTAAAATTTTAAGAAGCAGGCCTTAGCATTAGTGACGAGATCAAAAGCCTTGATTTGTACTAATTCAATTAGAAACCTTAGGAATCTTATATTTGAACCAGTAAACCCGATATATACGAGTCATATAAAATTAGCCAAAGAGTAAATAACTTAGGAAAGTGGGCAATCATCAGTACGAACTACATATCTAACGCATCATTTGGTATAACAAATATTATGTCAAATTAATGTAATATCAAATAGCAAACATGTAAAATAAATATTGATTAAATAAAGTAGACCAAAATTATATCAGAAAATTAATTTGAATTTTAGTCAAATATATCGATCACATCGAGAACCTTAGAATTTGCATTGGAACCACTATCCTAAACCATATCAGATCAAACCCAAAAATCCTAGATTGAATCGAATAAATTTGATAACCCCAAAATACCATTAGGTTAAACTCAGAACCCTAAAACTGATTCAAGGTAATTCAAAATCCTGGAAACCCCAAACGGGATCAGATAAATATTTAATAACCTTAGGATATCATATGAATTAGGTAAATCCCAAAACCAAAATAAGTTGTTTAGCAAAAACGCATCATCACCAAAACAATTCAAAATATGATGGATAAATCGATTAAAAAACCCTATGCTAAATAATCCTTTTATCCGATCGCTGCATGTAAATCGAGGCCACAAATTTAAATAATATTTAATAATAAAATAATATAAAATAATTTTCTATAATAGTAATAATTTATTGAGTCAAAATTTTAGCAGTTAAACCAAACAATCACTATACTCGGTTGCTAGCACACAGACTGAGATAACAAAACTGAATAACAATTAATGATAAAATAATATTAAATTATCTTTCTAATATTATATACTAATTTATCAAATTATAAAATTGTCAATTAAAAAAAATTTACGTGTAACCAAAACTCTACCATGAAGAAAATTATCACATCTAATCAACTTTATATCATATACATCTTCTCTTCCCTCTTGCCCTTCTTCAAGAAGTAACTCCTCCCATACTGCTCCTCCTCCTCAATAAATACCCCCATTCGCCTTCCATTTTTCCCACTTTCTAAACTAAACACTCTTTCTTTCTTTCTTTTCTCTCCCTCTCTTTTGTTACCATGTAACCCACGCAAACAACACCCACACCCCCTCCCCCGCACCCCCATTTCCCTCTCATTTTTTTCCTTCAAATCTCTCATCCCTTTGACTCTATAAATACCTCTAAACACTATCCTTCTATTATGTTTATAATCTTGTATGTAGGTCTTTATGTATGATCTATAGAAAATTTCTCTTGATGCTTGATTGCTAGGGATGGTAATGTAAGACAATATACTTGTTTCGTATTATATTTATGTTCTTGTTCACTTTATGTATACTAATCTAACTTTTTATATAGGCAATTATATGAATATATATATATATATATATATATAGTCTTTAGAGCATATTGCTCATTAATCTAACTTTTGCAATTTATTTACTTTATGTTCTTTACTTTCATGTAAATTTAAATATATTTGAGACTTGGCCACTTCAAGTCTTAAAAAGACTAGTCCTAAATCTAGTCTTAGACTTATTATAATTAAGCCTTGTGGTGACTTGTCTATTTCAAGTTCTAAGAAGCCGTATCCAAATTCTAAGACTCCCATTTTATTTCATTTTGTTTCATTTCATTATATTTAGCTTTATTTCATAATCTTAGTGACTGGAATATTTCAAGTCTTGGGGAGCCTTGATTATGATCTAAGACTCAGTTCTCTTATTTTATTATCTTTATGTTCTTATTTGTTATCTATGTTAATATTTTACTTCATGTTCCTTTAACATTTCAATATTCATAAAATTAATTTTTATGTTCTTGAATATGAAATATTCGTATTGATGTTGTTATAATACCAAAATGAAATTTTGGAACTTTTACATGTACAATTCTTCGTTATGCAAAAATATTTTCTAAAAATTTGGTTTTAATACTTGGAAAATCATTTTGAATAAGAGAAAATTTGAAAACAAAACTCCATCCCCTATTCCTCCTAAAATGCCATGATCCATAACAAAACAAAACAAATGGGGGATGCGAAACTTTGATTTTCTTCACAAATCAATTTGATTTTAGTATTTTAAGAATGATGTAGCAAAATAACCATTCATGCTCAAAATTTTATTACAATGCCAAGACCTAAGTAAGAGCCATGAAGAGATTTTAACTGTGCAATCCTTTTCACAAAACATAAGTTTCTTGTTTTGAAAATAATTAATCAAAATAGAGCTTGGCTATAAATCCCCTTTTATGCCGTGAATAATGAGCATGAATAAAGTGTGAAACTTCATTTTCAACATTGATTTACTAGTTTTATAATTCATGAAGTGATCACACCAAAAAGGTTTAATTTTTTTTCCTCTCTACCAAAATAGATGAAATGTTTATGATTCATTATAAAAACTTCCTTAAGGAAATTTTTATGAGCAACATCACTAAGATTATAAGTATGTAATGAACTATTATTCATGTTTCATTTATATTTGAACATAGGGATAATAAATATACACCTTAGAAAGTTTTACATAGAATAAAATCTTAAAAAATACGAAAATGAAATTAAAACATAAACTGAGTGCAATTTGACCCACTGTTCCGAGTCCTTAGAGACTTTGTATTATTGAAATAACCTTAGAAATGGATAGAGCATTTGAAGTAGGTAGAAATCAACTACTCATATATGAAAATTAGAGTTAAAATAATCAAGTTATAGCTATTTTAAGGTATAAATTAGGTAACCGAAAAATATAGTGGTAATAAAATCCTTAAAAGTAGAAGTTGAGATGAATTTGGTCCAAAACACTTACTTTTAGATTTTTCCTTGCTCAGGTGATGAGGACCCCAAAGCCACATTACCCAAGGATTACTTCGACTATGGATTGCACTATGGACAAGTAAGTTTTTCCTTATGATTCTGTTATGTTGTACGTACTTGTAACTAGTTGCACTAGTTTGATAAGAAAAAGATAAAATTGATATGTATGGTGATTCATGAGTTATGTATATGATTTTATGGTTATGTGATAAAGTGAAAGTTGAAATATCACGACCCTGAATTGTTTGCTTAAGTGCTTTTGATTACTTAGATGAACAATTGCTTGGTAATTGTTAGATCTTTTGATCGCCCTCTAACGAACCTTAATAAAGGCTTGGCTAAACTAAGAGAAAAGTTCACACACTGCATTTGTTGAGTCACGTTTCTTTTCACTATTACTCTCATGCATGGGTCTGGAGAGTAGTAGTAGTAGTAGCTGGTAGGACCCAGAAAATCTACTAAAAATTTGATAGCATGGAGCATGAAAGTCTACAAAAATGGTGGTCGTATGGGCTTGTAACTTTTCCCTAACCCTTGACGGGGAGAGTGTAAATTCGTTCTATATATGGTTTTTGGATAACCATATATACTTATGCGCTCATGTGTTTTTTCGTAGCACATGCTTGAAACTAAAATAACTTGCTTGTTTGGTTTTCATGGTACGTCTGAAGAAAGTATCTCACTAAGCTAGATGTAGCTTACCCCTCAGTAGTTTGTTTTTGTAGGGAAAAAATCAAAATTGTGAATTGGGATAGGATTCGAGTACAAAATGTACTAAAGATAAAGCCAAGATAGTTAGAGGACTTGGAAGCTTATAAACTAAACATAGTTGAGAAAAAGATTTCAAAAGTGATTTCTTTTTCCTAAACTTCATTCTTCCTATAGTAATTTCTAAATAGCTAGAGGATAGACTTGGGATTACCTTATTTTATCTTTTGGTAAGGTATCCAATTCTTTGCAGTCCTTGTGATTTATGGAATTATTAGTATCCAAACTATTTTCTCGAATAAATTTATATTTGTATAACACAGTATGAGAATAATAAATTAGAGTCTTTCAAACTCTGACTTACAGGACGGTCCTCATATTATGGGTGCACATGTGATATGATGATTTTAGGGCAAATCCTACTAGGCCCCCTATTAGGGTCATGGCAATAGTAGTAAATTTTCCCCAACCATTATCAAGAAAGACAAAATTCATTCTATATATAGTTACTAGTAGACCATATGTATTTGTTCCTTTTCTTACCTACATTGCACATGCTTGTTTTAATAATTTACTTGCTATTGATTCAACAGTATGAAATAAAGATTATACTTCAATAAGGATGTGGTTGCCCACCCCCTCATAAACTGATGGCATAGGATCATTACAGTTGCACCCAAAACACAGGCAATCCTATGATTGTGTTTGTATATATATACATATATATATATATATATTGTTTTTGGGATCTATGAGAAGACGAAGGTTAAGAGCTATTTTCTTTTATGAGACTCTAAAAAATATTTTTCTTTAGATAAGACAGACTCATACATAATACTTTTGTAAGGTTCACGCCTTGACTGAATTTTATTATGTCTATTAGTATTCCCTTTGTCATCTTTACTATTTTAGATTGTTTATTTATCTATTTATAATTGTTATTCCTTAGATTTAAAATAGATACCGATAGGCATATTAAGTTTTCTAGTTGTGGTATGTTTATATACGATATTTGAAATCTTTGAGTGACATAGGAGTCGATCTTTGGGCGTATTGTATACGGTGGAACTGTATCATTTACACCATCTTAAAAAATTTAATTGCCAATGCTTAAAGTAAATCAATGAAAACTGGATTGAATAAAAAGGTAAAAGCACAAAATACTCATTAATCAAGAGAAATTTATCTCACTAACCCATAATAACTATAAAGTTGTAGTAGCAAAATTAAATTTATTCACTTTGGCAAAAAGAAAAAAAAAATTCATTCAATCAATAATATTTTGTTGCGTCATACATTCAAAGCCTATATATAGAATCGTAACAAGACTTTAGATGACTATGAAAGGAATTAACTAAAAAGAAAGGATATCCCATTAATTAAGTAAATGCATAAATATGGTTTTAAAATATGAAAAGCACTCATAATTAATGACTAAAAAAATGACTAATAAACAAAATGATGAACTAACTAAATTTAACAAAAATAAATAAATAAGATGGGATCTTCTTGTACATTTGACCAAAAGCTGACCTCAAGTGAATCGGTTCATAGAATCAGTCGATCCTTCTCCGCGGCCTTGCATTAGCCAGTTGATTAATCTCCCTGGCAAAAGTCAAAAGAAAACTCTACTTTCAAGACATATTGTTAAAGAAATCAAACTCTAACTCTAAAATTTTCTTTCTAATTTTTATGATACCAAAGCATCATAAAGAAAATTTTAGGGTGAGGATTTGGTTCCTTTACTCCCTTGTGTCACGTTTCTTTGAGAAATATATATATATTTTTTTCATTTGATTTTGTATATTTTCCTTTTATTGTTTGCATATTTCTTTATGTTTCTTTATTGTATTCAGATATATTAATGGGACAACACAACAAATTGTATTTATATGACATCTTGGTGACCACAACCCTAGAAATTATCTTAGTTATTCAACTTCCCTACATTAACCAATCATAAATATAGAAACTAGATTAATAAGTCTCTAGACATCATATTATTAATTATTCTACACATTTTTAGATGCTTAATCCTTAAAATTTTATGTGTGTGTGCGTGCCAGGTGTGTCCTATACATATTTCAATTATTAGAGAAGGAGAGAAAAATTTTGCGATGGAAAATTTTTGTTGTGATAGATCTGTATCGACAAAAATTATAAAAAATTATATAATTTGTACATTTTTACCAACAAAAATTTCAAACATATTACTAACAGATTTGCGACTTTTTATTTTTCAAATTTGTCATTTACATAAAATGTAATATTTTAGCATCATTTTTTTTTTTCATTTCAAATTATGTTGCTAATCTATCTTTGTAAACTAAAAATATAAACATGAATTTTAGGTACTAATAAATGTAATATACAAATAATCAAATATTTTATGCAATATAATATACTTTCGATGATAATTTATAATTATTATAATAATATAACTAAGTATATATATAGTATATAATATAGACTTATATTATATAGATTAATTTTTATTATAATTCGGTAAAAAAAAGATTAATTTTATTATAAAACATATGTAATGATCTACTATCTACAACTAATATCATATGCTTTGTATTATATTTATATTTGTGTTTCTTTATTAACATATTATATCTTCATATATTAGAAATAAATAAAAAAAATTATTATATATTTATATCTTATTTAATTTATCTCTCCATATATTATATAATTTTCATACAAAATCACATACTATATTAAAAAATTTATAATGTACTATTTATTAAAATCAAGTATTTCATTGATTTGATATATAATAAATAAAATAAAATATATATAGTTTATATATTATTGAAACTATATTTATATATTATTCATGATACATTTAATATATATCTTTTATAATTTTATATAATTATTATATATAATAATATACTATATAAAAATATATATGATATTACTTCAAAATATAATATATCCCAATAATACAATATAATATAAAATTAGTAGTATAAACACATACTTAATATTTATATCTTATTGATATATAATTATGTTATTTATAATATATTAATTACATATATCTTATGTAACTTTTATCCATAAGTTTTATATATTTATAATCATATGTCATAACATACTAACATATATAAACAATATAATATACGACTAAAAAATATAATGTATTTTAATTATATAATACATAATATGAAAGAAAAGGTATAAAATATAAAGTTATTATATATATCCATATATTATTAAATATATATTTATATATATCATTTATAATACATTATTATAATAATCTAATTTATATTTATAAGTTTTATATTCTATTTTTCATATAATAACATGTTTTATAAAAAAAATATATATAATACATTATTGAAAATGTAATATATTTTAATAATAAAATATTTATAATATGAAATAATTAATATAAAATATAGAATCAGTATATATGTGCATGTACTAATAAATAAAATAATATATTATTTTTAATACATATATCATTTATGAAAAAGAACTGCAAAAATAGGTAAAATATAACTATAAAATAAAGATTAGCAATTATACGAGTAAACCTTGAGAGATGAATATTTAAAAAATTAATAATTTCAATTAGATATTAATTTCTTTCAGTCCCAACTTGGACCAACGTACTAAATTAATAATCTCACTAAATGTATTAGATAATAATTTATAAAGAAATTCTTAAGGTCCAATAAAAATATAAATTAATAATTCATCAAATGCACAAAAAATTTCATATACTGTTTTTCCAAACTTTCATGTAAAGTTCATAATAAAAAGGGTTGCTCATTTTTGTACTGACATAATGCTTTCCTTATCCATCTATCATTGTGGATTTCTTTACGCAGAAGCCATAACAGAGAAAAATGTAAGATTTCTTATGAAATCTAAAGCTAAAATTTATGAGTATTATATTAATAAAATTTGTATTATATTTGCTTAAAATATTTTGTAACTCTTTATATTCCAAAGCATTAACTTTGAAAACTTTTTTTTTCCTATATACCAATCCATTTTAATTTTCAAGAGTTACCACAGCTTTATAGTTTTTGTGTTGTAAAATTTATTATTTCATTTTATATTTATGCATCATGACTTTTGAAAATTTTTTATATGTGCACTATACATGCATTTTATCCATATATATTTTTAGTTTTTATTGATAAGTTATATATAACACCTGGAAAAGAAAATGTATAAAAATATAAAAGATCTTTGTAAATTAATAAATGCTCATTTATCGATAAATTAATAAATTATTCATTTATCGTAAATAAATAATATCTATAAAATAATTTTTTATGAGCTATTTTATAAAGGTTTTAATGTATAAGTATATATTCATCAAATACACCAAAAGTATTTTGTGGTAACAAAATCTAATATATCTCAAATAGGATGGAATCTCTCTCTCTCTCTCAAAATCCATTATTTACTACAATAATTCCACAGATCCATCACTACCAATCCAAAGAGTCACAAATCTACTACCTTTAAATCATATTTGAGTTATATTCATGGAAAATAAACAAATATTATTTTATCAATAGCTTTGAGAATAAGTGGATTTTTTCATTTTTTTTTTTTACCTTGTTTTCACTCCCTATATGGATTTTATCATCCTTTTATGGGATTTAGCCTCTTAGAAGAATTTCTATCCCTTATATGGGATTTTTTTTATTATAGAATGTGTTCATTAAAATGGTTGAGTAATTATACCTCCAACTCTTTATTTTTCATTTTTCTTATATCAATCATTGTAATCGATGTAATTTTTTATTAATAAATGAAACTTATCTTTTGTTAAAAAAAATGTAGCACTTTAGGATGGTGGCCTCTTGAGAAGAAGTTAGCACCAACAACAAAGTAGATTTAATTATAATTTATAATTAATCTCAAAATAAAGACATTTGCAACATAATTTTTTAATTTATGTAAAAAATTTTATCATCTATAAGGAATTGAGACAAATTTCGAGAAAAAAATTTTGTTGCAAATTTGTGACAGAAATTATGTTTATGAAAGTGTTTTGCAATAGAACTTCTACTTTCAAAAATAGAAGTTTCTATCTACATTTGATTAGTTTGATCATGCTTAAATTTATGATAATCCATGATATATATAATTATTACTATAACGCTCTAAATTTAGGGTCGTTTACAACTTGCCACGTGTCCATATTTAATATAGACACACAAAAGCTTAGAAGACACTATTGTCCACCATAATATCATAATTAGCTCCAAAATCTCTCCTACATCAATTACTTCAAATTGTATCAAAATGCATACATGAATTTGTAAACTATCAAATAAGTACTATCTTGTAATCTAATATATGGTTTTAGAGAAAGGAACTCTACTAATTGTAAGTATTTCAAATTTACTAAGTGTTACCAACTAATGGTAAACACATTATGCTACCTAGTCCAATTATACTTAAACCATTATATGTTCCATTTTCTATTCTAAAAGGCCTTCAAAGATAGCAACAATCCCAATCCCCTCATTTGGTTGCAACTAGCGATATAATAATTAACACGTTCCCACCTGTACCTTGAAAAGATAAATGTGTGAGTCAAAACCCAGTATAATATATCAATAAACACATGCGTGTGAACAAAGAGATAACTCAGTATCCCAAAACACATATATACATATGGTGTTGGGTACTCTCCAACATCCAAGAGTCTAAAACATGAATATTGAGTACTCTCCGGTATTTCCAAAATCGAAACACCAAAATTTACCCAAATCATTTCCATAAGCGACTTCACTCGAGACACCATCACACATGGATCATCCAGATGCCATGATAATAGCATAGGTACTATCCATTTATTATCAGCAGCCACGCACAAGCATCACACACAATATTAGGTCAAATAATTAATAAGTCGATTTAAATTTTCTACTCTAAACAAACATAAGCAACAAGCAATGTATACTCATACCTAGAAATTTGACTCAACTTAATTTAACGCTAGAAAACCCTAACCTAGATTCACAACATATAAAAGTATTTACGCTCTTTTACATTTCTCAACTTATTTGTAAATAACATTCTCTAGCCTTCTCTCTCTTACTTTAACATCAATGTGAATATTAATAAGTTTGAATTGTAATAAAGAAAATAAAAAAAATAGTAATCAATTGATATTAATAAGGCCTCAAGTTTTTTTAAGAAGTTAATTGAACAAGTTTCATGTGTTTTTGAAAAGGATAAATCCAATTTTGGAAAAAATATACACAAACTATGCACAAGGTTGTATAGTAGTTCATTATACATGACCTTCTACAGAGACAATGCAAGGATGTTGTGCATAAGGCAAAAAGTGGGTAGAAAGACCTTCAACACAAGCTGTGATATCCCTCAAATATGGATGGTAGAAATCTAATCATAGAGGTGCCTTTTTAGTATAATGGCTTAGAGTTTGTCAGAACTCCAAAATTAAGCATGCTCTAGGCAGAGCAATCCCAGGATGGGTGATCCTCTGGGAAGTGCTGGCACCAAAAGAACAAAATTATGCAGCGTGTGGCTAAAGAGGATAATATCTCGATGGCTAGAGTTCTGAGTCGTTACATAGTGCCTCTGGCATCCTGGTTGTGCCTGAGGGTACACTGGGAGGGCCAGTGTACCTAACATTACGATCCGTATCCATGGTGGCCTGAGGGCCTAGGGATGCCCCATCCGCTGCGGTGGAGCCTGGGATGGTAGGTCGTAACACAAGCAGTGCAAAGAGGCCATGCAGAAAGAAAAAAGAGAGCTACACATAACCACCATTGTACATAACCTTCTACACAGGCAGTGTACAAACTCATATAGGACCAAAATAGGGTTTTTCACGAATTTTTACAAAGTTCAATTTTGTTTTGGTTCACAACATTAAAAACATGATTAAGAATCCAACTTAATCCTTCTTCAAAATCCCAAACACCCATTTAACAAATCTTGCATAAAGATTAAATCTTGAATGTAGAAATCATGTTACCTTATTACAATTCCATCAACTCTTTACGTTCTTGTTTCTTAAATATTTCCCCATAGAATATTCCTCAAGAATTCTCCAAAGAATTCACTATTTTCGTGTCAAATCTTAATGCCAAAGCCAAAATGCCAAAATGCTATATCTAAATGTTTGTTTTGTTGGGAAAAGATAAGAAAGAGAAGGAATTTCACTTATCATACTGTCTTGTTAGAATTTTTCAAGAACTTTTAATGGGTTGTTGAGGAAAAGAAAAGGTACGAGAAGGCAATTAATGTTTTATTTTGTACATTTTCAATTATCAGGATTTTAAAAGATTTGGAGATGGGCAAATATACCATTGTTTATAAAACAAAAATTACTAACTTGCCTCTTTTAAGATTAAAACATAATTATTATTTTTTTTCCTATTATTTGGTTATTTCATTTACATTATTGTAAGCCATACACGCAATTATAATATAAATAATAAATGTTGAATGCTAACTGCTTGAACACACTGGACCCAAAAAAAATTTGTGTCAATGTTTCGTTTTATAATATTTTTTTTTCTAGATTGTAAGTGTATGAAAGAACATTATTAGTTTTTTTTTCTCTCTCTCTCTATATATATATATGACCAAAATATTTTTCAATACTTTATTACCTTTTGCTGTAAGTTCCTCGGTAAGTCCAAAATTGCAACTTCTTAGTAATTATAAAAGATGACACTTTATCACAAAATCATTAGCAATTCTATTAATGTGGCATTATTTTTTCCTAGTCCATTGTTACATTTATTCAAATTGTAACCCAAAAATTAAACATAGGTGCTTCCTAAGGCCACTCAATGGATATAATTCCACACGGATAGTTAGTAGTTACTAATAATATAATTCTCTATAGCATGAAAGTACGAATTCGAAGGAGTTTCCTTTTTTCTTTAGCCAAAAAAATTCAAAGGAAATTTAGAGAAGAAGCATAATATCCTTCATCTTAGTCACTAATATAAGTAATAAGTGTTGAATGCTAAGAGTAAAAGTGCACCTAAAAAGTACAGAAACCATATAAAAGAATTAGATAGCCTGTATCTGTATATGTACTGTAATAAATATTAAATACCCCCTAAAATGTGAAAATCAGCGTGGTAACCAAATAAAGACTTATTCCAACAATGTTGTATAATACCCTAAATTTTAAGAGATTACATTATATCTTGTGTCTTTAGAATATGAACATGCTAAGTCTCAAAACCTACCATAAAATCATAACTAATTCTTCCTGGCTCCATAAGAACTTATATAACAAATCATTCATACATGATCTTGCAAAGTTACCGCATAAGGATATCTAACCGACGAACGTCTCATAGAGACCAACATACCCGACCATAAGCACTGCATATGATAACTAAGGCCTATGCTCTATAACTACTACCCTAACGAAAGCTACCACCCGGACCAACTAGAATCTTTGTTTTCTTTACTTGACACAGATCTGTAATCATCATTTGGGTATTCCTCAACGCCAGCATCATTCCGAAATTCCCTAGTAGTCGAAAACTAACATCATCTTAACATATTATATTTCCTTGATATCTGAAAAGATCAAAGAGTGAGCCAGAACTTATTATAAAATGCCAATACTCTCATGCACATAATCATTTATTCACAACTCACATGCAATTACATGTTATAAATGTCACAAGCAACGATTTGATTATCGAGTATCAATAGCATTTTAACCTAGTGGCATCTTCCTAATCTCTCAAATGAAAGGTCTCAGGTTTGAATCCCTACTCCTCTTGTAATGATAAATAAAAAAAATACCATTTGGTTATCAATTAAATTAATATTAGCAGGTATCAACATTTGAGGGTAGGTTCATTTAAAATATCAACGCTTTTAGTTATTAAAAATAGGAATTAACATTTACAAAATAAATCAAATGAGTATCAATATTTTGCAAAATTCATTTGGGGCATCAACATTTCAATTAAATTTTTTTCAATTTTTGTCAATGGTCAACCATTAATACCTTATTGGACTCACATCGCAAAATGTAGATATCTCTTTTAACCAGTCGAAACGTTGATACCTAAAATGAATTTATCTCTAAATGTTGATTCCTCTTCTTAACCACTTGAAATGTTGATGCATTAAATGAACTTACTCCAAACATTGATACATTTCAATGTAATTCACCTTTTGGTTATTAAATTAATTTAGTCCGATATACATTAGAGGGATAGCACAGTACCTTAATTTAGTCCAATGTACATGTAGACTCTTCTGGAACTCTAGAACAATATAAACCTGAGTTTATTGCGTAATTAAATTATTTAGGAATGTTTACAATTGCAACTTACATATGGGTCACATTTCCTATAATTCTTTCTCTTACACCATTATTGGTATTGAAGTCTATTATAAGATACCTATATATAATTAGTTTTAAATGATGTACAATATAAATTTAAAATGAGAGATTGGTAACAAATTCGATAATATTTAGTTTTTAGGGTTTTAAAGTAACATTTAAGCTTAAAGAGAGAAGTTGAACTAGTTTCAATCACTTTAGAGAGAAGAAAAACATAAGTTTAAGATGTTGTGTTAAAGACGGGATTGAACATGACCATCTTAGAGGCTATTATTTGAATAGAATTGGAATAAGTGTTATTAGCACATGCCCATGTTTGAAGTTGTATTCTTAACCTGAGTTTGAATATGTTCATGTTAGAGGTTGCATTCTACACAAAAGCGTAACAGGGTGTAACATAAGTTTGAATAAGGTCGTGTTATAAGTCATGTTCGACCAAATGATAAGAATTTATGGATTCCATTCAATATAATTCCCATATACCATTCAAACTTTAACATCTTCCCAAAACATACTTAATTTCATTGTATCTAATTTTAAAACATCAATTAACATAAAGATTTTTAACAAAAACAAAGGATCACATTTCTTCTCCTTCAAGATTTATGAAAATTCTACACATGTACAAGAATTATTAGTTCTTTTCGTGTTATTTATTGTAACAAGGTTATTTGATTAGCATAATACAATGGGTTGCAGCCTATTATCTCAAAGTTCTTGAATCTACTTAATCAAAGGGTCGAGGTCTTTGTCATCATATCAATACTACAATTCTTGAGATATTTAATTCTCGGCTCAAGTTAAAAAATGTCCATGGCTTTAGGTTAGCTTTCTCAATGGTTCAAGATTACTAATCTTGTTCTTATGTCACATTTGATATGTAGAAATCTTTGAGAATGAATGGATTGGAATGAGACAAATGAAATGAATTGGAAAAGTAGATGGTAAATCTATTTATTTGATGATGATAATATTTTCAAAGAAGTTATCCTGGCCATATTCAAATCATGAGGAAAATATAACAATATAGGTGTAGTTTTGAGCTAAGGCAACCACACTTTGGCATGACCGTTGCTACACTATGCTCTATGAATTTACCAACTTAAAAGTTTACTTTGCAAAATATAAATAAGTCATTTTATGTTGAGAGATTTCTTAGGTTTAAAGTTATTTAATTCAAAAGAAAATTAGAAACCTCTTGCTAATAACGGACTTATTAGAATGTCTTGATAGGCGTCATAAAGATGAATATGCAAATTTATTCATCTTGGTACTAATGAAATCCCATAAAGAATAACTTTCATGGATTAATTTTATAGACAATATTAACTGAAATTTGATATTTGCATGCATAACTACCAAAAACAAAAACAAATTCAAACATTGAAATTACATTTATTTTACATAATATCATGACTGGACATGTTATTTCAAATGTCTTTGAAGCATTTCAATTTCTAAAGCCTAACTAAGCAATATCGATTATTATAAGATATTTGCCTACACAATATTTGGTGCAACCATAGAGTGGCCTTTAATTTATTTGACGCAATCACATATGATTATTCTAAAGTCGAAAATAAAACCATTTTGGTGATAATAGTAGCATTAAATTGCTAAATTTCATTAAACTCATTTTGCTTTAAATGAATTTAAACTCTACAATGACCGCATCTCACATCCTTACCCACATGAAATAGTAAATACAAATAATACCTCAAATAATTTAGGATTTTCAGTTCTCCTGCGATATTATTATATGATCTTAAATTTTAGGTAATGTTTTTTGTGTTACCTATGTGGTCACATTATAATAGTCTTGTAGCGCAAAAAAAAAAAAATACACCTTAATCTTAATCGCAAGTGACTTTGTGAACTTAGCTCATTTAATATTGCACTTAATTATAGCTAGAAGGTGTACTAAACCTGATCTTTTTTGGTCAGTGGAATTAAACCATAACAATGCCTATTGTATTCTAAGTTTATCAACGTGTTAAATAGAGAGATATTTGAGTATTTGAAAAAAAAAAAAAAAGTCAAATCTCAAGACACCATCTAACTTTTTATTATTATTATTATTATTATTATTATTAGTTTACTTGGCCAACTCTATTTGAAATCTTGAACCATGAGATCATAATAGTGGTATTTATATGTGCATCTAAACTAAAACAGCAATTTACATAAATTCATATTGATTAGAGAAAAGGGCTAAAAAAAGTGTATGCATGTATTAGCTCGGTGACTTAAATTACAAAATAATGAATGCAACTAACTAAATTGTGCATAGTACACACACATATATATTGACCAATTACTATCAATCACAACTTTTTCAGAACAGGGAATCAAATCAAGCCAATTTAACTAGCAATAGGATTCACCGGGTAACTTTATTGTACATGGTACCTACCAGTATCCTATTTGACTGGTCCAAGTGGATAGTATTAAGGGTTACAGAGTATGGTATGAGTGCAAATTTTCATAAACGTACTTTCATAGGATAGGATACAGTACGATGCCTTCGTACACTATGTCCATCCTGAAACCTATACTTTAATTTATAAATAGTACATAATTTAGGATATCATGTATTTACCTTATTAAATAACATAAAAAATGTTACTATATGAAATATAAACAATAATGCTTCACCTTTTTTATTTTTTTTGCAACCATTTTTGTTCAAGATTATTATATGTAAACTATCTTCCATAAATTTTTATTATTGAATAACTTATCCTATATTATTTTGGAAGAATTTATTTTTGTTTTAGAAGAACTATAGTTCTATGTGTGTATTTGAATTCTTAAATTATGTAGAATTATTGTTTATCTTCTAAGACTTGATTAGTATAGAAGTAGCTCCAAAGTTTTTCAGGTTATACAATTTTTTTAAGATCACATAAACAAAGTAATAGGCTTTGTGGTATTTGTCGCAAGTTTCAAATTTTACACATAAACAAATTTGATATGTTGAAAAATTATGATACTAAAAATTACTTTCAAAATTCATTTCTTCATGTTATTTATAGTGAATTTTATATACTACATGAAGCCATATCAAACAATATAAACTTGAAATTTAAGTAGAAAGAAAAAATACAGAGATTTTAGGAAAAAATCTACATGTTTCATAGGATATCTTGTACCCTGTAATTTTGCAGGATACAAGCATAGGTGGGTATAAGACGTCACATGGTAAGTTATAGATATAAAATTTAATATTATGTACCTATAGGATAAGGTACGATTAGTATTTCATACCCTATCCACCTCTTACTCGCTTTCTTCTAATTAGAAATAATGTTCGTGGCATTTAGCAATAAAGTTTTTTAAGCACTCAATACATATAAGTAGTCCAAATATTTACATAACAAACATATATTAACACTACAAGAATTTCAACATTTAATGACATTTACAGATTATGTAAACATCACTAAATATTATTTGTTTTAGTAACTTTTACTAAATGTTTTAAAAATAATGACATTAGTGACCAGAGTCGCAAAATGAAATCTAACAAGTTGACTTGTCACGTTTTTTATAGTGCAAGTCATAGAAGCTTTAAGATTTTTGACCCATATTCTCCGGAAAAAAAAAAAAAAAAGAAAGAAAAAAAATCGCATAGAGCTTCTTTATCTCAAGTTGTTAACCTTCGACATAAAATGTCGTTAGCCAATTAAGTCGGGTCGTTAGCTAAGTGTTGGTCCCTAAATTTTACGACGTTTGACAGATCTAATAAAAACATTTATGATATAAAAGTTATCCAATAAAAATATATATAGCAAGGAACTCTTTCTAAGAAAGTTATGAATAAGGTGGATTGCTTAATAATAATAAAAAAATGTTTTAAAAGGAAGACAAATATATTATATCTATAATTTTCAAAGTTTTCATTAAAGTGACATATTTTTTTATTTTAGGAAAATTGCATAGATATCCTTAAAACCTTTTAAAATTGCATGGACCTTCAGTTTTTTAAAAGCCCACATATGCACTTCCTAAAATATAAATTTATCATTTTGAGTAGATTGCACAAATACCCTCTACTTTTTTAAAAAGTCAACACGTAGACCCTTGAAAACAAGTTTCATAGGTTTAGGTGTTGCTTTTTTGAAAAACTAGGTCCATGCATTTTTAAAAGATTTCAAAGGTGTCTACAATTTACTCTTTTATTTTAGTGATTTACATTTTACAATGTTGTAACCATTGCAGATCTAATGCAAAGCTACACAATTTTCACATAACTTTACCAATATGGACATATATAGCTTTTTAAGAGGATGCATCTCTTTACAATAGGTTAGCTTTTATGAAATATCTATAAGATATTAATGTAAGAATTTTAACTATGTAATATATATATATATATATAGAGAGAGAGAGTATATAAATTGAAAGCTTCAAATATGTGGGAATTGGGATATCGATCTAAGGGTTGATTTTTACGAACCTATAGGTAGTACATCTATGTCAACCGTTGGCAAATATGTAGGAATTGGGATATCATAAACAAATTAGATATACCCCTATAAAGCAAAGCAAATACACATTGGCATGATCACAACCCATCTAGTTTTTCCGCTTACTCTGGATATGCATTAAGTGGAATAGTCGTTAGTTAATTTAAATCAACCAACAATTTAATCCAAACACTCAGACAAGATATCTAATGTATATAATTCAAGCAGAATTGTTATCTCATAATTTAAAAGTTTTCCACATTAATTCAAACAATATCAAACACATGCAATATAAACCCCATTTCCCAATCATGCATAACATATTGCATACTTTCATTTGTATTTATAAATGATTCACTACACTGCAAGCACAAGCAATATAATAGTCTTGTAAAACTCACACTACCTTAGCTAGAGTCAATGATTGAAGTAGTCCTAGAGGTACTCGTCATCTTGATTGGAATCTCCTAAATATAGTAAGGATTATGAAAAATCTATAAGTTATAGCTATAAAAAAGTGTCTCCTTTATTCTTTTTCTTTTCAAAAATAGTAATTTTTTTCTTGCAATCTGAATATTGAAGGAATCATAAACAATAGTAAGATACCTATATGTGGTATCTTATATGCTTAAACTATTTGCTTTCTAACATAATTGAATCCATCACTTAATCTTCTTCTTTAATAAAACCATTCTACACAATCGCTCTCCTTCTATGGAGTCTCGAAGATGTAGATGTAGGGTTCATTATGATTACCACATATGTTCAACAAACATCCATACGCTTCACGTAAATAAAATGAGTTGGTTGTTGCAATGGAATGATCATCAAACTAGAGGGGAAAAGGGATGGTTCAGGAAAAATTAAAAGGTGGTATAAGCAATCTCAACAATTCCAGTGTTTAAGTCACATGTTACAAAATAGAATGATTAGGTTCCAAATGGGAGGATAATTCAAGTAACTTTAAATAGAGTATTAACATTTTAAGTAGTTAAAAAAATAGCATTTATAAAGTGGTACATATAAATGATTAATTGTGATTATAAAAAGGATCAATGTTGCAAAAAATGGTATAAATAAGGGATCCCTTTTTGTATTCATTTATCACCCACTTAAGGCATTGATCATTTATTTGTATCACTTATATAATGTTGGTCCCTTTTCTTAACTACTCGGGATGTTGATTCATTATTTAAATTTATTCTCATTTGAGGTGTAATTTCCTAAGCACCCATTAGTTTATACACATGTATTGTAGCAAGTAACCAGTTGTTGTCACCATTGCATCTAATAAATTATTATAAGATAAAATTAACTAGGATTACTAACCCTAATAAGCTAAACAAAGAATAAGAAATCTGTTAAAAATAATGTAAACAACTTAATGCCTAAATCTATTGTGCAAGGTTAAGGATATGCAAGACAATTTTAAAGGACCTTATGTCAAGTCTGCCAGTTCAACTCTCTAAATCATTCCAGATTGTATAATTGTGTAACCATGAAGTGGTAATCGTGTCACCCTAGTTGAATGAGATCCCTTTTGTGGACAATTGTGGTACTAATGGTTGATGTTAGTTGTCTTCCTAGGATAAGTTGAAACAATTCTTGTATGCTTATTAGGTTGTTTACTCAACATAGAGTTAAATGAAGGACTTTGTAGAATAAAAGAAAAATGTATTCTATACCTCTATCATAAAGCAAAATATTTATTTCATTCTTTATAATGGATTATATGGACCTAGTAGTAGTATTTCCAAGGTAGGACACTTATAAAATAAAAACGATTAGACCATTGAATGATAATCCATTCATTTATCAATAAAAGTATAAATTGCTATTCATCAACTTTTGTAATAGTACTTCCATATTATATTACAAATAAATATCTTAATAGCAAGTTTATATAAAATAGTAAGAGCCGTTAGTACAAACTTCATATAAATATTCAAGGGTTAAGCATTAAGAATATATAATAATGGCATATGTTAGGGAATCGGATAAGAAGTTGGCCCCTTTTTATTCAGCATAAAGATATGGACAAATGAATAGTCTTCAAAAAAACAAAGAGATGTAATGCAAATTTGATTATATTTCTAAGTGGCAATGATGGGAATATAATCTCAACGACTAGAAATTGGCTTTAGAAGGTTTCAAGATTCCTAACTGATTTTTATTTCCCTAGTATTCTGTAGATCAAATTCTTTGGGATAATAATGAACAAGGAAAGTGTCATGCCCATACATATATTCCTTTTGTTTTTTTTATGAATATAGTTTTTATCTAATTGTGGGCATATTCATAAGCCATTTATAGTGTCTCTTCCACTTAGAATGGTTCCCATAGCGTCACCAATTAAATTAAAAAAAAAAAAAAGGAAAGATTCTTCGAAATAATGCGACCACTAAGACTTTCTGCAAATCAGATTTCAGAGATTGTCCTTTCTCTGCCCCTTCTCTCAATCTTTTTGTTCTTCTTATCATTTCTTGTCCTTGCTTCATGGCAGAAAAAGGGATTGAAATTTTGTGAATCTAATTGCTCCAAGGATCCTGCAAAGACTTCCACATTGTACTTCTTCCCATAAAAGGTGTTTTTTCCCCCTTCTTTCCAGCCGCCATAAAAGGTTACATGGTCAAGATTTGTTGAAGCATAAAATTGATTTCTTCCCTATCTTCTTCTTCCATTTTTTTTTTTTTTTTTTGCCCCCTTCCTTTGCACTTATTCTATTTATGTCTGAAATTTGTATTGAATGTTTTGAAATACTCAAACTTTGAAAATCTATAAACGACAATTTTAATATTGATAAAAGTTAAATACATGTATATAATAGAAAATACATTACATAAACCAATTTTCATCTTTTTTTAGCTTTTTAATACATTTTTTTAACAATATAATTTTTTTTTATTGAAATCAAGAACACAATTATCACGTAAGGCGTGAAAGCACATCACTAAGGAAAAAAAAAAAAAGTGGGTCCAAAGGTTTTGAAATACCATTCCATCCCTTCTAAAATTCCTATCTTTTTATATAAATAAAAAATTATTATATTTGCAAGCATCAGACAAATAAATTTTTTTCTTTTATTTTCTTGGCCACCGAAACCAAAAATATTTATCAAAAACTTGTGGAAGCAAATAACTTCTATCAGAAAAGTGCATAGCACCTTATTGCATTCGGCATGACAGAGAATTTTTTTATTATCGATTGGCTGAAAATATAATTAAGCAAATTCCAATTACGCAAAAGTAATTGTCAAAATACTATCATAAATTCATATGTAAAAGATGCTGCCTTCATTTTTTTAGGAGTATCACATATTATGCATGAAATATTCAATTTTCATGAGTATCTTTACCATTAGTTTTTGTGTGTTGCATATCAAATATGCAATATTATATGAGTATTGTGATATTACTAGAAAAACAAGTATCTTGTCTTATATATATGTTATTGAGCCGATATTTTAATGATTATTTTTGCATAATTTTTATTTGAGTAATTTTTATTTTTAAAATTGATAGACATATAGTACACCTAACACGACATATCCTACCTTTACCAAAATAGTAAATGCATCGCTCATTTGTTAGGATCGGAAGCTATCTATAACTTGTAAGACATAAATAAAGGGAGGTCTTTGCATTCTACCTTTTCACTTTCTCATATACTTGTGGTACGTTTGATATGCAAGAATGAATCGAAATGAAATCATGATTCCAACTTCCATTCCCTTTGCTTTTTGAGAAACCGAAATCACGATTATTTTGATTCGACGATTCTGGTTTTGAAGGGAAATTCGATTCCGTCTTTGAAAAGACATAATCGGATTTCATTCCATCCTTATTAGTAATATATAGTGTAATTACCATTTTATCCTATCATGTATTCATATTTTACATTTATTACTAAGGATATTTTGACAATTATACATTTTAATCATTTTATTCAATATAATCTTTAAATATAGAAATGGATTTATCATTCTCAAACTTATTCCATTCCAATCCATTTCATTTCAAATCATTCATGTGTATCAAATTGACACTGGTTCTTTTAAAGTTATATAGTCAATAATGGATAATGTGATAATTAAAACAAAAATAAAGACCCAAAAAAGTTTGAAATCAAATTATTGCCACTAATGGAAAAATGGCTGTAAAAAAAAATTAAGAAATGCATAAATATTGCATATATACATTGCTATAGGCTTCCGGAGAATGACGAGAACAGTCGAAACCCCTTTATGCAAAAATCATGTGCCCATCCATATTTTAACCCAAAAAATTCTTCCTTCTCCATTTACAATTATACGTTTTTGCCTCTGGTTACATAACTAGAGTTTGTGTGCTTTTCACATTGTAAACTTTTATTTATTTATTTTCCCTGATTACAAAACACAAGCGTACAAAATGAAAAGTTACAAAAGTGCAGGAACATTTTTCTGTTCGTAGCATGTTGTCAAACTCGTGAGCTCACTCATATATTTTTATGAATTTACGAGTTGATGGGATTTCAATTCAACTCGCATATAAATTCATTTTTTGAGTAAACTCATGTAGAATCATAAATTTACATAGTAGAATCGGTGTAGAAACATAAACTTATGATATTTCATATTTTTTATTTAAACTTTAAAAATGTAATTAATTTAATATGTTTAAATTTAGAGTTTTTGGGATTGATTATTAATGTTTATCTTAATCTAACTTAGTTTTAGTTTTTTTAATCTTTTTTCTTCCTTTTATTTCCTTTTTTTTGTATTTTTTAGAGAGATATTTTATTTTAGATTGTATAATATATTTTGAATGATTTGAATGAAAATTAGACAAATATATACAATGCTATATATATATTTATATATTTTTTAATAATTTTCTATATATATTTATTTGTCACAAATGCAATCAATTTTTTGTACAAATATATATTGAATGTGAAAATATTCATTACTGTACAAAACAAGCTACTCACACATGATAATTTAAATTATGTGTAATGCAGCCTCATAATTATAGATTATAAACCATCATTAAATAAAAATAATTATTTTAATTATCAAAATTACACTAAATATATTAATGAGAATATATGAATTATAATTGGTAAAATTTAAATTTTGATTGTATGTAACTAATTTAATTCTAAATTTTTTATTTTCATCACTTATCTAAAATTTTATTAGTATAGTAAGTAAATATATGATGTTTGCAAGCAAATGTACATAGTTATACAATCTTATGATTCTACGTTCCGATTCTATAGACCCACTGGCGATTCTAAGTAGAAACTCGAGTTTAACAACCATGGCAGCAGCACTTCCCTTGTTTGTCTTAATTATAATAAAACCTTGAATTTTATATGGCATCATGTGCATATTCCCTACTTACAACCTGTAGATGTATAGATTTCGTTATAAAGGCTTTAAACTTGATTTATTATTGGGATTTAACTCTCTGGGTTAAAGTGACAAGGCTTAGAGAGTTATACCCAATAATTGGGATGATCATGGGAGAATTGGCATGGTAGGCTTGGAGTAGAGCCCGTTGGAATTGGCCTGCCTAGTTCCAACCTTTCTCAAATTGGCTCACATACATTACAATGAAGGCCTCAATGGGACTGGGTCCATAAGGGAGCCCACATCCATGGCCAGGATGAGTCCCTCTCATCCTGGCCATTGGTCCTCTGTCTCATAGTTTTAGGTAACATAATAACCTCTTTTCAAGAGACGAGGTCTTCATTCCCTCATATTTCAAAAACATGACCTTGTTTGGATTCTCCACGCTCTCATTCCAATATGGACCAAACCTCATTTTCCCACTGCTAACACATTTCAAAAGCTTCTTTAAGTGAAAGTTGTGGCAGTGAATTTGGCTTCACTTTGGCGAGGTAAATCCAAGCAGACACAAAAGTGTCAAAAGGGTTTCTACAGATGTAGACAATTTTGCAATTTGAGGTCTTGGTGGATCCTGCCAATGAAGAAAACGGTACGTGGGTGCCAAAATCCTAGGTTTGGGAAGGCTTGTGAGGTTAGGAAGTTCACTATTTGCAAAAACCTTGAATTCAAAAAGGGGCACAAGATCATGGGGTTTAGAAGTGAGAAGAGGGTGGCTTTTTGAAATCGGGAAACGTTGTCGGTTCCGGATCGCAAATGCAAGGGCTTTCAATCAAGTAGTGCCGGATTTTGGTATTGTGGAGAGGATATTGTCGCTATCTTGCGCTACCTCATCTCTTCTGTGTTTTTAAGACTTTGTCCCTTCAAGAGACGAGGTTATGTTGCCTAAAACTAGAATTATTTTTATCACAGTGATATTTTTGTAAATTTTTTAAAAAAATTAAATATTATTTTCCTTTCCCCCCATTAAATTTATATTTATCGTAAGTTTGATTAGTTTAAAAGTTATGAGCTTCATCTTGACTGTTCTTGAGTTGAACTTGAAGTAAAAATCAAATTGAGTTTGAATAGTTTATGAATTGGCTTGATTCATTTATATCTCTAATTGTAACCCTATAAGACTTTTTAGAATTTGGTGGGTTCTTTCATGTTTTAAGGAAAAACTAAATAATGGCCTTGTGTTTTGAATCAACAATTAGAAAGATCTTTAAAGCTAGATGAATAGTTTGAAATTTTGTATCACTAGGGTATTTTGAATGATTTGGTTTTGGTTGTGTGTGGGTATGAATCCGGATGCAACAATCAAGTGCGTGCTGTGTGACTATCGCGCTACACGTGACCTAGGGAAACAACACGTGCAAGGAATGATCAAGAGAGAATCGTGTGGGAGGGGAGGAGTAGACAGTCTCAATAGGCTCTAACACACGTGTGACAGGTGAGGGAGCTAAAGAGCATCAACCTCACTGAGTTACTATGGATTCGTGTATGTTCTTGAGTAAATCAAGTGTTTGATACACCAGGGCGAGAATCCGGCAACACGACGGCGTTTTTCCAAGATTTCACCTTGTTCAAATGAAGTAAGAACCAAGGTATTTATAGAGAATCTAGCTGTCGATGTCGTCTGTCTCATCTGACGGACGACACAGATGAGACAGACGACATCGACAGCTAGATTCTCTATAAATACCTTAGTTCTTACTTCATTTGAACAAGGTGAAATCTTGGAAAAACGCCATCGTGCTGCCGGAATCTCGCCCTGGTGAATCAAACACTTGATTTACTCAAGAACATACACGAATCCATAGTACTCAGTGAGGTTGATGCTCTTTAGCTCCTCACCTGTCACACGTGTGTTAGAGCCTATTGAGACTGTCTACTCATCCTCCCTACACGATTCTCTCTTGATCATTCCTTGCACGTGTTGTTTCCCTAGGTCACGTGTAGCGCGATAATCACACAGCACGCACTTGATTGTTGCATCCGGATTCATACCCACACACAACCAAAACCAAATCATTCAAAATACCCTAGTGATACAAAATTTCAAACTATTCAATCTAGCTTTAAAGATCTTTCTAATTGTTGATTCAAAACACAAGGCCATTATTTAGTTTTTCCTTAAAACATGAAAGAACCCACCAAATTCTAAAAAGTCTTATAGGGTTACAATTAGAGATATAAATGAATCAAGCCAATTCATAAACTATTCAAACTCAATTTGATTTTTACTTCAAGTTCAACTCAAGAATAGTCAAGATTGAAGCTCATAACTTTTAAACTAATCAAACTTACGATAAATATAAATTTTAATGGGGGGAAAGGAAAATAATATTTAATTTTTTTAAAAAATTTACAAAAATATCACTGTGATAAAAATAATTCTAGTTTTAGGCAACATAACCTCGTCTCTCAAAGGGACAAAGTCTCAAAACACAGAAGAGATGAGGTAGCGCAAGATAGCGACAATATCCTCTCCACAATACCAAAATCCGGCACTACTTGATTGAAAGCCCTTGCATTTGCAATCCGGAACCGACAACGTTTCCCGATTTCAAAAAGCTACCCTCTTCTCACTTCTAAACCCCATGATCTTGTGCCCCTTTTTGAATTCAAGGTTTTTGCAAATAGTGAACTTCCTAACCTCACAAGCCTTCCCAAACCTAGGATTTTGGCACCCACGTACCGTTTTCTTCATTGGCAGGATCCACCAAGACCTCAAATTGCAAAATTGTCTACATCTGTAGAAACCCTTTTGACACTTTTGTGTCTGCTTGGATTTACCTCGCAAAGTGAAGCCAAATTCACTGCCACAACTTTCACTTAAAGAAGCTTTTGAAATGTGTTAGCAGTGGGAAAATGAGGTTTGGTCCATATTGGAATGAGAGCGTGGAGAATCCAAACAAGGTCATGTTTTTGAAATATGAGGGAATGAAGACCTCGTCTCTTGAAAAGAGGTTATTATGTTACCTAAAACTATGATTATATTTATCCTAACGGTACTTTTGTAATTTTTAAAAAAATATTAAATATTATTTTCCTTTTCCCTGAATTTGAATCCAATTTGAAAACTAATATTATTTTAAATAAAATCAAATATATGTTACCAATTAATCAAGCCTAAATGAGTTTTAATTGAATTTTCTACACTTTTGCTCAAGCTTAAAATTTCAAGTCTAATCAAGCTCAAGCCATACTAAAGTTTTAAAATTTTAAGTTGAACTCAAGCTTAACCTCGTACTTTCTCGACTCAACTCTTCTATGAGCAAGTATAAAAAATTGAAAAGTATGACCCAAGGCACTTCTAGATTCCTCTTTTACAGCTAGTTATCAGAAACCCAAACAGCCAAACACATGAAGTATGTTTAATGTATTAGTACCAGCATGGCCCTAAAAGAGACTTGCACAAAACATTATGCACTGACTGCCTTCTTGAGATTTAAAATAGCAGAGGAAATTCTAGTATTAACCTTATTAGAGACGAGCAGGAGGATGATTGTATGTGCATATTCTCTTTCAAAAATGAAAGAGACAACCAATCAAGCTGTTTCTAAAAAGCTTTAGAAGGGCCCTCACAACACCCACGTTGTCAGGATAATAAATGTATGCACCCCAGTATATTGTGGTGCCACTATTAGCCTCGTATCGATGCCCTCTCCTTTTCCTATTATGAAAAGCCAAAAACTAAACAGAGCAAAATGAGGTCAAGCAGGGAGACAGAACAAATGGAGATCATGTTGAAATAAGATAACTAACTAGGAGACAAATTTTGTGTACATAATTCTGCACAACAAATCTGTGGATATCTTTCTCCCTTGAGAAGCATGGTTGATGGCATCGCATACCAAATGAAGCCAGGGCTACCGCACACGGCAGACCACACTGGAGAACTTTCTACAACTCAATCGAAACGCTTTGGGCCAGGAATTTAGAAACATATAAGGTATCACAAAAGATTATATTATATTAAACCGGGATCATGAATTGATAATAATGGGAAAAGAACAATAAGTTGCCCTCTGCCAAAGGAAGGACAATAAAATAGGCCTTAAAAACACACAATAATGGCCAATTGAGGTGGTAATATTATAACGCCAAAGGAGGCGGCAAAAGACTGCAACTGTACAATAAAGAAGCCAGCACACAAGCACATTTGTGGAAAGTGCTGTGTAACTTTTGAAAATTGCGATCAACTGTCTTTCACCACTCGTAAATTGCTAAGGATTCATTAAGAACCATAAATGAAAAAGGATCAATGAGCTTAGGAACATTTCCCCATGAGGGCAGAATGATGGAAGATTCATTGAGCAAGATGTCAAGGCCATAAAGATATTGGGCAACATAATGCGATGTGAAGTCCACAGGGAATGTAACATATCTCTTCTTAACAACAGGAGCAAACAGAAATGTGACAAAGGTGAAATGAGAAATCAATCAGAATGACTGATAAAATGACTACATGCCTTCTTATTGCTTGAGATGCTGGCTGCCCATTGTCATAAAGGGTGCTTTAATAGCATGTTGTAGTTCTATTAACACGTTCACGATTCAGTGCAAAATCTATATTAGCAACAAAATGCATATACAGAATTTGAGTAAGGATTAAAACTTGTCTTCATATTATTCAATTGAAAACAAACAAACACCATCAGCCGTACATAAAGACAAAAAGCTATTTTCATCTGAAAATCCAGTGCTGAAGAGTGTTGGACCTCTAACAGACCATGCTTTTATAGCTGAGATAAGCTCGGCCTCATTTTTTAGCTTATTATAATGGATAACTAACATTGCATTTACCAATCCTACCTTCACTAGGGTAAAAAGGAAAACCTATAAACAGTAGCTGCCATGTCACAGTTGGACATTCCCATTACTTGGTAATGAAATTTTCACGAACAATTGAAATAGTAAGCTACATCAACACATGGATTGGCCTTAGGACCATCACATGATATCTCTAAACACAAATTTTCATCCCACCATAAATTAGTGTTGACCGAATGTCCCTACACCCTTCAACAAAGACCATGGCAAGCAATACAGGTACAGTAGTAGGTTCCCAGATACAAGCAATCTTGTCAAATTTCAACAATCATAACCAGTAGCTGCCATGTCACAATTGGACATTCCCAATACTTGGTAATGAAATTTTCATGTACAATTGAAATAGTAAGTTACATCAACACACCTGAGGACCATCGCATGATATCTCTAAACACAAATTTTCATCCCACCATAAATTAGTGGACCTAATGTCCCTACACCCTTCAACAAAGACCATGGCAAGCAATACACGTAAAGTAGTAGGTTCCCAGATAGAGGCAGTCTTGTCAAATTTCGACAATCTACTGAGGGAAGATGAGCTAAGACCATTAGGGATGAGAGTCATTTCATCGTCTCGATGACATAAATGTTAAACAGTAAGCATTGGATAAATGGAATCAAAATGGGAATAATATACACAATCAAGCCACAATTGCTACCTAGTATTCTTATAGATTGGGTACCACCACGTTCTCTACAAATTTGAGGAGACGCTGGTTTATCTAGCAAGAAGCCTATATATATGGACAAGTCGGAGTACCCATGATAGAAGAAACCATGTTGACCCATTTGCAACAAGACTCTAATCTATGGAGCAGTCCAACTGCGCAATTCTATAAATGGTTGTTGGAACTAGAATCAAGGGAAACCGACAAAAAGTAACAGCCTAAAAGCAAATGCCTCTCAAAAATTCATAGCGAAATGATAGAAGGAATCTTTTGGTGAATGATGGCACTGTCATATGGTTGAGTGGAATAGCATATTGGTCTAATTTATCAATAATTTTGCAATGCAATTAGCATCTGGCATCGGAATGACTCATCCAAAAAGTGCGCATTACCTTCCAAGATCATTTGGGTAAGGACATTATCTTGCAAGATGGTTCAACATTTTACAGAGAAATTACTTTTAATTTTATGCTGCTTTCCTGATGAATATATAATTGAACAGAACTTGTAGCATTTAATACTACTTGGTCTTGATGTGTGCATTTATAAGCCAGTATGAACAGTCTCCTAAAAAAATGAAAGAAGGTTTTTCTGTCACATTAAGGATATATATTAATAGGAACATTTCAACGCATCGCTTTCTTAATGGTCGAACCATCACACCTGTACCTCATACCTTGAGAGCAACAGAAACATCCAGGAACCATTTAGTGACACCAGAGAACCACTGAGTAAAATAAAATACTTGATCATTCCAAATCTGAGTTTGCACATCATATGCTAATAGTGTCAAAGAAGATCCAAAATATGTCAAAGAACAGCACCGCACTAAAAACTCAACCAAAACTAAAACTTGACAAAGCTGCTAAATCCCGTCAAGTCCCATACCAATACCTAACCCGTGAATCCAATTGACAATTTCTTACTTCAAAACCCTAAAATCCTCAACCACACCAGAACATAAACTCAATATGATTGTTCTCTTATCACCTTCCTTTTTTGGAAGGAGGGGCAAGGATATTACCATTACCAGGTGAGCTACCAAGTATATGAACCATCATACAAGAAAGACAACCAGTTAAATATAGCTTATATAGGATTTGAGCTCAAGACCTCATGCACCTTGCCATCAGAGTACTTTGGTTATGCAAGCAAATTAAGATGTAGAAAGAGAATCCTCTCTCCTCGCTCTAGGGTTTTGTCTTCCTCTCTCTCTCTCTCACCCTCTCTCCATCCTCCAGCTGCCTCCATTTCCCCATCTCACCACCGACTTCCGTTTGCTGGTCATTTGCCCGTTGCTACTGGCCATTTCATTAATTAACAGCCATCTTCTTGCCCTCAAACTTTTCCACCACCTCTTTTCTCGCCATCTAGTTCTTTGCTAGTCATTGGAGTTTTTTTTATGTGCTTCTCCTTTAGTGTCCGAATGCCTTGCTCCAGAACTTGATCAGTACATGATTAATTCTCCTAATCGTACTACCATCCAAATCCATGCCCAACTGTCCGGATGCTAACTACAGTGCAACAACATCCCAAACTTTGACAAACACAATTTAACTTGCTCCTCTTTTGAATTTTAACGAACACTTAAGCAAATCAGATTAAACAGCATCCCAAACTTTGACAAACACGTTACACTTGGTCCTCTTTTGATTTTTAACAAAAAATTGAGCAATTCAAGATTAAACACATGTTTTGCACCTATTAAATTGTGTTTCTAGCAAGATTATTATATTGGTCAAGTGCAATTTTATCCTTAGATATAGATTAATTGTGCAATGTTTTTATCTTATCAAATGTAATATGAACCTTTTGGTTAAACATAAGTACCTTTGATGGTGTTCAAAGTTTAGGTAAGGTGCCTAGTATCCAAGTGCCTTCAAAGTTGTACCCTCCTTTTGACATGACACCAGCAGATTTATTTGATGGCATCAAGTTCCTTGGTCATGGCTCTTGAAAGCAAAAATATAGGAACTCATGTGCCATGAAGAAAAGGAGTAGACATAGGGGTTAGGGGTGTTCATGGACCGGTTAACCGGTCCGTGGCCTTATTTTTTGAACCTAACCGTAATTATCGGTTTTTAAATATCCCGACCCTTAACCGGTCCATTATAAACGGTTAACCGCCTTAACGGTTAACCGTTTTATTCGGTTAATTTATTCGGTTTTCGGTTTTTAACCATTTAACGTAATGGTTTCAACAAATCAAATTGATAATTTCAAAAAAACCTTCTTTTAGCCTTTATCATAAAGTTTTTCTTTAAACTATTATATATATTACTAGAGCTAAAAAAAAAGAAAATGAAATTAAGGAAAAGGGGAAAAATGAACCTTTGAATGTATCATTATCAATAAAATCAAACTAAATCAATTACCAAATTAACTCCATTAATCATAAGATAATAGTATTTTAATCGAAATCCAAGGAATATTAACATAGGTAAATTATATGTATATGAAAATCATATGTATATATATATAAAATAATTATTTATATATGTAAATTATATATATAATATATTTATAAATACTGAAACGGTTAACCGTTAACCATCGGTTTTTTGTGGTTACAAACCGAAACCGAAACCGAAAACCGAAAAAAAATAAAAACCATAATCCTAAACCGAAACCAATGGACCGGTTAACCATATTTTTCGGATTGGTTTTACGGTTTCGGTTCGGTTTTTCGGTTTCATCGGTTTTTTTGTGTAGATTAAGACTTAGCATATAAGCTAATTTTGTGCTTTTTTGCATAAATGTACTCATGGTACGTTTAATTCATTGGAACGAATAAAGCTGGAATAGAATAGCAATTTCTTATTTTATAATTAGGGTTATTTTCGGAACAAAACATACTTTTTGGTCAGGAATAGCCATTCCTCCAATAAAGTGAAGAAATGAGGAGTCCTTATCTATTCTGCATTAAATGGAATAGACATTCTTTTAATAAAATTTTTCATAAACCAAACAAAGAAATAGATATTCCGCGAGAATAAAGCCAAAATACTGATTCTGTTCCATTCAACATAGTATCAAAGTAGATAAAATGGCAACAAGCTTATTTAGTGTCTCTATGTGCCATATCAGCTCCTTAGGACCCTTTTCCCCATAAGAATTTTTTTTTTTTATTCTAGGCTCTTCATTTTAAGATCTCTGAGTACAAATATTAATCTCTTAAATATTATACATTTATTATCCTATTGATTTAACTAGACATTTATAAAAAATTTAGAAAAAAACAAAACAAATGAAGAACCTCGTAAAGTTGAAGAACCTTACTACAATAATGAGGAATCTCAGAGTAAAGTCCTTAACATAGAGACTTGTATTAAGCACCTCCATTGTACATGCTCTTTGGAATCTTTCTCCTCTAGCTATATTCTCCTTATAATTGTTGCCACGCTAAAATAACTTAGTTTCTCCTTTCTGCATCTCCTTCTTTTAATTTTTTGCAACTTTTCCTTCATTTAATGGGGGGGAAAATTCAGAATTTATTTAAAAAAAAAAAAACTTGCCATTAGAGTTACTCATTCGACCAGTCATTGAGGGTACCATAAGCTCTTCATTCATGGCCCATCATGGGAATCCACCAAGCGAACTCCAACTTAATAGTACCAAACATACAATGAAATGGAGAAATGCATCAAATCTGATACAATACTCCCTGGAGTTACTAACCCAGCATCAAACTAGATCCCCACTTTTTTTCTTCTTTTCTTCAATGCTGAGGAAAGAGCTTTCATATAAGGTCTTCTCTACAAAATTAAGGGCTCACAACTTCTCTCACCTAAACAGGAGGACTTCCATATTCCTATGCAAAAGAGGTGTCCTACTGTGTACTTGTATAACTTTAACACTTGTACTTGAATTTTGGCACAGTTTTAGCATTTGACTTTTAATTCTTTTATGTAGGTAAATGTATAGAAACTTCCAGAACTATCCAGAAGTCTCTAAATAATAATTAGTCATTAGTTAGAGTAGTAAACCTATAAATAGGCTTAAAAAGAGAGAAAACAGGGATAGTCAATCATTTGATAAAAATTGAGCGAGTCATGAGGAGCTGTTTGCCTTAGCCTTAACCGTCGAAGCTGGCAGCTGTTTAACAATTTGATTTTCAACCAATAAAACTACCCGGTTTGCCCTAAATAAGAACCTAGCTCTATCAAAACCCATCAGATAAATAAGCCAAGCTACAGGATATGCTTCCACGCGCTTAAAAATCTAAAATTCATCGCCAAAAGCGTCAAAGAAGCCCAAGGATATGAAATATAGTAGCAGGAGGACTGTTAATCGACTGAAGCCCGCTTTAGACACGAATGAAAGAAGTTAGAAGAAAGCACATGGGTTGGCCGAAAGTGACAGAGGGAAGCTGTGTGAGGAAAAACAATATGGTTATGGCTCGTTATGGAAGAGTACACAGACCCTGCAGTAAGAAGAGGCAGTGTAGGCAGGACAGGTTTATTAGACATTCTTTTAACTTGAAACAAAATTGCTATTTGAACTGAAATCGATTGTGTTTGGACGTTGCAACAGCACAAAACTTGAACCTTTCTTAGGAAATTCAGGAAATGGTTGTTTCAATCAAATGTGATATGTACATAGTGGGCATTCCCCTCTACAAAAACCTTACTCAAGATGAGTCTCCCAGTTTCGAAAAATCCACCCCACAACCTGGTATATGGTCCAAAACCTCCAATTACAGGAAGATAATAAATACAAAGAGATAAATATATAAATAACAAAGGAAATATAATCTTGGTAAGGGTTTAAACTGGAGATCAGCTAGTTTATCCGAGAAGCAACACGCATATCTTAAAAGGTTTTGTGATGCATGCAAACCACATGTATATGATATGCTTCCCCAGAGAAAGTTGCAAAAAAAAGTAAAGCAATCTCTCTATCTTCTATATAAAGCCTATTCCCTCCATTTGGAAGATGATTCAAAACTGTCAGGATCTTAAAATAAGAAGTAATTGGTGGAATGAATCAAAATAGATAATACACCAAAATAACTATAAAAATATAATAGTGTGTACTGAAAATATGATTGGAGAACATGCTCATAAGCAATCACAATTACAATGTTTTCTTTTTGTCTAATCAAGGATTTTTCAATGATAAAATATCTCAAAAATATCAGTGAGAACAAGGAAGAAAAGGATTGTCTTTACTGCATTTTCTTGCAAAGCTACCAAAATATCTTTGTGCGTATAAAATTGAACTAGTCAAACATACAATTAATACTCACGATGGAAAGACAAATATAATTGGCAAATATCCACATCGTACTCTGTAATAGACCAAAATGTCTTAAAAAGATCCTTAGTATAACTGATCAAGTATTTATAAACAATCAACTTGTAGGTAGCAAATCAACTACGAAAATTCAAAATGTGAAACAAAATGAGAGAGAAAGAGAGAGGACTTAATTTCCTTTCAAAAACTAAATGCTAATGGGTCTTACAATAGATAAGATGATAAGAACAAGCTAAAGAGAGTCTGAAAAAGATTCACAAAGGACCAAGAATAGGCAGTGAGATGCTATGATTCCCAGAGCGTCAAAACCCATTCTTCAAGTTCAACAGCACTTCATCTGCATATATGAAGCCCAAGCATGTAAAAGACAGTGAAGCAATAAAAACCAAAGTAGTCCTTGAATAGAACACCTCCAATCTAGGTCTTTGAAGGGAGGAAAAACTACAAATTCGGAAATAAAAATTCAAATGCGCCAAAAGGAAAGGGCCAAATGAAATAAAATAAAATAAAAAAAATAGAGAGAGAGAGAGAGGGAGAGAAATCAGGCCCAGAAAATAAAAGACAGAAGTATCCTCCACAAAAAGAGTCACCCTCCAAAATAACAATTTAATAAGTAACAATACCAATTACATTTCCACTCCCTAAGTGAAATGTACTTTGCTGTATTAACTTGCTGGCTTATTTTCCAAATGTTGGACTTGAACCCTTATCATAAGCTTGGCACTTGATGTTTTATGCTGTTTGTATCTAGAATGAATTGAATTGATAATCGTCTATTGCATATGATCTCCAAACTGATTAAAATATTGCCTTCAATAATCAGTTATATAGTCAACACAGACTGGAAAGAGCAATACCCACTAGAGTGTTTTGCTCACCAAACAACTATTAGAAGCATATATTTTCTAGCTTTGACCATGTTGTATGTCCAGAAGAAAAAAGAAATTTTAATCAGAACAAAATTTAAATCGCACAAATGAAAAATTAAGGCATTATTTAGGTAGGTCATGTACAGCATTTGAAGAGAAAGATGCAAGTTCCATTTGGCCCTCAGAAAAATGCAATCACCCCAATAAATTTAAATGTTGAATTTCTCATTATATAGAAAGAAAAATGTGTGTGTGAACTAGGATTTTTAAGCCCATTAAAAAAGATACTTAAACAAGATGCAAATTAGATCTTAGAAAACACATTGCAGAAAAATTCATCTCATGCTTTAATAACAACAGTGAACGGATCAACATACATAAATCTAAATAAGAAAAAGACCAGGCACCAAATAGAATTGGAAAAAAAAAATGCATTATTTTGTGGGAATCATTTTAAAATATCCTTAAGCTATCAAAAGAGATTGTTTCATATCTAAAAATGCATCATGCATAAAAATGAAAAACTTTAGACCTAAAGGAATGAATTCCAAGATGAAAATGGAATAACTGGAAGATAGCTCTAAACTTGTAACTGTCCACAACTATTTTTGGAAAAATTAAAGAAAGGATGATTGGATCCAAGCAAGTCAATTTTCACTCAGTATATTATGATTGCATATTTAACATGAAGACATAAAACAGACATTATCTGGGGGTAAATTAACTGAAAATAAGAAAGGTGCATATTTAATCAAATCAAAAGCATTTCCAACAAGATTTGATATAACAAGGGATGCAGAATTGGAGAGCAAAAGATAAAAACAGACCGGAAAATGCAAATGTCCAGCAATGAAGTTTAAATACATACATAAAAGATAAAAAATTATCTTATGGAGCAAAGTACTCCAAAATCCCCAAAAAATTTCCCAACACAAACATTGATCTCTTCTTAATCTTCCAACTTGTAAAAAAGGGAAATCAGTTATGGTAAATGAGGCTGAAGCTATCAACAAATATGAAGTTTGATTATGAGGAGAACGAGCAAGGTCATGAGTTGAAATGACTCGCACATAATTTATTTCAGAAAGAGCTTTTCAGTGGCAACAAATTGGAAGACAGGAGAAAGGAAGTGAAGAAAGGAAATCAAAAGCATGTAAACTAGCACTCTGCTCAGCTGAATTGATTAAAATCAAACTAACTTAGAGTAATTTCACCAAAGAGTATCGACTTAAAAGTCAAAAGTAAATAAATCCCTCAAACAAGAAAATTAGTTTTTTAATACCCCCTTACACTCCGTGTCAATCTCAATGAACTCTTACCCTATTCACTTTCATACAGAAACCGCCAAGGCGCAGTCCCAGCAAATTACAATGTTGGAGGAGGAGTCAGGTAGATATAATTTGGAACTCACTCTTAGAATGAAGAGCCAACCAAATTAAGCCATACATATCCTAGAAGTCTACTTATCAAAATCACAAATTCCCCAACTAGATCAGTCTTACATCTAAGATACCATGGAAATAGACAAAAACTTCATCTAGCTCAAAGGCACAAGCAACGGAAAACAACATACTTGTTCATTTGAGTACTTTCTGAAAGAAAACACTAATCCTATTGCCACTTCGTGAACCTAAGCAGAAACTTCAAGCTACTTCTATTCAGGAAAGGATTGTTTTTTTGTTATGATGTTGACCGCCAAAGGAAATGGACTAGCTTGTTCCAACAAATGTTTTCAATTAACCAATCAGGACATTCAACCATTACAAATACTAGACTATAGCAACAACAGATAAAATGGTTTTCCACAAAACATGGGCATCCAACAACAGAATTCGCACTAATTATAAAGCAAGCAAAGTTAATAAACAATAAATTGGTGCAACTCCATACAGCACATACAAAACCAAGCAAGCCAAGATCATACCACCTATACGAAGGCTGCCCACTATAGCCACCCTTTTCCCAGAACCCATTTGCTGCTGCCCACTTTGTGACTTATTCACATAACTATACTGCACTCCTTGACTAGTCTGCCCAGTCCCCAACCCGGTATAAGCACCAACACCCAATCCACCACTGCTACTACTATTCACCTGACTCACCCCTCCTCCCATTCCCAAATTTTGACCCAACACCGCCGGGTTAATAAAACCCCCATAAACTGGGTTCTGCCCAAACAACGCCATATTCTGCGCCGCCGCAACGGCAGCCAACATCTGCGCTTGAGCAGCAGCAGCAACCTGCAATGCATCCACTTCCTGCTGCTGCTGCTGTGGCTGTGGCTGCTGCTGCTGCTGCCTTCCCGCCCTGTAACTACCTGTAACCGAATTCTTCCCTTTCACATCACCCGTAACCACCAATTTCCCTTCATTTCCTTTCTTCCCCAAACTCGCCTCCTTGGGGGCTGAACCGGGCCCCACGGAAGCCAATTGGCAATAAATAACCCTATTATTTATCATCCTCTTGGGTTCTTTCAAGGCTTTAGAAGCCGCTTTCCGAGTTTTAAACACTAAAAAGGCGTAACCTTTGGATTTCCCCGTGGTCTTATCTGTTACAACATTGCATTCCTCGATCTCTCCGAATGTCTGGAAGAACGAAATTAGGGTTTCGCGGGTGGTGTCCCAGGAGAGACCATGGATGAAGAGCTTGCGGTGAACTGGATCCCGGTCCGCTGCATCGCGAATGTACTGAAGAAGATTAGGGTTTTGGAGAGAAGAATTGGCGATTAGGTCGATGAGTTGGTCTTTTGAGTAGGGTTCGAGGAGGTTTGAGAGCTTTTCTGGGTCGGAGGAGGAGGAAGACGAGGAGGGTTTCTTGGATTTGAGCTTCTTCGAGGGTTTGGATTTTAGGGTTCTTGTGAGCTTGCGTTTCTTGGTCTTTTCGGAGTTTGCCATTAAAGAGAGAAACAAGGCGGATGTGGTCGGGTAGAGGGTTAGTGTAATATTACTGTAATTGGTAGTAGCCCGGTAGTTAAAACGTTGTGCTGTGCTGGAGAAAATTTTATATTTATGTGGGCATTAAATAGACTGTAGTTTTGCTACACACGCAAATTCAATCATCAAATTAAAACCCTATTTTATCCATAAAATATATAAGATGATTTTTTTAGATTTTTTTTAATAGAGTGAAACATATGTCTACTGCTGCTATAAAAAATCATTACTAATATATAATTGATATAAAAAAATATTTCAAATTACATTATAAAATCGCATTTCTTAACTTAAGATACGCAAAATTGATGCATAAATCGTGTTTAAAACACACGATATTATATTTGCATATTGTTTCTAAATCACTTTTAATCATCGCTATATAGCATTTGACTATTAGCAATTTGTAGCTTAATTAGTAAGTAAGCTTGCATGCAAGGGAAAGACTATAGTTCGAATCTCCTTAAATTTTAGGTACTATTTACTTTTGAGGTTACAATTTGCTTTTAGCTTACTATTTACTTTTTTTATCGGTTGCTTGCCATCTTCTTGAATTTTTAGGTACTATTTACTTTTGAGCTTATAATTTGCTTTTAGGCTTACTATTTACTCTTTTTTATTGGTTGCTTGCTTTTCGAGTTTGTGTTGCTTTTTTGCCTTTCATTTTATTATGCTACTGTTTGCTTTTGTTATATGGAAATCTCAACTACTAAGCGCAATATTTATATGCTATACGTATAAGTATGAAGTATCACGTTTTTTAACCGCAACATAAATATACTATATAAATTTTGTATATCATGTGTATAAGTTGTGATTTTAAAGCTATATTTTAGTAATTGTTTTCAATTTAACCTTATTTAAATAATTATTATTATTTTCAATTTGACTTTATTTAAATAATTATTATTACTAAGTATCCTAAATAGAAAATTATTTTGTAAATTAATATTACTAATTTGAAAAAAATTACAAATATGTTATTAGGATAAAAATAATATCAGTATTAGGCAAGTTGAACTCATAAGTGTCTAACCTCGTATTTTGAAATGATGAGATCATATACAAACATAACACCTTGTAACAAACGCACAATCATCAAACATATCATTCCCTACTGTAAAATCACCAAAAGGAAAATAGTATTGAAGTAGGAAAATAAAAGGATGCACAACTCTAGCAAGAATATGCATCTCCCATACAATCCACATGATTCTTTTTAATAATACTATCATTTCCCATCACTTTCATTGCATAGATCTTAATCACCATCAACACCATCATTTTCTCTTACTTTTTTCTTAACTCGAATCACCTTACCAAATGTGCCTTTCCCCACATCCCTCAATATGCTGAAATCACCAGGACCAATCTTACTACTACCTCTCCCAATAAAAATCCTATCTTTTATCATTACAATCACTATCATTTCTAATCAAACTCCCATCTTTACTAATTCTACTGCTATGCTATGTACAAAAATGCGTTAGCTTATCCATGGATCTATATTAATTTAATGCTATGTAAATTGTTTAAGAAATTGGAGTTTAGGAAACCTGAATCAACGCAAGTGAGCTTATAACTAGCTAATGTGTCCATTAAATCCTCCTGAGGAATTAATAAAGTAAGTAAAGAAATGATATATTAATTAAAAGCCGAGAAGGATACAAGAGACAACACAATTGGGTCATACTTGTGTCACATACACATATATGTGTGCACATCTTTTTTAACACTATCCACTCACTAACACATGTACACCATCTCAGAACACACACCTATGACACCAAAAGGAACCAAGGACAAAGTTTATGGACACCACTTTGATTAAGCCCGAGTAAACACCAAATTTCTTCCAACACCAGTATATCCTTTACCATGAAAAGGGTGGTGATGAAGAAGAGGCTGAAAAGAGAGTTGAAAAAGATAAAAACGAGAGCAAGGACAGTAATTATGACCCTAATTGTAAAAGAGGGCTAGAGTGAATACTTGTCTTTAAATCGATGGTTGAGTAATATTAGTAGTAGGAATTTCAATTAAGTGAAACAATCATATTAAGTTTTTAGGCAACACAACCTATCTAAGGAACCACTAGTATCTTACCTCAATCGAAAGTAGTGACCTCGACCATCATCTATAAAAGAAGTATCAAATAAAGGTTGTGTAGGGGCTGAGGCCGTTGGGATGGAAATTGGGACAAGATTCCCTTAGATGCTCATAATACTATATTCAACATTCACATTACCTTATTCAATTAATGTGGAGTTTGGGTATGTAAGCTAGTGGATGGGGAAAGCTCTCGAACTTGGCACTATCCAATTCCAGGTCGACAACCATCCTTGATGATGGCTTGGTGATACAAATAAAATCCATGTTAAAATTACATTGCAAAATTCCTCTAATGAATACAAAGTATAAAATTATAAGATTTTCATGTTTTATGGTTTTATAGGTTTTCAAAAACCAAACATAATAAAATAAAATGATATGAATGATCTGTCTTCTTGGATATGACACCAAGAGAAAAATCGAAGTAGTTATTTCACTCAATCAATATGATGCAAAATCAATGCAAATAATAAAGAACAATATTAAGAAAAACTCCATATTACTCGAAAAGGTATTGGAAACAATTCCAAAAAAGCCAACAAATACAATTGATCACAATCAATGTCGAATATTTCAAAGATAGGTAGCTTATACTAACATAACCTTAATGACCCTTATACAGTCCTAAGAATAGGGTAAGTGCAAGAATAGGGTAAGGGCAATAATGGAACATAAAAGCAAAAACAAATAAAATAAGAAACTTAAAAACAAGCTAAAAAAACAAAACATGAAGCCACTCTGCATGCCATGGTTGTGTGTTGATGGTGTTCCCTCTAATCACACAATCAGACATTGAAATAGGTATTTTTCATGGTCATATGTGTAAGCACCAGCCTAGACATGGTCGTGCCAAAGGGGGTGTCCTCCATTATCAAACATTTAGACCTTGAAATTGGCCGTAACATGGTCAAGGGACCTAGGCGTGGTCCATGGCACTATCTTGACATAGGTCGTGTCACTTTCTAATGCCTCCCTTCATCGAAATAAAGTGCTCATGTCTTGCATATAGCCATATCTTTGGGCACTGGCATTAGCACAACCATATAAGGAATTGTGTATACTTCTGTCATTTCATTTGCTTTCTCAGTTTCAACCACTATTTTTGCCATGAGTGTGATCTTCAAAACTAATGACTTTTCATTCAAATATTGTCTTTTCTCCATACTTAAACACACTAGCTCATAACCAATAGCAAAGTACATCAAATATACCTGCAAATGCTTCATCTCACCTTCATTCAACTCATAAATAAAATGATCTGTTAAACTAAGTTCATCAATTTCCTAGTTTTAAATGGAGTTATTTGTCTAACTGAACTCTGATCGCTATCATATCCCCCAGGCTTATGAAGATTTGTCTTTAAATCTTTGTAAGTATACTTGTATGGATCAAAGACAGAGATGCAAAACTCAAAAGTAATTAAATAATAATTCTCATCCAAGCTCAACGCATGAATATCCTCTAATACTTGATCTACAAATCCTCTTTAAAATAATAGTTCCCAAAGCATTTCAAAATCAACTCTAGGCCCTCTTAACCATTCAATACCATTGTTCATGTCCACAATTAAAGATCTCTCCAGTAACTCATACCACTCATCGTGAACCTAATCAATCCAAGTCTCATGAATATGATGACAAGTATTTAATAAATACACCTCCTGTGGCCCCAATGGCATTTGTCTCAAACACTTGTTATCTCGAAAGTAACCATTATCACCACATACTAACATAATACATAACTACAATGACTTATAAAAATCTAACATCTCAAAATTTTCATATGTCAACACCCCATTTTTACCTTATTAAAAAACATAAAAATTAAAAAAAAATGGAAAAGAAGAAAAATATAAAATTTTGAAATAATTAAAATACAAAAAATAATTTTTGATAACTAAAAAGTAGGGAATCGCCATCCTTCTTTAAGTATATAAGTCTAAATATGAATCATAATTAACATCTGAAAATTTAAAGTGAAAAAAAATAATAATACAATTAGAAAATTAATAACCTCATCTTTTAAGTAAATAGGATTGTACATAAGATTTGTGAATAAAAACATTTTAAAATTAAAAAGAGAAAAAATAGAAAATAAAAAAAAAACAACAATCGACTATTATGTATAGTTAAAAACTTAAAATTATATATATATAATATTAAAAAACTACATGTTTGTAAATTAGTCCCTTTATAGTTTTAAAGTTATTTTTATAATGCATTGGGCATGCATTTGTAATTTAAATTAAGAACCAAGACCCATTTCATTTTGACTTGTATTTTTTTTTTTTAAGACCACACTAGACCTGGGTGTTTTCATCCAAGTAAGATTTAAATGGTTAAGTGAAGAGAAACGTAAGCAGCTCAACTGGTAAAGGCTTGGGCATTGTGTACAAGAGGCAAGGGTTCGAAGCTTGCTAGAACCGAGCTTATTCGCACGCATCGTTTCTAGAAAATCTATTATTCTAGAATCTACCTTTTAAACTCCTTAAATTAAGATTGAGAATCAAATTTTTGTAACTAGCAAAACAATCATTAATGGCCACCTTAATTCTGCGTAAAAACTAAGATTTAAGGGCTCTCTTTGGCCTCCCTCTTACAGCCCATTCACTCTCTTTCTCTCTCGACTCTCAATCACTATCTATCTATCTCTCTCATTTCACATCTCTCTTTATATCTCCCTATTCCTCTCAATAACCACCTTCGATTGCCCCTTTTAACCCGAACAAAACCCAAACAACCACCTTTACCAGCCTTACCCATATCATCGCTACCAATTAATCGAACATCACATACCAATCTAAAACACGAACATAACACTTCAACACAACATCATAGCAAACACAAAACAACATGACCAAAAATCATCACCATTAACTCCAACAACCACAATCACGCAATCAACCATCTACAACCCCCTGAACATAACCAAAACTTCAATCATATCCGTGACTACAAAAACAACCAAAATCCAAAATCAAAACTCGAATACCACTAAATCAAGACCATAAATTCAATAAATAAAATACACACATACCGAAAACAACCAAACTCAACCATAACTATGGTCGTGCCACCACCAACACAACCCGTTGCAATGCTAGAAACAAATATGAACGTAGCACCAAATCATAACTCAAAACAAAACTTGAACACTAACTTCAACCATCATTCAAAAATTAACAAACACCACATCCCCAACCGAAAAATCGGTCACCAACTTACCGACACCATCACTAGAACCATTACCAAAGACTAGTATGCACATACACGGCAATGCCTATAGACAAACATCTCAAACTAGAACTCCAAAACATCACAGACACAACATTGAAAACCCAAACCAATGATCAAATACTACACTTAACAACCAGCATCAACTGCTAACTCAAATCAAAATCAAACCCAAAACCACCACTTGATTCCATTTTAATTCCACGACGACGTGAAGCATAATGAAATCCCTAAACCCAAATCGAGCAACCTTACATGAGAGAGAGAGCCTTCTCCATTTGATAAATTTTTTTTACCTGCTCCATTAGTTTGGCCTGTACCCGATCCACAATCCATGATTAGATCCATTTAAGAGGGTTTAGCCTTCACTCATTTGGCTAAGCCCCATCCTTATCTATCCTTTTTGTTTTTTTGTTTTTAAATCAATTATTCTTTCATTTCATTTAATCATTTTTTTAGTTTAGTCATTTACAAGTTAAGTTATTTTATTGTAAATATCCCCATGTACATGTACTAACAAAAAATATAGTGGAAAATACATAATAGTAGATCATTTTAATATATGGTATCATACAATCCACGATCTGACATGTATCGTATGATACAAATAAATAAATAAGATTCCATGTCAATTCGTTGATGTATTATATATTTATACGTGTGATTTAATAGTTTACATATTGTACTTTCTAGTTATATCTTTTACGCCATGCCCGTGATAATAAAGTTAGCATATTTGTTATATATGTTATACTTATTATTTGTGGCATTTGACATGCTAAACTTATTAAAATTTTGTACTTTTTTTAGGATATAAATTTGTATATAAAAATTAGGTATAGATTCAGATTTCTTGGATGATGAAATTTACACCTAAACATATAATTGAGTTCTTCACATTATTTGATTTTTTTGTAAATATGGACATGATACATTAGATAAATAGATATAGTACAAGTTTCACCTATTATAGATTGTTTGTAATTTTGATATGATTAGGTAGTTTCTATGAATAGTTGATATATGTCCTGTTTAATATGTCATAAAGTTTTCGTGAAATTAACTGATATGTCTAGTAGATTTAGAAATATTGATAGTTCCCTTGTATATAAATTTTTCTTTTTCCCATGTTAATGAGGCTTCTGTACATTCTAGATCATCTTATCAAAAACTAAAAATAAAAATATCTTATATAAAGAACAAAAATATTTTTATCCTTTTTGCCTTTTTCCATATATGAGATACTTATAAATAATAAAAATTATTTTGTTAGCTTATATTTATAGATATTATATAGTTATTTTTTAAATTACTTATAAAAAATAAATGGAGGTTTTCTAAACTTACAAGTTTTGTTAGACTTTGTCAAACAACATGAAATAAAATTAGACTCTTTAGAGTTTTCAAGAATTAAAACTTAAATTAGCTATTAACTCAAGCTTAGAGGCTTTTCAAAATTAAAATCAATCAACACACTATAGTTATATATATATAAACTACGAGGACCTAATTGTGATTAATAGATGCATAAGCACTTAACGGGCAGTCACAATAATAAAAGACTCTTAGGTATTTTCAATATTAAAAAATATATATAGGCATTTTCCATAAAAAAAACATAAAAAAAACTCTCTTGGGACTTTCTTTGTAAATGCTTTCCTTTTAAATTCTATTTATTAAAATAAATATATTTATAGATAGATAAATCTCTTTTTAAAAAATGCTAAAAAATATGAAAATTAATAAAAACAAAAAAGGTAAGTTTTTAGTGTTGATTTTTTGGCCCGTAGATTCAAAGTTTCTCAAGCCCATAAAAAGCCTAAATAACTGTTTATATTTTAAAATAGTAGCCCTAGACTCATAATTTTTGGTTTTTCATGTAGACTAGTGGCTAAACTAGAAATCAAACCACCCATTTGATTTCTAGTTCACCTTTTAATTTTCCAACTTCGGTTGGTGGTGACTCTCAACTTAATAGTTTTCAAAAACAGGGCTTTTACAAAATCCTATTGGTTTATTATCAAGTGTTCCATATCAAACCCGACTCATTTGATATGATTCAAAACCTTTAGGAGGACAGAAGCTAAATCTGGCTTAACACCATGTAATTTCAATCCTCTAAATATGTTAACCTCGCTTATATCGACACCAATTATAGCAAAATACCATACAAACACAAATACCTTTAACATATGATGCAGACAAGATAGCAATTAATTATTTGGAGAAATGGCACAGGATTTGATAATGGCAGTTTCGTAATTTTGGGGAGTTTTGGATTTTTACCGAGCGAGTCCATATTCTGAAGGGAAACGATCCAACGGACAGAACTCACAGCTTCGCTCGTGACCCAAGCCGGTTTTCGGCCAAATTCCTTCGTTTAGGCCGTCAAAACCGCGTTTTTACTATTTTTAGTAACTTTTCTTTATGTTTTATCTTTTCATTGGATAATCGTTTTTATATGCCGTTTGTGGCATTAATCTCATCCGTTCATTTGTTAGGTTTCCTTTTTTGGTAAAAATAGCATATTATATATTCTAGGGTTACAGAAGAGACAGAATATCTTGTTTTTGAATGAAATTGTTTGAGAGTGTTCTCTCTTTATCCCAAAATTCGTAATCTTGTGTAGATTTCGATTTTTGATGCCAAATATCTAGGTATTCTCAGAATCAATGGATATTTGAAGATCACAAGCCGGTATTCGTGCGCGAATCAAAGTCTTGCGATTGTTCCCTTTTCGTATTCCACTGCATCAACATAGCACCAATAATCACAAACAAAACATTGTATAAGGCTTCATAGTACAATAGAACCATGCTATCTTCCAATACCACTTAATCCCAAAATGGGTCTAGATAAATCTATGTGAAAGATGGAAGGTTGGCATTTGAATACCTGAATTACTTTGTAGTCCTTGGTGTAAATAGAAATAGCTCTAGGTTATGAACACAAAGATCAAGAGAGAATTCTAATCCAATGTCACATTGCATAACACTTGTAACACATGCGTCCTCCCCACCACTATCCTCTATAACATTGTCTTCTTCATTGTTCAAGTCATCAATAGCAAGCTTCAATGGGAATACATCAGCACATAAGTAAAGAGAAAGTTCTCTAATGTCTTCTCTAGAACTAAGCAATGAGTAGTGTCAAAATCTAACACTTAATAAACTACCACCACAACACAACTCACCACATGATCCCTTAAGCAAGTATTCAATTGACATAAATTCTCATCTTCAATCATAAATAACATATAGCAAGAATCATAGAAAATCAAATTGTTAAAATACTCACACAAATTTATATAACGAGTTATTCTATTCCATCAATCACCTCAATCTTAGAAATATGAAATTTTCTTAGAATGACTAAAAGCAAGATACTAACATTACATCCTCAATTATACATTGTATCATCCCTGGCTTTACATAAGAGTCTACCATACAAGAGATACCCTCAAGTATAGTACCAATACACTAATTATCGTGTAAAATAAATAATAAAACCCAATAAAAATTCTATGACAAGCTCTAAGGTAGTACACCTATTGATTGCATAATAGAATTACTACGAGTGTCGTCCTCTAAGATCTTAAAAGCAAATACTAGCATTGCCTATTTTCTACTATTTAGCCTAACTCTTTAGATAATGATTGATTAAGTAAATTATTAATTCACTAAATTGGCAAACCTTAAGATTAATTATAAGTGCTTTCATAAGATGTAATCAATCACAAAATATACCTCTCATCTTGATCTACCGTAAACCCTAAATTTCTTATGATAATGAATTGATTTGTTTATGCTCTATACTGCAAAATCTCTTAATTAAATCAATTACTCCATCAAGTTAATTAAATCCTAACCCTACGTGAGATCATAAAGACCTCTTCCTCACTAATGCCACATAAGTTTACATAAAAGTTCATGATCCCTATGGTAAAGATTAAATATTTATGCAAAAAAATTGAAGTTTTTCTATCTCTAAGTGAAATATGCAATTTCTCTGTTCATGTGGATCTATCATATTAGATGAAACCTCTTTTATCTAAGAAGGATGAAACATACATTAATCAAAAAGCAATTCAATCGCATGGTTTGGGGTTTCACAAGATGCAGGGTGTAAAGATCTACTCTTTCATGGAGTTTACAATAATAATAATAAATATCGAGAACATATAAGTAATCATGACGTAACAATAAAACTCTTATAGATGTCTTGTGATCTCTAATGATACTCAAGCCATTCCTCTCCTGAAGTTTGTCGTTTTTCTCTCATAAGGCTTGGAAAAAATGTCTAAAGATTCGCTGGTACGAAAACAAGGTGACTATTTATAGTTTAGGATGGAAATAGGGTTGCACGGCCGTGCATAGGCAAGGGAAGAAATTTGTTCCGCTGACATTAAGGCTTTATATTTTGCACAGTCATGTAGAAGGCGGGGCAAACATTAATAGATTCGTTTTTACATGTTTCTCCTCTTATTCCCTCTTACATGGTCGTGCTTGAGTAAGGGCACAAATTTACTCACTCTCTGGTTTGTTCCCTACTGTTGTCTTTACTTATGTTGAAGGAGGGATTGGAAAATTAAAGCCTACTAATTTGTTCCTTGCCTTTAGCAAAAGCATGCATCCAAATGCATGTGCAAAATTTAGCTCATAACCATAACTTTGTCAAATTTGCTCTGATTTCACTCAATTTGTCTTAAACTCTTCCAATTATGCTCTTTAAGCATTGAGATGAATATTTCATAAATGAGTATCCTTTTCTTAATTAAATCACAATAAGTACAAATCAAATATGTCCAAATAAGTACTAAGAATAAGGGTCTTTTGACACTTATCAATAATCATCCAAACAATAGAACAAAACTAGTAGAAATAAGAGAATTCATTATTAAACCATCTTCTGCTTCAAAGTGTCGAACAAGGGAAAGGACACAATCCATTAGTTTTCGACCACTATAACTACTTCAAAGTGTTAATTCAATAGCTAATATTCTGAACAATATTGTTAGAACCAGACCAGACATTAACGTAGACATGCCAAGGGATCAAAGGTCGAGGGGTCAAACCGAGGTCAACAAAAAACAAAAATATAACTTATATTAACCATGAAAGATAAATAAACATAAATTATACAATTAAATTCATACTTAATTAGCCTTTACTAGTCTTATGTGAGTCATTATATTAATGAAAAACTTTAATCTAATTCAAATTAATTTTAAATATATATATTACTTTTATATTAATTTTTAACAAATATATTACTTTTTTAAAATAATAAATTAGATAGTTTGACTAATAAGAAGAACTTGTCCCACGCATTTTGTTCGTCCTTTACGAAGTTTAATTAAATAAAAATAAAAAAATAAAGTAATAAAACCAGATGTATCATAATGGCTCCTTTTCAATCAAGTTATCTATAACTGTGTGTAGAATTTTTATAGGCTCAAGAAGAGTAAAAATTAAATGACAAGTCAAATTTTGAAAATTGGCAATAGGACACGTAAAAAAGTAGCACAACCCCTACCATAATTACCTAAACTCATTCTTTTTTAGTATCAATTATTGTCATTGCCCATGAGGTGCCTCCTTCACTCCTTAAACCTCAAACTCCAGCTTCTTTTCTCTAGAAGTTGTATTTTGGTAACTTGGGGATGGCGATGGAGAAAATGAGAAGAAAGAGAGGAAATGAATACTGTGATTGCCACATGATAGTGAAGATGTTATTAGTCTCATCATCAGATGTGAAGGTATACGAGGAAGGAAAACTTAAGAGATTCAAATGGTTTAGATAGACACCTGTCTCTCGTGCACTTGGAATTCTCATTTCCTTTGAACCTCTTCTCTCTTTCCTCAACACTGGTACTATACAGGTCCTCATTAAGTTGGTTGCTTCCTCACATAGATTTGAGGCCCATGTAAAAATACTTTGTATACATGAATATGAAATTTCTTTCTTTTTGGTTTTTATTTTTCCTGTCCATTTCCAGTCCGGTTCGGCCTGGGTTGCAGTTTTATGGTTAAACCACCTAATTTACTGACGTAGCATCAAGTCTTAGCAAATGGTTCTAAGCAAGGATTGGACTGGCCAGTCCGGTCCAGTCTGGTTTTGACTACATTAGTATAAATAATATACACTTTCAATACAAATATCCGTCCAACTCAACAATAAGAGAACCCAATAGCACTGGTTTGGAACCATGAAAACATGAAGGAACACGACATCCAGTGATGTAATAATACTTCTTCATCCAGTAGCCAATTCCAATAGGTTACACCTATAATACTGTTCACACTACTATGCGACCACACAAAAATTGAATACTCTACAAATTCATATAACTTTTCGTGAAACTCCAATAGGCTTCAATAATTAATTTATATGACTTCAAAGGTAAAAATAGCCATCGCACTCAGTATTATTCCCCAACTCAATCAATGGATCAGTACAAAATCTAACGAAGGATAAAGCAAGGATATGATGATTATATGGATATTAGCAGCTCAAGGACACATATATTAAAAGGCATCTCTAATTCAATGCCACATTGCACAGCTCCTGTAATATCTATATACTATACAGTAACACCATCTATACCTTTATCATCAACATCACAATCTACACCACTAGTAATTTCCACCTGCTACATGATCTTCCTTTGAATTCTCTTCATGAACATCACCACTATCTTCTTCAACCATACAATCATGTCAACACAATCATCCGGTGAGTCAGTTGTCTTTAAGGGCTCTAACAGTTTTGTCTTCACCATTAGATCAAAAAATCGACAATTCCCTTAACATGGTGGTCTAGATGGTGTCCTCCAATGACAAAAAAACTTTGACAATCAACTCTCTTAGTAATGCCGAAGTTCAAGCCAGTCACAAATCTATTGATGATATGTACAAGAGGCTCAAATAATTCACTATGTCTGATGAGATTTTAAACATTTAGGCATATTTTCCGACCTTCATAGATCTTTGGTTCATATTGTTCATCCTGATAATTAGATGGAATAAATCTTCTCCTTATTAGCCTATTTATAATACCTCATGTAATAACATCATGATACTGATTTAGTGTTTTGTCCAATATAATATATTGCCAACCCAACCTTGCAAGTCCAGTTAATTTCACAGCAATAATCTGCCTTAATTGGCAACTAAGGAGTGAAAGGTCTCTAATAATTGGTCTACCTAGAATTCCCAATCGAACAGTCTCTTAAGGACCTATGACCATCAAATTCAGGCAGTTTCATTCTAATTTCACTTAGTAATTTGGTTCTTGTGTCAATCCCATAACGATATATGTTAGCCATGGCTTCTATTCAAATAACCACATTTTTACTTAATAGTGATAATCTTATTCTGCAATTACACCACACAATAATCACACCTCAACAATATGCAAGAACAAAAGTTGCAGTTCAAGATCCTTTTCTTCTTTCATAAGTAGTTCGATATAGACAATAACTTGTCTCTCAAGAAGCAAAATCCAACTTACCTTTTTTCTCTAAGCAATCTTCGTCAAAACCATACCATGGTAAATTCAACCAGCTATGAGACTTAGATCTTACCAATTTATCACGTGTTGATCTATAAATCTGAAATTAACCATTCAATTCACCATGTGACAAATCCATAGCTCTGATACCAAGATGATATGAATAAAATCCATGTTAGAATTACACAGCAAAGTTCCTTAGATACATATGAAGCATAGAATTATAAGATTTGTATGTTTAAAGATTTTGTGTATTTTTATGGGTTTTCAATAGTCAAATGTAATCATATAAAAGATATGAACGATCCATCTTCTCGGATATGACATATTAAGAGAAGAATCGAACTAGTTGTTTCACTTGATCAATATGACGCATGATTAATAGAAACAAAAGAATAATCTAGAGAAAAACTCAATATTACTTAAAAGGTTTTTGGAAATAATTCCATGAAAGCTAATAAAGCAAAATAATCGTAAAAAGTCGAAGATATCAAAGATAGGTAGCTTCTATTAACATAATCTTAACAATTCTTATATACTCCCACAAATCAGGTAAATGCAATAATGGAACACAAAAGCCAAAATAAATAAAATAGGAAACTTAAAAATAAGCTACAAAAACATAACATGAAGCCACTTTGCATGCCACAGTTATGAGTCAATGGGTGTACTCCTTTGGCCACATGATCAGACATTGAAACAGAGCTTTTCACGACCATATGTGCAAGCACTAGCTTAAGCATGACTATGCTAAAAGGTATCCTCTATTGTCAAACATTAAGATCTCGAAATTGGCCATAGCGATCGAAGTACTTAGGCATTGTCCATGGCACAATCGTAGGGTAGGTCATGTCACCCTTTTAACATTTCTTTTTATCAAAATAACTTGCTCCTATTCATATGGTCGTATCTTTATGCACTAGTGTCGACACAACTGTATAAGGGACCAAGTATACTTCTATCACTGCTTTTGCTTTCTTAGTTTCAACTATTGTTTTTATCATAAGTATGATCTTCAAAATTGATGAGTTTTCCTTTAGGTTGTCTTTTATTCATGTTTAAACATACTAGCTCATGCCCAATAGCAAGTACATCAAATATCCTCGCAAATGCTTTACCTCGCCTTCATTTGACTCATAAATAATGATCTATTGAGTTAAGTTCATTGATTCCCTAATCTAGATTGAGTTATCGATCCAACCGAATCATGATTCCTATTACTTAGAAGGGAAGGTTTTAGCATGATGCCTCTTTATGGCCTTCTTAGGAAATGCCTCCTTGACATTACCTTTCAAATTTAAGTTTAGAGTTCTGTCATCAACATAAGCCTTATAAGATACTCTTGGCTGCCTTTTGAATTGTTACCCCTTTATACTTTGGCTTAGGAGCTTCTTCTTCTTCTTCTCCAACCTCAATTTTTTGGCAACTACCTTTTCTATTGCTTGTCAAACTAAGGGACTACCACTTTGGACAAGTTTAAGCTTTTTTCATTAAGAAAAAAAAAAGTGATTAGCATTATTACTTCTGCATAAATGATCACAATGTAAGCTATGTTCAACACAAGTTGAGATGGAACCCATTCCCATAAGCATGTAGGCTAATTAGCTACCCTATAGATAACCTGCCTTAACATGGTAGAAGGGGCAAATGGTATCTTTGTTACCTTGAACAAGTTCTCTTTGGGTGGCTAAGCTCCCATTGCAGTACTTTGCTACAACATCATGTGCATTGAAGGGCTGACTATCCCTTAATGTAGAGAATATGTTGATCTCTTCAGTGACTTTTGTGTACATGAATCCCAAATTAGAATAGTTAAAGTGCATATTGGCTTGACCCACTTCATAGAGAAATCAATCACGGCGCTTACACAAACAACCATGAACTGATCCTTCCAACCTTTCATTAAAGATTATAGGCCTTCAAACAAATTCTACATAGGTTAGTTGGTGAGGCAGTACCATTATCTCGACTCCACTCAATAAAGTAGTAGTATTGATACAATCGAGGTGCTGCCTTCACCACCAAGCCCTTACATATGACCTCAAACGTCAACAAAAGTCTCCACGAGTGGAGTAGTGCTGGACTCAGTCGATGGTGGTCACATAATGCCTTTCGAAAATTTGTAAGAGGAGTTCAAAGTTCAAACTCCATCTATTTCAAGTATAAGCAGAATTGAATCCTACTGAGAAAGGGGAACCAAGTCTTTTTCCTTAAGTTAGCATACCTCCTATACTAAAGGAAGGGGATGAAAGTATTACCTCATACACAATATAGCCTCTTTCATAAAAAATGGTGTTCTTCCACCTCTTCAGGGTAGGTGCACAGGGCCTATCCTTTGCAACCTTAAATGTAGACACTAATCTTCACCATCTTCAACATATACATTCTTTAGGTGACTTAAGATGCACATGCACCTTTCTACAATTTCTTCGGAGGCACCGCCACTTTCATTCCTTTACCATAATGGAAGTATCAATCTCTATAATGGAAATTTCAGCCGCCGATGTAGGGGGGATAACCCTCCTTGCATGCTTCTTAATGCTTTGTGGATCATCTTCCACTATTTAAGAGGAGGAAGAAAAAGATTTCTAGTAGTCACCTATATTCGACTTGATGATCCTTAAAGATAATGAAGAAAATCTTGAAGTGAAGAAAATTTATAAGACTTAGTTGATTCTTTATGAGAGAAGAACAAAGAATACAATAGAATACAACAGCGCAAAATGAAGAAAGATGATGTGATCTTAAAAGATACATCAATGGTTGTTAATAGTGGAATATAGGCCACAACCCACTCGACTTGTTACCACCTTTACATGGATCAAAGAACCCAAGAAGGGCCTAAGAGATCACTAATCTTACTGGCCATGAAGAGCCCGTGATAAGCGATACCTTGAGGGCCCATCCTAGCAAAGGACCACCAACCGTACGATTACCGCTACCATGAGAGAAGATAGGAAGCTTAGCCTTGGACCTAACCATAAAAAAATTTCTCCATACACCCTCACCCCTAACATGAAGCCACAGGGGCCTCGGGGTAGGAGGGGTGGGGGGAGGAGGGCATGTGGGAAGGGGTTGTTGGTGAACTTTGCCAGCTTAACCATGCTCCATGCGATAATAACTCATTACCCCAAATGCCTAGTCAGTTTCATCTTAATAGAAAAGATTCGGTAGACCTACTGGCACAACCTCAAACTATAAATAACCCTTCTCTTCATAATGGAAGGAGGGGACTGGTTTTCTATCTAATTAATATGCTTGGAGAAATTCCTCGAAAAGGCCCATAGATTGACTTAAGCATCAAAGTAGTTGTGCTGAATAATCCTCCAGTGCATTACTAACTGGTTTTTTGCATTTGCAGAGGCAACTCTCTGCTGGCGGAATTAGCTCATGCAACACCTGGTGCCGTTTATGGGAAATCCTTTCCTCATTTTCTTAGATCATCTTCTTTACTTTACTCTCTGAAAAATACCAGACCTAGAGCTAGGCATAAGAGTCGTGGCTCGCGGGTCGGCCATTTACCCTCTTAAAAAAGCAGGTTGCAACCAATTTTTTTGGCCTGTTTAAATGATAGCCAAATTGGCCTTGCCCGTTTAGCCCATGGGCCAAAAGTTAAGAAAAAAAGTGAGGAAAATGTAAGAATAAGAATAATACCATAACATATTTGTAATTATTTATGATACGTTATGGAAGAAAATAGATTAATACATACATCATAAGCATTATAACATTTTTTTAAGTATATATTTATTGATTCAAACGTAATATGATATCTAATAAATTATTTTAATAATTTGTTTTCATTATAAGTAATCAAAATGGTAATAAAATTAATTTTTAATATATATAAAACCTTAGAATATATAAATATTATAATTTTTACATAAACTAACATAAAAAATAAAGAAATTAAAAATTTTATTTAGCCCACGAGCCGCTGGGCCGAGAAATTTTAGCCCGTTTAGATTCCCCTTTTAACCTACAGGTCGAATGTGGGCTAGCTCGGCCTGCCAGACCCATTTGCCCACCTCTAACCAGACCCTTAACAAGATGAAAAATCCACATCATAAACAATAACCATGATATTGACTATGTCAAGACCTCAACAGAGTAAGAACCAACTCGATTCAGCTTTCGCTTAATCGGTAGTTGCTCCAACGTACAATGAGGATTCTAAGTTGCCACACCATGAAAAACTTATTATTAGCAATTAATCTCATGGAACGAAGATGCATTATGGACATTAAGAACCTGTGTAGACAACTTGCACACAAAAATATAAAAAATGAACGTTCTAATGCCCTATTACAGGCTAAAATCGTAGAGCTAAAAGGATTAAAGAACTTATATTTAGAAGAATAAACTTCTAGTACACAACAGAGTGACTCTTCGATTCGTTCGCTATCAAGGCATGATAGAATATCACTTAAAGGACACCATTAGCGTACTACAACTCCACTGTGGGCAAGCAACTCTACCAAAGCTCGGTCTTACAGCTCAAGGCCAACTCCAAATGTCTATCGAAGATCCCTTGTATCACAAAGCCTAGTGAGGACCACTTTTAGTACCTCATGGAGGTAAAGAGTATCTTAAGACCTAACCCAACCTTTACAAATCATCACATGAGTAATGAGAAGCATACATAATAGATCATACGGGCCCCAGCTCCACCCGAGTTGATAAGACAACGGGACAACACTTCTTATCATAGTAACCTAATTGAGCTTAGAAAAAGAATGCGCTCTTGAAGAAAATAGAAACATGATGAGGAGGTTCTCGACCATTAAAGAAAGTTTTGGGAATGGATCTATCGCAAAAATAATAAGGGGAAAAACACCCATTCGTTGCCGAAATCCAAACAGAAGTGCTCCCTTAGACACCCCATTTTTGCCTTTTTTTTTAATTTTTTTCATCTTTTGCCAGGTTAATATATATATGGAAACAAAGTTAAAAAAAAAAAAGGAAAACCCTAAAAAAGATTAATAATAATAAACAACTCCAAAAAGATTGAAAAAAACTAAATAATAGTAATAATAATAATGAATTGGCTTGATATTACTTTAAAGGTCATAAGTAAATTAAAAGAAGGTATGTCATTTCTTTTTTTTGTAATCCATGTTTTGATCTGGAAATAAAAACAAATTGAGTCATCGCTCAGTGGTTAAGTAGTGTAGGTGTGAATAGTTAAAAGATAGGTTCGAACCTTGTTGGAGGTAAGATGCATCAAGACTTTCTTTTCTACTTTTTCCCAGGTAGGTCATATGTTCTTCGCGTGTCCTTCTTCAACCTTTAGATAACAGGCAATGAGATATGCAAAATCCGATTGACTTTAATCTCTTTTCAATAGAATTCTATGTAAATCTTTGAACTCATCCATATGTGATAATTTCATATGGATTTACATAAAAATCATTTAAAATATTGAATTGAAAGAAAAAGAGAAAAATATAAGATTTATCAATTTTGAGTCAAATCTATCAAAGTCGAAGCTAATAAACCTCTGTGGCATTGATTATAATAAGAGAAGGACTCCATCCTCATCATCTTACCCAATTACCTCTCTCTCTCTCTCTCTCTCTCTCTCTCTCTAACCCTTTCTGATGGGAATCAGCTTGAATGTCCTATTATGGGATCGAGAGCTAGAGGATTACAAAATTTAGTGTTGAGAGTGATTACAGATTATTTTGAATAGATGAAGAGAAATTAGTCTCATCTTATGGATTGCATGCAAAGCATGATTACTTGGAATATAACATACTTACCTTAAAGAAAGAATAGGAAGAAAAAAGTAATGAAAACAGAAGAAGTATGCATAGTCGCGCCCTCATACCCTTAGTCGAGCCCTCAGCTATACCGGCGACTGAGTCTATTTGCTTGAAGAGTCGAGTTGTGCCCTTGCATGCCCTTAGTTGAGCCCTCTACTGTGCCACGACTGAGTGTATTTGCTTGAAGAATTGATTCCAGTGGACATCGCGGTATTACTTACATCTACGATTAGCAAGATGATGCCTACGGATCTTTTCGCGATACTTTAAGCAAGAATCAGAGCAACTTTATATATATTTCAATCTTTATTTTATTAGCTACTTTCCTATTTTATCTTTTAGATATCTTTCCCGTTTTAGATATCAGGTCATGAGTATAAATAGGAGTTTCCTTGATGTAAAAGACAGATTTATCAATTGAATAAAATTCATTCTCTTTAAGAAAAACCTTAATTCTTATCGATCATCTTTGATTGTGGCAAATTTTGCTCTTATCGATCTTTAGATTGTAGCGAACCTAAAGACTAGCGAGTGGTTGGTAGTAATATCAACTACTTGTTGTGCTATATTCGTTTTTACTTTCTTGGTGTGTAATCTTTAGAATAAATAGAGGTTCATTTTCTTTATCATTTTAAGATATCCTAGTGATTGTCCTCTTAGGCATATCATCTTTATTGATATCATAGCTTAGTTATGGTTAGTTGTCTCTATCATTATTGAGATTGCACGTGATTAAGGATGTCAAACGAAAGTGTACATGGCAAATTTGGAGAGGAGGTTAATAGTGGAGTTCGTGGAAATCGAAGAGTTCCAAGCAATGGTAATAATCATGTTCAGCCTAATGATGAATAGAGTATGAGCCAATAGTTGCAAACTTTAATAATACAGTTAATACCTTGGTATAAACTATGTAACAATTGTTGTAAAACCTTAATATGATATCACCCCATGTAGAAGCATTGCCACTGCTACCACCACCACTACTGCCACCTGATCCTGGCAAGTGAGGAGATGTTAGAAGGAATAATGTTGAATACGGTGATGCCTATGATAGGGAGTTTAGACGGTTAGAACATGTGAAGCTGCAAATGCCTTCCTTTTCAGGAAGTCGATCCATAGATGAATATCTTGATCAGGAAGACAAAGTTTGATGGATTGTTTTAGTGTTACGATGTTGAAGAACATATACGGGTTAGATTAGTGGCAGTGGAATTTACAAGATATGCACTATGGTGGAAAAATCTACTATTTACCCATAGGAGGGATGAAGAGGCGGAGATCAGGACATGGTCAAAGATGAAATGGGGATTGAGAAAACGTTTTGTTCCTACAAACTATAAATAGGAAGTCTATATGTGCCTTCAATCATTAAGGCAAGGTGGCAAGAGCATTAAGGAGTATATTCAAGAATTCAAATCATTAAAGAATAGAAGTAGAGCTATCAAGACTTTGGACAAACTATTGAAGATTTGTTACAAGCTTAAAGTATGAGATTGCGAGTATTGTGGAGCTGCAATGCTATGAAACACTAGAAAAGGCTATTTAATTAGCCCTCGAGGTAAAGATGTCACGCCGAAAGGGTACCCTAAACGTGATAGCCCCCCATACGCAATATTAAAACTTAAGTATGACAACCTTAGTCATCCCAAAAGTCTCGATATCTGGTGTAAGACGTACTTTCACGATCATAGTAGACTAAACTTTGGAACATGCCATTTAAGCAGTTATGCATAATAGCAATTAAGAAAATAAATCATAACAATATAACCAAGGTTCATAAAATCTTATAAAGAGTCTTTACAATATTAAGGGGCATTGCCCTATCAAATATAGCTAAGTCTAATAAAGTTTATCTTGAAATGATTTACTCTTTCGAAACTTCTCTTAGGATTCCACATCCACTTCTATCTTGCATTTCTATCCAAAAGATCTTAGCTTGAAAACATTACCTCAGTAAAATAACCTCTTGGTTCCAACCAAATATACGATAACTGCAAAAGATATCTAAAAGGTATAAGCTACTTACTTAGTGAGATTTTTTTCCACAATTAACACTCGACATCCAATAATCAATATAAGTTTATTAAAGCAACAATATGAGATGCACAAGCACGTGAGCAAATATCACAAACATAATTCCATGGTAGTTTTTATTTTAGCACCTTGCTTTCAAAAAATAATCCAACTTATTTATTTTATTTCCAAGCCACTGCATAGCTGCCACATACGTTTTTGTCAGGTGTTTTCTCACTGCCATTTAATTTTGGACGACCCTTCGCCGCTTTATAGTATTTACAGACTATGAATTCCTTACTAAGCTTTTGTCCCACCAGAGGTATAGTAATAAATAAAACGAACTCACCGATGATATGCATGAATCAATTTAATTAAGTACTCATGGTATGATTAAATATTTTACAAGTGATTATAGAATTTGCGGACAATCATTCTTACACTAGATCAAACATTTATCATGAACAATTTCTGCCTCGATATACTTAATCATAATTTCAACCAAGTATATAAAGCACATGCATCTCTCCATTTTATCTTTTCCTAATTTCAATGCCACTAATTTTACAAGCAAAATCACAAGTGCATAAATGTAGGAAATAAACTCACTCGGCCATTTGAGTGGACTTCTAGTCAAGATAATCCTTAGGACATGGGAACTCGATCTCCACGTAACCTAAATAGAGAAATACCCAAAATGAGTATTTTTTGAAAGTTTTACTTAAACTTTTAATTCTATTTCACTAAGTTCGTCAAAATTCGCATAGAGGGAAATTTCAACTTAAAATGGCCATAACTTACTCTTTTTAACTGGAATTTCGCATATTATATACCATTTTCTACCTTCTCGAAAAGCTCTATTTATTTTTAAGGTTATTTTTGTCATAAAAAGTCTTTTGGGTAACAAAAAAGGTCGATACAAAATCTCCACAAAGTTCCCAGCCCTCAAAACATCATTTTCAAACTTTTCATGATTCCAAAAATCATTTAGCAAAAATATAAATACTTATATGGTTGAAAAATCCTTTGAATACATATATATAGACTCATATTGTATGTAAAATTTAATGGTGTTGCCTCAATGATATTTTTTTTTCATAAAGAAATTTATCTTATGGTGTTGAAAATTTGAATTTTAATATTTTCTTTTCTAATCATTTTGGAAGGACTTCATAAACTCTTAGGTTATTATAAATGAGTATATTCTTATTTTTTTCATTTCTTCTCTTCTCTAAAATAAATTAATTTTTCTTAACTTTGATTTTCTACAAAATTTTACTTTTAGTGATAAGAAATGAATTTTCCAAACTTTGTTATTAAGTTGTTGATAACCTATAATAATTTGAGTTGTATATATTTCTCCTTTTAAAATGAAATGATTTTGATAAACAAGTCTTTTTTCTCTTATATTTTCATTAACAAATTTTGTTTTTAAACTTGGTCTTTTAAATCTTTTACCAAATTTACTTGGAAGGAAAATTGTTTCGTTATTTTCTCAAGTTGTTGATAATATCTATTATTTTTTAAATTTATTAAGTTTATATTCTTTTTATTTATTTGAAAACGGATATATCATTTAAAAACTTGGCAACCTTTGTTTTTCTAAGTGAGTTTATAATTTAGAGAGTTGATTTTATCTTAACATTGAAAACTGGTTTACTTCTTAATTTTTATTATAAAGTTGGAAAGATTCCAATCTTAAGCTTTTTATGAAAAACTTGTATATCACAAATTAATAATACTAAGTTTCAATAACTTTATGTGACTCATCATACTAAAAGAAAATGTTGATTTGGTTAGTTAACTTCTTTGAGAAAATTATCTTTATTGTCATTTAAGAAAAGTTCTTGATGAGTTTAAAAAGAAGTTGGAAAAATAAATTTTCTACGTGTTTAATAGCAAAATCTTGATTTAGCGACAAGCACATATATTAAGGAAGTTTGGTTTCATTTTTCTTTATTAAAGAAATTTTTCTCTTAATTTTTGTTGAGACAATATCATTATGATTATGCATATACATGAGTATGTAGTATGAAAATGATGAAAATATAAGAAAGATATAAGAAGCAAAATAATAATATCAAGTATTGGGAACCTTAACTTCATCAAGGGAGCCTGGTCAAGTACTGGAAGCCTTAGCTTCATCAAGGTAACCTGGGACTAAGAATAGACTAGTCCTAAAAGAAAAAGAAAAGAAAGAAAAGAAAAAAAAAAATAATAAGAGCATTAAGAATAATAAAAGCAAGTTAGTAAAAGTTAGTGAACATTTAGACTTTAAGAAATAATAGATATATACTTATAGATAGTAATTTATATAGATGGTTAGGTAAGAAGCATAATAACAATAATAACAAATATTATCATAATAATAAGATAATAAAATCGGAATTTCTTGGCATGTGCAAGAACAAAGCATGAACACTTTGTTACTTTTACAACTCATATGAGTTTTAAGAAATAATACCATGGTCATGATAAGTTACATGACATGGGTAAAATAAATTGTTGGAAGTTTTACCTATAAGTGGTTTATGTGGAGAAGGATTTTGAGAGAGTTTTGTTGTAGAAAGTTTTGGTAGAGAGGATTTGTTGAGAGTTTTGTTATGTGAAATGAAGGTGTGAAAGAAGTGAAGGGAAATAGGGTATTTATAGTTGAAGATGGAGAGAATTTGTGTGTAATAAAATAAATTGAAAAGAAAAAAATTACATAGATGGTAAAAGGGAAGGGGGTGGGGGGTAGCGGCGGAAGGGGGACATCGGTTCTATAGGAGAGGGGAGAGAGAGAGATTAAATTTGTGTTTTTGTAAGAAAATATTAATATGTGATATATGATTTGATATAAGATATATTGGAAAGGTAAAAAGTAAGAAAATATGTGTATAGGTAGTAAGAAAAGGTAGAGATAGATGAATAGTAAGATATAACAATGAATAGTAAACAAGACTAATAAGTTACCGGTAATCAATAAAATACATGTATACTTGCAATATTTGTAATTTTTAGTGATAAAAAAATTATGAAACTGATATTTTTGGATTGCTTACATTATTATGGATCTAACAGTGTCATCAAATATTTTTACCGCCCAGTGTATCAGGGCACAGTTTTCGAAAACTAATTTCGTTCGGATCCAAAAGACACTAGAAATTGGCAAATCTGATAGTTTTAAGCTTCCTTATTTTATTACGACAATTATAGATCATTAACTCAGTGTCATTGTCTAGGGTTTAAGAGTACGGGATTGCTGAATCTAAACTTTAGGGTTTTGGCATAGGTTTTTGTTAACTAAGGTTTTCGATTGACTTTCGATTATAGGATTTGAACTTAAAAATTGTTGTAAAATCTAAGGGTTTACAAAAGAGGTAGCGGAGGAATAACCGATATAAGTCTACTATAGGTAAATATTCTAATCCTTAGAAATCTTATTCTTCTAATAAGAGGAGTGAAAAGGGATATTCTAGCAAAACTGGTGACAAAGGATGTGAATCTATTGTTAACAAAGGTAAAACTACCATTAATCTAGACAAGGATAAGAAACAAGATGGTACCGGTAGTTTTAGTGGGAGAAATCATCAAGTTAAATGTTTTTAAGTGTCAAAGATTTGGACACATTGTCTTTTAATGTCCTAGTCGAAGAGTTATGATGAATATTGGAGGAGGGATAGCTAGCAAGGATGAAGATGAGGAGTCTAAAGCGTCTGGTGATTTGCTAACAGTCCTTAATGAGTATTATGGGGACATAATGCTGAAACTTATGAAGAGAAAGGTTTAAATTAGTACATGAATATTAATGTATTAAATATAGTTTTAAGTGTATCACCAACCATTGAAGAATAACAAAGGGAAAACCTATTTCATACTGCTTGCAGGATTAAAGGGAATTTATGTATTCTCATCATATATGGAGGGAGTTGTACTAACATGGTTGCTACAAGTATTGTGGATAAGTTGAAATTAGCTCTTATGTGGTGTATTACCTATGTGTGCATCCCATCTGTTGCTAGGGAGACCATGGATGTTTGATCATAAAGTGCTTCATGATGGATATCAAAATGCTTATGCTTTCCAGAAGGATGGAAAAATAATAGTTTTGAAATCTATGTCACCCTTAGAAGTGAAAGAGGGTCAATTGCAGATGAGTAGGATTATGAAGAAGAAATCACTTTTCATAACTAGAGGTGTTTTAGTTCAAGCCATACAGGCAGAGAGCCAGCTTATATGTTATAGATTAACGAATGATGGAGACACAAGAGTAGAATTCCTTTCCTCTAAGATTTAACAATTACTATCAGAATATATTGATGTATTTCTTGAGGATTTGCCTATAGGCCACCTACAAGAGGAATGGAATATGCTACAGACTTACAACTTGGAGTTGTGTTTCCTAATCACCCAACATGTCGGATGAATCTTGAAGAAGCAAAAGAGTTGAAGAGGTATGTTGAAGAATTAGTGAAGACGGGGTATGTTAGAGAGAGTACTAGTCCTTGTGCAATACCGCTTGTTGGTACCAAAGAAAGATGGGTATGGAAAATGTGCATTGATAGTCAGGCCATCATTAAGATTACCATCAAGTATCGTTATCCCATTCCACATTTCGATGATAAGCTGGATGAGTTGAACAAAGCTCAATTATTTTCAAAGGTAGATCTTAAAATTGGTTACCATCAGATACAAATGAGGGTAGGAGACGAGTGGGGACTGCTTTCAAAACCAGACATGTTTGTATGAGTGGTTAGTAATTCCATATGGCTTAACTAATGTGCTTAGTACCTTTATGAGGCTTATGAATTAAGTGGTGAGAGAATATCTAGGGAAATCTATAGTTGTGTACTTTGATGATATCTTGGTATATAGCAAAGATTTGGATAGTCATGTGAATCATTTACGAGTGGTGTTTAAAGTCTTGAGGTCTGAGAACTTATATGGCAACTTGAAGAAGTGTTCTTTCTGTCAACTAGAGGCTGTCAACCAAAGGAAATCTTCTTGGGATTTATAGTTTTTGGAGCAAGGATTTGGGTAGATGATGGAAAGATTCAAGCCATTGTCAAGCGTACTTACATTGCTACTGGAGTTAGAAGTTTTCATTTACTTACCTCATTCTATCGATGACTTATCAAGAATTTTAATAGTATTGTGAGTTCACTCACTAAGCTTACTAAGAAAAATGTTCATTTGTATGGAGTGATAAGGCATAGAAAAGTTTTAATGAGAGCAAAACTAAATTGAGTAGCACTCTTGTGTCAGCACTACCTATTTTGAGAAGACTTTTCAGGAAGAATGCAATGCTTCGAGAGTTAGAATTGGTGCATTATTAATGCAGGAAAAATGACCCATCGCTTATTTTAGTGAGAAATTGAGTGGTGCCATATTAAACTATTCCATATATGATAAGGAGTTTTATGCCTTGATTAGAACAATCATAGTATGGCAACATTATTTGCTACCAAGAGTTTATTATCTATACCAACAATGAAACATTGAATTATTATAAGAGTCAACAGAGGCTTTCTAGAAGACAGCTAAATGGGTGTAATTTCTAGAGAGTTTTGCTTATGTTATTAAGTACAAAAAGGGGAATACTAATGTAGTTGCAAATGTGCTATTATGAAGGTATGCTCTTATTACATCTCTACAAACTAAAATATTAGGTTTTGAATTATTAAAGAATTACTATGTTGGAGATGTCAATTTTGGGTCTATTATGACTAGAATTGTAGGAGTAGCCATCGATGGATATCATTTAATAGATGGATTTCTATATAGATATGAGAAATTGTGTCTTCCAACTGGAACTATTTGAGAATTATTAGTGCATAAGGCCCATGCAGGTGGATTATCTGGTCACTTAGGGAGAAAAGAACATTGGAATTATTGAAGAAACAATTTGATTGGAAATGAATGGTGAAAGATGTTCATCGAGTTATTGAGAGGTGTGCAGTTTGTAAAAGGGCTAAAGGGAAGAAAGAGTCTTAGGGATATATATGCCGTTACCTTTACCTACAAGGCTTTGAAGTAACATTAGCATATATTTTATTTTAGGATTACATAGAACACAGAGAGGTTAGGATTGGTTATGGTCATCGCTGATCATTTTAGTGAAATGGCTCACTTTTTACACTGTCATAAAATAAATGATGCCTGATATATTGCTAACTTATTTTTGCAGGAGATTGTTCAATTGTATGGTGTTCCTTATAGCATTATATCCGACAAGAATGTCAAGTTTCTAAGTTTCTTTTGGAAGACTCTTTGGAGAAGTCTTGGGACTAAACTAATGTATAGCACTTCGTGCTATCTTCAAACAGATGGATAGACGGAAGTTGTCAATTGAACTCTTGGTGCTTTACTAAAAGCTACAGTAGGTAAGAATCTTACCAATTGGGATTTGTGTCTTCCCTTGTGAAAGTTGCTCATAATAGGTCGACACATGGTTCTATTGGTAATTTTCCCTTTGAAGTTGTGTATGGTTACAAGCCAACTATTCTATGGAATTAGTAACCAAACTAGCCGTGAAAGAGGAAAGTATCAGTGGGGTTGAATGAGCATGAAGGATTCAAAAAATACATGCAAAGCCTTATGAGCATCTTAAGAAGACTCAAGAGTGTTAGAAAGAGCAAGGAAATAAGCATAAAAGACCGAAATCATTTGATCCAGGGGATCTTGTTTGGATTCATCATGGAAATGATAGATTTCCTAATAAAAAGTCAAAAACTATTGCATCAATGAGAAGATCAACAATAATGCTTATTACCTTGATTTACCAGGAAAATATGGGGTATTAGCACTTTTAATATCACGATCTTTCATCTTATATTCTAGATGATGATGATATTACAGAAGCTCCATCAGATTTGGGGACAAATCTTCATCAACCCTGCGTAGATGATGAGATTTGGCTTGAAGGTCCAATTACAAGATCGAGAGATAGACAATTGCAAATTTTAGTGTTAAAAGTGATTACAAATTGTTTGGAACATGATGAAGAGAAATTTGTCCCAGATTATGGATTACATGAGGAGCATGATTAATTGGAGTATAACATGTGACCTTAAAGAAAGAATAGGAAGAAGAAAGTAATGAAAATAGAGGAAGTATGCTCAGTTGTGCCATGGGAAGGATGCACAATCACACCTTTGCACCCTTATTTGAGCCCTTGACCACACCTGTTGAGTCTGTTTCCTGAAGAGTTAAGTTGAGCAATGTGTGCCCTTAATCGAGCCCTCGACTATGCCTACAACTGAGTCTGCTTGCTTGAAGAGTTGATTCCAGTGAACATCGCTGTATTACTTACATCTACGATCTACAAGATGATGCCTGGATCTTTTTGTGATACTTTATGTGAGAATTAGAGCAACTTTCTAGATAGATTTCAATCTTTTTTTTATTAGTTACTTTCCTATTATATCTTTTAGATACCTTTCATATTTTAGATATCATGTCATGGGTACAAACAGGAGTTTCCTTGATGTAAAAGAAAAGATTTATCAATTGAATAAAATTCTTTCTCTTTAAGCAGCACTTAGGTCACTCCTTAGCTTGATCCCCTCTTATCTCGCCTCAACAAGCTCTTTCTCCAAACCGGCCTTAACCTGTTGGCTTCTTCTGAATTTTAGTTTGAAGGCATTAAGCTTAATTAGAAAAGAAACCCACAAAAACAACTCGACGAATAAAATAAGGTGACTTACATTCATTAGTTCCTTCTTACATACCTCAGGGCCTTGAGAGGTAATCACTATATCTAAAATACAAGACAAGTAAATGCGAGAACCTTTGGAAAGCTCTCCACGATTCAAAGCAAATAAGGAAATTACCTCATACATTTGTGCACTAAAAATTCCAGTGCCTGCTCTCTGGACTTCAGCTCACTAAATAAGGTCCTTACACTATTCTATCTTCGATGACAGTAACATCCTTAAATGAACTCCAATTGATAGAAAAGTCACTCCATTTTATGGCCTGCCTCCAATGAAATCAAGTAGACCCCCAGTGCTAACCACTCCATATTGATCCTGCGAGCTCTATACCCCATCGGGTACCAACAATGGTAGTGCTGCTCCTAGTGGCTTTGATCTTAAGAGATGCCTGAACATTTGAAGAGATGATAGCTGGGGAAGGTTAAGGTGGACTTTGCACTTTGGGAGATCGATGACATGGCGAAGCCTACATGATTTGAGCATTCATGTAATAGTAGGAGTCCGTGGCACTTTAATCCTGTATGACGACCTCAACAGCCGCCTCTTTGAAGGCACCTTCTTGTTTAGTCTGAGCCTTCTTTCTTTTCTTTGATAGCTTCACAAGAAGCTCATTGACATCCACCATCTACCATTTCAACACCTAAAACAATAAGACAATAATAAAAGAATAAGTAAAAGAACAAAAACTTGCTTGGTTGAGCTTGAATGCTTGGAAACCATAGACTCTTCACTAAACCGTAGAGATTTTCCTTTGTTAGAGCCAACTCGATAGAAGTTGGGGGGAGGAAGGGAGCATATATGCATTAAAAAAAACATTTCACATCTTCCGGAGCTACAACTCCATCATCGGATGGGCTTGCCTATCAAAAAATTCCTAACCATGAGCTTAAAGTTCGAGGTCCTCCCACCTGCAACCTCATGAGCTCATCGATGTCCCTTTGGGCCCAGTGTCATGAGGCCGTAACTACGAGGGCCTTTTGGAATGTAAGAAGGCACAACTTTACTTGGAAATCAAACTTGCATTGGGAACCTTCTTAATGCCAACAATCCAAAACTGGCTCTTTTAGTCCGCCATTCGAGCTTGTGAGCCCATCGAAGAGCATGGACGAGCTCCTACTCCTCTTCGTAAGATACCACTACCCTGAGTTGGACTTCTTAAAGGTATAGTATCTTTGGAATAAAACTAAAGTGGGTCTCATATACACCTAAGCACAAGGCTTCAAAAGTTACTAGGATACACTACACATTTAAAAGCAGTAGAGCAGGAGACAACTTATGATGATAAAAAAACTCATTCTACAAATGAGAAAAAGGGCATTCTCAAACCAAACTTGAATGCCATGTCATACAATGCAAACCTTTTCCCTGCTACCATGCAAACTCGATCGAATCAAGAAGAGGATATGAGTACATGACCTCCTATCCCTCATGGGAGCCTTGCATCTCTTCCCTCCAAACTCCACCAAGCCTTGCTCTAGTAAGGCTACTCTTAACTCTATTAAGCCCGATGCCTTCAATTGCTTCGGTATACAATTGTTCCTAGGACTTTGCCTCCTCACCCTCTCTGGTGTATTTGTCTAGAGGAAGCTAATACACTTTTTCGACAGGTTCACTATGTGAAGGATACATGGGTAGGTATTCCCAGAATCCTCAACATCGTCCTTGACCTCCATGTCTTGATCACCCCTCAAGGTCATATCCTTACTTGACTTCCTTCTCTCTTCGCTCGAGCTCATATTCCTTAAGCTAGTGCTTGGTTCTCCTTTACCTCTCTCCACTTCATTTGCAATCCTTTGGATCCTGTCACTAGAATCATGAGAAAAAGATTAGAAGTTACCTAAGTTTGACATTATTGAAGTATTAGAACAATACAAAAAGAATAAATATCGAAGGTTTGAGAAGTGAAGTGATGACTCTGGCCCCTTAGGCGTGCGAATGAATCCCAACGATTGAGACGCTACAATGACATTAGCACCGTCAAATGTCAGAGGCCATTATTACAACCACCATGTCCTTTTGAATCTAAAGAACTTCTCAGACAAGCTATACCATCCCAAGCCAATAATGATTAATTTACCTAAGGCGGATTGAGTCCTGGTGTCGTGAGCACGGAATGACCTAGTACATATTTGAACAACCTCTAGGGCAAACCATCCTATCACAAACATCGGGGATGCACATAAATGAAAAGAGCATCAACTCAGTAGGTCGGTATTATGGGCTAAACCTAGATTGCTTACTCTCTTTTTTTCCTCACAAAGAGAGTATGTGAGACAAATGTTGATAGTGGAATATATGCCACAACACACTCAGTCTATTACCACCTTCACGTGAATCAAAGAGCCCAAGAGATCACCAATCTTACTGGTCCATGAAGAGTCCATGACCAATCATACCATAAGGGCTTATCTTGGTACCACTTCGACCACGAGGGAAGCTCAAGAGCTCGATATTGGACTTGGAGATCAAAAGATCTCCACATACTCTCACCCTCAGTTTCACGGGACGAGAGTTTCAGTCCTTAAAAAGTTCCTGTGCAGCGCTCGACCATCCCTTCAAGCATGTTTGTTGTTAATCTGGATGGTGAGCCAGCCTAATCTTTCTTGACTTCCCAGGTTAGTTTCGAGCCCCATATTCTCATAAGGAGCACCATTTCGGCTTTGCCACGATCCCTCATACGTTTGGGAGGTTCAACTATACGAACTGGTTTCGGCTTGCCTTGGCCTCATCAGGAAAGCGGCATCAACTCCCAATCAGTTTGTCTACGGGAGGCTAGACCCGCCTTCAGAGACAACCTATACCATGAATAAACCTTCTGCCGATGCTACTCGTAACTCAACATGCCCAAGCTAAACACCCTCATAAAAGTCCTCAACTCTCCGATCGTGACACTCTCCCCCACTTAAATTCATGACGTCCTTATCGTGAGTCAAATTTACTGCAGCCACTACCCACTCTCAAGCTCTCACCCCTTCTCCACACCAGTTGTCAACACAGCCAAGATCATCTCACCAGGACTTTGGGTTTCCATAGGCTTCCTTTCGCCCACACCCATTCATCCATCCTCTGAGATCGCCTCTTGTTGAGTTGCCCAACAATAAGGTTTGAGCATAAGATCTTGCTTCAACCCTAACTCGCGACAAAGTTGCCCTCTAGTAACGATGTCCTCTCTTTGGTGGCCGCTCCTCTTGAGCTTCATCCACGAGCTGAATTGACAACAAGATTAGAGAAAATCCTTGTCTCCATGACTCGTGACACAACTACCCTCTGGCAATAATGTCCTCTCTCTGGTGGTTGCTCCTCTTGAGCTTCGCTTACACGAACCGCATCCACAACAAGAATTACTTACTCTCCAAGAACTCTGGGTATCATCTAAGTGGTCCAATGGAGCTAGAAACTTTGGCTCTGATACCATTTGTCATGGGACGAGTTTCAGTCCTTAAAGAGTTCCCGTGCGGTGCTCGACCATCCCTCTAAGCATCGTTTGTTGTTAATTTGGATGGTGAGCCAGCCTAATCTTCCTTGACTTTCCAAGTTAGTTCCAAGCCCCATATTCTCATAAGAATCACCATCTCGGCTTTACCACGATCCCTCATACGTTTGGGAGATTCAACTATACGAGCTGGTTTCGGCTTGCCTTGGCCCCATCAGGAGAGCGGCATCAACTCCTAACCAGTTTGTCCACGGAAGGCTAGACCCACCTTTAGAGACAACCCACACCATGATCAAACCTTTTGCGATGCCACTCGTAACTCAACATGCCCAAGCTAAACACCCCCATAAAGTCCTCAACTCTCGGATCGTGACACTCTCCCCCACTTAAATTCATGACGTCTTTGTCATGAGGTAAATTTGCTGCAGCCACTATCCACTCTCAAGCTCTCACCCATTCTCCACACCAGTTGTCAACACACCCAATGATCATCTCACCAAGACTTCGGGATTTCATAGGCTTCCTTTCGCCTTCACCCATTCATCCATCCTCTGAGATCGCCTCTTGTTGAGTTGCCCAACAATAAGGTTTGAGCATAAGATCTTGCTTCAATCCTAACTGGCGACAAAGCTGCCCTCTAGCAACGATGTCCTTTCTCTGGTGGCCGCTCCTCTTGAGCTTCATCCACACGAGCTGAATTGACAACAAGATTAGGGAAAATCCTTGTCTCCACGACTCATGACACAACTGCCCTCTGGCAATAATGTCGTCTCTCTGATGGTTGCTTCTCTTGAGCTTCGCTCATACGAACCGCATCCACAATAAGAATTACGTACTCTCCAAGAACTCTGGGTAGCATCTAAGTGGTTCGATGGAGCTAGGAACTTTGGCTCTGATACTATTTGTCATGGGACGAGAGTTTCAGTCCTCAAAGAGTTCCCGTGAGGCACTCGACCATCCCTTCAAGCATCGTTTGTTGTTAATCTGGATAGTGAGCCAGCCTAATCTTCCTTGACTTCCCAGGTTAGTTCTGAGCTCTATATTCTCATAAGAAGCACCATCTCGGCTTTACCACGATCCCTCATACGTTTGGGAGATTCAATTATACGAGCTGGTTTTGGCCTGCCTTAGCCCCATCAGGAGAGTAGCATCAACTCTCAACTAGTTTGTCCACGGAAGGCTAGACCCGTCTTCAGAGACAACCTACACCATGAACAAACCTTCTACTGATGCCACTCGTAACTCAACATGCCCAAGCTAAACACCCCCATAAAGTCCTAAACTCTCGGACCGTGACACTCAGCACGGGGTTGGGGGGTGGGAGACATCACCAGTATGGCCACGTTCGATGTGACAACAAGTCTTTCACCTCGGGAGCCAAATGAATTCATCATCTCATGTGTTAGGTTAGCTATCGGATGGGGATTTGTCCTAATGGAAAAAAAAGATTCGGTGGACCCCATTCTAGTATGACCTCAAACCATAAATAACTCTTCTCTTCATTTTGGGGGGATTGGTTTTCTACTTAATTAATATTCTTGAAGGGATTCCCTAAGAAGACTTACGAATTGACTTAAGTATTGGAGTGGCCGCGTGGACAACCCCTCATCACATTATTAACAGGTTCTTTGTGTTTGTAAGGGCAAATCTCCACTGGCAGAATTAGCTCATGCAACAATGGTTTTTAGAGATAGTGATTGATGTCAAATTCTAGCCTTTGAATTGCACTAAAAGACGTATGACGGATCATAATGTTTGATATGTTAGGGATACATAGATCTCACATACTTTGGCTATTCATTAGCCCAAGTGCACCCTTGACTAGCGAGCTTGACCTAGAATCACTCCTCTAAGGCTAATTTGTTCCATTCAGCATAGGTCATTCATCTTGAATAACTCGCTTGCTTAGCCATCTAATTCCAAAATTTTTTTTTGAAGATTAGAATATAATCAAAATAAATTACATATTAATCTATTTCAATGACTCAACTTTTTTTCTCAATACACAGTCATTGTAAAAAAATAACATTAAACTTTATTTAATTTAAGCCCTTTCTTTCCCACTTTAATTACATAATCATTTATAATTAATATTTTATATATAATACTTTTTAAAATTTGCATATTGTGGGTGCATCGACGATGCTATTATATTACTATTTATACAATATATTGTAGGGTGAAACACATGTTTATAGTTCATTTAAAAAAAAATACACAAATACAAATTGTACAAAAAAATTATCAAATTAGTGTTGCTATGTTGCATATTAGCATGGAGATATAAATAGTTATACTTGTATAGCATCTTCGAGTGGAGATATAGCGATTTAAGTGAAGGAACTTGTGTATTGCACATTAATTGTGCGATAAAGATCTCGTCCTGATCGAATAACTAACTTGTTAGTTACATGTCTATGCGATATAATAATAATATATTTGTATTTTTTTTTATAATTTGATTTTGTGGAATTTTTTTAAAAGTAATATTCCCATGTATAGTAGTATATCATGAAACAACACCTATTTCTTGAGACGTGGATACGGAGATCGGACCCTTCCGAATAACTTCCACTGTCGGAGAGCTCGAAAAGATGTTTATTCTCTGAGTGACTCCGAAGCACGCACAAGCATCAGAAACTTTTCTGGGGTTTCTGATGAAGAATTTCGCTTGATTGATAGCCAAATTAATTTCCCTTCTCTCTCTCTCTATCTTCCCCTCTCTTTCTCTCTCCATGTCAATGGCCAATCACGCGGAGTCATCGCCTCTCGTACCACCCTCGCCGATCACAGAACAAACGGAGATCGACCTCGAAGCCGGTCCCGGCGACCAAATTCAATGCCGAATTTGCCTCGAAACTGATGGTAATTTCACCTTTTAACTTGACTTTTAATTTGCCCGAAACTTTTAGGTTTTTTTTGTATACTCGGTTTCCTAGGATTCAGTAATGTAAAAGCACGTTGTAGTTCTTATTTTGATTTCTTGCGATTGCCGTTTCCATTAGGGAAGTTGGAAAGTCAAATTGAGTTAGTTCTTGAAGTGAATTTATAATGTAGAAGTATCATCTTGACAGTTTCTTACCCAATCATCGTTGCATGAGGGAATGAGGAAGTCGGTACGGTTTTCGGTTTAGAAAATGGAGGAAATGTGTGTTCTTTCTGTAATTAATGGTAATGTAAGTGGGAATGGAAAGTAAAGATGGTAAAGGAGATTATTTGATGCCGGGACCTTGCCCGGGGTAGCAAAGACATGATCTTTGGAGTTACTGGAGGGGAGAAAGTTAACCATTGAGGCTAAGTTCATGGCTAATTTTTCCGATGCTAGAAATTGGAGTGAATAAGAATACCCCTTTACCAGAATGGAGTAAAAGGAATCGAAAGGAAACAAAACTTTTAGTAGTCTTTGTTGTTTGGAATATAGAGTTATTTTATTTTATTTTTTGAATATAAATTGAAAATCAAAGGACGGGGGGTTACAGGATACCTATCAAGCTTGTGTTTATTTTCTCTATCTTGACTTTGCAGTTTGTTTTCTAAGTACACAAACAAAGTAAAGAATCTTTTTTCCCATTTTTTTTAATTTTAGCAAACAGGATCTGCTAAGATTTAATTTATTAGAGTTTAGTTTCCTCTGATCCTTTAGTCATTTGAGTTTGAAGCAATTGGAGCTAGATTGAGTGCCTCATCCTCACCTGGTATGTGTTGGTACATTGATCAAGATTTGTAATGAACATAAATATCGTTATTTCCACATTTTCTTAAAATTGGAACTTGTTACAAGACCTTCGGAGAAGTGCTGAGATAGAATTCTTTGAATAATTTTGTTATTCTTTCAAGGATTTATATGTGATTTCCTTGTTTCCTTTTTGTTGCCTGGTTAGTTAGATGCATATACTTACAATTCAATAGATGATTTTGCTTATGTCATTGATGTGCGTGCTGCGATGCAATGTCAATATTCCAATTTGCCCGCCCCTGTCAAATTTTTTAAGTGCATTCTTAGTGAAAAATAGATTCAAAGGGATGGGAAGGGCTTGATTTTAGTCCTTGACTTTGCTGAAGCTTGTTTTCTACAGGTAGGGATTTTATTGCTCCTTGCAAGTGCAAAGGAACATCAAAATATGTGCATCGTGAATGTTTGGATCATTGGCGAGCTGTGAGGGTATGTTCTGGCTCTATCCTCCCTCTCTCTCTCTTACCACCCCCATTTGCCCTCTCCCTCTCCCCCTCCCCATTTTCTTTTTTCCTAGTGCATTCCAGGGAAATGTTTATGAAAGCTTCTCTGCAACGATCAGCTTAGTAATTATATTCTGTATAATCTGCACCTGTACTTCCCTAGAAATTACATATTTGCACAAATATTGCTGGTCAGATCGCATCTGTTGTAAAAGTGTGAAAGCTACATTATAATGAAGAATGCCTTTGCTGAAGTATTTTGAGTTTTCCTTTATCCACTATATTGTTCTTATTTTGTGTAGATTTTGAATGCATGCTTATATGACTTGAACAAGAGCCCGAAAATTAAAGCCCAAGAAGGTCAGAAGATAGGGGGGCTGGTTTGGGCCCTAAAAGATTGGCAACATGGCTGATGCGGAGGCTTTAGCCGCTGAATGGCCTTATTTTCATTTGTATTATGCTAGCTGCCCTAGCTAGCTCTAAAAGTAGCCATTAGCTAGTTATGTTTTTATCAATGTTGTGAAAAACAGACCGGCCTGACCGGTTCGATCCGGTTCAACTGGAACTGGTCATAAAAATGGTCCAGTCCTTAACATTAGCCCGTTTTGTGGTTGAACTTGCCAAACCCGGTTGACTCTGCCAATTCAACCATGACCAGGTTGGCTCGGCTGGGTCTTCTGAGTTGGATGCACTAATTATAAAAAAAAAAAAGAAGAAAAAAAATGATAGAAAGAGATTATAAAGATGGGTTTTCCAGTCCACAAAGCACTACCAGCGAAAAAACCAACAGCCATATCACCATTGCCAACTTCAAAAAGCTACCACATTGCAATGACAAGTGTGTTGGTGTAGCTTGCTTCTAGTGCAAAGGACATGCCTTGTAATTAACGATGGAATATGATACGTGTGACGACACCACCTAGGCTGATGAAAACAGGGACTAGGGAGACCTAAGCTCGGAAATGGTCTATTGGGTCTCCTCTTTGGTACCTAACATGGGCTAAAAGTCACGACCTTTAGTGGCGGGTGTGCAATTTTTGGGCTCTCAGAAGTAGAAAGTTTCAAACTTTGTGTTGGATATGAGGAAAGAAGAATATTTAGGTTATCAAGTTTTGTGCTTTTTGGGGATCTTAAGAATGAACAGAAAGCATGTGAGGATGAAAGGAGTGTGAATGGAAAATAGAAAAAGAGTAAAAGAAGATTGTGAAGAAAAGGTAGAGGAGTGGAAGACAGTAGGTGATGAAACATGGAAATGAAGACAGGGGTCCATTTGCTAAAGTAAGGAGCAAGCACACAATTCAATTTATTTCATGGAATGGGTTTACAGGGAATTAAATAGTATTTCAACAAAATGTAGCAAGTGTGTAATATTTATTAAATATATATAATATAAATTTATAAAATATGATTATTATATTAGTATATTATAAATTTATAAAATATAATTATTATATTATGCTTTTTAAGATATATGTCTTGTAATGATTTAATAGATAATTGATAAATCTAATTCAAATATGGATTTAAATGAGTGATGTAATATATATTTTCTTTTATTATTAAAAAATATGCTTAATGTTTTTATTTTTTATTGACCCCATTCGACCTCTTGACCCTTGACACCTAACCTCCTAGCATGCGTGGTTCAAACCCCGATCTGGTTTTAACAAGATCGTTTTTTAGTGCAAATGAGAGACATGTGATGAGCGGTGTGCTCATGTTTCCTACATCACTGTGAGACTCCTATCATATTCGCACCCATTTGTCATCTTCTTCCCCATTTTTGCTCCTCCTAAACCCTGAACAACCCCACTCACTTTCCTGGTACGTCCCTGCTCCCTTTTAATTACCCTATTACAGCAACCGATATTCCAGTGCATTCTTGCATTTGCATACTGATATGCACTTAACCATACTCTTCTTCATTGTTAGCCTCATACCCATACACAGACACAAACTTATACACTCGAACATACACATTTACCTGCCAAACACTTACCTGAACACCCATCACTGCACCTTGTACACCTGACCATACACATACACCTTATACACTTACTTGAGACCCTCTTAGCTATATGCATAATCCATGTGCTCATTGTGCACATTTAAACTCATTGTAGATATTCATATTGTCTCTCTTAATTAACCTAAAAAATGATATTGTCTCTCTCTTTGGTTATCTTGCTGTGTGTTTGTGTTGTTTGATTACTTAGGTTGTGGATCCTATCACATGCATTGTCTTACTTTTGTTGTCTTTATCATGTTTGCTTTTAAAAATAAACAAATAATAAAGCTCTTGCATTTTGGTACTTGTGGGGAGATTAGCTAGCATTGGAAAATGGTTTCTAGCCCCTTCTAGGTGCTAATGTTCTCATATTTGATTTACCTCTCAATATGGCAGGAAGGATTTGCCTTTGCTCATTGTACCACCTGCAAAGCTCCCTATTACTTGAGAGTGCATGCTGCTGCTGATAGGAAGTGGCGTACTTTGAAATTTCGGTTTTTGTGACAAGAGACATTATATTCATATTTCTTGCCGTTCAGCTTGTACGTCATTTTTTCTCTTAAAGGCCTTTATATGGGTTAATATCTATTTTAAATTTGATTTAATCTGTCCGCTTCATTTTGGCTTGTGCAGGTAATTGTTTCACTATCTTATTTGGTTTATCTAGTAGATGGTTACCAGAAGTTCCTCCATCGGATCGCCTGGGGATTTGATAGTGAATTGACATTCTATTACATCTGTGGTAATTTTCTGTTTATTCGAAATTCTAGAGCTTTACTTGCTGATGTTCCCACGGTGGGATTTTTTATTTTCATGTCATTATGGAATATGAAGGGAGTGTTCCCCATTCGTATCACTTTGTCATCCTTGTCAAATACCATGTTTTGCCAGAATACAGTTACTTCTATGACCAGAATGAAGCTTTTGTAACTGATTGGAAGAAAAGATGAAGCTTTGGTAGCATAAATATATTTATCCTTTCCACTGGGCAAATGTTGATTATGTCAGCATTATCAAATTTATAAATTGTTGACCATTGAAACGATATTCTGAAGATGTTATCTTGATTTAACAATGTTGATTTAATTAATTATGCGTAATTGATGTATCTATTAACACAATGAAAGAACTAGTACACGGTGAAGTCCAGGACAATGTTTGATTTATAATTGCATCAGTGATAAGTGCACCATTCTTCTGGTAGCAGATGTATGGAAAACATTAGGCATTGGCAAGAAATTTAGGGATGTATCATGTGCTGTGACAGAAGTTGTTAAATTGGCGCAGTTAAAAATCAAAATAGAGCGAAGTTTTTTTGTTTGATACAGACAACCTTATTTTTGAACTTTGAAGAAAGAATTTTCTTTGAGCCAGCCCTCACTCTTCCTTTTTGGGAATTCATATTTTTACCAATGGAAAAAGTATCTGAACTTATCCAAAAAAATAATGGAAAAAGCAACATTTCCCATAACTTTCCAAAGCTTTAGTATTTTAAATGAGATTTACAAGCTCAGAAATCAGCAACTTGGAATTGATAATGTCCTCTTATTCCATTTCAAATGTGTAGAATGCTCTAGACTAAGGCCTTTGAAATAAATTCAAATGTCTGGATAGAAGGTAAAGGTTAATTATTCCTAATTTATCCATAATCAACTGTTTATAACAATGAGTTGTACAAACATAAAATAAGTATAAACTATGTCGTCTAATATAAGCAAACATCCATTATAACTATCTGAAAATCAAAAGGGGAAATCCTAGCATGGTTTATTAATGACTTTGCTATTGATTTGCTTTCTCCAAAGATATGCTATCTGAAAATCTAAGCAGCTGCATGTTCCTCTATTTTACTAGGAGCATTATTGTTCTTTGCTTTGCTGGGACTGTCAGGGTGCTTCATCACTTGTTATGATCGGAGGGTACGCAATGATTTGGCTCAGCCCTGTCGAGAATTATGTCTTTGTTGCTGTCATCCGGGGTAACGCTCTTTACACCAGGTTCCAAAATCTGGTCAGATTATTATCATGTCTAAGAATACTTGTGTTTGCATATTGCATTTATCAGATGTCCGATCAATTGTACTTCCTGCAAAAGAGGCAGTTAGATCATATATGATGTTTTGAGGCTTTGAATCCAGTAGCTAGAAGCATTAGTTGTTCATTATTATTTTTTAAGTAGGTTTTTCTTAATAATGCTGAAAGGAGTAAGCAATGTGAATGTAGGTGCTTTGAGACAAAGTTTAAATCAGAAAAAGAATGATGGTGGAAGCCATCTGCCCCTAGTATGTAGAATCCTAAAGATTTTACTCCAGATTTTTTTATCGATAGATGGAAAGTACCAAATTAATAACATCTTATCTGTCTTTGTGACCCTCAAGCATATTTTTAATGTAAATCCTGTCTCCTTCTCCCTAACAGACGTAGCAGTATATATTGGAGAATTGCTCCATGTTGCTATGCTTCCATATCAGTATTTTATTTGTATATTGATTTTTTCTGACAATGACATTGGTTATTTGAGAAATTACTTTGGCAGCTTCTGTTGGCATATGTATGTGTCTTTTGGCCAATAATTGTTACCATTTGTTTAGTGATTGGAACAATTATTGAACAATTGCTAGTTCAGGCACCGTTAGTTGGATTGTTTGAAATATAAGTGATGTGGGTTGTTTTAATTTTGCTTACAGTTTAGGTGATATTTATGATTTATTAATTGCCTTGACAGAATCTGTGCCGATTGTCATGTACCTGGAACATTATGTATGTGGACTGATTGTACCACATGCTTTGAAAGCTGCGCAAGTGCTGCAACAGAATGTGGATGTCTGGGAGGTGCTGGTGAAGCGGGCTTGCCTCTTTTATTCATCATGGCTTTGATTGTTCTGGGTCTCTTTACCTTGATTGGGATATTTTATAGTGTTTTGGTTGCTACAATGGTGGGACAGCGGATATGGCAGAGACATTATCACATACTTGCTAAAAGGATGTTGACTAAAGTAAGGCCAAGATCACCTTGACTATTATTATCTTTTGCATTTTTTCATATTGAACATGTCATTTTCAAGTCAAAATTGTTGCACTATCCTTAAAATTGTGCGAATTCATGCCTTATAGCCAGACAGTAAAGAAGAGAGTTAAATTAAGCTTGTTAGCACCATCAAGCAGCTAGAATAGATTGCCAGGGCTTATGAGTGAACTTGCATGCAGAGCACACGCTTTTGTTTACACATCTATTTAGTCTAGTTACCGGGCTGTGGGTATTTTTTTTGTGTATATACCCTGTTACCTCCTAGCCTGGTGATTTTTCGTTTGAACTGATTTTGTGAGGGTATCTAAGTATACAGTCACAATTGGACAATTCTAAATGAATCATGGTTTGTAGTAAGTATCTTAAAATCCTTCTGGAATCAAAGGCAATGAATGCAGGCATTCTTGTATTTTCTTTTGAGGAAGCAGAGATGCATTAAATATTATGCTTATGCATGTATAGTGTTTGTTGCTGCCTTGTATCTATCGCACAAAAACACACTGTTTCTATCTCTGTTATGTGCTTTCATACATAAAGTGGCCTTTAGAACAAATTATGATAGTAGTGGTTAGTTAGCTTGATGAGGTGTTGTAAGTAGTAGAAAGATCTGTTCTACCCGAAGAAAATTTATAAATATTTGACCTTTTTCTTTGCTTGTTACAATATAACTATTTTTGCTTTGTTAATCATTTTATTGCATGTTCTACTTTCTTAACCAGGAGTATGTTGTTGAGGATGTTGATGGTGAGATGATGGGATCTGATTGGTCTCCTCCGCCTCTCCCTCCGGAGCATGTTCAGCAGCTGAAAACACTTGGCCTATTATAACTTGGAATATGTACTTTCTTGTTATAGGTGCGGTCTCCTCATATCATTATACCTTTCAAGCTAGGGTTAAAATGTTGTATTTTACTTTGAAAGAAGGGAAAAAGGAAACATTTTCATTCTTCTGCAGTAATGTCTTAAAGAGCACCTCAAGTGCTTGGCAAAAATGTAGTTATATCCTTATTATACAAGTGAAATATATCTAGATGAAAATCTTCTAACTGGAGTCTTGAAGACTCATTTGAGGAATTGGGTCTAACCATAAAGTCGCTTTGTTTACATTTGGATATTATTCGTCTGAATCCCAAGTAGTCTCTCCAAGTTAAAACAGTTGCTTGTATTTGACCTACTCCAGGCTGGTGGTGCCTGGGGACCCATTTTCATTCACTCTGTTTTCTGTGTAGTTTTTGGGTGGAATTGGGTCTTGTATAAGATGATGTGCAGGATCTTCGGATCATAGTTTCATCTGGCAACTGCAAGCCTCACGAGTTACCTATGCTGTAAAAAGTAAACTTTTCATCCGCTTTGTTATTCTATGGGATCATGTTACTGGGGATGTATTTCATTTTTCGGTTGATTTCGGCAGGGCCTCTTTATGTTATAATCATTTTCTCTGCTATCAGAATGTGAAGTTGAAACCTAGGCATGGACGTTAGTCCTTGTTATCATGTTGGAGACAGAGGAGGCGGTTGCTTTTGAAATGTTGGGGAAATAAGAATAAACCTGGATAATAAATCTGTCCTCGTTGCATGATGGAGTCAGTTTCTTCCTCTCTTCTTCTTTGTAATAGCCACTTTGTTTTGTATAAAAATTATATGTCGAATGTTCCTATTGTCTGCAAATCAAAACTATAGAACGAAAATATTCTGCGGTTTTTCACTTAAATCTGGAGGAGGCAGATATTAGGGCTGGCGATTCTTGGTAATAGGAGAGTCTAAACGGGTTAGTGTTTAATTTGTAATTTGATCCGATTATTGATTGTGTATGAAAATGTATATCCATAGCGTAGACCTTTAATAAGGATGTTATATGCTCAACATGAACCTATTTACTATAAAATAAACGTTTTAAGTTTTTATTTTAAAATATATATTTATAGATCGAGAACTATATTATTGATTGCAACATAGCTTTCTAGTCTTAAAATTTAAGGTATGGATAAGTTTGATAAAAATATCATAATCAATGGTTTAGCCACTGATTTAGATATTAAGTAGTAGTACAATTGTTTTGTGTGTTAATACTAGTGGCTAACTTCAACAAGGATGAATCAATATCTTCAATTCTTTGTTTTTACTATAATTGCCATGCGCTTTTATTGTTACTTTTGAGGGTTAATAAAATATGCACTAATGAACATATACTTTATCTTAAAAATACAAATAAAAAATTAAGAATGTTACTCCTATGAAATTTGAGTTCACTGAGGATGAGAAAGACAACAAGAGAGAGAACAATGCTAACCGGCAAGGTTAATAACATTGTGGTAAGTGATACCAGTGGATGATGAAAGAGAGGGGTGGGTGGAAAAAGGTGCTAGATTTAATACTTGATAAGAGATAATAGTGAGAAAATAATTGTAAAATTAAACTAAAAAAGAATAGATTTTTTTTATCTTAAATGGTTTGCAAGTTTGACTTGATCATGTCTACAAGACTCATTTATTGGGTTAATTATCAATATTTAAGAATAACTAATGTTTAAAAAGAGGAATCAATATTTGTTGATCAAATCATTTAAAGTATTAATGTTTTAAGTAGTTAAAATGAGAATCAACTTTTTGCAAATTGAATTTTGAAAATTAAATTGACTATGATCAAAATTAACCGAAAACTAATTCAAATATTAATACCTTAAATGAATTTTGCGAAGTGTTTCATTTGATTCACTTAATGAAATATTGATTCTTTTTTTTTACAATTTAAAAGTTGATACTTCATATGAATTTAGATGCTAAACTTGTATTTCCAACACAGTCTTCCACCGGTTCAAATAGGTTTGATTATTTATTAATCATTTATTTTACAAACACATTTATAGTCTTCATCATATATTCGAATTCAAGGTTAGGATGCCAAATTGCGAGCTATATCCCTGGAACTGCGGAATCATCATAATGTTACGCGGGCCACGTATGTGCAACATTCTTGCTCGAATAATTGTATGCTTGGCTTTAATATAAACGAGGACAAGAATGGACATTGGCATAACGCCTTAGACCAGGACAGTATAATTAGAGCAAGTGGTTACTCTTATGGTTTCGGTGATTAATTCATTTGGGCATGATTAGGATAGGATTTTTTTTTTTTTTTTTTTTTATGTCAATTACAATAGGAGATGATAGATTCAAACCTGATCTTTTACATGAAAAATCAGAACGATGCTTGATAATTAGGATAGACCTGTTTGGATTATCGTTTCGATATCGTTTTAGTGATATTTTTCAAACTAAATCGATACAAATATAATATCGATAAAAAATTGATAATTTTACTTATGAATTGACCAAATTAAATCAATATCGAAATGTTATTTGATACTGAACTGATCCTAAATAAATAGAGATTTAATATAAATAAAAATTTATAACTTTATAAGATTTTTGAGGGGGTTCGTGATAAGATTGACATTGGCAATATTCCGGCGAAAACGGAGGCTCAATGGTCGGCGTCATCTTACCCTTTTTTGATGGGAGGTGCACGTTATCTTCTCTAACGATGTGTGTCCCCAGATGTGATGGGTTAAAGTTTCGTGACAAGCAAAAAGTAGGATGTCTCTTAAAGATTCTTATAATTGGGAATGAGGATATTTATACCTAATAGATTTCACGGCTCAAATATCATTATTTGTATTATGGGTGAAGAAGACATGGTTAGGGACAAAATAGATGGAAATAATAATACTTTACTACGATCGGAATTTTAAAAGAAAGTCTAAGTAATTCTTATATTTTTAAAATATATTTATTAATTTTTTTTGAAAAAAATTAAACCAAAACGACCGATGCTTTAAGGTTTTTATAAAGAAATGATATGCTTTTATTTTCATAAATAATGTTAATTATAGAGACACGTATAAGCTCCCCATAGATCTGTTTAATAAATAATATTATTATACAAATTCACTAAGGTAATCTAATATATGAAAAATTGCAAAAAAAAAAAAAAAAAAATAAATAAATAAAAAAATGGATGAAAGAGAAAACTCTTAAGAAAAAAGTATATAACTGTTGCCGACACCCAAAGGCAGAGTCTTGGACTAAAATATAAGTTATATACACCAATAACCAATTAATTATTAGATCTAATATACATGCACTTAGGTAATTCAACCAACTGAATCTAGCAACTGACGAGCCAAGCCAACTATAGGAATGTGTTGAACTTGAGACAAAACAGCCACATGAAATGCTAAACTAACAAAACTTGCTCAAAACAAATTGGTCTAGGCTTCATCCAAAAATATCCAACTTCTAAATTCTAAAAGATACATTCGATTCAAACCTTCAATAATTAATTCTATTACTAGAGTTACTAAGATAATTGGATTAGAAATTGTTTGATCATCTTACTTGAAAAGGAAGAGGGAATAAATATAGATCATAAGATTTTGGATTAGGCCATAAGTGCTTTGGCATGACTTTTTTGTTCCTTTTTTTTTTTTTTTTTGGTTTGGAGATGAGGCTTGAAATATTAGGTCAATATCTTGGGATGATTTAGAAAGATTAGGTTTGCTAAGCTGAAAGAGTTCTCCATGAGTTTAGATTTAAGAGAAGTCCATACATCAATAAGAAGATACATCTTAACTATTAATCGTCAATGCAATTCAATAAATATCGTTGATGGTTATGCTTTATATATATGTATTAAAGAACTTCTCTTCATTTGATGCAATTAAGCGATCAAAGAACTTGTATTAAACTGTAGGAGCTTTACTTTCAAAGATAAAACAATTGCAAATTTAAAGAACAATTTCAATTGCTCAAAAATTGCAAATTGAAGAGGTTCCCTTATTTGTTATTTATGCATTAAAGCTCCTACGGCTACTCATTACTTCCCATTACCTCTCTCTCTCATCTTTCTATCTATTGCCTCCACATCACTTTTCTAATATCACATGAAGTATGGGACTTCTACATATAAATATAAATGTTAATCTCATCGTAGCCTTGATCAAAATGCTCTCTATTACTAATCAGAGTCAGATTTTGTAAGCTCCTATAGCTAAGCTTTAGGATCAATGAAGGTAACCAATGCACACACACTAAATCATATAAGTTGTGCCTACTTTGGACCTTGCAATGGCCCAATCATGAATTCATCTACTGCTTGATCAATTAATTAATATTTAGTTTATAAGATTACTCTAGTCGATTAATTAGTTCTAGCCGTAATATTGCAATCGAATTATTTAGCAAACATCAATTTAATTAATTACAATCTTCCATTCGATGAATTTATCTAATTCCATTTGATGAATTTATCTTATCTTTTTTGTTTTTCCTATTTATGCAAGTCTCAGTGTCTTGCTATAATGAATAACCACCTTTAGGAAAAATTTTGTCAAAGCTACTTAGACATGGTTGTTTAGCCACTTTATGCTTTAGAATTGATCTAATGCACAAAAAATAGTCATATGGATTGCTTCTATGATCTAATCCAACTCTTTTTATTATCCAAAACTAGTCTTGCGTATTAGACATTATCATGAATGAATTAATCCCCTTGCATGGTTTTTCAAGATGAACTAGATTTGACTAGGACTACCATAACCAAGGATAAATTATCTAAATTACTTTCATCTAACCAAGACGTTAGGGTCGTGTACCTCAAAATTTGGATAGAATTTCTACATGATTTCAAAAGCATAACATATTAGTGAGCTCACAACTGTGTTGCCATTAATAACTAAATATAATAATAATATGATAGTTATGGCAATAATCAATAAAGCTTCAATCTTTTTAAGTGTCTCGATATGATTACATGGAAAAAGGTAATTTTTATGGATTTTCAAGGGGTTTACAATGAACTAAAAATAAGAAATATGGATGGATCACTATTTGTATCAAATAGCAAATAAAACTACTTGTTGATTGAATCGCTAGTTGGTACAAACTCACAAATACTAATATAATTGTGTTGTTATAGAAAAGTTTGGTATGAGTCATAGAGATTTGATACTGAACATGTTAGTGAGATTGTTATGAATCACAAATCATAGTAATCATGCTCTGCCGCACTCTTGAAATGGAGATTGATAAGTATGGTGCTTGCCACAATTAAGAAATGATCGATAAGAACACACATCAATTGAGATGACTCAATTTAAAGATATCATCAATTGAAATGTTTTTACTGGGTTTTTTTTAATCTCTCTCAACTTTTGATCTTACGGACCATTCCTAAACCTATAGTAAAAGTTTGTTTTTTCCCCTTAGGACTGGTGAATTTTACAAGTGTCAAACAAAGGAGTTGATGAAGTGAAAATCAAACACATTTATTGAAGTGAATGCGTTTGCAAATTTTTTAGCCAAATGGGTTGGTGGCATAGTGTTGATTTTTGTAAGTTTGATAAATCATTTATTAAACTACTGCTGTTATTAAAACTAGATCATTCCTTTTGGTTTGGAATTTGCATTCTTTCGAGTAATTTGTTCAATTTACAAACTTTGTTTACTCATGTTGACAGTACCATCCATTCAATTTATTCATCATTCTCACCATCATTGCCATTGGAATCATGGTCCTATCACTACATGTTCATTTCTCTATAGATATGATTTGATTGAAGATTAGAAGATTGACTAATATCTTTTCTCGGTAATATTTTAAAATAAGATTTAAAATATTTGTAGTTGTTCTTTTTTTTCTTTTTTTTCCATCTTCTTTGTAAGATTATGTTATCCCTTTATGAGATTTGTTTTACTCGTTAGTGAGGTAGGTTTCATTTTTAGAGGAATGATTATATCCTTGTGAGGGATATTTTGATGCTTGAAGAGATGTGTCGGATGGTTCTTTATATCTTTAACTTTTCGTCAATCAATTCTAATCAATTTTTTTATATCAATCTACTTGATTGATGTAAATTTAATCTATTGAATAAAATTCATCATTTTTGAAAAAAAAAATCTATATAATATGAGCTATTGATTTAGAAACTGATATCAAGAAGTCTAAAAATTGTATTTTTGTCACAGGTAATATATATGGGGCCACTAATGGAAAATCTGGCAATTGAAATAAATATATTAATTTTATCCAAAATAAATAAATTAATATAGTGATTAGTTTTTTAAGTATTTTAGTGGTATAATTACATTTATATACGGATCTGAATCGTTATATAATCGATCAGATTGGTCCCATTAAAAAACATGACGAGACCATAAACCTGTTTTTTGTTTCACGATGGCGAACTTTGTAGATTTATCTTTTAGATTTGCTTTTAACAATTTATATATTGTAAAAGTGCTAGATTCATGCGATTATGTGTCCCCAAGTACTCACTAATATTGTCCTCAACTATAACAATGGGGAATTAGGGCTACACCAAAGCTAATTTATTCATAAATTGGATGCACATCTGTATACGTAAAACAAAGCATGATGGAGACAAGGATGCTGCCCTAAATACTTGTGATGTGTGGCTGTGTGAGGAGGATCCCACCATATGCATTGCATGCGAGAGGTACGAATCTTTTATGTCCTTTGTGAAAAGAACCCTGCTTTCATCTTTCTTAAATAATTTTGTTTGGTCATTGCTTTGTGTAAATAAATAATCTTGATGACATTTACCGACTTGCTACGAACAAAATTGAATTCGGTGCAATTGACTGCGACTTCAACCTTAAAAATAAATATATATATTCGACTCTTTCTAGATTTTTATTCCTAATAATTTTCTTATTAGTCGAACGTCCGACCGATTTATTTTTTTAATAAACAATATATAGACCAAATCTATAGAATTTGGAAATTACAGCATCATTTCGTACCTTCTATATTGTATATTTAAATCCTCTGTCTGATCCATCTATACCCAGCTTTTTTCTATAATTTTCTTTTTTACCTGTTTAGAGAATAAAACATTTTCTTTTTCTTTTTTTCTTTTCATTTTTTTATGCACCTCTAAGACCATTGTTTTTCAGATTTCTAAAATCACATTATTCTTGTTATAATTGAAAGACTATACGACTTTAAGTCAATCTCAAGATTCAGTGTGCATTTGGTCTGTTTTTTTTTTTTCGCTATATTAATTTGGAAAATATATATAGAAAATTATTTTACACAAAAAGTTGAAACTGTTGAATTTTATGTCCAAGTAAACTTGTGATTGTCAGGCTTATGCTATTAAAAAAAATTATGGTTGAAATTGCAACTTAGAAATTTATATTTTTAATTTATCTATTTATTTGTAACATTAGTCATATAATCCATTCAGTATGGCTTGGTGTCCAGTGATTTTTGTAAAAAAAAATTACCGTTAGTGATAGGACCCCATATATAATAGATTTTGGTGGTTTTAAGCTTCTTTTGTTGATGTGGAGAACTTGAAAATCATATATTGGGTAGGGCAACAAAAATAAGAGAACTAAGCATAAATAATAATTGACCATGAGTTTGGCCAGCGAAAAAAAAAGACAATGACATGTCAGAGGAAGACCGCAATCGACCACACAGCAAAGTGGTCGATCACCTCCTAGATATAAGCTTTTTATTTACTTATGATTTTTCGTATCCAACATCCTAAATTTAGGGATATATATAATATGCTACATGTTCATATTGAATATGGACACACAAAGGCTTATTAATTTCCACAACTAATACTACAAATAACTCTAGAATTAGTCATAAATTAATAACTTCAATTTATGTCAAACTAGATTTTAGTCACCATATACAACCACCTAAATCTAAACTCCGATCTTCATGAATCCTGGCTTGGAAAAATTTATCATAATAAAGTTTTAATAATTATACATTAAATTAAAATGTTACTCTATGGTAAACACTAACACCTATCACAACAGACCAACTACACATGATTAACTAAATCACGACTCTTTTGGATATCAACAACTCTAGCATCACACTCGCCCTCATATACCTTCTATACTTGTATATAGAAACTTGACATAAGTACCTAAAAAAAGATAAAAGGGATAAGCTAGAGCCTATTACGGTATACACAGACACAAACAAGAGACCAAGCATACACATATTCACTGGCATAGCTATTACTAATGCAACAACCAACATCTTATTATCTTTACTTTAAGTTGGGCAACCAACATAGAGATAATTCAGCACACCACATGTAGATGTAATAATTATATATATGATATTAGGTACTTCCTAACATCCATGAGTGTAATGAATATTGAATACTTATATTCCCAAAACTGAAATACCTAGATCTACCTAGATCATTTTCATGTTCAACTTCAATCTTGGACAACACAAACATGAATCATTGGGTTATCATGATAATAGCATGGGTACTCTCTACCTACTACCATTAGCCACGTGCAAGTGAAAAACAAATTCTTATAGCCAAATAGTTATTTAATCAATTCATGACATACACATACCTAGATCATCGAGTCAACTTACTCCAACTGCTAGAATACTATGACCTGGATTACAACAGATAAAAAGTATTTAGACTCATCTACACTTTCCAACTCATTCACAGATAACATTCCCAAGAATCCTCTCTCTTACTTTATTGTTGATGTGGATGTTTGTAGATATTTGCATATATAGTTTAAATATTTAATTTGTAATAAAATAAAAAAATTAGTAATTAACTCAGCAATAACAAGGTCTCGAGTTGTTAAAGTAGTAATAAGTAAGAGTGCAAATGAATCAAACTGGTTTATAAATTAAATGAGCTCGGCTCAATGTTTTACTCAAGTACGTTTCAAGAATAGTCTAGTTGAGCTTGAGCTTGAACTACTCGAATAGTTTATTGAGTCGAGCTCGAGTTTCGTATAATTAACTTGATGAGCTTACTGAGCTGTGTTTTTTTAGTGTACCTATGACGTATGGCAATACATAGAGCACTGCCAACGTAAATGTAAAGGATCACATGGCTGACCAAAGTATTTTAATTGAATCTCGGCATTGTTGTAGGAATTAGAATAAATCAAATGATTTACTTAATCCATAAGAACCTGCTTTTGGCACAAGTATAAAACACTTCTAATGTACTTTGTTATTTTCTTTTTTTTTTTTTATAATTGTTTTATTATTTCTATTCATCCTCGGAATTTGCATGTATAGAGTCCAAGTGAGGGATCAAATTTTTAGGTGATGGTAGCTCTCGAAATCATCATCATCAATTCTTAGCCGTACATTATTTCAGTTTCTCATATTTAATTGGATGCTATTATTCTCATTGTGAATTGTGATAACTTATCTATATTTTAATAATATAAATTTCAGCCATTGAAACACATTAAAATATAAATGTAATGGGTAAATAATTATACCATAAGGTGAGAACGTTTGAGGGTAACTTCATTTTACGTCATAATATTTTGAAAAGTTTAAAAAAGGTCACAACGTTTAGTGAGTAAGTTCATTTTAGATCACAACGTTTGGAGATAAATTCATTTTAGATCACAACGTTTGGAGAAGTGGGTCAATTGAGGTCAACATTGACACGTGTTAATAGTAGAAATATTTAATTAAAACTTAAAAAACCTTTCTTTTAAGGTCCATTACATGTATCAATAGGATAAATACTTAACTAAATCTCATAAGACATTTTTTTAAACGTTATAACATCTTTTAAACTTTTTAAAATATTGTGACCTAAAATGAACTTATCTCCAAATATTGTGACCTTCCGATATAATTTTCCCTATAAGTAATATTATATTGATAAAATAATTCAAAGAAAATAAAGTTTGGAAGGTCCAATTCTAAGATGGACGTACACATTTTCTCTAAAAAGATGGATGTGTTAACGGAGTAAAAATTTCTATGTAATCTTGGAATAAAACTTAGGACTCTTTAAATTGGCAAAAATACTAAAAAAAAAAAGAAAAACCTTATTAGAAAATAAGAATTTCATGGAACTTTTTATTCGTTGCATTGAGGGTAGACAATCAATACACAACCTCTGTTGTCCTTAGATTTTATTAAAGTGGAAAACTAGATTTGATTAAAGTGGAAAACCATAAAGAGAGAGTGGCATAGAAAACGAAATTAGTATCCTTTGGTATATAAAACTCTTAATCTCTACTCCAAGTTACGGTTTGGTTAACAAATATGCGTAGGAAGGTCGCTTCTACTTAGAATAGAACAAATGTTTAACCCAGCTTACATAATCTATAATTCAAGTGCCATGCACTCTAGAATGAATTAATCCATTGGAAGAAAATAAATAAATAAATAAATAAAGTGCCTTGTTCCTTTTGTGTTCAGTCCCTTGAAGAGACGTTACCTACTACTACTACTACTACTAATAATAATAAAAATAATAAGAATAATAATAATGATAATAGTTCCAACAGTAAATTGTAAATATGTTTTTTATATTAACTCTCTATACATTTAATTTTCTTGATTTTTTAAATTAAGATGGTATTTGACTGCAAGAACCGAACATCACAAGGAGGACTAGTGAACACATAACAAGAAGTATTGGACAGTATGATTTTTTTGTATTATGTTTGGTATGTGTGATATTTGATTGGACAAAATTCTTATTAAAAGTTTTCATTTTTATCTAGTTCTAATATTTTTGTACCATAAAATATAAAGGACAAAAATTTTAGGTTTTGTCTAATTCTAAATACATTTTATAAAATAAATATGATATGATGACCTTTGTCCAGTCAAATGTTACTCAAGTGTTTAGAACTTCAAAATTTTAATTGGGCATGCTTTTTTATCATGTTTTGCTATGTAGTCATAGGATAAATTAATTGAAATTTTATATAAACTTAGAAAAAAGGAAAAAAGAAACTCCTATATGGATTTAATTATCTTCGATTTTTTGGATATTTTATTATACTTATTTTTTTTCATTTTTCAAGCCTCTTTTTTATTATTTTTATGGGCAAAATGGTATATAAAGGCGTCTGAAAACCTTTTTTCTTTTTTATTATCCATCCTCAATATTAAAGAAAGTGGCTTTATGCACATGGAGCAAAAACAATAGGACTATCATATATAGTAAAGCTTAATTTCATTTACTTTCACTTTGCCCAATATATTTACGAAAATTCTATAGTCTTGTCATTTTTTTAATGAAATTAGCCTTGTTGGTAATCTAATGGCTTTGAGTCATTTTCAAGGCTTGAGTTTAGCTTGTTTAAAAATTATTGGGCTCAAGCTTAAGCCAAGCATTTTATTAAGCTTGAAATCTAGGCTTGAGCTCGGTTCGTTTAGCCAAACAAGCTTTATTTTGAGTCCGTGCTCATCTAGTTTATAAATCGAGCTTGAACCGAGCCGAGGTGAGTTTTTATCGAGCTTAATGACTAACGAGCTTTTGTTAAGCTTGAAATTAAAACTCGAGCTCGACTCATTTAAATAGCCATTTTTTATTTTCTCCAAACTTAATAATAATATATAAGAGTTGCTAATTATATACACATATATATCGAGTAGAAATTATTTTTTTTAATAATTATATATTAATATATGATAAATATATAACTTAAAAATTTGCTAAAATATTTTGTTAATGAGCTTATTCATGAGCCTATCCACTAGCATGCTAATAAGCTAGCTGCTTACGAGTTGGCTCATGAGTCTAAATTAAAAATCAAACTTGGTTCATTTAGATAAAATGGCTTTATCTTAGCCTCAAGAGTGGCTCGTTTACTAAACGAGTTTGAGCTTGAAGCAAACTAAACTTGAGTAGCTTAATTCGTTTGCATCCTTAGTATGATTGAAATACTTAATAATATTATATATATATATATGATAAATTGATTGATTAGAATGAGACCTTAGAGATTTCCGATATATCTTATAAGTATATTAGGTTTGGATGACTACAATCTCTATAGATTAAAATTATAATCATAGTAGAATTTAAATTATATTTAGAGAAGAAAATTAAATTAAGATTTTTTCAATAATGATATGGTAGCTTTTGGTTCCATACTTATGCTGTGTTTGGAACACTTGAAATCACGATAAAGGAAAAGAAATAGAGAGAAATGGAATGAAATGTGTGTGTTTGGGTATGTTTAGTGAGTAGAAAATGAAATGATTTGAAGAGAAATCAAAGGAAAAATGGGCTATGTAAATTTCTCTCTAAAAAGGGAATGAAAGCAAGAGAAATCAAGGGAAAATGATGAAAATGACTTAAATATCCTTATTTATCTTCTTTAACTAATGTTTTATAAAAATAATATGAGGATAATTTTGTCAATTACTAACTATATTTTTCTTCTTTTCCTTTCATTTCCTTCATAACTTACCAAACATAAAACAAACATTCTATTTATTTCCATTTCCCTTGATTTATCTTCACTCATTTCTTTCCTTTAATTTCCTTTGATTTCCACTTTCTAAAAGCTAGACAAACACATATGAAGATAACCTACTTTTATAATTTATGAACCATATGACGCATTGTTATTAGAATCTAAATTATATGCCAAACTCATAAATTATAATTGTGATATTTCTTCTTTTTTTTTCAAAATTTTCAATCAACAAATAGGGAGGTGCTTGATAATTGCTATATAAGTGCTTCTTTACTGAGAATGTCGGAATAACAAAAATTTCTTATATTATTAGCTATAGATCATAAGAAATTATGGTTATTTCAGAATTTTTTAATATTGGATTATCAAAATCTTCGTTGGTTAGGTTAGATGTTTCTAGTAGGATTTAGGAAGGAACATACGCTTGTATACAGTCAAGCCATTCTAAGCAACCAAGGGAAAAGGTATCCAATTCACACATATAGGTTCTATAGTGAGAAAGTAAAATGGACTCCGTCCAATTTAAGAGAAAATTGAAATTAATTTTGTTCAAATTTTATGTGAGGAGTGTTACACTTTAATTTCCCTAAAAATAATTGGGATAAAATACAAAAACACCTCATAAACTTTAGAAGTGGTACAGATCGATCTCTTGAACTTTGAAAGTATGGTTTTTGACCATTTGAACTATAATTAATTTGCAAGTTAAGGACATCACATCCTTTTTGGTTCCAATTTATATAAATTTGTATGAATGTTATACAAAAAAAGTATACCTGAAATAACATAAAATTTGTATTTTTTAATAGAAAAATATAAAATGTCCTAATTTACAAATTGTTTATAGTTCAGTAGGTCAAAAACCACGCTTTCAAAATTTAAGGGATCAATCCGCACCACTTTTAAAGTTTAGGAAGCGCATTCACATTTCACACAAATAAGTATAAACAATAGTTGCGAATAATATATTCATTGTATAATGTACGAAACAGGAGGAAATTGAAAATGGTCGAGCTAAAACCTATTTTCTCAAGATAGAATATTTGGCATCTGGGATTCTTGAGAGGAATAAAAGTGATCAACACAATCTTATCATTTATTAAATAGGTTAATATTGCGAATGATACTTAAACTTTGAAAAATATATAATTAGGTACCTGAACTTTAAAATTGATAAGTTTAATACTTGAAATTATTTTTTGTATACGTTAACTAATATTATAAAAGTATTGCTTGATTGAACGAAAAATTTTTGTAAGTATTAAATTAATTAATTTTAAAATCAAGAGACTAATTATATATCCTGTTAAATTCTAAATGCCATTTGTGGCGAATATTCTTAAAGTAACATGGCATGATCAATTATTAGGGCACTAATGTGCCCGTATGCTCGAACAAGCATCCACGCACGGCCGAAGGAAACGCGGCATTTTCGCGAATACGAAATGGTGATGTTTTGTCCAAATTCAAATGATACGAGAACGATTAACCTTTTATGATTTATTATGGATTTATGAATAATTGAAATACTAGATATAGATAACTATTGAATCAGCTTTATGGGAAATAAAGGGATTGATTATATCGATGATATGACTCATGACTGACTCAAGGGTGTGCTCTCTCTCTTTTGTAAAACCAAAATCCACGGGTTTGCTTTGATTGGTGACCTCAATAGGAAATAAGGCTTTCACAAAAAATACCCCACTTTATTTAGTTTATGATAATGTCCCTGCTACAGACGCAATCGGATTAAGTAAAAATGATATATTACTGAATTTGAGTTCAATCGAGCTTAATATTTTAAGCTCGAGTTTAGCTCAAAATAAAATTATATGATTTCGCGTTCGACTAAATTAAACTCATTTAGGCTCGATTTATTAAAAAATATATTTTAAATTTTAATTAAAATAATATTAATATCCAAACTCGATTTGAATTCGATTAATATTTATACTTGATAAAGCTCGATTAGACTCCCGAACTAATCGAACCAAACATATAAAGTTCAAGTTTGATTCGATAAACTATTCGAATAGTTCGAATTTTAATTTGATTTGACTATTTTCAAATCAAACTCAAATAAACATTGAGCTGAACTCGAGTAATTTATGAACCTACTTGGTTCATTTGCACCTTTAGTCCCCACTTTAAGCTAATGTGTGAACAAAAGTTATGGATGCTAAGTTCATATAACTGCCACTATCAATTGATGATTGTATTTCTAATAAGGTAAATATTCTAAGTATCTTATGAATTTTAGCAAGATTGTTAATACCTAACCCTAAATTAATTATTTTATACTTATTATTTAACTATTTAATTAATAACTAAACTAATCTAACAAGAGTTATAATTTGAGATCAAAAGTCACAAGTCTAGATTTAAAGATTTATAAAATCAAATTGAAAAATCAACCTAATTCTAAATCCTAGTAGGTCTTTATCTTGTAATTATTCCAAATTTAATTCAATAAGATAATTAAGTTTTTAAGCTATATAATTCTACTACAAATTAATATTTTTATCAAGATTGTTAATTCCTAAACCTACATTAATTAATTAAAGTTTCTTTCTAATTAATAAAACCTAGATTTACATCAAGATTTGGGAATTCACTATTAGGTTTTTAACCTTTATTAGAGTTTAACCTAATAAGGAATATTTATGTCATCTTATCTCTAAAATTATATATGCAAATGTTTCCAATCATGTGGATCTATTCAAACTAGCAATTTCTTAATTTACCAAAATGAAATCAATTCATGAATTAATATACTAGTACTAATAAATCTAATCTTTATCAAAATCTAGATAAAATAGTCTATGCATCCATAGATCTAAGAATCAAAGCACAACAAGTAATAAAAGGACATGAAATTTATGAGAAAACTCTAGTTGATTATTCTTGCAATCTCTAATGGTCTCATATTGTCTTTGACTTCTTCTTGCCTTTGTCTTTCTCTTAGAAGCTTTTTAATTTTGCCAAAATTTGAATCTTCTCAAAATTGGACTCTATTTGTATCTATCTACTAAAATCTAGTTCAATATGAGCTCCAACATAGCCATGTTCCATGTCATGTTTCATCGACTTTAAAAAATGTTTCATAAGATCTTCTCATAATAGGTCATTTTCTTCATATTGAATCTTTATTAAAATATTTCCTTTATTCAACACGATCTTTAGCATGATCATGTTTCAAATCATGCTTCTCCTCTAACTTTCACATAACTTTAAACATGTTCATATTTTGAATCAGCATGATCATCGTGTTGATTAAACTTCTTTAGAAACTTAAAATTTTTTTTACGAAATCCCATGAAACATGCCTAATTCCTTTACTTAAAGCTTGGATAACATAGTATAGACCAAAAATCGAAAGTTTAATCAATTAACTATCAAGTCCTTGATATTATTCATCCAATTGACCAAATAAAGCTCAAAATATCTCATCTAAATAAGGGTCAATTCATATTTATTGATAATAATTAAGGAATGTGTCCTTTTATTAATCAAGAATTTCTTGAAGAACTAGTTCTCTCTGTGTTCTCCCTTAGCGAGTTGTTCCATGATTAAATCTTGCTAAAGAACTAGAGGTAAAAGCTAGTTCCAATTTAGTCTTTGGATATACACAAAGCAACATCATCAGTTTCATATTCATTCATCTATCTATTCATGTCCTCCTTCTTCTCTTTAGTCACTATGTACAAGTAAGGAGTTTCTCCTTTAATCCCATAACATATCTATTTGGATACTTTGAAGCTCGATGCTCAAAACTCAAACATTTAAAGCACTTTAGCTCACTCATCTTTCTTTAAGTCTAGCGCCGATCAGTCCCTTACACTCGATTATCATGTTAATTCTTTGATTTAACTCTATCTCTCTGTCCTATTCTCTTAAACATTGCTTCTTAGACTTTTGGCTAGCCCAAAGTCTTTTTTTTTTTTAATGATGTTTTGCCTCTAGTTTATTGAAAGAACCATGTGATTGAACTTTGCCTCTCAGCTTCTGCCTTGCAACTCTAATTGATTGCATCATTTAGAATTTCGTAATTTATATTGGAACTTTCCCACATTAGCAATTTTAAACTTTAAGCTAGTGTCAAACTTAAACTCTAGTTTGTTTTTGGGACTCATTCACTTTACATATGATCAGAAAAGCCTCATATTTTTACACATAGTGCTTCAAACTCATTCCTCATTTGTCTCGCAATCATTTTTCCTTTGAATTTTTAGGTTCTTGAAATCATTTTTCCCTTTGAATTTTTTAGGTTCTTCCATCATAAAGTTGCATGATCTAAAAATACTAAGGCAGCTAAATGAGTTTCGTACGCTTGTCATGCCCATAACACTTGAATAGTTTCTCCACTTGATGAATCTAGTATAAACGGTCACATGCTGACCACAATCTCAAGTTTAGGAATGTTCAGTTTTTATAATTTCCAATTTACGTGTCTGAATATCCATATATAATTTTTTTTAAGATATTCAATACTATCAAATAGAATTTTTTGTTTTCAAATTTTATTTTTATCGCAGGCGTGGCAAAATAAACTTATATTTCTTGTACAGCTAACAGTGATGCCTGCCCACAAAAACAGGATATATATATATATATATATATAAGTAAATTATATAGAAATATACATTATTTATATTGCTTATGAAAATGGATATAATGGTTTACACAAAATTACGAGAGTAGGGAGATAGACGTTTGGTTTAAACTTTGAATAATTAGTGTTTCATAATATCATCCATCTATTAAACCTTTTTCACTAAAATGATATTAAATACATAGTAAAATAAAGATATCATAATACCAAAAAAAAATGTTAAATTTAGTATCTAAACTTTAGAAAAGAAAATCAATTTAATACATGAATTTTAAAGTAATAAATTTAATATCTAATTAAGTTTTTTATGATTATTTTTACTAATTTATTAACCTCTTTTGTTTTGCAACTTGATATGCCAGAAACAGTCTATTAGTACTAAATAATATTATGATAAGTAAAAAAATTAAAAAAATATAATTTAAAATAAATAAATTATTTAAAAATTTAGATATTAAATTAAATTTTCATATAAAGCTAGAACTAGTGAATATCGCTTATTCTAGTATTTATTACAGTGATATGCGATTGATTTATGTATTAATGAAGATCTTTATATAAGATCCTCTTTTCTATTATTTCTCTCACCAATATCTTAATGGCATCGATTAATAAAGTCGGTCTTGATTCTCTCTTTCCGTCCGAGGTTTGTTGGCTTCCGAAGATTCCCCAGAACACAAGTGTTCGGTCACCTAGAATTACGAGATTGCCCCAATGTTTATCCCTTTGGTGAAATGGTGGGCGGCCGCCGACAACTGGAGACCACTAGCAATGGGTTTCCCGTCTCATTCCGCGTGGTACGGTAATGACGATATTGTCCTTTTAAATAATATTTTATATATAGTCTTTATTACTTATCATTTTATAATTAATTGCAAATTTATCAGTGGGAGGGAATTTTAACTTTTGAGTTAAACATTTTCATATGTTGTTTTATATTTCAATTATAAAACAACTCATTGCTATTAACCCAGTTACGAAAAAACAACCAATAGAGTGCATTTATGGAAAACTGAAAGCAGTATGATTTGAACTCGAATTCGAATTTTGGTGGAAACGTTTAAATGTTGAACTTAATTCAAATTTAATGGATGTTAAAATTTTAAATTTAAGCTTAACTTAAAATAATACTAAATAAATTCAAACTTGATTAGGTTAAAATTGATTATATATATTATATGTTTTTGTTTTAGAATATTAAAAGCTACTTGTAGAGAAAAAAAAAAAACATCAAAAGTTATGAATGTTATTCTTATCAGAAGTGGAGTAAAAGTAAAAATGGATGAGGATAACAATAGGAAAGAAAATGACAATAATTGGTGATACTAACACAAAGTTATTGCGGTAGATGAAAAAAAAAAATGGAAAGGGAAATTTTATAATTTGGTGGTAAATTTTGATGGAATAAGTCTTATCGACTATTTTAAGGCTCGAACTATATACAATTATGAAAAATTTTATGGTTTTGCTATTACTTTTGATGAGATTGATCCCATCATCACCTCATACCATACTTAACTGTAATTGAATCACTAAAATAATTAATATTTTATTTATTATATTTATTTTAACAGTTAGATTAATGGTGACGGACCGTAGAGGTTCTCCACAATTAAAACCGTATCATTTAAATAATTAATATTTTAATTATTTTATTTATTTTTAATGGTTATATTATTGATAAGAGACCGTAGCTCCGGTAAAAAAAGTTGAAAATATAAAGATTAGAATTGCTAACCTTAATCGGGGTAAGAGATCCAATTGTAAATGAGTTTTAGACTGGATTGATCGTGTCCAGTATGTGAAAGTGCTACTTCTAGATGTGATATTAATGACAATAAATTTATGATGGAGATTGGATATTGCGATGATAAATTAAATAAACCGATTGAGGTTCTTAGTTTTTGCTTGAAAATCCTTCCAATAATTGACATTTCTAATGGATAATAAGTTGTTCGACTAATCTCTAGAAGCAACCGACTCACCAACACGTAGATTTCTTCTCGGAATGGTGATATAATATTCCCGTTCATCCCCATTATTATAATTCTTTTTTTTCCCCCCTTCATTTATAAATAGGAGGCAATAGCATTAGTAAATAAAATGATATCGTGCAAAAGAGTTGGTAATTGAGTTGAAATAAATGGAATAAAACCCTCTAAATATCTACAAAATTTTAAATATTTTAAATAATACTTTTAATTTTGATATAATTTATCAAAATGTGATTAAGTGGATGTTACATACCACATGTCCATTCAAATGGCATATAAATATTAATTAAATATTTATATGCATGATAAAAGACGAAACAATTACATCTATAATTTATACATAGTATATATATCAAAATTTTATTGATATTTACATACAACTTATATGTGGCATATGACTTCTAATATCTATTGAATCTTTTCTCACTAAATTGTGATTGGATTGCAGATGAATCACATTAATCCACAAACTATTTGAGTGTAGCTTAATTTTTGTTCAAATTGATTAAAAAATAGTCAAAGCTTAGTTCAAGTAGTAGCTACTCGAGTAGTTTATCAATTCGAGTTTAAATAATTTGTTTAGCTCAACTCAAGTGCCTAATCGAATTTGATATAGTATAAATGTTAATCGAGTTTGATCAAGTTTAAATATTTATATTACTTCAATTGCTTTAATTGCAATGTAAATATTTTACTAATAAATAGTGCAAATAAACTTAATTAAGTCAAGTTTAAGCTTGTTTATTGCCGCTGCAAGTTGGGCTTGAGTTCAAAATTTTAAGTATTGTCAAATTCTAACCAAGTTTTCAAATTTTAAGTCGACGCTTCAGCTTAGCATTGTGACATTCGAACTTGACTTATGTGCAATCCTAGTTGTCACCTAAGTGCACTTTTTTTTTTTCAATAAAAAATAAATGTTCTTTATTTTGTCGGCTTATAAAAAATTTATGGGATTATTTATAACCAAGGAAAATGGTATAAATGTTTTTGTGATATAGATTCGGTGACTTTCATTTTAATTTATACTATATATAGAAACTGTTTTCTTTGTTCCTTCTTATCCTTCACCCCAATTTCTTATGTTAATGTGTATGCATATATGGGCGAGTGTGTATGAAAATGCCATATTTGTCTTAAGACCTCAGTCCTCAGCAGTTGTTAGAGGAGTTACTTGTAGCTATAGGTAACATTTGGGTGATTATTTTAAAATTTTGGTGGACATAACGTGTTCCAAAGAATAATTTAATGAAATTTTTTGAAAGTAAAATTGAAATAAAGATATGAATTAAAAACTTCGTACACACAATTATGAAAACCATTAACATAATGTCACAAAAATTAGAGTGACAAGAAACCAAATTAAATTGTTGACTTATGCATCATAGTTGCCTACAATAATGTTGATGGCATCTTTAGCAATATACCTAAACCTAACATGACATTGTAGTTGCAATTACCATAGACAGGCAATTGGCATTTGGCAGGGCAAGCCAGTGGGAGTTGCCCATCAAATGGGTCCATTTGATCATACATCCTTTACCTTTTCGGTTAAATTCCAAATATAAAGATACCATTAATTAATTTTTCCAACCAAAACAAATTTGAAAACAATTTAAATTAGCTAATTTCTTGTTGCATGTTAAGAATTTAGGTGGATGGATTTTTATTGAAATCTATTTTTTTTTTCCAGGTTGTAGAGATGTGAATGCAAATTGCTACCGTTGTCTTATTTTCATTTATTTTTGTTAGTTTTCCTCCAATTCCGGAAAGAAAGGAGGAAATAGATTTCAAAATAAGATAATTCCATCAATTTTTTCTCTTTTTTTTTTTGTAATTTTTTAAAATGAAGGAAAAAATCAGTAAAAAAGGACTCAATCAAGTGAGAATGAAAAGATTTATAGTTCCCATTTCATACTTGATAATACATGAAAGAAATATTGGTTAAATAAATAAAAAATATTTTAATTTCCTTTATTTATTTTTTCTTACAAAATAGAAATAATGTGTGATTAAGTTTACTAAAAAAAATGTGGTGAAGTTAGTTTGATAAATTTACCTAATTTTATATTGATGAGTATTACTATAAAGGGTAATTTTGTAATTGTAGTATTATGTTCATTCATTTTTGTCAATTTCTCTTTAATTTTGAAAAGGAAAAAAAATCAAAAGAAGTTGTTTTATCACTAATTTGATTTTGATAATTTTTTTTGAAATGGATAGAAAGTAGAAGAAAGAAAAGGGGAAAGAAACGTGTAAGAATGAAAAGAATATATGAGAAAATATTTTATTTTTTCAATTTTGTTATTCTTACAAAATAGAAATAAGGAGTGATGAATGTCGTTTAACGATTTTATTTGTTTTGTATTGAAGAATACTTATATAAAATGCAATATTGTCTTGTTGTGACATTTTCCTTATTTTTTCAACTTCTCTTGAATTTCAATAAAAAAAAAAGAGAAATCGGGAAAATTCTACAATCTAGTTCATTTTATTACATAATTTATCTCGTACGTTATTATATGGTTAAAATTCATAGGCACTATCATTGTAGCATCGAAATAAACCATATATATTTGTATATTAATGAAAGGTATTAAAAAGGCTTAAAGATAAGCAGAAATATACAACTGTGGTAATAATATATTTGCTAAATTAGACAAAAAAATGTTAAACATATTACATTTATTCATAATAGAAATTATCACATATATACCAAATCTAGTAATTATGTACAACTATTGCATGTAGCATAGTATTACACAAAAATTAAAAAAAAAAGGAAAAAAAGATTGCTATGGACCTGTAAATGATGTAGGGTGATGAATTGTACATGATAATAACCACAATTCCATATCTCATTATAATCACTTATAATTTTTTTTATTGTCATTTACCAAAAAAAAATGAATTTTATACATGAAACAGTATTTCTAGCTAAATTCCAATTATTAATAGTACACTAAAGCTTCTATAAATAAATAGTGCTGGAACTATGAAGTTTTATTAATTTAAAGAGCTATTAATCAATCAATATTAATAGTTTATTAATTAAAGATTTTTTTCCTGATTTAGCGAATGTAAATTTATTCACATAAAAAATTTGTATATTACTAATATATGTATTATATTTCGTGAATTAATTTAAGAAGAGAACTCATTGTACACAAATAGATATATATAATAAGCATATAAATGGTATTTGTTGCTTTTAATATTTAAACAACATGGAAAATGTTGTGAATGGTAGCTTTAGTAAAATATATAATTAGGTATCTGAACTTTAAAATTAATCGATTTAGTACATGAAGTTTGAAAGGGATAAATTAAGTACTTAATATAACTTTTTGTCCATGTCAACAAGACTCTCATCATAATATCATATTGTTTAAAAATGCCATGCCAGATAACGATATTAGTCAATTTGACGAATACTATTGGTGTACTTGAAAAGTTCTTTCAAATACTGAATTGATCAATTTAAAATTTATGTACCTAATTGCATAATTTATCAAAGTATAGGTATTTAATTAAATATTTTACCAAGGTTCAACTACTGTTTGCAACATTAACCATAAACGATATTCATTGTATTAGAATTAAATAAAGTTGAGTACAAGTTAATTGTATATATTATATTAAAACAAAATCCATTCAACATATAATGATGAAGGAACTACAATATAAATAACATAAAAAACTTTCTTAAAACTATAACCAACAATGGATTTTCATCCAAGAGTTGTCTAGACATGTATGACCGATCAAATATCTATAGCATTATGTGAGTATGAGAGAGATCGCCTCACATACACTTTAATCTAAAAAAAATTAATATTTTAGATACCATCAATCTTATAGTCTTAGTTGGATGATAAATGCTCAGTAAAAGAGTAGAAAAATTGTTTCTAATGGTACAAAATTTGTCTAGGGGCTGAAACAATCTTAAGAAACTTAAATGAAGTATCTCCTAAAGAAACATTCATGAGATTAAGAAAAATGATTTATTATCTCAGTTACTGCAATAAAAATGGATGTCAATCATCTATTGGATTATTCGAATAAAAGTGATGTATGTTCAGAGGTCCAAAATTTTGAAAAAATTGTGTGTAGTGTCATTGGAAACCTTGTTGAGGATGAAGTTGAGAATGATTCAATACCTTTAGAACCAATCATGCAAAAGGTAACAATATATTCATATTTTACTAAATTTTCTTAGATAAGTTTCTATGTTAGAGAGTTATTAATTTATGATATTAACGGGACTATAAATTATATAAGGCTTGTCTTAAAAATAATTATTATATTAATTTATTAAAATTACTAATTTTTTAAAATAACTCAAGTTGGCATCGGAAAAAATATATTATTTTAAAATGGTTATTAAATTTACCAATATTAATTAATGGAGGTTTAATTATAGTTGAATGAGTATATTTTAATTTAATATTGAAATACACTTAAATAAGCTTAAAAGATGAAAAGAATGTAGAATTCAAAACTCTTAGTATACACTAAATAATATAGAGTTATATATGTTAATAATTACCACAACCATAACTTTATAAATAACTTTATAAATTAGATTGAAAAATTTATGAATTAATAATCTTAACAGTACATACATTTTTTTTTATAGAATATGAATATATTATTTGGTTTGTTTTATTCTGATCATTTTGATTATCTTATTTTTATTATTTTTAAATAAATTATTTATTAAAAAATAAATAAAAATAAAAAATAAATATATACCAAACAAACAAACTAAACATAAATTAAATATAAATACAAAACAAATACAAACATCATTCAAATGAAAATGAAATATTACGGTTTGCCAAGCAATCTGCTCGGATCATGCGACCGTCACTGAGACCACAAACCACCGCATTATAAAGTAAAACCCCAAAACCAGCGAACCCAAAACAAAAGCAGGTTGATGGTATATTCCCATATTATAATATAAGCAAATAAACCAAAGGCTTGTTTTCCTTGTCGTACAAGGCTTATCCATTCTTAGATAACCCAAGCTTGCTTCCATTGCTTCCAATATCATATATCTATAAATACCCACAGCCTGAAAAATTGCTTCCCATCCACAAAATTCACACATATCCAAATTCAGATAATCAAGAACAAGAATCATCTAGTTTTAGGGGAAAGGTAAAAGAGAAAAGGCTCTAGGAAGTATGGCAGATATTGCTATTTTGGTGGCAGAGGAGTATGAAAGGAGGATCAAGAACCCAACAACAAGAAATCATCATGAAGCTGAATGTGGAGAGATCAGATTGCTGTCAAATGTCTCATTTATGGCTGAAAATGTGAAGAAGAAGGTTGCTGGGTATGATAAGTCGGAGGTTTTCAAGTGGGTTTTGGAGCCTAAGAGTCAAGTAGGTGTTGCTGCATCTGATGGGTTCTTCTCTGCTTGAAGATTTCTACATCTTCATTATGCAAATATCTTTTCTTTTTGTTATTTTAATTTGAAAAAAAAAAGGTATTTATTGCATTAAATTATGTTAATTTGAGGAAAAAAAGAAACAAAAATTTTAATCTGTGAAGTTCTGAAAATCTGAATTGATGTGCATTTCATTATCTCGTTGGGAAAAAAAAAAAATTCGAAATCGACATAATCGTCCCAATTTGAATGAACGAGATTTTTATGATCTGAATTAGCGGGTTCTTTAAATTTGCCCTTTGATAAATTTTCTTTCATTGGTCTCAAACGAGTAAATATCCTATGGATAAGGGGATGGGTTTGTCCCACTCAAAATACCGTTTTTTTTTATTATAAATAAATATTTGATACATGTTAAATAATTAAAAAAAAATTCTAAAATAGAGATAGCAGTTCATTATTTGCGTGACATGTTTATTTATGGGTACAGAAAGGAAAAAAAAAAACTCGGGATAGAAAATTTTTTTTCAATGGATTAAATATTGATCTTTCAAAATTTTTCGTTAAATTTAAATGCTGAAATAAAATTTGTTGACTGGGAAGCTGATAAACACGCGAGGGTTAGAAGTTTACCTTGTGATCGATTTATAGGAATTTAATTGGTATTTTATAATATGGAATCTTTATTCTCTCCTTTAACTGGAGAAATTACTGATTTTTTATAAAAGGTATTTTGATTTTAAAAAGTATCATTAATTGTAAATTAAAGGAATGGTCCTTTTTTTTTTAGTGTTATTCCATTATAATAAATAGACTTATTTTAGTGTTTATCGGTAGAGATACACCTTAATTTTATGCACTTCATCCTTCCTTTTGTGGTTTCTTTTCAATTTTCTAAAATTACTAATAATTCGCATATTTTAATATCGGTGTGAATATGTGGTTATACTTTGAGGGGAAAAAAAAATATTTTAACGGTGTCGAAAGATGTTATGAATTTATAATAAGTCCAAGTGGTGTTTCCTTTGTATAATTAAAGTTTTGGTCAATTTCCATACCTGCGATAATTATTTGTCGGTTTTGTTGGTTTTGTCAAGCTAAAAATATGCTATGTGAGCCTACTCCTTTCTAATCCTTTTGGTATTCGTCCATTCTTTGTAGGGAAAATCCATACTAGTATTGGTGGGGTATTTAGTTAATTATTTAATTATTAAAATAAATATAATAATTTGAATATTAATTATTTTAATAATTTGATTATTGTTGGATATAATGTGAGTCGTGATGGGATCGGTCTTATTAAAATTAATAATAAGATCATAAAGTTTTCTTTCCCTGTATAGCATCTTTCAAATAGGATAAAATTTCGTTGTGCATAAATCATACTTAATGTCCAAGCCATGTTGATTAGCATACTTGATGTACAAAGTTGCATAATTTTAATATGTTATTGTTGTAGTTTTTAAATAATTTATTTGTCAAGAAATAGATATAGATGAAAAATAAATATTTTTTATAAATTAATTAAATATATAAAATAAGGATAAAACACTAATAAAAATCAGATAATTTAAATGTTTTACCTTGGCTCATAGAACAAGCACTAATTTATTACAATCATCTAATAAATAGGTTAAAATTTATTGGCTTGGTGAAGCCTGTGTATGCTTAAGGGTTAAACATATTTGAATTTATTGGCTTGTTTTATATATATATTTTTTGTTTTTAAATAGATTATTTATAAAAAATAGATATTAATAAGAATTAAATATTTTTTTATTTATAAATTAAATTAGATACTAATATAAAATAAATATGGTATAAATATTAATAAAAAATAGAGCGATGCAAACATGAGACATGTCCAAATCGAAAAACAAAGAAACAACGTTTTAAAAATCACTGCTTTCACCAGAAAAGGAAATGGAAAGAAAGAAAAGAAGGAAAAAAAATGAAAAAACAACGTTTTATAATCAGGCACGTGTCGTGGTCCAAGCACTGTCCTGTCGCGTAACACATTGTAAACCAGTTGGATCTTGGAAACACTCTTAACTGCAAAAGCCAAAACCCAATGTATCTATCAAGAACTAAGAAGAAGTATGGTACAAAGCTGTGCAGAAAAGTCAAAATCTCAAGGTTGTATCGACGAACAAGAAAAAATAATTCAAATTGGAAGGATCCAGAGGCCAACAGATAGAGCAACGCCAGAGTCCGTGCCCCTTAAATCCAATCACCATTTAAGCAGTAACCAGTAGTTTTTTCAGTTGAAATTGTGTTGTTTAAGGTTTAAAAAAATGAAGTCAGTGTTCGCTGTTCTTTGTCTTGGAAAATGTGGCTAGATTAGGGTATCTTGCTAATTACTAATTATAACAGCATGTTTGGCATGGAATTGATATTTCGGTTTTATTATAATTGAATATTTAATTTTTTATTTAGTTAATAAAAAATTTTTATTAGAAGAATGATTATCCATGATAAAAAAATATATTTTGGTCTGAAAATACTTTTAAGTATAAAATAAGGAATTATGACTCTATTCCCTTTTTATTCTATTCCAGCAAATCAAATACTGATAGTGAGTTAGTTGTTTAATATTGAATTGCTATAGGATTTTTTTCCCACGGGTGATGGGCAATCGATATTTAATGGATTGACCCACTTTACATCATAAGTTAAAGAGACTTTATTAATTTATCTTGCGTTATAAATGGGTCAAAAAATTCAATTGTAATCTATTTTTAACGTGGATTAAACAGTTTATTTTAGAGGTCTTGATGCACTTGCAAAGTTCTATTGGTAAGACCCTATTTTAAAATAGTAGTAGATTCGTGCAATTGCAAAATTAATCTCTAATGTAATATTAGCAGGATGTCTTACATAAAAACCTACTTTAGATAAAATATATCCATATTTTTACATTAACATGTCACACTATGTGATGATTTGAACTTTTGAAGGAATGAAAGGGGACAAGGAATTGAAAAAAAAAACAAAAAAACAAAAAAAACACAAGGAAAAATATACCTATATTAAAAAATAATAAGAGATTGTAAAAATATTCTATTCATAGAAAATTCTACAAAATTACTTGAATCTTCTAATGCAAAAGTATATTCAAACATTAAAGGCATTTTTGTTATATCAATAGATTTAAAAATATGCATATATTGGTGTTACTATAACTAGTTAATAATGCGAAACAAGTATGGTATTTAATCCCAAAAAGATCCTGATGAGATGACATGCGAAGAATGAACATAGTAAGAAGAGGCATGAAGGAGGAACAAACAAACTCAATGCTCAAGTATGCGCCTATGACAATAAATCAAGTTTGGTGTTGTTGAGTGAATGTGTTTGTCACAAATAGAATTTTTTAATTTTTTTCTGAAATGTTTGGATAGAACTTCAACTTATGTTTCAAGTTAACCAATGTGGGGATGTCCTGACATGAGAGTATTTACCTCTTGCTTATACATTTTAAAAATTAAGAAAATTTTATAGTTCAATTATTAATTTTGACTAGACCGATTCTATCATCATTCAAAAAATCACATCATATCCAACCATGATCGAATCACTAAAATAGTTAATATCTTATTTATTATATTTATTTTAATGGTAATATCATTGAGATCAAACATCGGTCAAATAACAAGACATTATCGCGGAAATTGGGTATGTGAGATTGGAGTGTTTGTTGTGATAGAGAAGTGGGCTGTGGGTGGTGGGGGCTTAGTGGGTCATGGGTATAGGCCTGGGTAGACTTAGTTCATGGACTGAAAGAGATAAGACTTGCCGAAGATATTTTGGGAATATTGGGGAGATCTGATTAGATGGATGGGTGGACTAAGTGGCATTTGCATGGAAAATTATTGGAGGAGGGTACAGGGAATCGGCACGGGCATGTCCATTCGTTTCTACTGATACGATGCAACTGTATTATTTTAGAAAATCATCTAAATATCAAAATTTTATCACAATCAATTTAAGTCTAGTATTTGTATTATTAAAACATTTCAATTTACCAGAAGTAGAAAAATGTTAAACCTGGTGCGTTAATTTTATACGAAAATTTAATTTGATACTTGAATTTTAAATTAGTTAATTTAATACCCAAATAAGATTTTCGTACTTTTTTTTTTTATTATCGTACTAACACTATTTACTCTGTTTTTAATGTGGAAGAGACAATCTATCTGTGTCAGATGATATTATAAGTAGTAGAAATTTGATTATGTAAAGAGAAAAGGATGCTAAGGAGGAAATAAAAACAATCATAAAAAATTTGATTGATTACTAAATTGACTACATCAAATTTCATGTACCAACTTGAATTTTTATGGAAAGTTGAGATACTAAATTTGACAATTACCGTTAATTGTAAGACACATAAAAAGGTTCTCCCATATGCCATCTTACATGTAAGCTTTTAATTTTTTGTGTGTTATTTACTCAAGGGTGAATATTATGATCCTTGGCGAAGAGACTGTTTTAGGCTAGGTTTGGTTGGGGATAGGTTGATTTATTTAGATTAGGCTTGATGTGGCATGATAAAAAACATAAGATTGGAGCTTGTTCTTTTAATTTAGGATAAATGCAAAAAAGGTACTTGAACTTAAGCAAATATGCAATTAGTTATTTACACTTTATATTAATCAATTTAATACTTAATGTAGCTTTTTGCGGTGACCTTTGTCGTTAGCAAACTTAACTTCATCATCTGATGTGGCAATGAATGTATAAGATGACAACACATGGCATAAGAGGCATTAAAAAAACAATTGCTATGCTTTCAACCATAAGTTAAGATAGATTGTGAATGATAGAAACAACCTAGTCTGACCTAACTTAAGCATTGTAGTACATATGGAAATTGAAGTAGTTCAAATTACAGAATGAAAGATCTCCACAAGCTTTTTTTGTTTACCAAAAACCACTATCTCTATAACTTTCTCTATCTAACCCAACCTCTGTCATTGTAAACCAATAAGCAAACTCATATCTACCTTCGACGACAAACTCATACCTAGTCGAGAGGAACAACCTAGTAGTAAAATCAGTTGCTGAACCCAACAAACGTGGTAGTGGCACACCAAATCTATTCATTACCAAATTCGAACTCAACTTGCTGAGTCAACTTAGTCATCTACCTCATTATATCTACCCACTTTCTCTTCATCAAATTCTTCCCCTCTTTAGTCACCTTTGCACCAAACCACCATGGTAACAAGTCGTCAAAACTAAAATTGAGACGCATCCTACCTCTTTGCACCTAAAGGTAAGCATAAGAGCCAAATGACCCGGCCAACCAATGGGTTAAACAAGCCAAAATCTCTTAGTTCAAGCTTGGCCCACTTCGACTCATAGGCTAAACGGTCCAAAGTGAGTCATTTTCTTTTACTTTTGAATTTTTATTTTTTATGTTAATTTGTATAGAAGTTGAAACATTTAAGTATTTTAAGGTTATATATATTTATATCAATGGTTACTTTTATTGCTATTTAAATTACTTATATATAAAAATAACATTTTAAAATAATTTATTGGATATCTTTAAACCAATATATATATATTTAAAAAGAATGTTATAATGCATATGGTCTATATATTAGTCAATTTTCTTTTATAACATATCATAAATGATCACTCGTATGCTATTATATACATATATATATATTTTTTTTAATTTGAAATTTTGGTTTGTTCTTTAATATTTTCTTTTTCTTTTTTTTTTTACCATTTTGACTCGTGGGCTGGCGTAACCTATCAAGGGCTAGCTTGTGGGCTAAACAGCTGGCCAACCTTAGACCATTTTTAAAACAAGTTAAATAGATAGGCTTGCGGGCCACAGTTCATTCACTTAGCTCTAGTTGCACCTTTGCCACATACCACGTTTCATGAACTTAAGCTCCAACATTTATCTTTAACCTCTACCTTCAAACATAGTACAAACCTTTGGCAGGCCTAAATAGAACAAACGACTTCACCAACTACATAAACCAAATCAAACCTACAACAAAAACTCCAACAAGTCACAAACCAAATTAATTTGCTGCTCTAACACGTTGATTTGACTCATCGAACTCTCTCATTGACTTTAGTCGCTTTCAAAAACCATCCCAAAGTCAGTACACCTTTCATTCACTTCTCAAAAGTTTCACTTTCGCACATAGCTTCTCTTTCCTAGGAATCTAGGGTTTCTTGTTTTACACTTCCTATTTAGGTTTTTAATTTGATACTTTCCTTTAACCTTAACTTCACCTTTATTTTTCACTCTTTCACACTTTGATTTGGGTTAAAATCAAATGGTTATTTTGTTGTTTTTTTCTTACTTTTATTTTAATGTTTGAACCTTTATGCATTTCTCAATTTTTCACACATGGATATGCTCTTTAAGTGGAAAAAACATGCATAGCTTGCTCATTAGTCGAAATGTCCAGTTGACAAGACAAAACTAATGAATATAAATGCAAATAGCAAATGTGACTACGAAATATTAAATTAGGAATTAAATTGATCAATTCAAAGTATGGATAATTAATTGCACATTTTGTGAAAGTTTAGGTATTTTTGTGACATTAACCCTTTATTTTATTCCACACAGACACTTGAAATCAAGTTACTTTTAATCCAAATTTATTAAAATAAAGTAGGGTTAGATTATTAAACTAAATGGAGTTTTGGCTTAAGAGGGATGGTATTAAGCTAAGTTTAATGTATTCAGTCATGTGGCATAATTCACTTGTTGGATATACACTTGTCTTAGAGGTGAGTGGGTACATGGTGGATAGGGTATAAAGTATTACTTGTATCATATCCTATAAGGTACATGGTTGGCTTAAGAGGGATGGCGTTAAGGTAAGTTTAACGTATTTTCATGTGGCATAAGTCTCGTCACATATACGCATGCATTAGAGGTGAGTAGGTACATAGTAGATAGGATATGAAATACTATTTGTACCCTACCCCATAAGATACATGATATTAAATTTTATACACAAAACTTATCCCGTAGTATTTCGTACTCACTCTGTACCTTGTAAAACCTATCAAGTACTAGGAATTCCGTGGAACTTGTATGTTTTTCTATGAAGTCATTGTATATTTTCTTTCTTTTTAAAATTTCAAGTTTATAATATTTAATATGATTTCATGTAATATGTTTTGAAAGTAATTTATTAATATCACAATTCATAAATTCTCTAATGTGCAGAATCAATTTATGTGTAAAATTTAAAACCCATAATAATTACTTATAAAAATTAATTATGTGATATTAAAAAAAATGAACAATGACAAAAATTGTATCTAAACTTTTGAAAAAAAAAAAAAAAATTAGGTACCTGAAGTTTGGTTTTGAACAATTTGATACCTGAACGAATTTTTCGTTAACTTTTTTCATATCTTAAGTTTGATTTTGACAATTTTGGTACCTGAAAAAACTTTTCATAGACTTTTTTCATACCTATTAACCCTAAACAAAATTATAGAACCTATAGCAAATTTCAAAACTAAAAAACATTGGAACTATTTTTATATTAATTGATCTTAGAAGATAAACAACATTTATGTATAATTTGGAAGTTTTAGTACATACATGCAACCGTAAATCTTCTAAAATATAATAAGTTCTTCCAAAATAATGTAGTGCAAGTTCTTTAAGAATAAAATTTTTTGAAATGTAGTCTATAATAATAATCTTAAACAAAAGTAGTTACAAAATTAAAAAAAAATGTAGAATTATTATTTATATGTTATGTATTAACATTATTTTATAATAATTAATATGATAAATATAAGATATCTTGCAACTTATACCATTTACATATTAGAGTATATGTTTTAAGGTGAGTCCTGGTCTAAAGACATTGTATCCATGTCCTACCATGAGAGAACAAGTTTTAGAAAATTTGTATTCGTACCTACCCTATGACCTTAATACCCACCTATACCCTACTCATCAAGTAGGATGTGGGTAGATAATCTGTATGATAGGATTACACGCTTGCCTCTAAATTGCGCATGTATATAGTATAGGGTTCATGTTTTATTTTGTTAGCTTTAAACATGCTTAGTTCTTTCCTAAAATTTATTTATTTAGTTGTTTTGATAATTTAAGATCAAAATTTATTATCTTACTTAGCAGTCACATACGGATATTCTCGTGAAATATTTATTTTTCGATTCTTGATTGTCCTTTTTTTTTTCCCGAATGACTAAATATTCAGTAATTATAACTTTAAAAATTTTTAGTTATCACAATAACAATAATGCAATAACATTAGGTATTTGAAGTTTGAAATTAATCAATTTTATACCTGAAATTTATTTGTGCACGCCAATAGTACCTCATCAAATTCTTTTAGGTACCAAATTAATCAATTTCAAATTTTTATAGGTATTAAATTGATCAATTTCAAAGTTAAAATACTAATCAATTTTAATTGATCAAATTCAAAGTTCAGATACTAAATTTGTAATGTAGTATATTTATCTAGAAAAACATTGTTTGCTCTCTAAAAGAATGATTGAAAAAGGGAATTAATAAGCTTTAATTTATCAAAATTTTTTAGGTATTTTTTTTCAAAAGTGACATGCCTATGCGTTACTTAAGTTTATCATAATACTATGAAAAATGCAATACCATTTTTTGCTGCATAATTTCTATGATTAAGAAATGATTGTAAATGAATTGAGTTGAAATTAAACAATACCGAGTTTCTAAACTCGATTTTGATTAGAAATTTCAAAGCTTGGACTCGAGTTGAACTGAAAATTTTAAGCTTGAATCTAACTCGAAGTGGCACTGTACAACTTGAGCTCAACTCAATTAAGCTTATTTAAGCTCAATTCATTAAGAATGGATTTCAATTCTAATCAAAATAATATTAATTAATATCCAAACTCAACTTGAATTTTATTAACATTTATACTCAATTTCAATTAAATTAGGACTGTGACCTAGTTGAGCTTGATTGAGTTAAACATTATGAAGTTTGGGTTTGACTTGATAAACTATTCAAGTAGCTCAAGTTATAACTTGAACTTAAACTCTATTTGACTATTCTCCAATCAAATTTGCATAAAAGTCAAGTTGAGTGCATATTAGTTTGTGAACAAACTTGATCCTTTTACAATGTTAATTTAATATAAAAGAGGGAAAAAGCAATACCTCAAAGTTTTGCTATTCTATTCTTATATCCTTTAATTTTAATTCTTATATCCTTTAATTTTAATAAGAAATGTTTTGCTAGTGGAGTGGTAAGACTTCAAATTGAGATGCATTAGGTTTTAATCCTAGGTTCGATTATGTTATGGGGTACCATCGATTTTATTTTATTTTATTTTTCCATGAGAGTACATGTATTACTGGGAAGCTAGAGATCAACAATCCCAACATTTATTTCTTCATTTATTCATTGAAGCTATCATAGTATATTATGAATGAAAAGATAATTGTCTCATTTTATAATGAATTTCATTTACTTTTACATGCTATTGACAATTCAAAATTTAAAAATAAAAACATATAAAATCATAAACTCATAACCTCTTATACGATTATATTAGCTTATAATTTCATATGTTTTTTCTCATTAAAATGGATGCAAAATTGTTGGTGTAAACTTTAGGTAAAATTATGAATTTAGGTTTATAATCCTATATCTTTATCATTTTACAAGTTTTGGATGATTTTATACGATTCTACCGACTCTATACATTCTAGTAAATAGTAAAAATCATGATTTTGACAGTATGGTTGACTATATACATTTTGGTTTAAGTTTTTTTAAAACAATTCTAAACTTGGTTCTAATGGATTTTGATTTTTGATTAGATAAAAATATACATACAATGATTAACTTTAAGAAAATTATATTGGTTGGTTGATTTTATTGATTGTTATATTAGTCACAACTGCATGTTTTATGCTATTATGTATGCTTATATGCAATGGTTCATAATAGTCCTTTTGCTTACCTCCTTTTAGGTTAGGATGATGATTGGTCTAATGATGTGATCGGGTCAGGTTTCGGATGGATCATACGAACCCAAAACCCAATTTGCTATCTTATAGGGTTTACCAAACCCAACCCCATAATTCTATAGGTTTTTTATACTATATCCAAAGTCACTCTATAAAACCCTCTAGAGTTTGCTTTAGAACCCGAAACTCATTCGGTTTGCTCCTCTATGTTTCTATTTTTTGTTCTTAACTTGTTTTAAAATTTAAACAATAAATTCAAGAGAACCTACTGTTTCTAACACACATTTACTATTCGAATAAAAATAAAAAGATGCATGTGGAATTGATAGAATATGTAATAGACCATATTCATGATTTATCCATTGATATTGATAAGCATACTTCATAAAACATTCAACATTTATATACATAAATATTTTACTTGTTGTATAGAAATTTGTCACCATGTCTCATATAAGAAACATAAACAAGACATAACATCTTAAGGATAGGTTAATTTTAGGAATGTATTTATTTTTCTTTTAATTTTTAATTATGAAATGCACTCAATTAGGTATCCTATAGGATCCAAACTTGACCTTAAAACCTTATAGAGTTTTCACTACATATTTAAAATTGACCTTAAAAACCTATAGAAATTTTAACGAATCGAGTGGATCAGGTGCTCTATAATAGTCCATCAAGCTATATCAAGCTATATCCCTAATATGGTCTCTATAAGTTCATGAGATGTTGTCACCTATCTATTTTTTGATGGAGACTTAAAGCCACTAGTTATGTGAAGAGTATATGATCATTTTGGTTTCTTAGGTGAGATATAGTTATATACGAGATTTTCTCTAGTTTTGATAGCTTATGAGACTTGATGTTTCAATCAATTTTGTAGCAATGATCATATTTTATCTATTTAGTTAGTTGAGAGTTTGTGGAGGTTGATGTGATTCCATAGGACTTAATAGATTTTAGAATTTGTATACTTGTGCTTTGCTATGAGTATATGACAACAATTTGGTTCGTCACTTGGATAACAATAAGGATTATTAAATAGAATAAGGTGATTTTAAAATTGGTTCAAAGTGAACAACAAAAATCGAATTGTATTGTAATTTAAAATATCAAATTGTTGAAAACAGTTTGATTTATCAAATGCCCCACTCCTTCAAGAACTATTTAGAATTTTAGATTGTCTTTATTTTTTAATTATTATTTTATTCATATTTGATTCGTATCCATTTTGCATTTTATCAATATCTGTTTGAAATTTGGTGTTTGTACAACAATATATATTTTTATTGTTTTTTATTTTATAATTATGATAAAATTGGTCAAGGCATAGTAATTGAGATTTGAAAATTCATGTACTTTTAAAATAAAAAGCTTAAAAAATATAATTTATACATTGTGAAATAAAATTTTAATTGATATTGATAGAGCATGTTCACTTGAGGTCCTTGACATTATTTCATATACTAAGGATTTACCTTGTTTAAATTCTTCACCATTGTAGTGAGTTCCTTCAATTTGGGGGTCTTTGGTTGTTTTGTATTTTTAAATTCTTCACAAATGTCAATGGCCTAAAATAATAGATATGGTAATATATTTATTTTGTTCAATTTTAAAAGTAATAAATGTAGAATATATTGAGCTAACATCTCATGAATTCAAATGAAGTAAATAGGTTTTTGAGAGAGGAGGTGTCTCCACCTACATGACATGTGGGATTTTAAATGGGATTTTTAGCATCCAACGTGCTCTTACTAAAATTGAATAAAATAATGGTGAAATAGATCCAATTTTATATGAATTTATTAGATATATAATTTTAAATAAAAGATATATCTCTTTATCCGTTCGACATTGTTTCAGACAAACATACTCATGGAAATGGGTGTCAAATCAAAGCATTATTGAGGGGAAGCCAAAGGACCCTAGATACAATATCAGATTACACAAGCATAGTGGAAAAAAAAAAATTGATAAAAAAAGCATGGTGGAAAAACAATATAAGGTGCACCACCAAAGATACTCAGCAGGTTGGGGGATAATGAGTTTTGGAATCCTTTGATAATAAGTAAGGGGCAACTTACTTGTATTGTATGTACCAAAAAAAAAAAAAAATTTGAAGTTTTACTATGAGTGTGTGGATAATTTTTATTGTTATAAAGAGTATAGAGAGAGATGAGTAGCATAGAGTTGTGCTAGAGAAAAGAGGGAGAAGAGAGGGGGAGAGTAGGGATGCAACCGGAGCAAGTTCGGGATGGGTTTTTTGAAACCCGAACCTGACCCGAGTCCTTAATGGGTGTCCTAGAACCTAAGCCGGGCTGTTTCCCTCTCGACGATGAAGCTTATCCCCCATCGTCTCACTGGCCGACCTTGACCCCTATTATTTTGAGGTCATAACCCTATTGGGTTTTTTTTGTCAATCCCAAAACCCGACTCACTAGGATTTAAGGAACCCATAACCCGACCCGACCCGACCCAAAGATTTTTAATTTTTTCTTTAAAAAAAAGAGCAAAAGAAAGAATTTTATTTTAAGTTATTAATGATACAAACACTTATATTGAAAGAATGAATTTTATACATTAATATAATATAAAATGATGCAAACACTTTATTTCCACTTTCTTTCATATACATATAATATAAATGGGATCTTTGCTTTAATAACTTAATATTTTTAATATTTTAATATTTTGAATTTATGCCGGGTCGGGTTTTCCCAATGGATTACATAATAAACCGAAAACCTGACCCGATAACTTATCGGGTTTTTTTTAATCCCAAAACCCGCCCCAAAACCCTATAGGGTTTGATCCTATAGGATTTTTAGCGGGTTGGACGGTCGGGTACTCTATAATGATCCGCCCCACTTGCATCCCTAGGAGAGAGTGTAGAATATAAGATAAAAAAATTATCAAACTATTTTTTTTACACGAATAAAATAATTGTCATATCCTGTATTCACTTAATATTAATAGAATAAAATAATGGTTAAATAGGCCCGATTTTATATGAATCCACTAGGTATTTAATTTTAAACAAACGATATATATGAACTTTTATCTTTTTATCCTTTCGACACTGTTTCATACAAATATACTCATTGCAATTGGTGTCGAATCATAGCAATATTGAGGGGGAGCCAAAGGACCCTAGATACACTATCAGATTACACAAGCATAGTGGAAAAAAATTGATAAAAAAGGCATAGTGGAAAAGTAATATAAGGTGCACTATGAAAGATACTCAGCAGCTTGGAGAGTAATGAGCTTTGAAATCCTTTGAAATATTCAACTTTTCCTATTATAATAAAAAACAGTCGATTCACCCGTATTGCCTATGTGAAAAAAAAATCGAATGATTGCTATAAATATATGAATAAATTTTGTTATTCTAAAGAGTATAGAGAGAAAGTGAAGTATAATATAAAAAAATATTAAACTATTTTTTTGAGTTGGATGAAGTAACGATCATATCTCATATTCACTTAATATTAATAGATAATAAAAATAAAACAAAATAAAAAAGAATTAGAAGAAAAGGCATGCGGGGGCACGCCCTCTTCATATACTACGTGCTCATTAGTCATTACTAAAGGTAAGCCCCCGGAAATTTCCTTCACACCCCACTGTTTTGCTTTATATTATTAATTTTCTGTGCTACCCGGTCTACACCAAGGACCTACTAAAGAATGACACGTGACCCAATCTATATATTGAGAAGAAATCTATAGTATATAAATATAAATATGAATAAAATTTTAATATATATTATTTATAAAATATAGGTAATAACTATTTTAAATATTACTCATTTTACTATCATATAATAATGTTGCTATGTTTCAATAGTGTTTATAGAGCGTAATGAAAGAAAAACTTATTGTACATGTCAACATATTTGTCACTTTTAATAAACTATATGACATTTTGCTTTTTCATGGTTATTTATAGTTCATATTATATATTGTAATTAAAAAAAAAAGAAGAAAAAGGAATTAGACCTCATGCATTCTATTAACTCGGAATTGAGTAAGACTGAAAAAGGGTAGTATTCTTTTGTTTTATAATTAGGAGTTTTTTTCAAATGATATTTTTTTTATAAGAAATAGCAATTGATTTAGTTAAGAGAATGAATTAAAATTTCTTCTTAATTTCATGTTATATTAATAGATTTTTTTGTGTAGAATACTTATTTTATGGTTATGAAAATAGAATATTAATTCAATTTCTATCAACTAAAACAATACAGAAAATTCACATTATACTATTAGACTGTAGTAATTTTTACCGTTCATATAATAATTTTTTTTAGCATCTTAACCAAACCTATTGTATTAATAGCATACTAGCATATGAGCACCCGGGTGCATATTTAAAATTATTAAATGTTTAATAATATAAAATACTTTTATAAGTAGATTATATTGAAAATTGAATTATATTGATGGAGATGGGTATTAGGGGGGGAGAGAGAGAGCAAAGAAGTAAAAGTGAAGAGATATGCATAATAAAAAATCACGAGCAATTATTGAGAACATGATGCAACATTGGTTTGTTTGGCTAGCTTTTTTTAATAGATAATAGACCTTTTTTAAAATTTTTTTCTAATAAATTGTTTATCAAGAAATAGATTCAGATAAAAAAAAGTTAATAATTCTCATGAAAAGATCATATATATAAAATATATATGTAAATCGGATATATTATATATATATTTTTTATATAAATATAGACGAAAAATAGACCATCTAAATAGATGCAAGTAATTTTACTTAATGAAATAGATAACAATCCATGTTAAGAGGGGAGCAACCTCTCTCTCTCTCTCTCTCTCTCCTTTTTTCTTTTTATTTTTTTTGTAACCCATCAGCACAGTAACAATTAATAATTGATTCAGCCACGGGATGGACGCGGAGAAGAAGATCATTAATCAATATCTACTTCCACTATTCCATTACTTTTATATATATTATGATAAGCACAACACTTTTTTATAATATAATTATATCTATATATACCAATAAACTTTCTCAAAATTATTACCTACTTCTACTACTTCAACTTGACATCTCAACTTTCATTTTTTGGCCATGGCTTCCATAGCTGCTCGTTGTGCTCCTGCCTACGTGATGCAGAAACGTCAAGAAGAGAAGATGAAAAGCTTTGAAGAGAAGAAAGGCAAGAAAGGAGAGACAAGCCATGAAGAGAAACTGGGTGGTGGGTTTTTTTCATTCGGAAAAAGCACAAAGAAGGTCAATCCTCACAATTTCCAGCAGGACTCTGCTGCTTCCGTTAAGGGAAAAATTTAAGGGTGAATTACACGAGGTGGTATTCATCGAGCGACGCTAGAAGATAGGAAGTGTAGGTATAGGATTAAGAGAATTAGGGCTGTCCATGTAAATTTCAAAAGTTTTTAGAGGATCTAGATCTCATGTAATGAACCCTTAACATGAGCAAATTGATGTTTTCAAGTTCATGTCAAGCTTGTAAATTATGATTTCAGCTTTGTTTAATGTAATTTCGATGCAGTCTGAATAGATTCTAGAGTTTTTTCATGCATCCTGGAGAACTTTCCTTTCATACTTTTGCAAAATCATCATGTTGATCCTTGGGAATTCATGGATTATTAATTCAAGAATGATTTTTCTTCCTGTGTATGTAAAACACAGCTATGGTTTTTGATTAGGGTAATTAATTGAAGCAGTTGAGATATTCCATCTCTCTTCTGTCCAACATCATGGTACTGAACCGTAGGATTGCTTTCTAGATGGAGGTCGCTGTCATGAGTTAATTAGAAAAGTCTGAATATACAAATTCTGGAATTCAAAGGGATCTTTACTTTTTAGATTGAAAAATCGCCGGTCGAGATTGGCACCTTGAAACTTTTTGAAGGGCAAACGATGGAACACACTAGATAAGCTCTCAAAATGCAACGAAAGTACATCCATAGGACAACGGAAAATTATTAGAATAAGTCCTGATTTGACAATTTAAAAAATTAAAATAAAATCTATCGATAGATACATGGTTGGATTGTTCAAATGTGCCCGGTTGGTCTAAATATAATAACTTCGTTTAAATAGAGTAGGTTTGGTCATGTATGATAAGTTTGTCCATACATAGTAAGTTGTCCATATGTAGATGAAGTTCTTATTTTTAATTGTGATATGTTTAATTATCCTAATAAGATTTATAGCTTTATAAGTTATTTAATGATTTAGATTTATTTCCAGTAATGATCATAATATTGAAATATTTGACATATCACTTATTATATTTATTTTAATAATTAGGTGATAAATCGAAGAATTTTATATTTAAGACCGTATAAAATCCCAATATTTTATAAATGAGTACGCTAATGTAGTTTATAACATAATATGATCAAATCATCTCTAAATTAAGGAAGTTATCTAAGTCCTCTATATTTATATTGTCTTATCAAATAAATGAGATATTTATAGTTATAAGTCCGGGTGAAGTGATATGGCATAAAAAAAACAAATATACGATTCAATTGAATTATTAAAATTATATAAGGTTTAGTTGAGTTTCCACAAAAAAAAAAAAAAAAAATAGTGGGCTTGAATAAATGATTTTAAAATATAAAGGTCCTAATTGAATTTTGCTCAAATATAAAAAATCTTTAGTATATCATCATCACAACAATACCACATCTATATTGTTGTAATGACATAATTGCTGCTTAATAATGGTTGTTAAGACTGCAAACGAGTTGAGACTGAACTTAAAGTAAAACTTTGTTTATATAAATGAGCCAAGTTGAAACTTTAATTTAAGCTTGCAAGTCGATTCGTGAATATTCTTGTTTAGCTCATGAATAGACTTGTGGGTAGGCTCGTTAACAAACTTGTTAACAAACTTGTCAGTAGATTTTTAAGTTTTACATTTATGATATATTATATATAAATATACAATTAAAATAACAAAAATAATTCTATTTAATATTTATGTATATGTATTTACAATAATATTTATATATATTATTTTTAGGTTTGAAACAAAACAAAAGGCTCAAGCTTAAATTTCAGACTTGATAAAAAGGTTTAACTTGGCTCAAGCTTGGATTCGATAAATTTTAAACGAGTCGAGCCCAAGCCTTTAGAAACTTGGCTCAACTCAACTTGTATATTGTCCTAATAGTGGTAGCTTATGTTGGTAGTAATGCTATAATAATAGCGCCTATGGCTTTATACTAACCATGTTTATAATTTTTACTGACTAGATTCTATTGCTAGTGGTAGTGTCAATGTCACAAGCTTTGTTACCAAGCCTATTTTCTATTTTTCTATTTGTATATAGATGTCCTTATGATGTCTGATCCATTTCTAGATATATTTTGAAATTGTCTAAATATAATGAACGTTGAAAGGTAGGGATAGTTGGAATAAAAGCATATATATTAGTAATTAGCCGAGTAGATCATGTTGAATAAAAATTGAAATGGAGGAGAGATTGTCGAAGAGAACTGAAATGGAGGAGAGATTGTCGAAGAGAACTGAAATGGAGGAGATGTGTTTTATGTTTTGAACACACAAACTTTGCACATACGAAGACCAATTTATGAGAACCTTTAACATCGTAGGTAGAATAAACTTACCTACCACACTTCTAGATAAATTTCAACAACCCTTCTAGATTTTACAACTAACACCATAAAAACAAAAGTTCAACTAATATATCAAAATATCTCAACTAAAAATTCTAGACAATTCTAGCACTCTAGCACATTTCTAGTCTAAGACTTTCCTAAATACAATCCATTAACACTAGACTTTTCTAAAATCAGATACCCACCCACCTACCCACTCTCCCTTCAAATTAACTATTCTATTTCATGATTGATCTTATAGTCATACCAAGTTGTCTTTTGAATTCTTTAAACTTCTAGCCACTTAGTGCTTTTGTAAATATATTTGCAACCTAGTCTTTAATTTTGGTATACTTCATTACAATTTCAACTTGCAACACTTTTTCTCAAACAAAATGATGGTGTACCTCCAAATACTTGGTCCTTGCATGCATAATTAGTTGGTTGACCAATATCTCATAATAGTTGTAGAAGTTAGTGCCCTCTTGAGCTCTCATTGTTGGTGCTCGATACTCTACTTCTATACTGGATAAAGATACAATATGTTGTCTCTTACTACACTAAGAAACTACTCTTGACCCTAAGGTAAACATATATCTAGTTGTCGAACAACAAGTGTCGTGATCACCAACATAATCATCATCACAATAACCCACAATTTGACATGCGACACCCTTCTTGTAGAGAGTACCATAATCAATGGTACTCTTGACATACCTTAATATTTAATGAATAGCTTCTAAACATAGCTTCTTCACATTATGATATATCCACTGAACACACCAATTACATATGAAATGTCAAGCCAAGTTAAGATGAGATAACTTAAAATACCTACCAGTTATCTATACATTGTGATATCCTTTGGTTTCTTTCCTTTTATGGAACAAAATCTAGCATTCACTTCCATATGTGTTGAAATTGGCTTGCAATTTATCATGCCATATTTCTCAAGAAGATCTTTAGCATACTTTTGTCGGCAAACAAATAATCCATCCTTGGTGTTGTCGACTTTAAGCCCCAAAAAATGCCTCAATTCTCCAAGTTCCTTCATTTGGAAGTGCATAGAAAAATTGCTTCTTGTTTGACCAATATCCTCTTTGTCATCTCTAGTAATAATGAGGTCATCCATGTACACCAATATTATTACTAGCTTACCATTTTGTACTTTCATAAATAGGCTTGAATAAGTTGGTGCTACTAAATATCCGCTCTATACCAGAAACTGTGCAATCTTCCCATACTAGGTTCTTCATGCCTATTTCAAACCATATAATGCTTTCTTTAACTTACATACATGGCTTATGTTAGCCTTACTTTCAAAACCCGTTGATTGTTCTATATATATTTCTTGATCTAACTCACTATACAAGAATGCATTTTGACATCTAATTGCAAAAGCCTCCAAGATTTGTTGACCACTAGTGCTAATTGTACTCGTAATGTAGTTAATTTAGCAACAAGACTAAATGTATCATCATAGTCCTTCCTATACTTTTGTGAAAACCCCCAAGCCACTAATCAAGCCTTCTATCTATCTATCGATCTAGGTTGAGTCTTCATCTTATTTAACCATTTACGTGAAATAGGGTGCACTTTGTCAGGTTATGGCACTAACTCCCATGTTTCATTTTGTTTTAGTGCCTTAATCTCTTCTTCCATTATGTCTCTCCATTCCTTGAATTGGGTTGCTTCTTCATAAGTGCTTAGATCCTCTATTCCATTCTAAGTTACTAGTGCTGCATTTGTATATTTAAGATTCTGCTTCCAAATCCTTTTAGATATTCATAGTTTTAGTGCCTTAATCTTTTCTATTTCTTCTATCTCACTTTATCTTTCTTCTTCTTGAGACCCGGTGTATATTCTTATCCGCCAAGGACTTTTCTGCTTATTTGGTGATTTCTTTCTAACTAGATCGAATACTAGCTTAAATTCTATTTCTCCTTCTTGCAGAGGTTGTTCTTTGTTTTCTTCTGATTGCACCTTTACTTGTTTTTATACCTGCTCCTCGATTCCCTTTGAATTTGGTAATAATATTACTTATGGAGACCACGATGGGAATCAAGTTACATTAGTTCTATGATTTAATGTAAACGTTTTTCAACACTCTAAAGCCAGCAGCTTAGAGAATCAATGCCGACTGCTTACATTTCTAGCACCGGCGACTTAAGGAGTCCACACTACCTTCAATGCAAGCGGCTTAGTCTTTGCAATGCTCAACATTTCACCTTCTAAGTTGGCAACCTTTACATGCAAAGCCGACGATGTACTTCCAAAGGTCGATAACCTATCCTACCAGCTTATCTCCATAAATTAGGCTTTTATGAGTCTATTATTATATTAATAATTAGTCTTTCATTTTATATTTATTAATCTTATGTCATATTTAGTAATTAGATATAGAAAGTCCTTATTGTCATAATTATTAGTCTTTATTATCATATTAGTCCTTATTTTCATTAATTAGGTCTTTTGGGGAACTATTATAAATACCACCTATTGTATTAAGAACAAGGTAGCTTTTTGATATTTGATTTTTTATGAGAGGTTTTTCTTTGATATCTCTCTTATCAATCACTTGTTTGATTGTGGTGAGATCGTGTACTTATATCCTGTTCTTATCAATCTATTGAGATTATGGCGAACACACCATTCGATTCCACTTGTGCATAATATTAGGTGAGAGCGAATGTAGTTTGGGTTATTATTGGTAAGTCATATCCAATAATAGCGTTATTCATATCCCTTTATTTATCTATTTGTTTCAATAAATTGGTTTGCGATTGTCTGTTTGTGTATTTGGATCGATTGCCTAGAAGATTTCGTCTTCTAGGAATATCATGGCACATCATAATTTGGTATCAAAGCCAAGGTTGCGAATTTGAGTTTGAAAAGTTCATTAATAGGTCACAATTGCGGCGATGGGGCGATTAGTAAGCTAAAGTTGTGATCTTTAACCTTATTATTGAGTTATCTTATTGAATTTAGAATTGTTACCGGTATTGTTGCTGGTTACTGCTAAGAATTGAAAATTAAGGTTTTGTGTTATATCTGTGGATTTGGAGAGTTGGGGTGTGTGTTGTGATTTGTTGATTGTGATTTGGGGATGAGGAATTGTGCAAGTTCTCTTGATTATCAATTACAAAAACTTACTGACACAGTGAATAACCTTGATTCCATAGTCAAGCAGAGGTATCAACAAAAGTTTAATGATGATAATTGGAATTTAGAATGTAAATGATGATTAGGTCGATGACATCTTGAATACAAATGTCCAAATGAATTTGCTGTAAAGCTTATCAATGGAGTTCCTATAATTGTTGAAGAAGATGAAATTGAAGAAAAAGTATAACAGTAGAATTGTTTGGTTGATGATAGTGGTGACGTCCTTAAAGAAAATCCAAAAGTTGATCTTGTGAAAACAGGTATTGATGTTATTGAAGAGATTCCAAAAGATGATCATGTCTTACATGTTGAAACATCTGTACGTGTACCTAAGATAATACATGTAAGCCCCGGAAAATTTCAATAAATAATTTCAAGATGAACTTCGAAAATAAACCCTAAAAATCACTCTAAATTAAAACTAAATTTCAACTAGTCTTAAATCACGAACGAAATCGAAAAATTTCCGAATCTTGGGAAAAATAAGAATTCTCAAAAACAAAGTAAGAACTCAACATACTATAATTCCAAAACCACTACGTACGACAAATTCCATACATGACTTCGATTTATAAAATCAGGTAATATAGATCCCAAAAACGAATTATTAAAAAGTAAATAACGATTAACTTTTGGAAATGAAACCCAATTCAAAAATTCCGAAAACGTTAAAAGATATTAAATACTTACAAAAATAAAATTTAAAATAAATTTCTCAAATTAAATATGTTGTATAAACATAAATATCAGTTTCCAAATTGGCAAAGGCCTAAACCGAAAAATCACCCGGAAACCTTAACCGGAATACAATAGTGTAAGTCCGGCAATCTAGCGCCCCTAGCCTTAGAGGCCGAGATGTAGTTTAAATATGTAGAATAGCTTATAGTAATATGAGTTTGTTTAAAAATATCAGATTGGTAAATTTTTGACCTGTTTTGAACCCGTTCGGATACAGACTTCGAAAAGTGTGTCTCGGGGCTCAAGATATAAAAAATATACCAATAGTATCGTTAGACTCTTAATTTCATAAGATTTCTAAATATATCAGTTATATAATTTTTCGGATTATAAAAGTTACAGTTATAACCTTTTTATCGTATTTCCATTATTACCGATAATTGATTAGTCTTTTGCACTATTCATTTTTATTTCATTACAAAATTCTATTATTCTTATAAAGCCTTATATTTTTAGATAAATATTTTATATATTATAGAAAATTTTATTTTTCTAAAATTTAGTTCGTTTCGGGTCTTTGCAGGATTAGATTCTGTTTAAGACCTGATACTAAAAATAAAATAAATTAATTTGATAATTGAAAAATATTTTAATAATATTTTTATTCTCATAAAATATTTTTTTAGAATTTTTCGGGTTATAAAAATATTATTTATAGCCCATATTCGCGTATTTTGATCATATCGGTAATATATTTATTAAAATACTAAAATAATTCAAATAATTATTTAAATTTAATTATGAAAAATCTGATACAAATATTTGAAATAAATTTTCTAATTTTATTTTATTTTAATTAATTTTATTAATAAAGTACTTTTACAACCCATACCTTCAAGTACACCTTAAACATATCACTTCCTTTTCACTTCAATCTTTCTACACATTATCCCACAATTCATGGCAGATTTTTGACTCATTCATGGCTGCCATTGTCCTTTAATTTACTCCTATTTTGACTAAAATTAATTATATTTCAATCCTTTTTCAAAAAGTTACATTACACATTTATTACACAATTCAAATTCAAGTCAAATTTCAACAATTTCCTCTCTCCTCTCTCCTCATAATTCACGTGCAGCCCCTCCCTATTGCTGCCCTTGTTTTATTTTTTTTCTCTCTTTTATTCAATTAAAACACTCATTTTCTCTCACTCATTCATTTACTCACTTTCCCTCTTTCATTCTTTAGTCTTTCTCTCTCATTTTTCCTCTCTTTCTTCTTCATTTCCTCTTGTTCCTCCATGAAAAACAAGTTGCCCCCTTCTTCTTCCATGGCTTCCACACCTATTTCTTAAAGATTTCTAAGCAAATCTTCTTCCCAAAGCTCCATAGGTAATATAGTTAAAGTGTAATGAAGGTTTCATGCATCAAATGACCTTCCATAAGCTTAAAAGCTTAGGATGATGATGCCAATAATGAAACACTCATTTTCTCTACTTTTATTATCTTGTATTTCAATTATTTTCTTGTTTAAAGTTGATATGTTTTGTAGATCTAAATTTTTGCAGCTTTGATTTTGTTTATACCATAGATCTTGTTATTTAAGTTGTTATTTTTGTTACTTCTTATGATTTATGCATAGATCTATCATCCACATATTCATCTTAGTGATTCATGCATTTAAAACTAGTTTAGAAGACTAGATCTAGTGTTTTGAGTTCATAAATGCATTAGATATTTGTTTATGTTCATGAACAACTTGCTATAGCATAATGATGGTAGGAAAATTGTAGGAAACTCAAGATCTATTTTATTTTCAACAAAAACAACTTTTGAAAATTCGGATGAAAATGAAACCATATTTAGAAAAGTGGTTTTTCAACTTCAAAATGTATATTTTTGATTTAAAATGAAGGGTTTAGGGTATAGATACCATAAATGAAAGATTTTGATAAGTAAAGTTTAGATCCATGATGTTTATAGCTTATTACCATGCCCTTGTTTTATGTCTATGTTCATATTAAGTATATATCTTAGTTATAAACTCAAACAAAATTGTGAAATTCATATTTTGGCAAGACCCCTATTTAAAAAACCACTTTCCAAGTGTCAAAATGTAATTTTTACTTAAGAAATGAAGGTTTAATATATGAATATCATCAAGACTTCTTTTTACAAGAATCAAAAGTGATTTTCAAAATAAAAATTCTATTTTCAGATTTTGGCCAAGGTCTATTTTAAAAACATGTTTACCAACTCAAAAATGAAGTTTTTATATAAGAAATGAAAGGCTCTTAGGATAGGATATGTAAGGAATGGATTTTTATGAGCTTAGATAGATTTTATCAAAAGATATAACCAAAAATGAATTTTGTAAATTCGGATCCCAACAAAAACCAATTTTTAGAACCCATGTATCAACTCCGAAACTCATGTTTTATGTGAAAAATAAAGTATATAGGTAATAGATATCATTAAGCAATGATTTTTACAAGTTAAAATGAGTTTAGGCATGAGTAAGGTGTTAAACAAGTAATGGAATTAAAATGAAAAATTTTGAGTTAGTGATCAATTGTCAAATTCGTAATTTGAGATGATGCATAAGTAATCACTTAGTATTTGAGCTCAAATTGCAAGTTTTATGTGTTAAGTGAAGTCCTTAGACAATAGATATAGTAAAGCTTCAAATTTTAATGCATTAAACAAGTTTTTCCCCAAATGAATCATTCGAAAAGTGGATTTTCTAAAATTCGGATTTTTGAGTAAATCATATTGGAAAACATATTTGCAAAGTGTAAAATGCAAATTTTTGTGCAAGAATGAAGTCCTTAGTGGTTATGTATGATTGAGCCATAATTTTCTAAATATCAAATGATTTTTACTTAAAGGAATCACTAAAAAAACTAATTTTTACCAAATTCGGATTTTGGAATCAACCCCACTTGAAAACATGTTTACAAAGTGTAAATTAGAAATTTTATGTAGAAATGAAGGTCATAAGTAATTATAATGAAGACTCAATTTTAACAAAAATAATTATATTTTCTTAAGTAATAAATCCAAAACAAATGAAAATGATCAAAGTTAGAAAACTAGATTTTTCAAAAAATAGTTATAGTTGAAGTCTTGCAAAATAAAGAGATTCAAAATTTTCTTTTACCAAAAATCATCAAGACCATGCATACATGAAACTCATTTCATGCCATTCATGTTAAAAAATCACTCATATTGCATGTATAGCTAATTTATATAATAAAAACATTACAAACATTTACAAAACTATTTTTCGGAATCGGAAACCATTACTGATCAGATCTGATCCCTCTATTCTGAGACCTAAATGTTTTCAAAACCAAAATATAATATTAGAATTAGATAGATCTTTCTAAGTAGATAGAAATCGATATATAATTTACGAGATTCCGAGTTAAAATGACCAAGTTATGGCCGTTTTAAGTTGGAATTCCCGCTTAGGACGAGAATTACGAATTTGATAGTTCGTATAAGATCGTTTAGATTAGTTTGAGTTGAAATACTTATTGGAGTATTTCTTCCTTTTTAGGAGATCCCGAGATCGACGATTCCCTGCCACCGAATTATTATTACTAGAAGACCGGTGATCCAATGGCCGAGTGAGTTTTCTCCTTGTTTTATTACCTTGATTGTGCTTGTAGTTAGTTGCATTAGATTATAGGAACAAGATAAAAATCGATATGAATGGGGATGGGATATATGATGAGACTGTGATGAATGTATTCCAAAGAATACTAAAGCATATTGAAACCACGATTTGATTGAATAACTACATCGTTCATGTTATTTCTGTTATGTGTATGATATTGGTTGGTCACTCTAAAGAATGTATAAATATTTTTGACCTAAGCAAAAATTAAATTGGTCATGCATCGCATCGGACATATTGCATTTGGTAGCATGCTACTCCTACGCAAGTAGATCGGTATGGTCCGTTGATGCCTCGTTTGGATAACGAGCTCGGTGCCAGAGCTCATTCAGGGGTACTAAGGCGCATGTGGATGCATTCTTGGATGAGCCTAGCTGAGTCGAGTGCCAAGAGCCGAGGGCTTGGGGACTAGATACAGTCATGTAGACTTAATACCATTCCTAACCCAAGATACGGAGGGCGTAAATCCATTCTGTGTGTGGGTTCCGGATACCCATGCATAATTGCTTGCTCATGTGTTTGTTCATGCATAGCATATGATTGATTTTAACTTGCTTGTTATGGTACGAAACTAAGGGAATTCTCACTAAGCTAGTGTAGCTTATACCCCAATAATTGTTTAATTGAACAGGTTATCTCAAGAATACAAAGTGGGGACCGAATTGGTTGGAGCCGAGAATGACTCCGGGATTTCGGCAAGGAATACGAGTGTTTGAAGTTATCAGCTAGTTTTGTGATTTGTCTTGCAATAGTTTACGTAGGGAAGTCTGTGGATGAATGTAATTGAAGTTGAATGATTCGTATATGAAGTATAGTGATTCGTATATGAAGTATAGTGGTTTGTATCGGAAGTATAGTGGATTGTGTTTCCTTTACATTGTTACTCAATTGTATCAACATAAAATGTATCATTCTGATGTGTCTCCTTTATGTGTTAGACGCCTTGCACATAATATGGAAGCCTTCGCGTGACCGAGGTGGTCATTCTTAGACTTTAATATTGTGTACGACGGACTGCCATATTTAGGGAACCCTTCGGGGCGTGACAATACCATTTCCAATTGTAATAGGAACTAATGAGACTTTCAGGTATTTTCATATTGATTTTCCTATAGTTCATCCATTTTATTTTGATGCCTTGATGGGTTTGCCTAGGATTGTGGATTATTGTCATGTCATTGTTCTTGTAAGATCTTATGAGATAGTTATTCACATTCATTGGAGCCTATTCGATGGCTATATCTATTAGCAAAGTATTAGATTTTTGTGTGGTAGTATTATAGTGCATCAAATGCTATATGTGTGGCCTATTTGCAAATTAGCTAATGGAAAGAGATATGTTCATGATATACTGGATAGGTGTGCCCCATCGAGTTTTCATGATTCCAAACCGATGCTATTAGATTCTAGTACTGATGAATTGCATGATGGTAAATGTTTGAAACGACTACTATTAAGGCCACAAGTGATGTGTTTGTTGAATACTTATTATAGTGTTCATGACTTTTGGATTGATCGAGTTCATGATGAGTGGTATGAATTATTGTGGAAATCCTTGATTATGGACATGGATACTAATTGTGAATGGAAAAGAATACTTGGTATTGATGAGTAGATGATATGGGAGCTTGTATCCAAAAGAGGATTTGCATATCATACACTGGAATTGAACTTGGCTGGGAGATTTTGCTTTACCATGTTTGAGTTTTGTAGGTTTATCTCTAATTCGGGGTAGATGTGTTTTCCATCAAGATTTGAGGACAAATCTTCAACAAGCCTAGAGAGATGATGGGAATCATTTCACGGCCTCATCTATTAGTATACTTGAAGAAGTGAACAAAGATCAGCAAGCCAAGAAGGAATTAAGTAGCATGTGCAAATGAAATTTTCCAAGCAAGCCAAGGCTGGCAGCCTTCTTATTCAACATTAACAGTGTAGCATTTACAAGCTTGAAGTCACGGGCATGGATAAAAGTGTGGAAGCCTCAGATTTTTGAGTATACAGGCTCAAGGCCGACGGTGTATGTCTTCAACATTGGCGGCATTAAACACTAGGCTGGTGGCGTACTTGTTGGCCTTCGAACAAAAATGTAGAATTTAATTATTTCATATTTCCTTTATTTCTTTGTTTGGTAATATTATAAATACCCTTTTGTAATGAACCCTAATCACTTTTGAGATATTGGCAATTTTTATTGAGAGTTTTTCTTAAGTTTCTCTTATTAATCATTTGTTGATTGTAGCGAGATTATTTTGTTCTTTTCAATCCTTAGGAATGTGATGAATAAACCGTGATTCGTATTTCATGTGTCATATAGAAATAGGTTTAGCATATTTCATGTTGATTTGTGTGTCATATCCGTTGTCAACGTCGATCATATCTTTTATTTCTTTGCAATTAAATTATAAAAAAACCTAAAAATATCACCTTTTATTACATCTGATTTGATCCTCATTGTAATCACTTTGTTTAGCATTTTAGGCACATCATAATTTGGTATCAAAGCATAGGTTGCGAATTGGGGATTCAAATTAGGGTTTTTATTATGATTGTGTTTTATGAAATTTGAGTTTCGAATAGGAGCCATGGATTATAGATACCATCGTGAGATTTACCTTAGCCCTGAGATATTGAACATGATAAAACCACATCTACCTAAATTTGATGGTTATGACACCCCTAGAGAGTATTTGGATTAGGAGTTTTAAGAGACGCAGGTCGCTGAAGAACTCATGCACCCTAATTGTAATGTAGGGTATGCAATTGCTAGGAAGTTTATAGGGCTTGGAAGAGAATGGTAGGAGATTAATATATTACAGAGGAACACAAAAGGATGTTGTGAAGGTATGACATGGGGTTGTATGGGAAGATTGTCGAAGAGAAGATTCGTTCCATCATCTTATTATGATGAACAGTATCGAAAGTTGTTGGCCCTAAAGCAAAGTGGGATGTATGTTGAGGAATATGCTTGTAGATATGAGGTTTTGTTGAGGTATAATTACACATATGAACCTATTGCACACACCATTAATAGATTTGTGAATGGCTTGCATGATGAAATTGCCAAAGCTATTGGTTGCCAACGTTTCCAGATGTTACAAGAAGCCATTTGGGCAACCTCAATGAAAGAAATCTCGATCTTGACTTCTAAAATAGTAAGGCAGATGAAACTACTAAATGCCTCGATAATAACTGATTCATAGGAAAACCATTCCAAACAAGATCATTTGGTTGAGGTGGGTAGCAGTGATGTTATTGAAGGCACTTTAGAAGATGATCATGAGATGCAAGTGGAAGTCATTCGTAGTATTGATTATGTCATGACCTACCACCCCAGGCTCCACCACAGTAGAGGGGGCGCCCCTAAGCCCTTAGGCCACCCTAGGTAAGGATCGTGATGCTAGGTACATTGGTCCTTCCAATATGCCGTCAGGCACAACCAGGACACTAGAGGTATTGTGTAACGACTTGGAACTCTACCCATTGAGGTATTGTTCACTTTGGCCACACGCCGCATGGTTTTGTCCTTTTGATGCCAGCGCTTCCCAGGGGTATACCCTTCCTAGGATTGCTCTGCCTAGAGCACGTTTAACTTTGGAGTTCTGATAAACTCTAAGCCATTACACCGAAAAGGTGCCTTTATGATTAGAGTTCCACCATCTATATTTAAAGGGTATTACATATTCCCCCACTTATAGAATTGACATCCCCGTTAGTTTCATTACATAGGTCCAAAACCACTGCTCTGATACCATTTGTCACGACCTGCCACCCTAGGCTCCACTGTAGCAAAAAGGGTGCCCCTAGGCCCTCAGGCCACCTTGGGCAAGAATCGTGATGCTAGATATATTGGCCCTCCCAGCTTACCCTCAGGCACAACCAGGACACCAGAGGCACTGCGTAACGACTCAGATCTCTACCCATTGAGGTATTGTTCGCTTTGGCCACACGCCGTATGATTTTATCCTTTTTGGTGCCAGCGCTTCCTAGGGGGTTACCTATCCTGGGATTGCTCTGCCCAAAGCACGCTTAACTTTGAAGTTCTGACAAATTTCAAGCCATTACATCGAAAAGACACCTTCATAATTAGAGTTCCATTATCTATGTTTGAGGGGTATTACAGATTGTGACATTGACCCAGAATCATCTCTTGATATATGTGTACCTGATTTAAAGCCACTCACATCAGTAGCCATTGAGCATTGTAGGTATTTCTATGTTCATTCTCCTATAGTTCATCCACTTTATTATGATATGTTGATAGGGTTGCCAAGGAGCATGGATTATTGTGATTTCATTATTCCTGTAAAATCTTATGAGATATTTGTTGACATTTACTGGAGCTTACTTGATTGCTATATCTGTTGGAGGATTATTAAATTGAGGTGTGGTAGCATATCAGTGCATCTCATGCTCTATGTATGGTCTTTTTGTGAGATGGTTGTGGAAGAAAGGAATATTGCTGATTCTCAAGGTAACCTTGCTCCTTGATGTTTTAATGGCTCTAAACCTATGCATAATGGAATACCTTAGGCTGAGGATACATAATTTAATGTTGGATGGAATAAACATGCCCTCACTAAATTAATTAGATTTAGTACGTATAAAAGGCATGGACCTTATCACCACCTCTTTGAACATGATTATAGAGGGAACAGTGGAGTGCTTGAAGTTGACATAATGATGATATGGAAATTGTCCACAGTTCAAGTCTTGAAGAAAGTACATGAGCTGATACTCATTAGAGATCTTTATTTCACCATGTTTGAGTTTTGCAGGTTGATTTTTGATCCAGGTGGATCTATTTTCCATCAAGATTTGAGGGTAAAACTTCGACAAGGCCAAGGATATGATAAGAATCAAGTTACATTAGTTCCAGGATTTAATGCAGATAGCTTTCAACACTTTAAAGTCGGCACCTCGAAGAATGAAGGTCAACGGCCTATACTGCTAGCACCAATGGCTTAAGGAGGCCACACTACCTTCAACATAGGTGGTTTAGTCTTTGCAATGCTTGATGTTTCACCTTCTAAGCTGGCGGCCTTTACATGTAAAGCCAACGATGCACTTCCAAAGGCTGACGGCCTATCCTATCAACCTATCTCGATAAATTAAGCTTTTATGAGTCTTTATTATTATATTAATAATTAGTCTTTCATTTCATATTTATTAGTCTTTATTGTTGGTGATTGTGCCCTAGGCCAATTACTGGATATTGTCATTCATAAACATTTCTATTATATTATCTGCATGTTTACTTTATAATAGGATCTGTGAATAATTTAATTATTCTAAATGCCCCTAGATTCTCATTATTATGGGAACAATAATGAATTAAATCTAGTATGAGGTTTGACTGATAATCATGGGATGTTTATTTGTATGGAGATACAAATCAAACTCATAGGTACATATTGGAGAACTATGTATTGGACTGACCCGCTTTGAGATCACTACATGAATTAGTGTCATAAGTGATTCTCAAAATAAAATGTCGTTGTATCCTTAGATTTGAAATCATCATGGATTCCAACATGAGCAATATTATGTTTTAACTCAATCAAATGTTGTCTTTAACCAGATAATTATAAAGGCTGAGATTGAGCATAAAGTAAATCATGTAGAGGAAGTTGAGTGATTAAGATGGGATTTGTCCCTCTCTTTGTGAGAAAGATATCTTTGGGCCCCTCGATGAGTGAGACTGAGAAATGTATGGCCATGTTCAAATGAATTGATAGTGTGATCAATTTCATTTGTTTTTATCAGTTTACTTAGAAATCAAGAAATGATAAGATTGAACGATATAAGAATGACACTATCTATGCGTTATGTTCAATCTAGATACCATGTGACAAAAGGATAATGATATAAGTTATGGATTAGGTAAAAATCAGATCACCGATCTACACTTAATTTGGGTATGTTCAATCTAGATATCATGTGACAAAAGGATAATGATATAAGTTATGGATTAGGTAAAAATCAGATCACCGATCTACACTTAATTTGGGTAAACATAATGTCTTGCTAGAGGCCACTTATGTTTTGTTGACTAAAATTATTTTAGGTCAATTGCCAATATTAAGTGAACCTATAGGGTCACATAAAAGAACGAGTCAAAAGGATCATGGACTAAATTTAATGTCTTGTGAGAATAATAATTTATTATTATTAAGAATAATAATAAATTAAAGGATCATGGACTAAATTTAATGTCTTGGAGGAATAATAATTTATTATTATTAAGAGTGATAATAAATTATTACATTGTTATGTGCAAGAATTATATTTTAAGAAATATTATCCCTAATTATATTAAGGGGCACTAATGTCATTACTCACATGAGAATGACATTAGTATAAAAGGCACATAAAGAGATCTCTTTAGGGTTAACAACTTATCTGTCGACATTAGACTGGCAGAGAAAATCTGCAAACCCTTAAAAGTAAAGCACGAAAAGTCGTGTGTGAAAATCCTAATATTATCTAGAAATGTTCTAGATCACGCTAGCACGTGAAGGATCCTTTTGAAAAGTGCTCGTTTGTGTGGATACCATAGAGGGTATTGTGATTTTGCGGTACCTACAGATCCGATCTGCAAATTGATTTCAAGTTTCAAGCTTTTAGAGGTATGAAATCAAACTATGTTTTGTTTTGTTTTAATCTAATACACATGGATACTGGGTTAGGGTTTTTTTTTTTTTTTTTGAATTCCGCTGCAAAAAGATTTGATCTTTATAATTTCAAAACGCTATGGAAACCCAACATTTATGTCATATTTAATAATTAGATATAGAAAGTACTTATTGCCATAATTATTAGTCTTTATTATCATATTAGGCCTTATTGTCTTTAATGAGGTCTTTTGGGGAACTATTATAAATACCTTCTATTACATTAAGAACAAGGTAGCTTTTTGATATTTGATATTTTCATGAGAGGTTTTTCTCTGATATTTCTCTTATCAATCACTTGTTTGACTGTGGTACTTATAAATATGTTAAGATTGTAGTGAACACACCATTCGATTCCACTTGTGCATAATATCAGGTGAGAGCGAATGTAGTTTGGGTTATTATTGGTGAGTCATATCTAATATAGCACCATCCATATCCCTCTATTTATCTATTTGTTTCAAGAAATTGGTTTGCGATTGTATTTGGATTGATTGTCTAGAAAATTCCACCTTCTAGCATATCATAATTTGGTATCAGAGCATCCTGGCACATAAGACCACCATGATGATACTCCATCAAACACCACATTTCTTGATACGTAGATACACTCAATTGTTGGATCATAACATCTCCACCCTTTTTGTTATCCATTGCATACCACAAATATGCAGCAAATTGCCTTATTGTCAAACTTGTTACGATCCTAATTAAGCACAAATATATAGAAGACATAAACAAAAACTCGAAAGTAACTCACCGATGGTTTTATGCCCCACAATTTCTCTTATAGTGAGATGAATTCGAGCCTTGCTTGAGGGATCCTATTGTTAATATAGGCGACTATTTTCATACATTCAGCCTAAAATGGTGGTTGAACACTTTTAGCATGTAACATGCTTCTACACATCTTTACCAAATGCCAATGCTTCCTTTCTGCAACTCCATTTTGTTGTGGAGTTTTTGGACAAGTCAATTGTCGTTGTATCTCGTGCTTCTATAACTATTGAGCGAATTCTCTTGAAGTGTATTCTCCTCCATAACCAATCCATAGGCATTAAATTGTGCATCCTATTTCCTCTTCGATCTTCTCCTAAAATCCATGAATTTCACTAAAGCTTTTGATTTCTCCTTCATAAAATCTATCACATGTACCTTGAGAAATCATCAATGAATGTGATCATGGGTCGGTTTTTACTAATTGATAACTAATTTACAGGTCAAAGACATTTGAGTGCACCAATTCTAATGACGTCTATGCTTTTTTGCTTGACTCTTCATATGGTAGTTTGTGACCTTTGCCATGCTAACATCCATCACATAAAATGCTATCTTATATTTCCAAATTCAGTAGCCTTCGTAACATAGATTTCTTCATCATTGCCTTCAATCGATTATAACCTATGTGTCTAAGCCTTGCATGCCACGAATCTGTTGTCTCATTCCTTCTTGTCTTATCTACGTATGCTGCTTGTGCTAACATTATGTAGATAGACTCAACTTGCCTTCCTTCCATTATTGGTAGACTAGTGGGCTTCAAGCTTTTGTATACCTTTACATCTTTAAGATTAAACACCACATAGTTGCTTAAAGATGCTAGCTGTGAAACCGATTGTAAGTTCTTTTACATACTAAGTACATAACAAACATTATCCGGTTGCACCTAATGCAGAGTAAAGCGAGGACATAAATTGTCTTTCTAATATGAGCAATTAATGATCTTTAATTGTTTGCATCACCACAGCTCACTTTCCATTGTGTTCTGTCATATTTAAGAGTTTATCCTTGTCTCTGGTCATATGGTTTGAGTAGCCTAGGTCAACAATTCATGCATCATTATAGTTGATTGAATTATTACTCATTATGACTAGTGTATGCATATCCAAGCATGGTGTTGTGATCTCCTCGTCTTTTTGCCGTTGAGTTCATCTCTCATTATCTAACTCTTTGCTAGAGCTAGATTCCTCCATAGCACATGAGGTTTGAAAGTCCAACTTTTTACTCTCATTTTGCTTAAGTGTAGTGGTATTACCTTCTACCTTTTTGATTTTGCAATCTTGAGCAAGGTGGCTTGTTCTTCCACACATATAGCATTGACCTTCCTGATGGTGGTACTTCTAATCTTCTATCTCATCCATATTTTGATGGCATCTCTCTCCCTCTTGCTACATGTGTCTGCCATGTTGGCCTCTCTATCACCCTTGTTGTCTACCACTTAAAGATTCGCCTCTTGTAGCTATCTTGTCTTCCTTAAGGCCTTTCTTTTTTTAAAACAGGGTACTATCTTCTTCATTTATTAAAACTTTAGACATGTTCTTATCTAAAGCTTCTTAGTTAGACAGGATTCTTTCGAGCTCCATTAAAGTTGGTTCTTTAACCCAACCTTGAATAGCCGTGATTATCCTTGTAGTATTTGGGATTGAAACCATGAATAATGATTCTTCACTTTCTCGCTTCATTAATTGCATTTTCTTAATCCAATTTTGTAATTTCATTGCACATGGATTTTACTTTAGTAGAATATTGACTTATCATTATGTCTCCTTGTTTCACAAACATGAACGCATTTTCTAATAGTTGCAATTTTGCATCACTCTGTCCTATACCTCACTGGTGTCGTCAAGTCCTTAATTCGCAGCAAAAACCCATCCTCGATGATGATGGACACCACATACTTAGCCTTCTTGGCTTTAATCTTCCATTTTCTTTGCTCCTCCTCATCTATTGGTGGAGTTCTTTTTGCACCACCAACAACACCCCATAAGTCATGCCCAAGCATATAGTATTTTATATGGATGCTCCACATATCATAGTTGTTGTTGAGCTTCTCAATTGAAACACTAGGTAATATGAGATCTTCCATCATTATCGATTAGTGCCTAGTACTTCACCAATATGACTTGGTCCTAAACCAACAATTACTATAATCTTAAACTGTATTCTTGCATATGTTCCTTGTACCATGATTTTTTATTATGTACGAATGCTCGAACTTAAAATTGGCTTTGATTCTAATAGTTGAAGAAAAATTGAAATGGAGAAGAGATTGCTGAGGAGAATTGAAATGGAGGAGACGTGTATTGTGTTTTGAATACATGAACTTTGCACATATGAGGACTTATTTTATAGGAATCTTTGGCATGGTAGGTAGAACAAACTTACTTACCACACTCTACATAAATCTCAAAAACCCTTATACACTTTACAACTAACACTTTCTAGAAAAAATTTCAACTAATACATCAAAATGTCTCAACTAAAAATTCCAGACAATTCTAACACTCTAGCATGTTTTCTAATCTAAGAATTTTCTAGATAAAATCCATTAACTGTTGAAAACATACTAATATGTACTTTTGTAAACATGGTACTGTTTATAATATCAACAAAGTGGTTAATTGTATAAACAAGTAAAACTTATGTGATTAATTGTAAAATTTGACAATATTCAGAAATTTAATTGTAGAAATAAGCAAAAATCATATATCAAATCCACACTTTTACGTTTTGTTTGGTTTATTGGAGTTGAATAAGGCTAGAGAGAAATAATAATTCCTTTGTTTTAGATTGTTAGGGTCTGGAGTATACCTTCAATGGGTAGAAATCCAATGAGCTTTGTGAAGGATTATACAAATAGACTTTTGACGCCATCTATAACCCAAAACCTTAAGGCAATGGGTTTATGGGTATTTTCTTTTTATACACTCTTCACATGAGGCCCAAATTTTACATGTGGGATTCTCACACTTGCACTCTAACAATCTCTCCCACAAGTATGAGTTTCTACAATGAGGTAGGCCATACTCCCCTTCAAGAGCTTATCAAATTAACTCCACTAAACCTGCTTTGTGAGTAGCTTACTCACTATGGGTTTCACAAACGAGTCACATCACAAATCTCTTCTTTCCACATGGTGGGCCAACCGTGGTAGTTTCCTAGCCGAACCAGGCTCTGATACCAATTGTTAGGGTCTGGAGTATGCCTTCAATGGGGGGAATTCTAATGGGCTTAGTGAAGGATTACATAAATAGGCTTTTGACACCATATATAAATCAAAACCTTAAGGTAATGGGTTAATGGATTTTTCGTTCTTATAAACCCTTCACATAAGACTTATATTTCCCATGTGAGATTCTCACACTTGCACCATAACATTATTAAATTAGGCATTTTACATGAAGTCTAATGTAAAAGCATATTACTTTAATAAGATAAAATAGTTTGTTAGATAAAGTAATCATTACATACTGCCTCATCTGATGAATATATAGTAAACATTCGATAAGAGAAAAAGAAAATCATTTGGAAAAGGATTTTCCTTTTCTATTCTATATTACATAGAATATACATTACTTATGCAAAATTTTTCACAAACCCAATGGGAGAATAACTATTTTATGATAATAAAGTCAGCAGATCAATGAATAGCAAATGTGATAATTGTCCCTTTTCTTTTTTCTTTTTTTTTTTTTTTCGCTTGCGGTTTAAAACTAATAAGATGCATTTTCCTGCCACAAGGTTAAAAAGCATTTAGTCGACTTAAAGAAAAAGATGATGCCATATATGACTAAATAGAAACGACAAAATTTTTAAATGAGTTATTGTATTAGGCATTTTACATGAAGTCTAATGTAAAAAGCAAATTACTCTAATAAGATAAAATAATTTGTCAGATAAAGTAATCATTATTACACTGCCTCTTTTGATAAAAATATATAGTAACATTTGATAAGAGGAAAGGAAAGTCATCTGAAAAAGGATTGTTAGGTGGATTAAAGTAACGTGGCAAAAGAAATTATATTTAGACAAAAACCCCATAATAAAAATAAACTTATATTGAAAATGGTTGAGCCATTTAATAATTTTGGCCAAAGAAAAGAAAAATAAATAAAAGAATTGACAACTTAGGATCTAATAAGCAAGTGAAGCATTTATTAAATCAAAATTAAAAAAAAAAAAAAGGCACCGACAATACAAATTTAGTAGTGTTTACATGTTAAATTTGTCTTAGTACATCAAACATTTTTGTTTCTATAAGATGCAACCATAAGAGAAAGTAAAATTCTCTGAGAATAGGAAGTGATTTTCTATAAAGACGTTATTCTTAAGCCATCTTATCTATATTTTTCTTGCCTATTTGGGTGCAAAAAGAAAAGATAAGGTAAAACTTCTTCTTAACCCTAATATGCGCAGATCTCTTGGATCTCAAATGTTACACTTGTAATTATTAGAATCACTGGAAAGTAAACATTTCAATGGATTTTCAAAGCAATCAAACCTCAACTCTTTGGTCTAATTATTTCATATCCACTTTCAAGCTTTTTCTTACTTTTATATAAACATTCAAATACTTATAAGGGTTATAACTTATAACCATTCAATCCATTTAACTCATAAGCATTTGATTCATATTAGCCAATATGACAAACACCATCTCAAGACGTCCCTATGGAAACATCATAGAACTATTCAGATTGGAATGTGCTGCAATTGTCGTAATGAATTATGATGATCAAACGAAGCTCCGATTGATTCGTCTTGGCGAGTTTATCATCAATCTTATTGTCCAAGTTGGTTCCAACATTATGATGACCTTATGCAATGTTAATGATCTCCAATGGCCTCTAGCAAAGGATTCACCTGTTTTGAGGGTTGGCCAAAGGAGCTTTGCATTTATGATGCCGGGACTTTATATGGTGTTCAATTTGCTCCTGTTGTTGTAGAGGAGATGGTGGAGAGTCTTGAAAGAGTTTTCATGAAGTTTGCTGATTATACAAATATCAAAGACTATTTACAAGGTAAGATAATATTCCCTTTTGACATTGCTAACCATTTTAACTTTAATAAATAGGTTAAGGGTTGGATGAATTTCATTTTGTCAAAATACTCATCAAAACTCGTAATATCAGAAGGTATATTTATCTATATTCTCTTCCACCATTAAACATAGTCCAGTAGCATATTATTAAAGGGCAAATCATGCATATATCTATATGATTGTTTCATTAACATATATCTTTTCTTTTATCATTGATATTGGTGATTTATTCACCTTTAAATTTTTAAAAATATGCTTTAAATCCCCTATATAAGTAATTTATTCTAGATATAAATAAGAAAAAGTATAAAAGCTCATACTTTTTTCACGATATTATTTCCTTGTGTATTACAGGTGCAAGAGGCTGGAGAGGAATGACTCCCTATTTGCCTGCAGGTTAGTGGCCATTAGATTAAATTCATTTATAATTTTTCCTTTTTGGCCAAAATGATTCTATTGATTTGCTTCCATTTTAGTCACTGAAATATCCCAAGGATTAATTTTTCATTCATCGACAGCATTTGTCAACCCCTGGTTGAGGGTTTCAAAAAAGAAAATTATATCAAACTTTTAACGTATAAGAAATACGGTTTAATTTTTTATATAAGTGGATTCCAAAACTAATTAGGCTATAAAATTATTTAATATTATCTTTTTCTCAATCATATATTCATTTCTAGATAGAGGAATCGAATCCGTTCCTTTCATAATAGAGAACAATATTTATACTATATAAACTAAAAAGTTTTGACCAGTAATCAACATCCTTTTCTTTCTTTGCCAATAATTATACGTAACATTATTTTTGGCCAATTATATTATTAAAAAGAAAAAGAAAATGGGAGAGAAGCTCAAATCAGGACTAATTGATACATCTAACCAACAGTACTTTCTTGTTAGATTTTCCATATGCAGATAATGATCCTAGGTTTTGGAGCAAAGTTCGACCCCATATTGCACAAATTGGCCAATCAAGATTCATGGAATTTGGCTACACTTTTGGCAATTCAGCTTCTGCAGTGAATAACGAACACTCGGATGTATTAAAATCCATTCGAGTCTCAGCAACAACCATAATAGTTGCGAATGCAATGGTTACAGGCTTACTTAAGCCAATGCATATCCAAATCTCAATGATCCAATGGAAGATCAAGAAGAATCATACGCTTCAATAACCATAATCACCAAAATTGTTGAAGCAATCGAGACATTTTGGTTGTCTTCGTCCGGCAGTGCGGATTTCTTAAGTTTACCTTGTTTGAATCCTTCGATGAATCCATTACCATTCAAATGTTGGAAGCTAAGTAAAGAAGGTCTCTCTCTTTTTGTGCGACAACCGTCTCTCATGCAAAACTTGAATCAGAAATTGATGGAAATAGTCAAGGGTAGCCCTAAGTTGAAATTAGAGTAATTAACCCATCAATAAATGTACATGAATGATATAGAATAAAAATGAGGATGGGTTAATTTGGTACCATTAGTCATGACTTTTATCTTCTTTTCCCTTCAGAATAATTTTTTAAATTATGAGTTCTCATATGATGGAAATTAACTAGCTCTAATAGTGTAGGTTGTGTTTATAAATATATTTGAATTGATAGGAAAGATAGATATAACATTATGATTGAGAAGGAAAGTGACATAAGATCTCTATGCACAAATTTGACAAGTTTATATGGTGCTTAAAGTTGTGAATAAAAAAATAAAAAAAATAAAACTCACCGACTAGAATTAATGTATCACAAGTATTATTTATGGTGATCGATACTAAAGAATGAAAATTTAATATGTGTAAGTTTTTACAATCACTCCAAATAGTTTTAATAATTATATGGATCATATTATAAATTTTTGTTTGTTGTTACATAGCAATAAACATTGCATACGATATATTCTTTTCTAAAGTCATGCATTAATATTCGAGAAAACATTTTTTAGAGCATTGACAAATTTGAAAATCTCAAAATCCTTATCTAGAAAAATGGTATAATTTTGAGCAACCTTCTATGATAGACATGATACTCTATATTTTATCAAAACAGAAAGAAATTTTGTGTTTGCTTTAGACATCAAGTGGGGCTATTGTAATGTTCTAGCTTGGTAATGGTTAATAGTTAAGACAATTGGTAATTAATAGGTCCTTTTTTTTTTTTTGCCCCCATAAACTCAACCTATAAGTTTATGACTATTTTAAAATTTCTAGGGTTTAAAGGTACAAATTAATGTTACCTTTTCTTCCACTTATTTGAACTTTGCAATACATACAATTTTTACACTCCACTTCCATGGTGAAGAGTTCTGTAACTTATTCATTTAAAGATACAGTCTCATCATCACGTCCCCAATTTGGTGCTAGTATTTCCTCCCATTTCGATATTGATTCACACTATTCCTATTACACTTGATGAAAAAATTGACTTAATAAGAGCACATGATCAATATAGCAATTTGCGATGAAAATGGTTTTCAATTTATATAAACTCACCAACCAAAAATAAATAAATAAATATATATATATATATAGATATAAAATCTAGGTACCAAGTGCATGAGGAATGTACAAGTGTGTATGGAATCATATTTCCAATTAGTATAACTAGGATGATATAAGTAGATATTATCATAGGTTAGTTCTAACTTGGTAACTAGATTGACGTTGGTGGTTTGGAACTAGTCAAACTTGCCAATTTTGGCTAGTCTGGTTGGTTCACCTCTCAAAACCAATGGATGTGTCGGGTTTGGAACTAGTTTAAGGAACAAAAGGACCCAGTGGGTTCAACTCGGTTCTAGACAGGTCAAAAAAAAAAAAAAACAAAGCAAAAGAAAGAAAGAAAGTCTACCATGATGTGATATGGTCTTCATGCTCTTGTAAGCCATTAAATGGCCACAATTTCAAATATAGCTAGTGGAAATTAAAATGGGGAAGAAAGAGGAAAAGAGAACGTGAAGGGAGAGAGAGAGCAAAAGAGAGAATGTTTTAGACTTGAAGTTAGAAGAGAGAAAGAAGAAGAAGAAGAGAAGAAGAAGAAGAAGAAGAAGAAGAAGAAGAGAAGAAGAAGAAAGAGAGGAAGATGCTAGAGAAGCTACCATGGCAGCCATTTTAGATGGTGCACTTCAAAGGGTATTTATAATAGAAAAGTGTCTTTCGGGAGTGAAAAGGCTAAGGTGGTGATGAGTGCGTTGACATCCAACATTTGCATTTTGCTTTTATCAAGTTCATGCCCATGGTTGATTCTGATGGTGATGAGTGAATTAGCATCACCAGCATTGATGTTAGGTATTTTCAATGTTTCAATAATTTCCAAAAAGAGAAAAATAAATCTTTATGGTTGTGGTTAGGTTTATCTTTTATTTATTCTTAAATAAAAAAATTCATCACATGTTCGATTACCGAGGAAGTGGAACTAGAACTGTGAGAATCGCTAGTTCCTTGGAACTAGAACCGGCCTAGCTCCAATAGTTGCAATATCAATTCCCAATATTTGGAATGGAATGTAAGTATAAAATGCATTGATTCAACTATAAATAAACTAAATAAATCATTTCAATAAATTAATCTAGTTTACTCCTAAGTTAGGGACCACAACTTCACCAACACTAGTGTTTAACGCTTCATGTGTGCGTTTGTTATATGGGATATAGAATATATTAAATGATCTTAGCAATAGTTCTTTTGAACTATATCGAGCATATCCTTCCCATTAGGAACCATGTTTCATAGGTGATAAGTTAAAGTTAAATTACAAAAACATGACTTGTGTTTTAGGTCATTTATAATGAGGGTTTTTTTAATAAACACATGACATGGATTTAATTTTTTTTTTTTGCTAATTATAAAAGAGGGGCAAACGACATATTTTTATTGGTTAGTCTTATTATTGATTAACTTAACTTACTAAATAAATAAATAATATAAAAAATCATAGGGAAAAGAGGGAAAAAAAAAAAAATAGAACCATTTGGGTGGTCGATGACCGATAGAGAAGTGCTTTACAATTTTTTTCAAATTTCATTAATCTCCTTCTTACTTGTTTTCTTTTTTAGAAACTTCCATAGATAAATTGCATCTTTTCTCTAAAAAATCTCACACCATATCCAAGATCAAGTAATAAAATTGATACCATTGCCCTTTTGATAGTCTCTAGATTCTTAAAGAGCAAATTTTTCATTTCAATTCTTATTGAAATTCCCAAACTGGAATGTACAGATCCGGCCTCCTTAGGGTTGTTTCAAATGCTTTTCCTTCATTGTGTCCTTCAAGCCAACCATTAGCTTCTTGATGTTTGGCACTACTAGTAAGGTAATTCACGCTTTCCAAAATGCTTGAGAGAGAAAATGTAATTCTTGTTTATGCTTGTTCATACTCATGTATATTCAAGTCACCAAACAATATATGCTTAAGTCTTCTATTATAAGTAAATAATATTAGAAGGTTACAATATTTGGGGTAAGTTTTTTTAGGTCACAACGTTTCGAAAAGTTCAAAAAAGATCAAGACGTTTGAAAAAGTGTCTTATGAGATTTAATTAAATATTTTTTGTATTGATACATATAAATAGGACCTTAAAAGAAGGGTTTTCCTGAGTTTTATCAAAAATTTTTCTTATTGATACATGTCCATGGTAACCTCAATTAATCACTTCTCCAAACATATGAGAAACCACTCAAAAATATTATGACCTAAAATGAAATTACTCACTAAATGTTGTGACCTCTTTTGAACTTTTCGAGATATTGTGACATCAAAATAAACTTATCCCTAAACATTATAACATTCCAGTACAATTTACCCTTCTATTATTGTGCACAGTAGTCTTTCAAATAAGTGGGCTTCTCCTTTGTCTCCTATTCATAATAATCTATCAAATGTTTACCTATCCGATGTAATTTAAATATTTTCATTCATCTAAAAATGAACTTTATGAATGGTTTCAACAAGACAATTAAATTCATTCTAGTTCATGGGGTTACAACTTCACCAACACTTAATTCCACATGAATGTTTATTAGCTTCATGTGCATGTCAATTGGGTTTTGGAGGATTAAGGAAACACTTTTAATCCTTACTCTTTTAAGATTTTTCTATTTAGAACTTAAATTAAAAAAAAAATCCTCTACATTTATAGAAGTTTGCAAATAAAAGTTTTTTTAATGTTATTAATTATTCTATTACTATTGAACAAGTAATGGGATATGAGTCATATGACTAATCAAATCTATCATGGAGAGTGAGACTACTGCTCATTTGGGACTATATCTACTAAACATAGTGAAATGCTTAAGAACCTAAAAAATTATGTCTCGGAAGCCTTTCTTATTTACTACAAGGGCTTTTTTTTTATTTGCATTTTTTTTTCCTAATCCTTATGACTTATCAAATCCTTTGAAATGGTTCCTGAGCATTTATTAAGATGATTATAAAATATATACTCAATCACAATCACACCAATAAAGAATTGATTACAAGAATTTGTGATTTATTTTTATTTATTTATTTATTCGTTGAACAACGAACATGCTTCATTCATTCCAAGCGAAGAAAGTTAATATAGCAAGAATGAGTTGTGAGTTTGTTATGGTGTATAATCTACTAATCACGATATAAATCCATGTTGATGGCTATTATACAAACCAAAACATCAAAGCACCTTAATATAAGAAGAGCAAGAGGGTTTAGAGAAAGAAACTAGAAATACTAAACTTCATTCAAGATGAAATTCCTTTATCTCAGCCAAAATGGAAAGAACTTCTCGTCCACTTAGCCAAAATATTTTTTTTTAAATTGTTTCCCATGGAAAGTTTTTGAAAATGATGAAAAGTAATCCTATCTATAATAAAGGACAAGTGAATATCATAACATAAACACTATCCATATGTTATTTACTAATGAACTTGTGACCTATGACATCTTCTCTAGTCTTCATGTAAGGGGTCCTATATTCGATCCCTTCTCCTTATTGTAATTGACAAAAAAAAATGTTATTTATCTTTATTGGATGTTCTTTGAATACTTTTATTCAAGCATTATGAAAAACCATATATAAATTGTTAATCAAGCTAAAACATGAAAATTTAGAGCATTATGTTTGAATCAAACCAAACACATTCATGTGAAGCATAATGTTGTATATTTCCGTTGGGGAAGAGCATTTTCATGTCCATAAACTTATTTCAAGTAATCAATTCATCCCTCAATTAATACATCTATCCAATCAAATTGACTCCAGACCTTAATGTTTGCACTTTCACTTAAGTTGATCTCATCTTTACATCAATTTTTCAGGTTGATTGAAACCAGCCTTTTTATGAATTGCAATAAAATTGGTGTTTGAACCAAGCTAGTTCAAATTAGTTGAATCTCCATGATGAGGCACCAAAGATGAAATGCTTGCCATTCGATTTTTCCTTTCTTTATTTCTTTTTTTTTATCATTAACTTTTATGGATTGATCATTTGTTCTATCTCAAAATTCTCCTTATATACTTGGGGTTTTTAATTTTTGATTGCATTCACCTATTAAAAACCATCGAAAGAGTAAACCTAATGCCTAAGGTAAAAAGAAAAAAGAGAGAAAGAGGAAATAACACTTGTCACACCTCCCATATTAAGTTTATATTATTACATCAGATAAATTACATCGACTATCATCCCATTAGATTATATTATAATAAATAATTTATTGAAATGTCATTATCAACAATTAACTTTTTAAATTTTTTAAAAAATACAATACTCAAAATGTCAGCACACTTTTAGGTTGTATTCGTTATAATTTGAAAAAAGTGAGGTATTGGTAGGTCTTATGAAATTTATAAAGTGGTCAGTGTAATTTATCTTTATATTTTATAATTTGTGTGAGTTACCACTTCTCCATAGTCTTTTGTCTTTTACTTTATTAGTAGGCTTTCTAGGTATTGGTCTTAAATCTTTACCTATAAAATATTAAAAGTGAAATGGGTAGAGAGTCTTTAAATTTGTACCGAAAGACCCACAAATGAAAGGAAATTTTGGTAGGGCATGTTGTCACTTGGTGTGACCACTAAAGTAGTAAGGGATTAAAATATAAGATAACAGAATGAGTGTAAGGGGTACTTTAAATGCTTTATTGAAGCCCCCTTAGGCTTATTTATAGCGAAGAGCTGAATAATTGTGGTGGATGGTTGTCTTTAACCTTGACGATTACTATAAGTTACTATCTTAGTGAGACAACTGTCTCTGAGAATACAAGGTGGAGTAACTCCCACTAAGGCATGTTCCAAAATCTTTAGAGGTATGCTAGAAACATCACATAGGTTGGTTTCAGAGCGGATCAAGCAGGAGGTTGATGGGGGCTCCAACTCCTCTAGACTTAGGAAAAATTAATTTTTTTAAAAAGAAAAAAATTATATTTTATATGTATATTATAAAGAGAAAACTATGACATAAAACTAAATGTGATCTAGTGGTTGAGTGTTTACTTTTATATTAATGAGGTCATGGGCTCAAATTTTATAGGAATATTTTTTTACTTTTTTTTAACATGCAGTTATTACGCTATCTACTCTCTCTCTTTTATATACTAACTACTCTCTCTCTAATATAAATATGTGTGTGTGTGTGTGTGTTTTCTTTTTTACTTTTTTTAATATGCATTTATTACTCTATCTATTCTTTGCTTTTATACTAACTACTCTCTCTCTCTCTCTCTCTCTCTCTCTCTAATATATATGTGTGTGTGTGTGTGTCTTTTTAACTTTTTCTTTCATAGCAGCTAATAACAATAAATTCTTTTATCATAAAATTATCAAACTAAATAAATTCTTATTAATAACTATTTTATATTTAAAGTATATCACAAGGTAATAATTTTTTTCACATGTAATACTAAGAAAATGAATAAGTATTGAATAAATATCCTATCTATATATATTTTACGATTTTATTTTTATTAAATAAAAAATTATACAGATATTAGCTCTATACTTTATATTAATAATTAATTTTAAGTGACATACATATCATCTCTTATGAAATGCACTTGATATTCTTAATTATTGTTTGAATGATTTTTTGCAAGAAGTTTTTATTACATTGAAATCATTATAAAATTCTCATAAATATATAAGATATAGTATAATTGTAATAATGAGTGAGTAATTTTAAGATTACCTTAAAGTCCACCTTCCTCCACTCAGGTCATATAATCCTGCGTCTACCCCTGGGTTGATCATACTATTAAAGGCTCACTTGTTGGCAAGTCATGGGTTGGTATAAAACAATCATGTTTTCATAGAGTTCTTTTCAAACATTCAAGAGGTCAAACATGGGTTCAATAGGTCGGTCCATGGTTCAATTATGTTTGATTGGGTCTAATAAACCCATGCCCAAAATTGCCTAAATTAAATCATTATCTTCTCTCTTGTCTCTTTTAATTTTTTTTTTTGTTTTTTTTTTTTTTTAGATTCAATCTAGCTACCTCCATTATATACCCTAATAAACTGGTATCATAACTTGATTTGTAGACCCCTTTTTTTTTTTTTTTTTTTTTAAGGTAGAGAACTTGATTTGTAGACTTTATGTTTAAAAAAGTTGACATCAAAGTTATTGAAATTATATTGTGTTAGCGATGGCTACCTTAAGTTTTGATGTTGAGAAAATAATTAAAGGTAATAGATTTTGTCGCATTAGTATACATGCTACTTTGTGCCCATGGAAAGGTGTTTTGACAAAGAGAAAGGAACTAAAATAGCTAAACGTCCAAAACTTCGATAAGTATGGGTCATGGATGAAAGAGTTTTGGGAAAAATAGACTCTATTCAAATGCCTTAGAGTAAAACATTAGAATGAAGTGGCACAGAAGGCAAAATTTCAAAAATTGCAAGGCTTCATTTAAACGTGGTATTAAGGCATTTGAGTGAAGTTAACCTATGGTATTCTTCTATCTAAAGAGGTTTGTGTGAAAGAATGATCAAATCATTTGAATGGAGCCCTTGATTGTAAACAGAATGGTCATGGTCTAGTTCAGAACCAGAACCACCATTGGCAATTTTAGAACCAAAACTGGACCAATTGAGCTATTCTAGAACCGGCTAAGGAACCGTTGAATTCTCAGTTCCTAAAGGTTCTTCAGTTTAGAACTGAATAGAACTAGAGGTTCCAATTGATTCCATTAAGAAAAATATAAAAATTAAAAAAAAATTAAATATATAACCATTAGTGTTTAAACTATTTCATATAATAGTAAAATTTATTATATATTTATAGTATTTACTATGTTGTTATTAACAACTTAACAAATAAATATAGCTTAAAAACATGAATAATTTAGTATAAATTGTTGACCATTAGCATTTATGAGTCCAAGTTTATGCATAATTCTTTGGCTAAAATTTAGTCTCTAAATATAGTAATTATAGCTATATATAATTGTGTATATTTATTAGAATTTATGTATTATATTTTCCAAAATTAGATTTGTACAGTGACTATATATATGCCCATCATTCTTTAAAAATATAACAAAAAAAAAAAATTTTGATAGAAATTTGACTTTGTATTAGAGCATTCCCTTCAAACTCATAAAATATTGAGCCACCTTTGAACCAAATTATCATCTTTGAATCATGTCAGAAACACAACCAACCATACATGTACAAACTGAAAACACTAGTTTTAATGTTGGTGTGACCCTTACTGAATTTAATTATGATATTTGGTCCCAAATCATGGAGATGCAAATAGCTAGGTGTGAAAAACTTGAATATATTATGGGTGAATTGAAACTTTCTCAGGAAACTTATTTGTCTTACACTAAATGTCATGCCAAAAACCAAAAGGTCAAGGGATGGTCATTGACATCCATGTCACCACAGATCATGAAATGATATATTCGATTGCGAACTGCACGAGAAATCTAGAGTGCTCTTGCCAAAACATTCTATGATGGATCCGATGAAACACAACTATTTGCTTTGAATCAACGTACCTACTCTACCAATTGAGATGGTCATTCTCTATCTACCTATTATGGTGATATTATTGCAATTTTTCAAGAATTGAATCATCATGATAAGATATTCATGAAAGACCCTGATGATGTTGTTGCACATAAGAAATCAATTGAACGACAACATGTGTATATCTTCTTAAATGGATTAGATTCTAAATTTGAGCAAATTCGCAATGAGATTATTCGTAAAGATCCACCACTTGATCTTGAAGAAACTTATGTATATGTATGTCGTGATTTTGTTCAAAGGACAACACTAAATAGTGAATCTAAGTCATTTGTTATGCTGGCTCATCAGACAAGCCTCAACAAACAACTTCAAAATCTAGTCAGACAAATGTTCATAAATTTGGATCAAAAGATCATAGTCATATACGTTTTAAATGTGTGTGCTCTCATTGTGGTGGAGAGAGGCACAATAAATCGTGATGTTGTGAGTTGATTGGCTATCCGAAGTGGTAGGATCCTACCAAAGCACCTCGTAAATGGAACTTCAAATCAAGTGCTTCAGTTGCTATTTCTAAATCACCTAATAAGGACGATGTGCCATCTAATGTTAGTGAAGTTGCTTCTGCCTTAGCAACTACCTCAGCCTTTGGTAAGACTGATACTTCTGGACAGTTCTCTCATTCTTTGAACACTATTAGTAATTATACGTGGATAATTGATTTAGGTGCTACTTATCATATGACCTTTGACAAAGAGTGTGTTAAATCTATAAAATCAACCTCAAAACCCATAGTGTTTACAACCAATGGTACATCTTCTCCTGTCATGGGAGAAGGTTTTGTTGCTCTTGCAAAAAATTTAAATTTGAACTCCGTTTTGGTTGTTCCTACTCTTAGTCATAATTTACTATCTGTTGCTCAAATAACTAATGTTTACAATGTGTTGTGATTTTTTGCCTAACTTTTGCATTTTTAAAGACTTTCAGACACGAGAGATAATTGGTTATGGTACTAGAAAGGGAAAGCTCTATTATCTCGATTTGAAGTTGGATAGCTCTAACCAGTTAGCTTAAGTCTTTATGATAAACAAAATTGATAATGAAATTTGGTTGTGGCGTAGATATCTCGGTCATGCATTTTTCCGTTATCTAAAGAGATTGTTTCCAAAGTTCTTTTTGATGTATCTATTTCAGATCTTAAATGTGAAATTTGTGAACTGGCTAAAAGCCATCGTGTTCCCTTTCCATTAAGTATGAATAAGAGTTCTTTACTTTATACAATGATTCATTCTAATGTACGGGGTCCTACACTGTATGTTTGTTGATTGGTGCTAAATGGTTTGTTCCCTTTATTGATGATCATACCCGTACGACTTGGATTTGCTTAATGAAATGCAAGAATGAAGTTAGTTCATTATGTCAAAATTTTCATAGAATGGTAGCTACCCAATATCAAGCCAATATACAGGTTCTTCATACTGATAATGGTGGCGAATTTGTAAACCAAGATCTCAAACACTATTTGAACTCCCATGGTATTTCTTACCAAACAACTTGTTCTTGCTCACCTCAACAAAATGAGGTTATTGAACATAAGAATGTCATCTTCTTGAGGTAGTACATGTTTTGTTGTTTGAAGCTTGTATGCCTACTAGTTACTGGGGTGAAGCAATCATTGCTACAACTTATCTAATTAATCACAGAGCATCTAGTTCCTTAGATTTTCAGACTCCTTTGCATGCTCTTCATCAAGTAGTTAGTACTCTTCCAGAACCTAATTTGCAACCAAAAGTATTTGGATGTATAGGTTTTGTTCATCTTCATAAACACTTGAGAAGTAAGCTTGAACTTAGAGCTCTTAAGTGTGTGTTCGCTGGATATGGTTTAAATCAAAAAGGTTTTCATGTTACCATCCCCCTTCTCAGAAGTTATATGTTACTCTTGATGTTACATTTCATGAAAATAATATATACTATTATGCTCCACTTCCAGGGGAGAATGAGCAGGAATTGCAAACTTTGAAAATCTAGATGAAGATAAGATAGATACAAGTGATGTACTAATTGACCAATTATTCTCTCAAAATATTTTGGAGTTCAAACAATTACTGGTAAATTACGAACCTGAGTCATCCAAGGAAAACCAGTCAGAATTATCAAAATCATCCCAAGAAAATTTTGAACCCAAACTACCTAGTGACAATTCTGAATTGACCTAAGAAAATTCTGAACCAGTCTTTGTTCTCCCCAGTCGAAGCATTAGAGGAAAACCTAAATTGAATTATGAACCTCTTTTGAATGCTAGAGCCAAATATCCCATAGGTCAATATGTATCTTATCATAGATTGTTAAAGGAAAATGAGTCATTTGTGAATCAATTATCTTTCATATCTATTCCTACTAGTGTGCAGGAAGCATTAAAGGATTCCAAGTGAAAAGCAGTAATTAATGAAGAAATGAATTCTCTACAAAAGAATTCAACTTAGAAGATTATAGACTTGCCAAAAGGAAAGAAGCATATTGGTTGTAAATGGGTATTTACTGTCAAATATAAGGCAGATGGAACAATCGAACAGTTCAAAGCAAGACTTATAGCCAATGGATATGCTCAAACTTACGACATTGATTATATGGAGACATTTGCACCAGTAGCTAAAATTAATATTCTTTGAATTTTATTATCCTCGGCGATGAACCTTGACTAGGACTTGCAACGATTTGATATAAAGAATGCATTTTTACATGAAGATCTTCAAGAAGAAGTTTATATGGAGTTATATCCAAGTTGTAATATGTAAGTCAAAAATAACAAGAAAGTTTGTAGGTTGAGAACGACATTGTATGGCTTGAAGCAATCCCCTAAGGCATGGTTTAGAAAATTCATAAGTTTCATGAAGTCATTTGGATAGAAGTAAAGCAACTCTGATCATACTTTATTTTTGAAGCACAATAAAGGTAAAATCACTACTCTCATTGTGTAAGTTGATGATATGATAGTGACTGCAAATGATCCTGAAGAAAGAAAGGCATTAAAAGATCATCTTGCTTATGAATTTTAAATGAAGGACCTTAGCCAATTGAAGTATTTTTTGGGGATTAAAGTAACAAGGTCAAAGAAAGGTATTTTTCTTTCATAAAGAAAATATGCTCTAGATTTGTTATATGAAGCTAGAATGACATCATGCAATCCGGTTAGTACTCTTATTGAAGAGAATTTGAAGCTAGATATACCTTCATATCAGATTCCTATTAACAAGGAACGTTATCAAAGACTTGTTGGAAGATTGATGTATCTTGCACACAGTCGACTTGATTTGGCTTACGCATTAAATGTTATGAGTCAGTTTATGCATTTTCCTATAGTGAGGAACATATGAATGTTGTAATGTGTATCTTGTGCTACTTGAAACCCTCACCAGGTAAAGGAATCATGTTTGTTAAAGAAGAAAACTTAGATGTAAAGGATATACTGATGTTGATTGGGCTAGATCAATTGATGATAGATGCTCTACATCTAGATATTTTATCTTTGTTGGAGGAAATTTAATAACATGGAGGAGTAACAAACAAAAGGTAATTGCTAGATCAAGTGCTGAGGCTGAATTTCGAGAAATGGCTAAGGCCATATGTGTATTATTATGGATAAAGAATTTGTTGCATGAATTATACGTTGATCAAAATAAGCCTACAAAGTTGTATTGTGATAACAAGAAAACTTGTGATATTGCTCATAATCCAGCACAACGTGATCAGACAAAACATGTTGAAGTCGATAGACATTTTATCAAAAAGAAGTTCGAAACAAAAATCATTGAAGTTCCGCATGTTCATTCTCAAGATCAGCTCGCTGATGTACATACTAAGGCAGTATCTAGTCAAGTATTTCATAATTGTCTCAAGAAGTTAGGAATGGATGATGCTTATGCACCAACTTGAGGAGGGGTGTTGACCATTAGCATTTATGAGTCTAAGTTTGTGCATAATTCTTAGGCGAAAATTTAGTTTTTAAAAACAGTAATTACATCTATATATAATTGTGTGTATTTATGAGAATTTATGTATTATATTTTTCCAAAATTAGGTTTGTACAGTGCCCATATATATGCCCATCATTCTTTAAAGGAATATAACAAAAAAATATATTTTTTGACAGAAATTTGACTTAAACTTCACTAAAAAAAAAGTCTTTTTCCTTAATAATATGATACGATTTTTTGTATTATAACTTTCTATTTAGCTTTTTGAGTATTTTGTAATTTCACATTACTAACTAGAATTAATGTTGGATGTGTTTATATATAAATAAATATGCATACTAAATAAATTTTAAAAAAAATTGTTTAAATGCTTTAATACTCTTAAAACTAATTATTATTTGGAGTTTAAATTTTATTTTATTAAAAATATACTTAAAAGAAAAAGATAGCCGTTCTATGGTTTCAAAATTGAACTAAAACCACTGGTTCCATACACTTGAACTGGAACCAATAGTTTCAATTTTGGTTCGATCTAATTTTGAAATTGTGACCATGTTTAGCTATGCATGACACCATTTTGATTGACTTCATTTTATCATCCTCCTGCCAGCATTCAAAGTATTTCCCAAATTACAAGATACAGTAATTTAGTACTATTACCGATTTTTATTGAACCGCTAATCCCTTCGGTCATTATTCTACTCTTTTTAGATAGATTAAATCCTAATCTAACAATAAAGGTTTCTTTAACCTTTCTTAGTGATTCTAATCCTTGTTTTTGTCAATTATTTGTAGATTATTACAACTTCTTATGTTGTCCTAATTAGAATATGTTTCCTTCTCTTTCTAAACCTATGTTAGATCATAATTATCGTAAATTTATATGATTTTTTTTTCTTTATAGTATGTGTGTGTTTGTACGTCTCTTTTTGTTTTTGATTAGTAAACTGGTTTAAGATATGCTGTGCTTCATGATATCGTTAAAGCTTTTTCTGTTACAAATTAATAGATTTTTATGCAAATGGGTACTTATATTGGTGATGTTTTTTGGTTTTATGTTGTTCTTACTCCTTTATTTTAGTATACTACCAAGATACAATGTTTGCGTTAGTGCGGAACTCTTCAAAAACTTAGGGCTCTAATTCCTTTTATCACCTAGTCTACTAACCATTAGTTAGGATTGTCAGATTTTTAACTGTAATATATCAATATTTGATCTGTATCTATTATTTATCTATATCATATATGTATCATGTTTGTATCGTATCTGTTTATTTAGTTTTTGAGTAAAACTGTTAATTTTTCATCGATATATATTTTTTAACGAACATATGTTTAAAAACGATAAAATATGATATTAAAATGATGAGATTATGATGAAACAAACAAACTGTAAATTTGTTTTCAACGGCATGATACAACAATTCAATCCTTCTTAACACTAGATCTTTGTAACATAAATTATATATAGGAGCAGAGTATAACATGGACTTATGCAATATGTTTTTCGTAGATCCTAATATATATATATATATATATATATGTTATATATTCAATGGTCACTTCCAATTGTAAAATAAAGTAAATAGGCTTACTGTGTCTAAGATAAAACATAAGTATCTTTGGAACGATTAAAATCTTTTTGAAAATTTATTTGTTAAAATTTTTGTATCCTTATCCAACTAAGTAGTGATGATATCATAAGTCATATTTTTGGTAGTTTGAATTAATTTTTTTGTTGATACCCTAGCTTTATAACTTGGCAAATAGTTAAATTTTATATTTCATCCTTTCAATTATAACTTGTTTTCGACGAAATAAACTCCTCGATAGTCGTAGCATTTTTAATTGTTTCCCCAATTTCCATAGTCGACGAAATAAACACTTGTTCTAAAATTGAAAACCATATTATTATTACTTGCTATGATAACCCTAGTGGCAAAAGCGCTTGCTCCAAATCAGAAATCATTATTTTTTTTTTTCCATTATAAAGGGAAAGGGATATTCAAGACTGGTACCTCTCATTCGGGAGGTTAGAAGTGATGATATTGGATTATAAAGTTAGTGGCAAATCGCTATAATAGGTTTATTAAGTGAAAAAGGTTGTCTACAAGTCTATTAGAATTTGATTTAAAATAAAGATTTGTTAAGCTTGTCTTGAATTCTTTATGGATTTAGTTAAAAAAAAAATGCATGTTGATAAAGTGTGTAAGATATAAGTATTTAGTAGCTCAATGTGGCCATGAGAAAAGATAAACGAAGACCAACCTTTTAGCAAATGCTCCACTGTAAATGGATTGATCGACTTAATAGATCAAGCCAGGCAAATGTTTGATCGAACATGTTTTGATTTGTTTTCTTCATTCTTTCTACATTTCGTTTACTCTTGTATTATTTGTTATGCTATTGGCTTGGTTTTACTCCATTTGGTATGTAAAAGCGAAACGAATTTTACTTGGGATCTGCCTCGAGACGACAAAGGCTTTTCGTTGTCTATCAATTATCATAGCTAGATTGGTTAAGTGTGCTTTGAGGTGATAAGAAGTTCAATGACTATTATGTGATTTGTTGTGCTATTGGCTTAGTTTTACTCCACTTGGGCATGTAAAGATGAAATTTTACTTGAGATTTGTCTTGAAACGACAGACGCTTTTTGTTAACTATCATAACTAGATTCATTGAGTGTGCTTTCATATGATAAAAGATTCAATGGGTACTATATGTTTTTAATATATATATATATATATAGTATGTGTAAAATATAAGTGGTATTTATTTCTCAAACCATTTTTCATACGTGTCAAAATTTTATTGGAATTTATATAGCACTTAAAAGTAATAATCTTAGCAGGTTTTACAACTTTTGTCTTAAATCATTTATTAGTAATCTTTTGTAAGAATATATAGTACTCATTAGAGATATATATATATATTTTTTTTAAAGCTTTGGCCTTTGCATATATGATTGTAAATTTGTAGTACTTCCATCATGGTCAGATATACCATTCTGATTTTCACTTATTATATTATTTATAATGAACTATAGCTTCTTCTTTGTCCATGTACTTTTTGCCCTAAGTTGGGATTTGCCTCATTAAATCATATGTATTCACACATCTATTCTCTTTCACTCGTTGATTTCTAATTCCGTGATTATTTTAATGCATACCCTAAGATATTTATCTGCAGAAAATTTTAACATTAAGATCACTCATTCCTTAACATGAATTTCTCAAGATATATATATATATATATATATATATATAATGTAATATGATTTTTGTATATCAAATTTGGGGGGCAAATTCAGCCGACTATAGATGCATCTAAAGTCCCTTGATAAACAACCATAATTAAGTATTAAATATTTAGAATCTAGAAGGGAAAGCCATGCAAATGTTTATTATTAGGAAAAATTATATGACCACCACTATAAACTTTCAAATAAACATTAACATCTACTTTTTAAAAATGCTTCAATTTCTCCCCTACTTTTGTGTGAGTCCCACAACACTTGCTAAGATGGCATATGATATGGAATTATTAAGCTAACATGAAAATAAAATAAATTAATCAATTTCCATGTCATTTTAAACTTAAATGAAAATAAATGAATAACATTTTTATCAAAATATATATTTAAAAAGAAAAAGAAACTAACCTGCATAAACATTGTTCATACTGCTCAAAACAAACTCTACACGCACACCTTAGAACACACTCACATTTCTTCAAACCCCATTCACAAATTCAAAATCAAAATAGTTGGCAATCCTTAATAACTAAAACAAAAGCTAAATATAAACTCTAAATTTATCGATATTGATTCCCTTTTACTTTTTCTCCTTTTTTTTTTTTTTTTTGAACTTTTTACCAAACTTAAACAAAGCCTTTTCCCCTTTTTCCAATATTAAATTATAAACTCTCCATAAAAATTTTCTAAAAATACCAAAAATCTTTTTATTCATTCATTATTTTTTACTATGCATACCTACAATACAACTATTAACCTGACAAGCAAATAAAGGAAAAACAAAAATATTCGTTATTGTAGTAGTGACGGTTAATTAGGAAAGACCAAAGGCAATAATAGTAAAAAAAAAAAAAAAAAATAATAAGAAACCAATACAATAAATCTTTGGAACACGGGGTATCAAAACTCCTAATAGAGGAGATGGAACAAGATCTTGAGAGGCTATTGTTTCTATCCAAATGAACCACAACCTCAAACAATACCGACAGCAACATCACCACGTTTCTAAGGTAAATTGCAAGTGTGTTTCTAGTGTGTGTATGGAGTTTGTTCTGAGCAATATGGACATTTATGTTGGTTACTTTTTTTTAAATAAATATTTTAATATTTTTCAATTTTCATTTAAGTTTAGAATGACATTGAAATTGACTAATATTTATTTTATTTCAACATCAGCTTAATAATTTCATATTATATGCCCTGTAAGCAAGTGCTTTGGGACCAACACAAAAACACCAGGAAATTGAAGCATTTTTAAAGAGTGAGTATCAATGTTTTTTCAAAATTTACAGGGTGGTCAATGTAATTTTCCTTCTTTATTATTATTATTATTAAAGGTGAAATTTAAACCTGATTTATTTTACTGGGGAGATTTGTCAAAGGAGTATTAGACTACAAGCCTATTAAATCTATACAAATTTATTTATGAAATTGTAATTAACAATTAATTAAACAACTGTTTAATATTTTGAAGAGACACCAACCTAACGATTGCTTTATTGGTGGCAACAGAAGTTAGAAAAGTTTTTTATTTATTTTTTAATTATCAAAATAAACAAATTTTCTGTTAGGGATCTGAAGAATGCCTCCAATGAGGAGAAATCTAATGGGCTTTGTGAAGAATAACACAAATGGGCTTTAAACACCATCTATAACCCAAAACCTTAAGGCAATAAGTTAATGGGTCTTCTCTCTTATAAACTCTTCATACAAGTCCCATATTTCCCATGTGGGATTCTCGCACTTGCATCCCAACAGTCTTCCCCATAAGTGTGAGTCTCCACAATGGGGTAGGTCATACTCCCCCTCAAGAGCTTATCAAATTAACTCCACTAAACCCGCTTTATGAGTGGTCTCACCTACTCACCATGGGTTTCACAAACGAGTCATATCACCAAGCTCTTCTTTCCACATGGTAGCCCAACCATGAGAGATTTCCAGCCGAACCATCAGCTCTGATACCAATTGTTAAGGATCTGGAGTATGCCTTCAATGGGGAAAAATCCAATGGGCTTTGTGAAGAATAACACAAATGGGCTTTAGACACCATCTATAACCCAAAACCTTAAGGCAATGAGTTGATGGGTCTTCCCTCTTATAAACTCTTCACACAAGTCCTATATTTCCCATGTGGGATTCTTACACTTGCATCCCAACATTTTCTAATTCCTTAAATCGCATTGATGCTTATGATGATGTCGGTTCAGGAGTTGTCTAAAAATTATTTAATTTTAAGGATATAGTGACCAAGTATTCTCTTAACATAATATGTAATCGTGATCATAGCCTTAAAGGGGACAAAGCCAACATTACAAAATCTTCTATTACCCTGTAAATGTATAAATGATCAACTAATTCACTTAAACTATGAATTGTGTGTTTAGTTAGACACTCCATGGTGAAGTGAATTGCATAACTTAGGTGCCTATTGTCTAATATGATTAATATGAGATAACATAAGGTGTAGACAGATCGTGGACCAACAAATTGTGGTTATTTATCAATAGAAGTATGTGAATACAGTTTGTCTTTCAAATAGAATCAAACTATAATAATACGGTTTGGTTAATTATTTAATTCGAACTTATTCATACAATTTGATTCATAAATTTTTCAAATCGAAAAAAAAACTGTTCGTGTTTGGTGTAGTTCAAACAGTTTCCGTGAATAAATTAAAAAATAATAACAACAAACAATCTCTTAACTTGTATGGAATAACTTTTTACGATTTTCCGAAACGGCTATCATTATATATGGTAGTCTATATAGAGCTATTTCCATAGCTCTCATTATGTTTATCAACTTAATAATTTTTCCTTCTTTAATGTCAATGAGAGAGAGAGATCTCAACCTATGCTTAGGAAATTGTCGGTGTTAAATCGATGACCAACAATGGTCTTGGACAGTAAAAGCCAAAGGTTAAAAATAAAAAATAAAAAATAAAAAAAGGTTGCTGTTGTTTGATGCAAGTTAAGATTAGGTGAGTTTAATATGGAAAGGGCAAATAAAAGTTAATAGTTTATGAAAAGTAAAAATATTCAAAGTTTATTATGGAGGGCAAAAAAGTGAAGGGAGATTTTTCACCCAATCTCGCTCACACATTTTGGAAAGAAAATAAAATAATTTGTCTCATTCTATGACAATAACACTACAATTTTCCTTATGATCGAACGATCTTTATTCATAAAAGTAAAGTTATTATTACAAAACTCGTTAGAAAGGACGCAATTTGTTTTATTGCATAGTTTTTTTTTTTTTTTTTCAATTATAGAATGATAGGTAGTTCAGTTTAGGATCATGAATCGAATCCTCTATTACCAATCAAACCATGAGCCAAATCAAATTAAAAAAAAATTCATATTTTTTATTTAGTTTGATACAATTCAATTTGATTTGTAATTTGATCGGTTTTATTGCACAGCACTATTTATCAAACACAAAACACTTGATACCTAAATGTGGCGCAGGCTGAGCAGATCATGACCAACCAACTACGGCAATTGAAGTAGGAAGGGGCCGAACTTGTTCGAGTAGAAACGAGACAAGATACGATTTGTTCCACGTATTTTAAGGATGCTGGGTTGCTCAATGGCTATCATGGGCCTACAACAGTAATCTCCGGGTGTCATGGGAAGGCAGGTAAGTACATGTTCCCAGTTGTAAGCCAACTGCAAATAATTACTCTCTGGCTGAAAATTTAGACTGACAAAATAGCTGAGTAGGTGAAATTTGGCACCTCAATTTTATATAAAGTGTAATTTAATAATTTATTTTTAAAGTTATTAATTCAATAACTAATCAAACTTTTATAACTATTTTTAGTTTTTACTATCTAGTAATTATTATTGCGTTGTTTCATAATATGGAAAGAATAACTTATTAGTATTAAACGATGCTAGGGGTAATAATAATAAAAATTTAATGATATACCTTTTTTTTACATCTAAAAGTGCTAAAGAGGTAATGAAAGTGATCATAAAAATTTCATCCAAGATCACTTTAAGATAATATGTATTAAGTTGAATTTTCATACAAATTTTCAGATGCCACATTTGATATATATGCTTAAAATATTAGAATAAATAACTATTGCATATGATGTACAAATGGTTAAAAAGAGATGTATTATAATATGCAAATAAGATTTACAAAAAGCTTGGATTTATATATAACCATGATTAGACGGTTAAAATCTTTACCATATTGATCTTCATAAATATTTTAATAATAAGATAATAAATAATCTATCAACAGCACCATAATCCTGTGGTTGTATTGCTTCGCAAATATCATTATTTAGTGGATGATTAAATTTGGGTGAATGGAAAATTTTGAATGAATTGTGAATTTTTGTTGATTTCAGTGGTATTGCTCGCAAGCAAAAATATGTGGTGGAACCTACATCCTATATTGGAGGTATGACAAAACATTTCTTTAATTGAAGAAAATTATAAATCTGTTTTCACCACCTCTTAAAATTTTGAATGAAAAGTTTATATCTGTGAAAAATGAAGCTTTCATCAAACTCACAGCACGATCATGAAGATTACAGAAAAAAAAGGAAAAAAAGAAAAAATAGAAAGTGAACTAAATGTTGTTATCAACCTTATATTTTACAAAATACTCTGTCAAGAATATATACTAGTACTAAGGCACGTGAGAAAAATAAAGACGAGCACGTGTGAATAAATATCATATCTTTATAGCCTCTCCTCAAGTTGGAGCCTCTCGTAAGCTCAACTTGACACAAATTGCATGATGATGAACAGAACCCAAGAATTTGGTAAAAAGATTAGCTCACTGTGCAGCAGAGGGAACAAATATAGGCTTGAGAAAACCAGAACTAATGTGATCATGAACAAAGTATATGTCGATATCAAAGTGTTTAGTGTGCCCATGAAGAGAAGGACTGCTACAATCAAAATAATGGATTTGTTTTCACAAAAGAGTTGTACAAGAAAAGAAACAGAAACATGAAGATCTCGCAAAATATAAGACAACCACAATAGCTCTTTTGTAGCTAAGGCCAAAGCACGATTCTCAACCTCTATAGTAGAAGTGGGACAGTAGGATGAAGTTTAGTTTTCCAAGAAACATGAGCATTTCCTGAAAAAATGCAATACCTTGAAACTGATTTGATTGATATGTCTAGATCCCTAGTTGGAATTTGAATAAGCCATCAAAGTAAGATCGTTATTGGCTGGATAAAACAACCAAGAGATTATGTGTCTTTCAAGTATTTGAGAAGATGAAATAAAGCCTGCAAATATGTGGAACGGGGATGAGATAGAAATTGGCTTGGTCAATGAATGGCATAGGTGATGTCAAGACGCGTCAATGTGATATAAACAACCGATCAACCTATCTATGATAAAACATAGAATCAGGAAGCAAAGAGCCAGTGTGATCAAGAACAATGCTATGGCAAAGAAGATAGAGTTGGTTTAGAAGCAGATAACCCATCATCCTTTAGCAGATCGATAATAAATTTTCGTTGATTAATTAGGATCCCCTTATCACTCCGACACAACTCAATACCAAGGAAAAACCTAGCCAAACTCAAGTCTTTAATAGTAAATTGAGAATATAATTCACACTTGACATGTGAAATGAAATGTGAATCAGAATCGATAATTAACATGTCATCAATGCAGAGTAAAACAAAAGTACTACTAATTGAACCATGATGCATAGAATGAGAATGATCATGGGTTGATTGAGTGAAGCCACGAGAAATGCACTTAATTCCATGAGCATTGAACTTATCACTGGGAATAGGATGTTTAGCAATAAAGCATAAACAACCAATTATTCCCAAATGATCATAAATTGGGCATTTTCCAAACAGCAAGTCATATGGAGTCTTCCATCCCAAACTTTTAATTGGCATTCGATTTATCAAAGAGGTTGCTGTCAACAAGCATTCACTCCAAAACTCCTTTAGCAAATTAGCTTGTATTCTTAAAGCACGTGAAATGTCCAATAAATGTCTATGTTTCCTCTCAACACATCCATTTTGCTGAGGAGTGTAAACCATAGTCCTTTGATGCATTACTCCATGATCAGCAAAAAGATCTTGAACAATCTTAGATAAGAACCAAACCATTGTCTGTTCTCACAAATTTGGGAGTGCATTCGAAATTCTTTTGTACATAAGCAAGAAAGTATTTAATGACTTGATATACTTGACTTTTATGAGCGAGAAGAAAAGTCCAAGTAACCTTAGATAATCATCAACAAGAGTAAAAAGTACTTCACACCAGTAATTGATTAAATACTGTATGGTCTCCAAACATCAACATAAAGTATCTGAAAAATTGAAGTAGAAACACTTGTACTTATATTGAAAGGTAGCTTATGAAATTTTTTCTTTTGACATACATTACAAAGAAAGTGTTTAAAATCATAGGTTTTGCTAGAGCTGGACAAATGGGCTATGGCCCGCGGGCCAGCCCGTTTAACCCACTTTAAAAACGGGTTAGGACCAGCTTCTTTTAGCCTGTTTAAAAGTGGGTTAATTTTACCCAACCCACTTAACCCGCGGGCCAAAGTGGGCTAGCCCGCGGGTTAAGTGGGTTGACCCACCAACCCACTTTTATAAAAATAAAATAAATAATTATAGGGTAAATATGTATTAATAAAGATTATTCTTGAGATTTTTTATACTTGAGATTAAATTTATGTGTTAATTATAACAAAGAATGACAAATTGATGCACATGCACCATAAAATTTTATAAAATATATTATTAATGTTTTAAATGAAATATATTATCTAATAAGTTATTTTAGAAAACTTATTTTTATATAAAAAGTAATTAAAATAATAATGAAATTAATTATTAATATATGTATAACCTTATAAAATTCTCTTTTTTATTATATATATCTTATTTAATTAGTATAAATAAGTTAAATGGGTCAACTTGGCCTATTTAACTCACAAAATATGTAAGTGGGTTAAAAGGGTCAAAAAGTGGGCTGGCCCGTTTAACCCACGGGCTAAAGTGGGTTGGGTTAGGGTCATACAATTTTGGCCCGTTTTTAAAGTGGGCCAAAATTTTTTGGCCTGTTTAACCCACGGGCCAAAGTGGGCCGGGCCGGGTTGGCCCGTTTAACCCACTTGCCCACCTCTAGGTTTTGCACATATCCAAATGACGAAGTTTAGAAGGTGAACTATGCCTAAGACGAGCATGTAACATATGTAAATGTACATCTGAATGAAAAGAAAACCTGTAGAAGAAGAATTTTTACCAAACTTTGAATTGATAGAAGAAGACATGGAATGACTACAAGAAGCTCCTTGTGACTACAGCAGATATAGTCCATTCATCTCACTAGTTATAGCCACCACACTGCTACTATTCTGGTCCTGTAGATCATAGGAAGCATCATAAAAAATGGCAACAAGACTATTCTTAAAAAGAAGAGTACGCACAGTAAACAAACTATGTGTAAAGGAGAGCACATATAAAACATTGTAAGGCACAATTGATCAGTTAGATTAACCTTAGTAACAGGAATAATAGCACCATTAGGTATTCGAACATTTATAGGTTGTTTAAGTGTTTGAACAATAGTTAAAAGAGTGTAGTGAGGAGTCATATGGTTTGTAGCTCTAGTTTCCAATATCCAAGTACACTTATTATACTTAAAGTATCAAGATAAAGAGTATTATTACTTGCAAAGTCCATACTAGTAAAAGCCACAACATTATTTACTTTATCTTCACCTTGTACCCCTTTAGATTTCATCATGTGCATCATCTCAAGGCAAAAATTCTGCAACATATGATGATCGATTCCTCCATCTGCTATTGAATAATTATTGAATTGATCAACCACTTCAGCTTGTTCAAAAGGTATATCGTACTTATGAACAACCGAATCCCTTATCTTCACTGTAGCATATGCATTGTTTATTGTAGCATTTTTGCTTCCGTTTACCACTCTCTTACCCTTAAACCAATCGGGGTACCCTATTAACTGGAACAGTTTTCAGTAGGATGATCTTCGCTATTGCAATGATGACACATCAGCTTAGACTTTTTTCTTCTTTTATCAGCATTAAAATTCCTCCTTCTCACATTGAAAGCAGCCATATCAGTTTAGGGATTAACTAAGGATTTCAATCGACGTTGTTTCTCCACTTGCTGTACTAAATAAAAGGCCTTATTAACCCAAGGCATGGGACCATTGATAAGATCCGTTTGCCTTCAAACACATCATTCAGCCACATCAAAAATTGCATTAGTTTTGTATTCAACTCAAAATCACACATGCGTTCTTTCAACTCGCAAGGGCAATACTCCGAATGTCCACGTGTGCACTGTGGTTATGCATAAAACTGGCATAATTTGTCCCAATACCTTTTCAAAGTATTGTAATAAGCTATAATAGATAAATTTTGTTGTTTCAAATTGCAAATCTCATATTGCAATTGAAACACCAATGGTCCATTTGAAGTACCGTATTGTTCTTTAATCTCGTTTCACAATTGTTGAGCAAACCGAGTATACAAAAATCCTTGACATAATTAATGAACCATAGAATTAAGAGTCCAAGACCTAACCATGGAATCAGTTCTATTCCATTGTACTAGATCAGGTGAAGTTTCTTTCGGTTTGATAATGGAGCCATCCACAAAACCTAACTTCGTTTTTATTCCCAAACCTAGTTTTATCCACCTATTCTGCCCTAGGTAATTAGTTCCATTGAAAATTAAATTACCTATGACCATATTAGGGCTATCAAATCCAGACATATAGTACGGTCAAACATCATCGAATCCATTACTATCGAACCAGAACGAGTATTATCTAAACTCGTGTTGTATTGAAGAAGAAAGAACAGTTAAGGATCGTACCGTGGTTGCTCTTATACCATGTGGAAAATGAAATTTTCATCTAACTCATAGCACGATCATGGAGATTACAAAAAAGAGGAGAAAAACAAAAATAGAAAGTGAACTAAATTCTATTATCAACCTTCTATCTTTACAAAGCATTCTGTCAAGAATATATACTAGTACTAAGACATGTGAGGAAAATAAAGATAAATATTATATCTTTATAATATCAATTTGTGCTTTTGGTAAATTCAAAGTTTATTTGCTCCATTCACCATATTCACGTAATTAGTTATTTCAATCATAAAGGATCAAGTTATAACCTAGAACTTGACTAATATTCAGGAATAGCGAAAAGTTAGGGGAAAAGAAATATAAAGAGATAAAAGTGAGAGGAAAAGAACTTTTTTTTCTCTCCTTATGGAAATAAAACACTTATTTAGATAAAAAGAATGTAGATAAAAACATATGAGAAAGTAAGATAATTATAAAGTTTAAATGTACGTGGCCATTTTTATTTTAAGGTTCTTAATATAAGAATGTACATTAAGAACTTCTTTATAAAACTTGTTAATAAATAAAGTCAGGTCTTTAAATAAAGAGGTAATGATGAAAATGGTACTTGAATTTTCGTAAAAAAAATAATTAGATATCCGAAGTTTAATTTTAAGCAATTTAGTACCTAAACAAAATTTTATTTTTTCATACCTGAAGTTTGGTTTAGACCATTTTGATAACGAAACAAAGTTTTCATCGACTTTTACATAACATAAGTAAGTTAAATGAAATATGAAAAAAGTCAACAAAAAGTTTATTCAGGTACTGAAATTGTCAAAACCAAACTTCAAATTCGAAAAATCAACGAAAGCTTTATTAAGGTACCAAATTGTTTAAAAACAAACTTCAGATACCTAATCTTTTTTTTTTAAATTCAGGTACTATTTTTGTCATTATTATTTAAATAAATATCAAATTTAAGATTCACTCCTTACCAAAAGAGAAATACCACAAAATAATTATCCATTTCATTAGCAAAATTAATTTTGGAGTTGTACGTGCAGTGTTGACATGAAAGAAAACTAATTAGCAATAGTTTTCTTTATTTCTCTGTAATTATTAAATAAACGGTATGTAGCCTTGGTATTTATTGCAGTTGTGCCTACTATGAAAGAAACAGCTGGCAAATTTATGAGATAGTAGTTGAATAATTCTTCAATTATATATTCAATCATTGAACCACATAAAACTTTATACTTTTTTTTTTCTTTATCAAGAAAGGAAATGTCAACCTAGTCTATTTTGTTAGTTGACTCTGCTAGTTTTGAAAATTAATGACTACCATATTGTTTTTTTGTTCTTTTTTGGTGTGTTTTTATTTTGGCAAAGATTGGCTCGTTCTTTTGAGTATAGTAAGATTGTAGTTTTTAATACATTTTTTGGAACTGAAAAAGAAAATTGTTAGGGATAAGATTGTATTAATTGTCCACCGAGGTTTTTCTTGACGTGTGCATATTTAATAATATTAAGTTTTAGAAAATTAAGTAAAGATTCTTGAATCTTTTACCATAAAATAGTAAATATATTTTAGCATAAAAACGTATCTAGATTTTAATTTTAATATAAAATTATTTAATATATAATATGATTTTTCTAATTTTATAGTCTAAATATAATGTACACTTAGAAAAGAGAAAAAGAAATAAGAGCAATTGTTTTGAAAAAGAAATTATAAATATTGCGGATGGAGTAGTTATTACTTTTTAAAAGAATTAGATATGAGTGTTGTGAAGAAGCAATTATTAAAACTATATTGGTCATTTTATACTGGCATCATTTTCAAATATTTAATATAATTGTTCAGTTATTTTAAGGCTAGTACTTCAACTATTTGATTTAAAAGTTTAAACTTAAACATGTAGATATGGTGTGGGATATTATATTTATATCATAACACTACTCTATTTATGGGTTAAGACTTTGATTTTTGACTAAGGCTTATCCAGTTGATGATTTAATTTTAATAAGGTTGTAATGATTGTGTAGGGATTCAAAATCTTGATCTCCTGCTCTGATATTATATTAAGGTTAGTATCACAACTATTTGATCTAGAAGCTAAAACTTAAGCTTCTAGATATGATGTGGGCTATGATATTTATATCCCAACAAGTTGGAATATTAAAAGTGAGACATGATTGAGATAATGGAGAAAATATATTAATCAAAGTAAGGTTATTTGTTAACTATATTGGCTTAAAATAATATAGACAAATTAAAAATAAAGGAGTAGTTGGCAATTTAAAAGTGTGGAGCTTAACAAATGACATCATTTAATTTATCATAATATATGTAGTTCCAAATTGAGAACCGAATCGGAACAGTCACCGATTGTTCTAGAACCGACTAAGGAATCGTCGATTTCTCAGTTATTAGGCAGTTTTTCGGCTTAGAACTAGTGGAATTCGCAGTTTTGCCTATTTCATTGAAAAAAAAAGTAGAAAATTAAAGAAAAATAAAAATTAATATCAAATATATAATTATTAATATTTAAACTATTTTATATAAATAGTAAATTTTATTATTTGTTCACAATATTTAATATGTTATTATCAACAACATAAATCAACATAACTTAAAATCATATATAATTAGTTTAAATAAACTTCTCCTAACAACAAAATTAATTTTTCTAATAATGTGAGACTATTTTCTGGCTCAGGTTAGGTTCAGTTCTAGAACCATATCCATGTTTAGATATAGTAAACAAAAATCAATGAGATTAAGCGAGTTGGTAACAAGAATAATGAAAATGTCAATTAATTAAAATGGTTTGAATACTTAATTTGGAAAAAAAAATCACTGGAAGTTTGGTACATGTGCAATATTATCCATGTTTATATATCGAGGATTGCCATGTCAACCATATAAAAGAAGAGCAAAGCAGCAAGTATCCAAGAAACAAAGACCCGTGTATTTCTTCCCAAAATGGAGGTTGTGCTTTGTGCGGATCCCACATGATTGATTACTGTCCATTCATGACCCAACCACCCTGACATCAAATTATCAGAACTAACAAAGCAGACATATAGATTTATTATGATCGGTGGGGAACTCCCAAGTTAAGGCCGAACCAACTCATCCTTATCCCAAGTTAATGGAATTTTTCCATTGCAAATAGGTATTAAGAAAAAGGTATACCGTTCGGTGAATAATTGACTTATAGGAATATTAATGATGCAAAAGCTTTTTATACAATGGTTGTTTTTACTTATATTATTGAAGCTATCAAGCGTGGAGCAATAATGTAAACTCTCTGATTTTACACAACTTGACTTCAATAATTGGTAAGAATATGATATAAAATCTTAAAAAGTTTGAGGAAAGCTGCAAAAATCACTCCAACTTTTTCGTAATTTAAGAATATTAAAGTGTAAATAGTTTAATTATAGTTTAAGAAATTCAAATCATCATTAACGAAAATTTCCTTTTAACTCTTTGTAGTCAATAGCTATAATAAATCAAAGAATTAATGAAGTAATTAATAAGACTCTAGTAAATTTAAAGGAATTATATATCAATTTAAATATATATATATATGATAAAAATAAAAAATAATATAATTATTTGAAAAACAGTAAATATATCCCCAAAATTTTCAAATAAAAAAAATAGCATAATTGATCACCAAGAAAAACCTTAACTTCAACAAATAAAAATAAATATATCTCTAGATTCATTAGACACGTAGAATCAAATAACGTCTAATAAGTAAATTTCCAAAATAATCGCAAATAAATACTTTCTTACAAACTTATAATTTAAAATGAGCATAACCGCTTAAACAAGTTATTCAAAAAAGAAGTAGCCTCTTAAAAGTAACTTTTAAAGAAGGAATTTCTTGAATAAGCTAATAACATCACCTCCTTTAGTACGCAGTCACTCAAACCGTATAAATTATTTATTGCATAAAAAATATTCAAAATATAAAACAAGTGATTATAAAATATAATTTAGAAGCTCTAAAATTAATACCTATGAAATATTCTACATTACTAATTTAATCATGTGATTATCTTGGGCACATGATACATAATAAATACATGACAAACTATTACTGCAATTTACAATAGTAATAGTATTAGCATCAAAAGTGTACTGTAATCAACAATATACACTGTAGTAAAAAAATAATAACAACAAGATTATTTTGTCATAAAATAAATAATAGCATACTTGACAAGTTTAATGAGTTAACAATATTAAGACCATAATTATTATATTACTAAATTATATTAGTCATGATAACTTACCAACTTGCAACAATGCTACATGATTTATAAATATATTATAACCAATATTGTAATATTAGTGAACTATTATAATAAGTACAATTATAATTTAAATAACATATATGTAATCATCATATCAATATAACCTATAATATAATGAGACCCTAGGGTTAATTACTTAGAAAATGTTATAATTATTGACACGAACGACGTATCTAGTGAATCATTTGATACAACAAACACTATATCAAGAAAATTATAATATCAAACACACAAATCAAGAAAATCAATTAAATAATGTACACCAAGATCACATTAGAAAATTAATTAAAATTTTAGTAAAATAAATCAAACGCATTGTGAACCCTAAAATTCACATTAGAACCAAAATCCTAAATCGTGTTATATCAGATCAAAATCTTAGAAACCTTAAATCGAATCAAATAAATCCTATAACCCTATAATATCATATGAATTAAATTAAATCTAGATCCTAAAAAAATTCGAAATCTTAGAAATCCTAAATGGGATCAAATAAAGATTTAATAACCCTAAGATATCAAATGAATTAGATAAAGCCTAAAACCCTAAAGGAAAATCATTTAGCAAAAACATATTACCATCAAAACAATCTCATAGCTTGATCAATCCGAAAACCCTACGCTAAATAATCCATCTACTTGATCTCTAATACACAACTCGAGGCAATATATTCAAATAATATCTAATAATAAAAGAAAAAGAAATAATTTCCTAGAATTGTAAACTCCCAAAATTTTACAATAATCTTATAAGTGAAACCTTAGAATAAAAAACGAAACCGGAACTTTAAAGTCAAACTAAGTCAATCTTAAGAAACTTTAGACTCGATCAGACAAGCTTCTAGAACTCTAAAATATGGAATAAATTAGAAAAATGAGGTAAACTTGAATTTTGAAACCAAAAGATATTATATGCCCTGTAATGATCAGATTCACCAAAATTTCTATCGTTTCAAGCCTTTACAAGATCAATTTCTATATCTGGACACCAACACGCAAAACGAGATGAAGCAGTCCAACAAACAATTTATACTATAAAAATATTAAAATACCTACACAATGTCAGATATACACATATTTTATCTCTATCAATAATTTATATGTCTTATCTACTATTTATTATTATTCACTGCTATTTACCTCTCTCTACTTTTTCTTACACATTTGTACACATATTTCTTACATTAATATTACCAATACTATTTTTTACTATACTTTACTTAACTTCTCTTATACTTTATTACACTTTCTACTTAAATTAATTTTTGTTTTTCTCTCTCTCCCTTACCATTTGCAACTGCTGCCCCCTCCCTTTTTTCCCTCAATTTATTTTCTTTTTCATTTGTCTTTCATACTTTAATCCCTTTTATTTTTCTCTATGTAAACACCATCTCTCTCATTTACTTCTTTCATACTTTTTCCTCACACTAGCTAAACTCTTGCAAATTTTTCTCTTAAACTTTTCTCTCTTCTCCCCTTCCTTTTTTTCATGCCATCCCCCTCTCTCTCTTGCCTATCATTTTCTTTCATTCAATAATTTAACTAGACCATCTCCATAAATTATGTTATGTGATATGTAAAATATGTATGTCATTAGATATTTTTCCATGAAAAATACACATGATGCATATGCTAAGAAATGAAATGCAAACATAAATATTATTAATGTCATGTTTATATTCATATTTATGTAATGTTTTGTCACTAATATAACTTTCTATATATAATATTTATAATTCCTAGGCCTTATGTTTACTAACTTAACTTTATTTATTTTATGCACTTATTTATTTATACACTCCATTTATTTATTTGCTTATATGACTAGTTAACTTCTAGCTATGGATGATTAATAAAGCAAGTTCGAATAAGATTTAAATAACTCGAGTCTCGAGGAGCCTTGAAATAAAAGCTAAGACTCCCATAATTTTTTTAGTATTTATTTCGATTTTTATTTATGAGACTAGAAATATTTCAAGTCTCGAGAAGCCTTGATAAAAATCAAAGACTTCCATATTTCATTTCTTTATGCTTGTTTTATTTTATTTCATATGGTGACTAGAATATTTTGAGTCCTGAAAAACCTTGTCCTAAATCTAAGATTCCCATATTTTATTTCCTTTCTTTTATATTCTTAATTGCTACTCTTGTCACATATTTATTTCCTACATGTTTATAATCTTTATAGCATTATAATGATCATAGTTTTTATTTGATGCTAATATACATAAGATACTCACATGATGTTGTTATAATGCTAAAAAAAAAAATTCTTAAACCTTATATTGCTTCCTTATGGTGTAAAAATAAATTTCCTAAAACTTGTTTTTCAAAACCTTAAGAATTTTTGTATGAAAGAAAAATTTGAAAACCAAAACTAAACCTTTTTTTTTTTATATAAACTATGACCCCCATGTAATACTTGGGACAAATTTTACAACTTGAAAATTCTTTTTTCAAATACACATGAAAACATTTTTCACCAAGAAATGAAATTTAGAACAAGTAATTATCTATTTTTTTTAATATCAATACTCAAGAAAATTCCAAAGGAAATACAACTTACAGTTTTCTCCACAAACATGTAAAAATCTATGTTTTGAAAATAATTGGCTAAAGGAATTATTATAGAAATGAAATATTCTTGAATTCAAAATAAATATAAAATTATGATTTTTAGTTGAGAATTCATGTTACAAAATCAAGAGTTGAAATTTTATTTAAACATCCAAAAGTGATTTTTTTTTTCCCAAAAACTTAACTTTTCTACCTTCCATGAAAGTTGTTTTAATTAATTTTTATTTTGAGCAACATCACTACGATCATGCATATAATATGAGTTGTTATCATTATTATATGATTTCTAAAGATGGAGATATTCTATACTTAATTTATAGAGTCTAAATAAAGTAAAATTTTAAAAACAAAAAGGGATCAAAGTCTGGAACTTTTGGATGCAATATGTTTCATGGGATCCTGAGACTTAAATAATCCTAAACGTTAAAAATAACCTTAGAAATGGATAGAGAATTTGAAGTAGGTAAAAAACAACTACTCATATGTGAAATTCTGACTTAAAATGAGTAAGTTATGACCGTTTTAATTATTACTTTTGTAACTAGGAAAAATTGACGCGAATATAGTTAATGGAGTTAGAAATTTAAGTAGAACCAATATGAAATACTAATTCCATGTATTTCTTTTATTTGGTGATGAAGAATTTGACATACCCTTTCCCGGTGAACACATCGACTAAGGATTGCACTAAGAACGAGTAAGTTGTCCTTTATGCTTTGTGTACGCTTGTATGTGCTTGTAGACTAAAGCACTAGATTATACCAAAAAAAAAAAAAGATAAAAATGGTATGTGTATGAGATATATAGGAATTATGTATATGATTCATTATTCTTGATCAATAAATGATAAGCATATTGAAACTTGAATGATTGAACTATATAATTTGTTTCCATGTTTATGATGGTTTGTGTGCCAATATTGCTTGATCACCTAAATGAAAATGATAATGGTTTCGAAAATCCTCCTAAAATAAATTAATCATGCATATCATTTAGAGAAACACATTCACATTTTGCTACTACTCTTCTACGTGAGATCAGAAAGGTAAGATACCTAGCTGATCCATAAGGGACTAGGACGTTCGGGAATATGGCCTCATGGAGCAACCGAGCCAGATCAATCGCTTTGGGTAAGAGCTACTCGAGGACTAGTAGTACTGTTAATTGGAACCTGAAGACGCACACGCAATTTCAAGGAGGTCGATGAATCTATTCAAAGCATTTTCTAACTTTTGATATGGAGGATATAAATCCATTCTACATACGATTTTCGGATAATTATATGTACTTGTTTGATCATATGGATGTTAACAAACTTGTTTTATTGTTTTGTTATGAGTACGTTTTGCATATAGAATATCTCACCATGCTGGATTTAGCTTACCCCTCAATAGTTTGTTTTTGCAGGAAACATAAAAAGCTGGGAATTGGGATATGATTCAAGCGCAAAGTGTACTAAAGATCACATCAAGCTAAATAGAGGATTAGGAAGCTTTAGTCCGAACTTAGAAGAGAGAAAGATTTGAAACTTGATTTTCTCTATTCCTTTAATAATTTCTTTATGGCTAAAGGATAGACTTGAGATTACTTATCTTATTTTTGATAAGGTATCTAATTCTCTATGGTCTTTACAATTTATGAAAATATCAATATCCAAAACTATTTCTCTCTATATAATGTATGTATGTATGTATGTATGTATAACATACTTAAAGAATAATTAATTAGAGTCTTGCAATCTTTGACTTGCAAGGTAGTCTTCATGTTACAAGTACACACGTGATATGACGATCTCCTCCATTTCCACTTTGCCTAAACCCAATCAAGCAAACTACTTTCTATCCATTCATCAATATAAGCTCATGCCAAGCAATTGTTTCCAAATAGTTTAATTACAAATAAATCATATCCATACTATACACTCAATGAAAATTTCCATAAAAAACCCATCAAGGTTTTAGCTAAAAATTTAATTGAACTCTAGGACAATTTCATTTCCGTATTCATAATACACATGCAAGATTAAATTAGATTTTATTCTTACACTCAAACACATCTCTAAACATGTGCTAAATATAGGCAATAATTTACTAATTACAATATATCACAAAAATAACCAAGATAACAAACTAGTTAAGGCATTTCGCCAAGCACTACATATGCATAAAATAGGAGAAAAATGCACATTATTATCAAATAACTACAGCAATATCAAATATTATCTACAAAAACAAATGAACTATTATCACATTAAAAATTACAAGATAGATATTGAAAATCAAATAAAACTAGAAGAAGAGTGGTTTACCTTCATGTTTGCTATGATCTACGAGATTTGAGCAAAATTCTCTCGAGAAATCAACTAATAATTGAAGAATCTAGACGTTGTAGTCTTTATAAGATTTCAGAAAAATAAATTATTATTTTGAGAGGAATGAAAGTTGGTTTTTTTTTTTTTTTTTTTTTGCATTTTTTCCTTTTCCATATCTATGTTTATGTATGTAATAATCTATACTATTAAGGTATCTTTGAAATAAATTTAGTTAAAACTATCATTCCCATTTCCATGGAACAATGGTTATCATTTTTTTTTATCGACCATATATTAACTTCACTTTATGAAACATTGGTGACATCAAGGTAAGTACATAAAATGCAAATCCTCCCTTTACAAAAATTGAATAAAAGATTAGCATTATTTTTGCTTGTGTAATATAGTTGCCAAACTCACACTTCTACTTACAATTATAGCATATGATGTGAAATTATATACAATTGGATAGAATTGATAGAATTATAATCTTATAGAATCATGTCAACAACCATGTACAACACGGCTATATATCCCCAGTTATGGAATAATAAATAAATGTCTCTATTATAAGATTTCTCGAAACTCATCTTAAAGCCCATAGGGTGCTTTCATCTTATCCAAAACTTACTCTATAAAAAAATATTTTGGAACTCAATACTCGAGTGTCCCTATGATGCTAAATACATTTTCTTGTTGTTTTAATTCCATACTCATAGGCAAACATTATCTAAAAATTTAAACATATGCCTAACTTGTTTCTACTAAAAATGACTGAACTGTTGCCACAAATGTGTTCCTTAAGGTAGCATTTGATTTCCAAACAAATTATATGATATACTAAAAGCTAGCTTGGATGATTAAAAACAAATTACATTAAATTCACAAAGGGTGAAAAGAATTTGATGTGCTATTTAGGAATCAAAACTTAGTTTCGATAAAAGTGGAATTGGCTATAAGGGAAACAATAAAAACAAGTTCTACAAGAGTTACTTGTGAAAGTGACTAATATAACTTGCAACTATTATGGTAGAATTGACCATATATATTGTAAGCTCCTAGATATTAGGGTAAACTTATAAGCAAAACCTTAGAATTAGTATTGAAATTGACACCTTAAAGTCATATCGGGTCAACCCTAAATCCAAGAGACCCTAGATTTGATCGGACATAAATACGGACCCCTGGAATATCAGGTAAGTTAGATGATTCATTGGAACCCTAAAAATAAGATAAGTATAAGGTATTTACCCTCAAAACGATAGGAGTTCCTAAAACTCTAATCATTCCAAATCTTTTTAACAATAGTTCCATATTTGATCACCAAAGCGTAAATCAAGGCAAATAATTCAACAAAAAATTTATGACAATTATTAATGAATTATTTATATAATACAATTTTATTGGCTAATAAAACGTTAGCTAAACAACTTATACGCATATTTTATCTTCTACCGGTAAATAATTATCATTTTATATTACTATTCACTATTATTCACATCAATCACCTTTTCTTATACTTTTACACACCTATTCTTATACATCATAACCTACTCTTACACACATCTTATCAAACCACACTTTACATAATCTTTACTTTATTCTTGTAATTTCTTTTCTTTTTTTCTTTTCTTCTCTCCCATGTACCGACTTTCTCTTCTCAAGACCCCCCCCCCCCCCTTCCCTCACATTTTGTTTTTCTTTCACACAAAATTCACTCATTTTTCTCTAAAAGTACCCTCACATCCCCACTTATTTGTACACTTTGTCTCTCTCTCCTCAAACACTTAATCTCTCTAAAAATTCTCTCAAATCCTCTCCCTCCCCTCTCCTTCTTTAACGCCATCTCTCTCTCCCTCAATTCCTTACTCACATTTTATTTCCTTCTTTAGGTAAACTCCTTAAACACCACTTCTATAATATGTTATGTTCATGTATGTATATCCTTATGCATGATTCCATAAAAACTCCCCATGATGCATGATACTAGGGAATGAAAATGTAAGGAATTATACTTAGTTTCATATTACACTTATGTTTATATTCTTGCTGATTAATCTAACTTTTATATACATAAGTGTATACATATGTATAAGTATATATAAACTTTAGTACATATTGCTTACTATCTAACTTTGTTTATTTCATATTCCTTATATTTCAAGTAATTTTATTTCATGTAAATTCATATAAGACTAGTCAATTTCTAGTTTTAAACTTATCGATATTTAAGTCTGATGGAAACTTGTCTATTTCAAAGTTGAGAAGCCTTGTGTAAAATCTAAGACTCTCACTTTATTTTATTTCATCCCATTTTATTTTATATATTTTTTAGTGTTTGGATTATTTGAAGTCTTGGAGAGCCTTAATTTTGAGTTAAGACTCCCATGTTTTATTTCGTTATCTTTGTATTTTCATTAGTAGCCTTGTCATCTTCCTACTTTAAGTTTATTTTGAGGTTGCAATAATTTTTTAGTTAAATTTTATGTTTATGTACATAGAATGCTCATAGTGATGTTGTTATAATGCAAAAATGAATCATTGAACCACTATATGTCAATTCTTTATTATGTAAAATATTTTCCTTCAAAACTCACTTTCAATGCATGGAAAAAAATTGTTCACCAAAGAAATTTGAAAATAAAACCATTCTCTTATTTTCTTGGAAATGTCGAGATCATAGGAAACTTGAAGTTCTTTCCTTGAAAACGTATGAAAATCAATGCTTTGAAAAAATAAATTGTCAAATAAACTATGTGTTATACAGCAATGTGTAAAACAAAATTTTCAAAAGAAATAAAATAATGTTTAGAGCTCCATTTTCAAGTTGGAACACTAAAATTGTAAAGCTTTAAGAAGAAAAATGTCATTATAAGTTATCGAAGGTTTATGAACCTAAGTTTCCTAACCTTTTCACAAAGCTATCTTAATAGAAAATCATTTTTGAGCAGCATTACTAGGATCATGCATGTACTCTGAATTATTATTAAGTCTCTATCTTGTTTATATATAGGGATAATATTATATACTTGTCTTAGAGAGTCTATATAAGATGAAACTTGTGAAAGATATCAAAATAAGTTTGAATACAAGTTTAAGCGTAATCTTACCCCTAGGATACTGAGACTTAAATGACCTTAAATGTTTGAAATGACTATAGAAATGGATGGAGCATCCAAAGTAGGTAAAAATTGATTACTCATATGTAAAAATTGGAGTTAAAATGATCTAGATATGGTCGTTTTAAAGTCAAAACTAGGTAACTGGAAAATCTACTCATAAATAAATTTATAGCATTAGCAATTTAAGTAAGGTCGATAGAAAATACTCATTTTGGGTCTTTTCTTTGTTCAGGTAATGAAGGAGTCAATACCCCCATTCTGGATGACTACTTTGATTGAAGGTTTTCCAAATGACCAAGTGAGTTTTATTTCTTTACTTGCTTATCCTCTCTTTGCATGTAAAGTAGTGCACTAGTTAATAGAAACAAGATAAAAATTGGACATGTCGTGGGGATGCTATGGGATTATGCCTTTACCTTGTATTGTGTGATGAAAGGCTGGTAAGCATATCAAAACCGTAAGTGGTTGTTTTAAATATTTTGGTATATATATTTGATATATCATGAGTTGTATATAGAATTGCTTGATCACCCCTCAATGAATGTAATATGGTTAATACGAAATAAGAACCAATCATGCATTGCATCTTATCGAATCACATTTGAATGCTGCTACTCTTACGATTGGGATTCAATGGACTATAAACCATACATACAGTGCGAGTCTTGTTCCTCCTTGAGGAACTACTTTGTTGGAGGAATATAGCTTCACGAGGGAGCTATGCCATATTAATCTCTATGGGTAGGTGCTCAGGGACTAATAGTAGAGGTTACGGAGACTTGCAAGAGTATTCATTGTCTTTTATACTTTAATCCCTTTTATTTTTCTCTATGTAAACACCATCTCCCTCATTTACTTCTTTCATACTTTTTCCTCACACTAGCTAAACTCTTGCAAATTTTTCTCTCAAACTTTTCTCTCTTCCCTTCCTTTGTTTCATGCCATCCCCCTCTTTCACTTGCCTATCATTTTCTTTCATTCAACAATTAACTAGACCATCTCCATAAATTATGTTATGTGATATGTAAAATATGTATGTCATTAGATATTTTTCCATGAAAAATACACATGATGCATATGTTAAGAAATGAAAATGCAAACATAATATATTATTAATGTCATGTTTATATTCATATTTATGTAATGTTTTGTCACTAATATAACTTTCTATATATAAATATGTATAATTATTTAACTTTGTTCTTAAAGGTATTTTTATAATTTTATATCATTTCACTAAATTCTACTTGTTTCTTCCTAAAAGTGAAAAGAAAAATATCATTAAAAGTAGAAGTGTTTTTTTTTATAGAACCAATCTTGTCGTTTCTTTAATAACTCAAATTCATACTAATTATCGTTTTTTATATTTTAATGATAAAATTAATGATGATTAGGAATAAGCGCAATGCAATTTAGTTCATTTGACCTTTGAAATGAACCAAACCGTATATTATAGTTCAATTTTTCTTTTTAATTTGAACATAATGATATGGTTCAATTTGTAATTTTTTTTCCAACAAAAAAAATTGTTAAGTTTGTGGTTTGAACTGTTTTTTTATTCTTAAAATTATAAGATTGAATTACATATAACACACCTCTAAACTTTGTAAATAATATGGACACCGCACTTGTTAATTATTTTATTTAAATATTATAATTATATATGCTAAAAAGGTTTAAGTAATAAAAAGTTTAAAAAGAAAATTTTGATTTAAAAATAATAATTAAATATATTTAAAAAGAATATGTTAAGTTTGTAAACAAATTAAAATGAAAATGTTGATTTAAAAAAAGTGCACAAACATCTAACATTTATTATATATTGAATAATTAAATTAAATATAAAAATTATTAAAAAAAGAGAGACATATGGTTGTCTTCCTAATTTTAATTATTTTCCTCTTAATTTTCATAAAGAAACGTGTAATCAACCCATTCTAATCTAAAGTTTACTCGTGAAAAACACATGCTCAATGAAAGTGAGGCTATATTAGCACATCATTTTTATTTGTGTTTTTGTACATATATGAACTTGATATTATTGTTTCATGTGTTTCATCGTACAAAGTAAAGAAGCAATAAGAATAATATTTATGAATAATATGAGTTTCTTTATGAAAATTAAGGAAATTGATTAAAATTGGAAAGAAACCATGCAATTTCTTTTTTTATTTTTAAATTTTTTAATAATTAATTTAATTACTTTATATACAATAAATTTTCATGTTTATACACGTCTTATTTTAAAAAATAATTTTTTACAAATTTATTTTAATTTATTTTAGCCAAGTTTATATATATAATTATAATATTTAAATAAAATAATCAATAATGCTAAAGTGGCGACCAATGATGTTGTGGTGGTGATAGTCATCATTAATGCCATATAATGATATATGCATTGATATAAACAAAAGTACGGTAAATTGTTATATTTTAGAAAATGAAAGGTGTCTATGTATTTCATAAAATTTAGGGTTAATTACAAAAATATGACCTGTGTTTTGATCAATTTGCAAACACATAACCTAAATAACCAAAGTTTTAATTCATACTTAATACATGTTAAATTTGATTATTATTGTGTGTAGGTGTTAGTGTGAATTGTGGTGTGCTTGAAATGATTGTTGTGCTTGAAATAATGATGAGATAATAATCTATGGTAACATCTAGGTTGATAGTTTTTCATGCTAGAATTATTATGTTGATGTTAATTGATATTGTAATGAATTATATATGATGAATTAAGCTTGTTTTAAACCAAACTAAGACCTAAACCTAACAGATTTTTTGCTCTTTTGAAACCCAATTTAAGCCAAAAAAAAAGCTTAATCAAGGCCCAAAGCCCCTTAGAAATCTGCCCCTAAAGTCAATGATTATTGGATAAATATCAAGCTTTATTCTTTCACACTTTGGACATCCAAAACAGATCCAAGAAGAAAAAAAATCGTAACTCTTGTAAGGCCACATTTTCCAACATCCAGACCACGGTTTCTTACACCCAACACACCAAGAATCCATCCCTAACTATCATATATACATTAAGGTAAGTTTATATGATGTTTAAGATGCTTTATTTCTCTCTTAATCCGTGAAATTTCTGTCAAATATAATGTATGTTGGATATATATATATGTGTGTGTGTGTGTGTGTATTGTTATATTGTGATGTTGAAATAGCTTAGGATTTGTTTATGGAAGTGTAATGATGGTGTTGAGTTGTAGTGTGATGAGAAGTTGATATTATTGAGTTGTATTGAAGAGTGGATTCATATTGAAGTCGTGGATGTGAAGATAATGAAGTCATATTGTAAAGTGTGTTTTAATGGTTGAGGAGGAGTATTGTGTTTCAATGATGTTGGAAATGGGTTTGTGTATGTTTAATGATATAGGGTTCTTATACTATGTATTAGGAAGGTTATAATATGGTTTGGAAGAGTAAAAATGTAAAAATTATGTGTTTGAAAAACAAAGGAAATTTGCAACAAAAACTGCAGTGTACGCCACCTCAAACGCCACCACACCTACCGGCTTAAAAAATTTAGCTATTGATCATTTGAAAGGCAGCTTGAACACCGCCACCTTAGACTCCAACACCGTTGGTGTTGAGGTTTATGCAGTAGTGTATTACCGGTGTAATGATCCAAAATTTTGTATAGAATGCGTTTTTTTTAACAACTGCTTCAACGTCGCCGGTGTAAGACTTCTACACTGTTGGCATTGAGTCTTACACTGCCGACGTAAATTGCCAACGTGGGCCTTATAGATTTCAATTTTTCTAATATTTTTCCAACATCTTCTTACATGATATATGAATTTTTGATTAAGGATTTGATTTGTATGATGTTATATGATATATATATATATATATATATATATATATGTCATGTGATGACTTTGGATGATTTTAAATGAGATTTAATGACTTCCTAAGCTTTTAAACTAGTGAGTAAAAGCTTGGCTTAGGATAGTTATGTTGATATAGTTTCATTTGTGTGGAACAGAGATAGATACTCGGCTGAAGATTTCCTTTGATTCTCAATTCGATCAGGTACACAATAATTTGATTGATTATTGCTTAGGATAGGCATATTCAAGTTTGACCTTAATTAAAGACTAATGAAAAGTTTATTGAAATGGTTTGTGGTTAAGTCATGTCTAGTCCGGGGAATGACTACCTTGTCATGATGCAATGGCACGGTAGTTTAGACACTTGGTCCTAAATCTTTGTCTTGATGCAATGCTCAAATCCATAATACAATGATGGTTTCTTTTAATGGCTAAGTGGATAGCTAATGGGGTTAATTGTGTTGATATATTCTCTACTTAGGCTCAGAAGAAAATAATATGTTTTAGTTCACAGTTATGAGATCGTTGAACTAATTGATGTTATAGACCGGGATAAGTGGAGTGTATGAAGGAGTGTGAATTCTAGATGAAGCTATTACTAATCTTTATCGGTTATATATAGGAGATATAGGTATCCAGTCTATCTATATCAACCCTCTGAGCAGCTGCTGTTACTCAGGACTCCCAGATTCCCAAGCTTGAATTGGAATTTGAATACTCCAGTGTTATTTTTTTTTCTCACTTAACTAAAGATATTAAAGTTATGGTGAATTGTTGCATTGCATTTAGTTAAGTGTGCTTTGGCATATATATTTGTTTGCACTATTGTGAACTAGGCCTTAGCTCATGCTGTTACCTTGCAGGCGATTATGATGATGAGCTCTACGATGATATGGGCTATGAGATTGACTGGGAGACATCTATGGATGATTAGGAATGTGACTTAGTAGTAGTTTCTTAGGACTTTTTAATGTATTTTTGTGAAGTTTCTAGGCTTATTTGTAAATCCATGGAATGTAATTTTATTTCAAGTTATATATCTAATGTAGCTTGATTGTATGTAAGCTTTATATGTTTTGTGTGATCCTTAGGAGATTCTCATGTTATGTATGTGATGTATGTTTTATATATATGTGATGACCCACTACTTATGTAGTGGTAGTATTTCTTAATTCAAATCATGTGTTATATCTACTTTAAGTAAGTAGTCATTACAAACACTTCTTTTGAGACGACCTTACGAATAATACTTAGATATTTCCTAATACTTAGGTATTATGCGTGGTTGGGGGATTTGGCATGCTTAATATATGGCTTAAGTGGGCCAGGTCCTTACATAACATGTGTTATCTTTTTTCATAATTAGGTAATTCGAGTTTTATTCAAAAATATCAATATTATTAAATAATTTTATAATAACACGTGTTAATATTTTATCGGTCATAAAAAAAAATTTACATTTTTTAAAATTTTCTAATTTTTAAAAAATAATTTTAATATTTTATTTATTTAATTTTATTTAGTATTATTTTTTATTACATTAATTTTTTTTAGTCCAATAAGACTTTAACACAATTCCTTTAATAGTAATTAATAATATTGACATTTTTTATAAAACTTGGATAACCTAATTGTAAAAAAAAAAAAAAAACACAGGTAATGTGTTTGCAAATTGCTCAAAACATGAGTCATGTTTTTATAATTAACCCTAAAATTTATAAAGGTATTGATGTTATTTACTTAAATTAAAATATATCTTTCAAAAAACTTTAATTACATATTTTTGCTACCAATGCGAATATAAACAACAATATTATAAATAATTATTTAACTAAATAAATATGTAAAATATATAGCTGGAGAGATATTTTATCCATCATAAAATTATAATTATATCATACTATATTGATATACATAAAATAAGAATATGTTATCTCAAGATGAGTTGTAAATTTTTATTCGATGTATACTTTTAATTAACACATTATCTACTATATAGATCATTAAATAACCAAATAATAGAAATTGATTAATTAATTATGCGAAGGAAAAAGAAAATGTTTAAAATACTAAAGACCAAAATTTAAAAATTATCCTACTCACAGACAAACCGAAACATATAACCATTCTAATTTTATTTTCTTGCATGATACTTATCTAAATAAAAAGTTTTAAAAATAAATAATTTTTATATAAAACATTTTGGTTTGATTCAAGTTTTAAATAAAAAAGTGTTTGTTGTCCCAATATCCTATTCTCATTATGCCTCTATCAATAAAAATCTAATATATGTTAAATAAATTAAAAATATATAAAATTTCTTAAAATATAGAAAGATCTTTTTAATACTTGTCATATATTTATTTATAGGACAGTGAACTTAAGGCATCAAACTTTTCCTTTCTAAATGAACCTAAACCTTTTACCCTTTGCCAAATCAAATCATTAGGAAAAAAAAAAAGAGTCGAAATTTTATTGCGGCTCCATGGGTGGATGGAATTTCTTTCTCGTGTTTCTATCTACCTGTTTTTCCACTTTGTATTACCTGCCAAGTTTCAACTTGCTTAACAGTTCAAAGATCTTTTGCCTAGCTTAACAGGGTTTCTTTGTTTTCTCCCTACTCAAAACAGTTCTCGCTCCCTCTCTACACTTCGTTGTCTCCGAAGGAGAAACACCAGCGCGACATAACCAGTAAGGGAAAACCAAAACCAACATGAAGCAGGGACAAGAAGAGCTAGAACATCCAGTGGTACTAATCACAGGATGTTCACAGGGTGGAATAGGACACGCAATGGCACGTGCCTTTGCTGCCGAGAAATGCACTGTAGTGGCCACAAGCAGGTCGATATCATCCATGCCGGATTTGGAACACGACCCGCGTTTCTACCTTCAGGAACTTGATGTTTCGTCGGACACTAGTGTCCAGAAAGCTGTTACTAACGTTGTTAACAAGTATGGACGTGTGGATATATTGGTTAACAATGCTGGGGTTCAGTGTGTTGGCCCTCTTGCTGAGATCCCATTATCGGTTATGGAGCAGACTTTCAATACCAACGTCTATGGTAATTAATTTTTTTTATAGTAAGATGTTTGATTCTACGGTGCTGTGCTTCAAAGTCAAAACTGACTTGTTGGATGATCCGTGAATCTGATCATTTAAATAATGCTCATCAAATCCGAATTGGGATTATTATATTTTAATTTTTTATATATTATTCGATTGATGGTTTGCCGTTCTAGTTATTAAGATAATGCTTTAAATCCAAATGGGGAATTTTTTTTATATTTTATTTGATTGAGATTGGCCATAATTTATGATTTTTTTCATTCAATTCCACAAATATGGGAAGCATTTTATGTCGAAGAAATGCCCATGTGGTGTAATTTTATAAATTTTGGCAGATCGTATAATCAAGTAGGAGTCAACAGCATCCAAAAGTCTTAGGTCACAGATGTTTGCTCTGCCAGCATTTAGTAAATGGTTTTGTGAATTTAATGAATAAATTTATGAGATGTGAGCTACAGAGAGATGCTATAACAGGCGACGGCAGATAAGGGGGTTACAAGCGTCATGGAATTGGAGGTTCTTCCCACTGGAAGTGCTCATGCAGTGCTCTGCCATCCATTAGAGGTTTCATTTCACTCATATTCTAAATGGCAAACCAATATGTATGGAAGGTTGGATTATTTTAATTGGTTTCAGGCTGTCCTGGTCTGGACAGGAGAGTAGCATTAACTCTCAACCCACTTCCCAAACAAACTACCCTACTGATTCCACTGCACCTGATTTGAATTCTTCTGCTCAGCCCTGAGCACTCAAACCATGACATTAATCGCCACTGCTGGCCCCAGCTAACGTTGGAAATATTTTCAAGATGTTTTCCTAAACTTTGGTGCCTTGTCTTGTGGCAGCTTCAGCTAGCAGTAGTGAAATAGAGCTGCAAGTATGATATGTTTTTACATTAGGTAAATTATACTAGAAGGTATTAACGTTTGGGGTAAGTTTTTTAAGGTGTCAATGTTTTAAGTGGTTGAAAAAATATATAAATATTTCGCAAAATTCATTCAAGGTATCAATGTTTTGATTAATTTTTAATTAAGTTTATAAAATTTTTGTTGATGGTCAATTATAAATACCTTATTTGACTCATTTTGCAAATTATTACTACCTTTTTTTAACCATTTGAAATATTGATACTTTAAATAAATTTATTCCAAACGTTGATTCTCTTTTAAACCTCTTGAAACGGTGATACCTTAAATAAACTTACCCTCAAATGTTAATACTTTGGATGTAATTTAGCCTTCTAACAACAAATATAAAATCAGAAATGTTTCTTCCAAGAAGAGTTTTAAGAGTGCCTTAAGGAAAAGATAATGGAAAGATTATTTGGAGAAATTCGAGGAACTATCAAAAACTTCGTGCACCATTATCACTTCTTACATGTTTCCAGTGTTTATTTGTACTTTACGTCGCTGTCTTATTTTTCTTTTCAAAATTTTCCATCTTCCTCCTATTTTAAACCTGTACTTTTGTCCTTAGGAAGAACATTTGCAATAATGCATCCATGTTTTGTTAAACCTTGAACATTGATTTGTGCTTTAGTTTGTAAATACAAAGCTTTTGTACTAGGAAGTCTTGTTGGTGTCTAGTAAATGATAGCAGGCTGCATGTTGGACCCTAGCATTGATGACTGGCACTACAGGGGACCTACTTAATGCATGTCCTGTCATGTGAGGCAAATTTTTGAAATGGGGTCTGCTTGCATGCTCCATTATGATGATTTTTCATCACTCAGTCTCTTTGATTTTTTTTTTTTTTTTACCTTAAGAACACGCGTTGCATGTGCATCCACCATGTGGTGGCTTCTTGCCGTACTTTGGATCCCTGCTCTAATTAGTTGGGCTTCGAGTGCCACATCTGAAATATGATTGTATGAGTTTTGAGATGGTTGAGGTGAGGTCTGAAGTGGTTGGTTGCAATTCACATTAAGTTGTTTTGCATTCACTCATTTCCCTTCAACTGGCTTAAAAAGATGCACCGTAAATTCCTTTGACAAAACAATGTTCTTCAACTTGATGCATACTTGAGATAACCTAGCCAAGCAAGTCTATCAACGAATAGTTTATTATGTAAGATAATCAAATTGCAGTTTGTAGTCTGTACGGTTGCACTTCAGTGTTCAATTAGGCCAGTACCATTTGTTATACAAAGCTCAAAAAGCATCCAATCCTGAAACAAGTTGAAAAGCCATTTTGCAGTTTAGTCATCACTGCTATTTGAGTGACCTTCTTGCTTCTGCTGATATACAAATTAAACTTACTCAACTTAAATAATCTGTTCAGGTTCCATGAGAATGGTTCAAGCTGTCGTGCCTCACATGGCATCAAGGAAAAAGGGAAGGGTTGCAAATGTTGGAAGTGTTACTGTCATGGCCCCTGGACCATGGTGTGGTGTGTATACTGCATCAAAAGCTGCTGTCCATGCACTGACAGACACTCTCAGGTTAGGCATCGCTAATTTATGAAATCCCCTTCTGTGAATTATGATAGAATAAAAATATTTGGTGGCTTTAAGGAAGTTCTTGGTCTGGAGATTGGATGTTTGAAGACATGGGAAACATCCTCTCTGCTTTATGATAGTAATCCAGTCAGTAATCTTTGTCTAATCTTCACTAATCTATGGTCCCCGTGCACTGGGAAGATTATGTGAGCATCTTCTTATGATTTTGCAAGTAGCTATGAGAGTAGAACACAGACTTTAAGGATGGCATTTGATAGCACTCTGACCATATCACCGTTTCTGCACTTCTGTAGCTACATGGAGGTCATAAATGTTCCACGAAAGAAGCAATCATGAATGAATGCGAAGATTTTATCCCTGAGACTCCATTAGTCAACCTAAGAAATAAATGTTGTTTCTATACAAGGAAACACTTATCTTAGTATTCAACTCTCTCATCCGACTATTTGTTATTTAATATTAGTAAGAAACCTAAGGAGCACGTTTCAATCTACATGCCCATTCATTAGCTGTGTCATGTTTCTATTTGTTATATCAGATGAGTAAGAAATCTGTGTCTTTAATGTGTACTCCTGAATTTCATGTGAGTACGGTGCACCCAGCCAATAGAAGATGCTGCATCAATATAAAACTGTTGGTTGCCATCTTGATACGACAATCGACAACAAAGATGGAAAGTTTGAATGGAATGCCCAAAAAGCCATGACTTAATGGAAAATTAGATAAAACTCTGATTTGGGTCATTCTCATTCGGGTGTACAATGTCAGCATGCTAACATGAAATTTCACAATTACCTAAAAATTATTATTCAAAACCCGACGAACGTGTTTTCCTGTTAAATAGCTAGGACATGATCACACAATTTTGATTGTGTCTTACTGTCATGATGATCAGGTTGGAGCTGAAGCTGCTCGGGATCGATGTCGTTAACATAGTTCCTGGTGCTATCAAGTCAAACATTGGAAATTCTGCTGCTGCAAGGTACGATCAGATGCCTGATTGGCAGCTGTATAAGCCATACGAGAAGGCGATACATGACAGAGCACATTTTTCTCAAGGTCTCAAATCGACACCTACCGATGTGTTTGCAAAGGAGGCTGTGGCTGCTATTCTAAAGAAGAATCCACCAGCCTGGTTCTCTGCTGGACACTTTTCCACTGCCAGTGCAATCGCGCATCACCTGCCACTCTGTATAAAGGATTTCATACTGAGAAAGGTAATGAAATGTCGATAGCCATGGGGTGCAATTATCACCTAATAATTTCAGAGAACAAGTTTCTCTTGGCATCTGCCTGTACTTGTAGATGAAAGTGATTGTGATATCCAAAGCACTTTTGTTCAGACTATTTTCTTTTGAAGAAATTGTATGTTTACCAATCCACCAAATAAAAATTATTAAAATACAAATTATATAAAATTAATTACCTAAATACCGATATAAAATCGCATCTTATACATGCGTTTTATGTTTTTCAAATTATTTCAACGTGGATCGCATCATAAAGATGGGACTCACATTGAAATAAGTGAAACGCCCTTTACAAATTCGATGGAGGTCTATTGGTTGGTTCACGGTGGAGAGTCAGAGGAAGGTCGGCATCTCAGTGTGCCGAATTTGAGCTGTGGTTTGGTGTTGGTCTGTGTTGTGCGGTGGTGGTGATAGCTAGGGTGGCTTTGGGCTGTGGAGTTCGATGGAGAAGATGACCTCAATTTCGTGGCTGTGTGGGATCGGTGTAAAGCTTGGTGAGTCAACTCGGTGGGGCGTTTGTTTGCTGCGTGGAGGGAGAAGGTGTTAGACTTGGTGACGATGGAGGTTTTGTTGCAGGCTAGAGAGATAGTGAAGGTGGAAGCAGAGAAAGAAAGTTCAAAAGCAAGGGTCCTCAAGGAATTGGATGAGAAAGGAAAATGAATGAGAATGTTCTTATGAATTTTTGTAATGGGTGCACAGGAGACGCCTATAAAAAATGTGATGCATGTTGAATTACCTTTATTAAATCCGATTTATATGTGCCTTAAATTTTCAGAATTTGTACATGCATGAATCACATATAAAAAATACGATTTATCTAAACCGTAAACTTTTATTAAATCGCATCTTGTTTATGTGATTCATTAAAAAATGCAATTTTCTTGGTATTTTGATAATTATTTTTATTTAATTTGTATCCGTGTAATTTTTTTTTAAATGTTAGTAAACAAGTGTTTCACCCTTTTTCTTTTAGCCTTTTATATAGTTTTGTTCTTCAAACTTGTATTAGTTAGAGAACCATTTGGAGATCTGTAAAAAACTGATCTGCATTAAAATTTAGCTGTTTTGCTCTTTCTTATACAATTTTTCAGCCAAGTTGCTGGTAATTCCTCAAGAAGAGATGTATTGTACTTTATTTCACCAAATGAGTAGTAATGATATTTGGTTGAATAGTGTTGAAGATGATATTTTATCTGATTCTAAGTTAGATGAGGCTATGTAATACAACAACACTATGTTTGGTTAAATGGAATGAAATTGGTATTCCAGTTTTATTTTCTATGTTTAAATGGAATGGAATTGATAGTCGTAGGGATGTTACCGGGTTGGCTCTTATAGGGTTTTCGACCCACTTGATCCGTTAAAACCGTATAGGGTCGAACCCTATAGGGTTATAGGGTTGCGTTTAGATCATATAACAAACCTATGGATACCCGATAACCTGATATTATAATGAAAAAAATAAATAAAATCATTGCTAAAGGAGCAAAGAGAGAAAAGAAGACATGAATGAGTTACTATCTTTTTTGTCTCTTAAGGATGTTTCTCTTTTATATTTATGGATTAGTTACGAATTTGGAACTTTTTATTAAATTTTGTTAAGTCATGTTTGTTATGGAAATTAATATTATTTGCTATCTATTATATTTTAGTCCCAACAGGAAATTTAATTTAATCATATTTTTAAAATATTATATAGTGACAAAAGTAATATATTAATGTGTTTAATGTGACCCACAACATTTTCTATCAATTCTACATGCATCATTTCATTTTTGAATGTATAAGAAACTTATGTCAGAAGTATCACCTTTTCTTAAATTTATTATTAAAATTTGAAAATAAATTTTTTTTTTTAAAAAAAAGGTTATAGAGTTATAGGATCGAGTTCTGGGTTCTAAATCAAACCCTGTAGGGTGGGTTTGGATATAGCATCAAAACCCTGTAGGTTATAGGGTCGGGTCTTGTAGACCCTATAGGATAGCGGGTCGGGTTCGGTTCATATGATCCACCCGAAACTCGACCTCGTTACATCCCTAGGTATTTTGGTTTTATTTTCACGGAATATCTATTCCTTTGTTTGGTTTACAAAAAGTTTTATAAAAAAATATCTATTTCATGTGATGAGGAATAGATAAGAATCCTTATAAAATACCCCAAATCCTCACATAGTTAATTTAGAGACAGTTTAATAGAATAAAATAATGGATAGTTAATTTTAAACATAATTAAATAAATAGAATAAGTAGACAATAGAGAAAGAAATAAAAATTTGATGTAATTAAATTAGTAAATAGAATTAAGTTGAAATTAAGATTTGAAATATTTTCCAATATATCATCTATGTTCCTCAATAACTTTTCTTCTTAAAATCAAACTATCCAATTTCAATATAATACTTCATTTTAAACTCGTTTTACTCAAATTTAAGCTTTAAATCTCAAAACAAAATTTTAAATGTTTTACAAACTCCTAAACCTTCAAACTTTAGCTATTTTTCATTTTAAAAATCTTATTAATTTTTTAAATCAATTACTTATTTAAAATATCAGTTTTAAATCTGAACTCGAATTAAATATCAGATTTTCATAAATTAAACTTTTAAATTGTGTTTTTATATCAAGTTATAGATTTCTAAAATATATGTTCTCAAATTATTTCTAATTAGTTTTCATACTAAATATAATCATCATAAAGGTTTTAACCCAATACCTTATCTAGAAAATATCTTTAATTTTCTATTTTTTCCCTATCTTTATCTACTCTCTCTCTTATTTTTCTTTTATTTTTCTGCTCTCTTTCTCCCTCTCTCTCTCTCTCGTATCTTTCTTTCTTCCTCCCTTTCCTTCTTCTTCCTCTTTTCTTCTTCAATTTCAACCCCCAAATCTAAATTGTAAAATAATCATGAAGAGAAATCAAGTTAGAAATAGAGAAAGTAGAAGAAATCAAGTTAGAAGTAGCCCATAACAAGAAGAAGAAGTGAAGAGAAGACAAAGAAAACCAAGAAGTTGTTTTGCCAAAAAAGAAAAAAAATGATATAAGTGTTTTTCTCCTTATTTTAGTTATTATTTACTTTGTTTTAGTTGTTATTTATGTTTATATGTGTTGGTTTAATAGTGGATGTATGATGGATTGTTGAGGAAGATCATGAATAGTGAGTATGAGGTTTGATGAAGGAGTTGATGATGTTTGATGTTGTTAGATGGATATAGAAGTGTTAGAAGTATGAAAACTAGTTTGTATAATGTTTAAATGATGTTTTGATGAAAGTAAAATATGTAAAAATTGATAAAATATGCAAAAAAAGGGAAAGAATTTCATGACAAGGGAAAACAGGGAATACATGGATCGTATAGGGGGACCCGTGACTAATCAAAAGCTGTGAATGACATGTTCTAGTCATACACTACCCCTCTACATGGGTCGTGTATATATATACTACCTCCATACACGGGTCATGTATATCACTCGTGACTCCATAGTAGCTAAAATTCTTTAGCATGGATATACACTACTGATGTACACGGGGATATAAGGGTCATATATATCCATTCGTGACTCCATAGTGGCAAAATTCTTTAGCGCATGGATATACACTACTAATGTATACGTGTCGTGTATATTCCTACACAATATGTTTTTGTCAATTGACCATAACTTTTTCATCCGAACTCAGATTGAGGTGATTCAAAATGCGTTGGAAAGCTTAAAAAAGATTTACAACTTTCATTTTAGTTTTTTTCAATTGAAAATTATCAAAGCCAAAATTTTATTCTTTTCAGCTACTATATTTTCCAAATAATGTTAAAAACTTGTGTTTCTTGTTAAGTGTGTAATTAAGTATAAAATGAATATTTTGAGCTATAATATAATTAAGCATGAGTTTGGTTAACTTAAAGTCTTAATAAATAATTTGATTAAGTATAGAGTTAGAAATAAAATAAACTTAGTTATTACCTTAAGTTCAACTTGGCTAAATGAACTTGAATGAAATAAAATGAATCAGATTGATTAAAAATTATCAAATTGGCTAAGATTAAGTTAACATAGGCTTATGTTAATATAAATCTTAGATGTAAAATGAATTAGTTAATAATCTTAGTCTAACTTGACTAAATAGACTTTAGTAAGTTAAAATGAGTTAGATTGACTAAGTTTAACCAAAATGACTTAGTAATTGGATTACATGATTTACTCAAATCAATTTGACTAAGATTAAGTTAAAATGAGTTAATAATTAATAATTGGTTTAAGTTAGTAAGATAGGATAACCTTAAATTAGCATGGTGCATATGTTGTTTCAAATGAGTGTTTTTTTGTAAAATGAATATTTTTTTTATATAAATGCTTTGTTGATGCTTTTGTAATAAAATAGTATAATCAAAGTTAAAATAAATACTTTGACAAACAAAGGAGAACTGTCCGTATTTTGGCGAGATGGTCTTTGCAGCCATAGCGGGGTCTCTATTTAGTGTTTGATCAAATAGGATTTTAATAAAAGTTTGAGAAGTGGATAATGAGTATGATTTCTTATATGAATTTAATTCTTCAAATTACATATATGAATGTTTGACCTATCTTCAAAGTTGGCTTCTAATTTCCCTTTTGAGCCTATTTGGATTTCAAATATATAAGGTACGCAGTAATTTGTATGATGTTTGTTAGGATAGGCATTCTAAAACAAATTAAAACTTAAACTCATCTTAATAATTGATGAGTGATGATTGTGCATATGTCGTTGAATCCGATCCGATGATATAATGACCTTTCTTAGTGGCTCGATAGGTAATTGATAGGGAGTATCGTATCGTTGTAACATTTGCTTATTCTTAAAGGGATATAATATGATTTAATTTACGTTTATGAGGACGATTAAACTAGGTAATATTATTGATTAAGTTAAGTAAAGTTGATAACGGCTATAAACCCTAGATGAGATTACTTTTCTTTATCGATTATATTAAATATATAAGTATTCGAGCTGCTTATATTAATCCCCATGAGTAGTTGTGGTAACTCAAGATCTCTAGATTCCTACCCTGGGGTAGTCGCCTGTGGGGCTATCAGTGCGCTCTCCCATTGCTGTGGTGGTTGGCCAGGGATGAAAAATTATTTCCCGGATTGTTTCGGAGTCTAAATGCTCTAGTGTTGATTTGTTTACTTTAAAGAACAGAGAATAACTTAATGGTTGATGTATTACATTTAGATAAGATCGTGTCACTCCATGTGTGATTTTGTTACTATGTACTGAGCTTCGGCTCAATATTATTGTTGTTATTCTTTTTCCAGGTATTTTGATGATGATGAGATGTTGATGTTGATGATGGGATGATGATGGTGTCATTGATGATGGTGTTGTTGTTCTTGATGATGATTAATGGTGATGCTTGGCTTGGATTTTGGGCGTTGTTGGCTGAGTGAAGCGAGTTTAGGATCGTGCATGTATTTTATTTTATTTATTTTTTTTTTTATTTTGTTAAAGAGCTGAATTTATATTTTAAGTTTATAATATTCTTTTAAGGGCTTACTTGAGAAGCCCATATGTTTGCGATATCATTAAAAGCTTTGTTTTTGGGAAAAATGATCTACTATTAAAAGTAAATTATAATTATGTGTTTGTAAAATCTATTTTGAAAGTTAAATCCAGTTGTTTTAAGAATCTACTAAACGATTAAAGTTGATTAGCAAATGTTCGAAATAAACATATCATTTTAGAAAGCCTGAGCGTGTAATACATAAAATATTATATATGACAGTAACCATAAATTAAATTATAGGGCGTTACACCTTGTTTATTTCATTTACTAGAAGAAGGATTGTTCCTAATAAAAAAGTATGCTTTGTTCCGAAAATATCCCTAACTATAAAATAAGGAATTGCTATTCCTTTTAGTTTTATTCCATTCATGACATTTTCGTCTTATTTTCTTTATTTAATATCTTTTTATCATCCGCTTAAGTAGACGTGTTTGTTATGAATAGATGTCAAAATAACGTAAATATATATGTGTATTTCTCTTTTAAAATTAAATATTTAATAGATACTTTTAAAGTTGGACTTATTTACCTTTTACTTATTCATTTTTTTTTATAAAAATATCAATTCAATTTCCTTTCAATCTACAAAATATATTTTATAAACTTTTTCTCTAGGAAAATTTTGTATCCTAGTTTTCATATCTCAATCACCTTATATATATATATATATATGATAGAAACAATTAAGATGCATGGACAAGGGGCCTCCACATTCGAAAGTGCCCTTCACCTAAAATTAAAGAGTGAACCCAACTTGGCCATGAGCTAACCCTTTCTGGTGAGAGCAGTTATTCCATGATTGGACAGCATCACCCCAACCAACAATACCAGCAACGTACAAAGCATAATGCACCGAAAGTTCTATTGAGATTGTTTAAAGTTTCAAATTGATAGGGTACATCATAATATTTCACTTTAATTAAGAAAATCTTTCAACTTCTTTTAGCACCATTCATTTATTACAGTTCTAATTGGACTGTATATTTCGTGAAATCGAGTCCTCTCCAATTTTTGTGACTTGTTGCACATATTCAATGTATGCAATTTTCTGTGTCAGTATAAATAAATAAATTAAGAATCTAATGAGGACGATAGAACTTATCATGACACAATTTTTCTTTTTATAAGTTTCATCTCCAATATGATAAAGTTACAGAAGTTCTTATATCTTACCCTTATAAAAATAAATAAATAAAAAGTAAATATAACTTTTGGTATCTAAATTTTATTAGTTTATGTAATTAACTACCTCAAATTTAAAAGTTTCAATTTACACCTAAATCTTTCTATTTTCACAATTATTACAAACTTTGTCAAATTTTACAATTAGTTATCTTATTTTGCAATTAACCACCTCATCTAAGTATGTGAATGAACTAAAAAAGTTTTAAGTAGTATATTGACATTTGTAAGTTTTAGGTAGTTAATTGCATAAATTGGTAAAGCTCATGTATTCAAATCCAAATCTGAAATATGTCATAAAAATAAATAAATATATAAAAAAATTTATAGGAAAATACCACTTTTCAAGATAAATTAAACAGTAATTATGAAGAAACAGAATTTTTTTTCGTTTATTTTTTTTTTATTATTCTCAGAAAATTAAAAACAAATTGGGCGTACAATAACCAACCTGTTTCTTGCTGAGGAACAACCGCCCGGGATCCTCTCTTCTTTTTTCTTTCCTTTTTTTTTTGCCCCCTTTCATCGTACATATTACAGCTTTGGGTATTTAATTATTTCATACCCTACATTATGATCATAATGTGTGGCCGTTCAGTTGGCTTGATCAAATCCCTCGTAACATAAAGCCAAGGAGCACGAGCACTCAAGCAGCTCAAACCTAAACTGAATCCTAGGGCCAATTCAATTTTGTCTATTAAAGTTGATTATGACATGACCGCACCACCAGAAAACAGTGTGTTTTTACCATTGATGGCTTTTAAGTTTTAACTCCTTTGGTAAAGTTTGACTATTTGTATTAGACTATTTTTATCAACAAGTTATACTGTAAGTTACTTGATATACCATATCAGCACTTTAAGTAACTATTCCTATTAAAGAACTCACTTTTTTATATGTGAGTTACTTGGAAAGTTACTTAATATGATTTTTTAAATTTTTATGGATCTGATATTACATAAATTATACACAACTAACATTAAAAGTAAAAATAAAATAAAATAAATAAGCAACTCACCTTTTTGGGTTGCTTCGTTAGGTAACCCATCAAAGTTAAGCAACCCTCTTTATTGATTAAACAACTCATAAAGAGATTGCTTAGCATAAGTTTCGTACAAGCGACTCCAATAAAGTTGCTCTTAGTAGATTATGTTTTGTGTTAATAAGTAATATAATTCATTTATTAATTATGTTTTGAACTCCAAACTCCTAATTAATAATTGTAATTTCTATCTAGATTCGTTTCATTTATTGGTTAAGAAATTTATTCATAATTATCTATTCTCTATAATGGGTTAATCAAGGATACAGCATGATTGATTTGTACAAAAATTAAAGAATACATATGATTTAGATTTACTTAAAATATTAATTGATATCACTGTGGAGGCTATTATGCTCTTTTTAAAGAATGTTAAAAATTAGAATATAGAAAGGGGCAAACATACTTATAAGTATTGCTTTTGCAAAGTTAGAGGCGGATAAGAACAGTAATCAAAGAGATAATGATAGCAACCGATGAAATTGATGGTGGAGTGAGAGCAATGGAGGACCGAAGAGGGGAGGATAGAGAAAGAGAGGTGGACAATGAAGTATTAGAAAAGTTAAAGAGTTAAAAAAAAAAAAGAAAGATAAAGGGGTAAAATGTAAAGACACTCCCTAAACTTTAGGGTGGCGAATTGAGCCCTGAACTTAAAAGTGCGGTTTCAACCCTCATAACTATAAAAGATTTGCAAATAAGTTCATCTCGCCCTATTTATGCTTTTGTCCATACAAATTTCATATAATTTTCATAGTGAATTTCTGTACTGTTTTTTATTGAACGGTGTAAAATAGGCTTATTTGTAAATTGTTTATAATCATGAGGGTCCAAATCACTTTTGATGTTTGAAGAACAATTCCATCACTCCCAAGTTTAGGAAAGGTTTTTGCATTTTCCCCAAAAAATAATAATAGAATATAAAAATAAACTATAGATACTAGGAAATTTAATATTAAATAAGTTTATTAGACAAATGCGGACTTAATATGAGATCTCTATATTAAATATGTCTATAAACAGGTTAGAATACTAAAGCAAATCAAATACATTTACATATTGTCCACACGAGTCTTGTTCAATTAGCAAGCGCAACAAATTTTACTTGCTCAAAGATATTTATAATCATATATCCTCTTGTATGAAATTGACAAATCAAATGTTAAATTGTCGGCCATGGATTTGTAAACAGGTTAGATACTAAATGCAAATCAACTACATTTACAAACAGTTCACACAAGTCTTGTCCAATAGCAAACGCAACATATTTTACTTACTCAAAGATATTTATAATCATATCCTCTTATATCAAAATTGACAGATAAATGTTGAATTGTCGGCCCTACCAATAACTATGAAATACCACCAAGCACCACCATCATAGTCACTTCAAGTGTGCTTCCATCAGTACCATAAGGTCATAGTTGAATGAAGCATAAAAAAGATAGCTTTTTACCCTTCTCTAATGGCATTGTAGCAAATACAAAGGTAGAAATAGGATCCCCATATCGTAAAGCATTTGAAAATATCCTACCAACCTCCACTGAGTTTGGCTAAAAACTTTTGAAGTGGCAATTCGTTGCATCAACCAAATGATGAAATGCTGGAAAATCTCTTACAGCTAGCCTTTGTTCCATTAATTTCCGATCAGGATCCAGCCACGTCATATGTTTCCATGAACTCCACTTTGATTACAAAATTCCGTCGCCATATTGATCTAGTAGTACCCAAAGCATCAAATCTTTTTTTATAAAAGATATTATCCTCAACACTATGTTGCATAATTAATCGATTGTTCTTTCCCAACAAAGGAGGCCAATGCATGTCAAACGCAATTTGTAATGAGGCCATTAGCTAGCTCTTTCAGTAATCTCCCAGAGCCAAAGAAATCTTTAATCGCCATAGATACTTCCTAAGTTACCATATCAGCATCTCAATGAATCAACATTGAAACCTTCCGACCTCGGGGACTTGTCAATAGCAGAATCAAAAAAATATTTACATTCAGTGATATGATCTAAGAGATCAAGCTATCCGTTCAACTGTGAATATAACCAAGACTAACAGTTGAGATGAAGACGTAGAAGACATGGCTGATAATTTCATCCACCACATGGTTCAAATTCTTTGTTTGCAAATTATCCTCAAGCATGATTTTAATGACACCATTCCCATTCTTCTTTCTTGAAGAGACTTAGAAAAAGTGACGCAATTTTATCAATCATGGTTGTAATGATACCAGACACATAGTTCAAATTCTTCTGTTGTTTGCAAACCATCATCAAGCATTATGTTAATGATAGCAGTCCCATTCTTCTTTCCTAAAGAGATATGCATTCTATCATCAAGATGAACCCAATTCATTCTACACTTTTGGTTGACATTTGTTACACCTATGGTATCTCTCATGAGAGTTCTTCTAATCCTTCATACTATCAACAGCTTGTCGATTTGCCAGTTGAATAAGATGGAATTCTTCCATTGCATTCCTGGTCTGTCAAATCATCCACTAATAAAGAAGCAACTTCTCTAGAACCACCAAATATTTGGTGTCTGATGACGACCATTTAATGAAGTGGTCAGCTCCTTCCCTGTTGCTACCCCAATCTTAGGGATGTGTCAGTACTTCCTCTATCTAGACTCCAATCTGTTGTCTACTTAAAAGTCCTCAGGATGTCAATTCCCAGAGAAACAAGTCAGAGCATAAAAGAGGTAACTAAACTGCAAGATCAAAAATACCATTTAATAGTTACAATATACAATAATAGATGGTCCCTGGAGCTATGTGCTAGCCTCATATCAGAAATTAGCCCTTCCTCATGCCAAGCTAATAAAAAAACATTAAAGAATCATAAAGAACACTAAAATCATTTCTACTTTATTAGAATTGGATAAGTTGCAAACCATCCCAATCTAAGAACAAAATTTGTTTTTGTAAGGGAAGCTACAATAAGCATACCCATCAGATTTTCAAGAAATTACAACTGAATGTGCCACCGAAAGCTCTTCATAGCAAGTATTTCTCCACAACAGTTCGTCCAAACTTCTCTTGACGTCCTTTGGGGTTTCAATCTGAGACCCAAAACAACATTTGCCTCATTCATAAAGCAAAGAAACAAAAGTTGCACCCTCTAAAATATATGCAATACTTACAGCATTTAGAGCTTTAAAAACAGCTTTCACAGTATTGTATGGATTTCTTGAACCAATGACCTAACAAGGAGGAGAGGTTAATTAAAATATACATATACACATATATTGGAGAGTTTCGATCACAATGACATTCATTTATGATCAAACATTAATGCAGAAAGAAGGATACCTTAGATTTGACATTCTTGAAACCAGCTAAATTTAACACAGTTTCAACAGTTCTTCCTGCTTTCATACCTGTTCTTGTTGATGCAGGCCACAAATATATCTAAAATTTAAAAAGCAAACTGATTATTTTGAAACAAGAAGGCTAGTCCATTGAACAGAAGAATTGATGATCAGATAAACCATAGCAACATATGCGTTACCTTGGTTTTTTTGTATGATGTTTGCACCGCGTGTGCAATCGTATGCTCCTCATGCCGCTCCACAAAGTGGAGATTCTGAAAGCACTTCTCATATGCCTGATTCAGTTTGGACAAACTCAGTTTTTTAAGCCAGCTTTAACCATTTTAATCCAGAATATCAGGTGAAAATGTAATATGCTGGAGTACTTGAGGTAAAAGTTCACAGGCTTCCTTTTGTTCTATATTTAATTGATAGGTCTCGAACTTTATTTTTCCCATCCTTACTAAATAATACCAATATTTCCAGCAATTATCTTATACCATGCAACTCAATATAAGAGAATAATAATTACAGTGAAACTAAAGCAGCTATGAAGGTACCTTCTGGAGTGCAATAGGAACTGCAGGGGCTTTCGCTTTTGAATCCTATAACTCCATTATAATTTCCACAGCACAATAGAGCAGAGTATTTAATTACTTGCCCACCCTACATCACAAAGTTGTCAGTGACATGCACATCCTCTGATACTCAAACCTGGGTTTTCAATTTAACCCAACAGTTCCAAGCATCACACAAACAGCTGAAAACTAAAGAGGAGATGGCATTATAGTATTACCTTCGTAACTTTGCAAGTCCGGTTCACATCTATCAATCTTACATCAAAACCCTGCCATTAACTTTTATCAACATTTGCTCAAACAATTCAAAATAACTGGCTAACCAAAATTGAAAGAACTGATGCGAAGAACTGCAGAGGAACTTCATTCAGATGGGTGAAAATTGAATTTATTACGTGAGAGAGGCAACATCATATTATGAATCCAGCCACATGGGACAAGATTTATCCTCACAACAATCTCATATCATCTAAGGTTACCAACACTTCTTCCACTTCAATAGTATAAATCACAATTTCATTTCATATTCATCTATATTATTGGCTTTGTGAATCTTTGGCTCAGTATTAAAGCAATATACCTATTGATAAATCCCCAAATTTAGGTGCTTGGAATTGATTCGGTTGTGGAATAACATAGCATGACTTGCGTATCCAGGGATAGTCACTTCAAAGTTAATTTCCCTAGACACGTCTATGATTTTTTATTCTAGATTTTTTTTTTTGTCTTTTGGAACATCATTTTATTCTAGATTTATTCCGAATATATATATTCTATATATTATGTTGAAGATCAAAGCTCATATCATATTCTCTACTTCATAAAAAATGCAATGTATATCAAACTGATTGTTGTGAAAGGCTTTTTCTATATGCCAAAGTTAGATAACCTCTTTTATATCAAACTGATTATAAATGTAGCTCAGAGGAAGCATGGCCACATTATCACAGCAAGAAAACAACAAACGAAAAAACTTATTATAACAAAATTTGTTCAATTCTAGATCCTGTTGTAAACTAGAAAAAAGAGACAGCAACAAAAAATACAGAAGTTACTTACTTTCCTGTAAAGTGGTGTTCTTTTCTTCTCTGTCAAAGCATTTCTTTCTTCTGCAAGATCTCTGATTCCTCTTCTAATACTTTACCCTTCTTTCCAAATGTATATTCCAACTCAGCCAGCTTCTCTTCAAGTTTCTTATCTATCTCATTAAGCTTCTCCACCAACATGTCATCCTTTTCTTTCATGTCATCAAACTCAATGTCGTCATCCTCATCATGCCTTCGCATGGTTTGCTTCTCTTCTTCATTGTCAGCATCTTCTACTTGATCAGCAGTGAAATCCGTTTGTTCCAGCTGGATGACACCATAGTTGGCAGGATTATTAGGATCAAAAGCTTCTTTCCATTGAACTAACCTCATTGCCCTATTCAGCTTTTGCTGTAGAATGAACTTTTCCTTCCCTTCTGCTACTTTCATAAGATTAATCAATTCTCCAATCACCCGGTACTCTGGACGAAGCCGGAAATGCTTTTGTTCAAATTTATCAATTCTGTTCATCCATTTGAATGCATCATCCAATGATTCTATGCAGTTAAAAAGAAATAAAACGTGAGTAAGTCTTGTATATATCTAGGGTTTAGGACTAATAGCTGCTATGTCACTATATCATCTAAGCTGCAAGAATGGAAGAACCAGTCATGGAGGTCAACACAGATACTAAGTGATCCCCTTTGCTCCCATTAGTGATAAATCAGAAATCAAGTTTTTCATGATTAAAAAAAAAAAGAAAAGAAAAGTGCAACAACAACATATAAATGGCAAGATCAAGAGCATATATAAGAGAATGGATACCAGATCTAATATAATTGTCCACCAACTCTTCATGACGTTCGACTTTTTTCTCAAAGTTATAGCACATCTTCTCCACCTCTTGCTCAGTGTATCTCTCATCATCACTATCAGACTCTGAGTCGGTGGGCTCCTCATATACCATGAGATCAGGAGGGGAAGGATTTTTCAGCTTCTCCTTCTCAAGCTTTCCAATTAATGGGCCCACCCCCATATAGTCCTCTTCATCTTCAGCATCAATGTCCTTTGTGTCAAGACCAGCTTTCTTCCTGGCTTCTCTTTCTCTCTGCTTCTCCCTCTCCAAGTCAGCCAGCAATTCCTGGACTACTCTAGGTGAAACCTGTTCATCATCATCATACTAGCCGCAAATGTTGAGAAGTGAGATCTAGAGACTTGACAGAACGCTGAGGTTTCACCAGAGAAATAACGAAAACTGGAAGAAAGCAAAGGTCTTGGTAAGGTGGGATATCTTCTCAAAAGATCCTGTGCACAGATGACACGGGACCAAGCAAATACTGCCTGTCGCGATAATCTGTAGATGCCCATACTCTATTCTCTTCCTTTTCCTTCTACTCCTAATAAGCAAACTTCAGCTGCTAATTATAACTGACTTATGTGATCAAAAGTTAGCAGACTCCCAAGTTACACACCTACATAATACCAATGCAAGGCCACAAAAAGCATGAATTATCTAGAAAGAATCAAAAGTTTGAAATCTTACGTGAAAAACTGAAAATCAAGAGAGGACTAAAATAATTAACAAATAATTGTATTATCAACTCGATGAGATTGAGAGGTGGTTGGTCATATATTCAAGGTAATAAGATCCTATAAAGGTTGTCAATCTTGCAATTCCACCAAAAATTGGGCAAGGCTCAAAGAGCTTTTAGAAACGGTAGAAACGATAAAAATGTGTCGAACTATAAACTTGTATAACCATACACCTAAACTCATATTTTCTCAAGATTTTACATATAAATGATTTTACATCCACTATAAGTAGGAAAAGTCTCTCTAAGGTCATAAACCCATAGAATCGTATGAATAGACTCGCGATTTAAACAACATACTACAACTTAGATAAGACCAAATTTTAACAGCTTGTTCAGCAGAAGTTAAAAAAACGACAGTAGAACGACCCTTCCGAGAAATTGCCACTTCAAACACTTGTTATAGTCACAATAATGGAATACGTTAATGGAAAATGAGTGAAAAAATAAAACAATAAAAGCACAAGTCATTTCCAAATCCTGTAAACATCCACGGTAGTTATCTTATTATCCGCTACAATCCGATCACCAACCAGCTGCTATCGTCACCTCCTCCTACTAGCTACTATTGCCAAGTTTGCCAAATCTTTTCACATTACTCGACAATTGCAAAAGCTTAGATCATAGCAAAATTAAAAATAAATAAATAAATAAGGTTAAAAAAAAACTTTTAATTGCAAAATGGAAGCATCAGGGTGACTATCTCCTGGTTCGGGATTATTCACTTTTCCTTAAAATGCTGTTTTTACGACGTACTACAACACAATGAAATAGTTCCAAGTACATCAGATGAAGAACAGCATGTGTCAGAACACTCGGTTTAGGGTTTTATATCAATACACATTTGACGTTCGCATTCAATATAAAATTAGGCATTTTAGCATCCAGATCTTACCGTGAGAGCTGAAAAACAATGGAAGCTGAAATGGGAACCGGAGCTCGGCCGGTAAAGACGAAAGGAACCGACGGTTAACACTGACGAGCTGGTTAGGGTTTTAGAGATGGCCGAGCTGCGAATGCAGGCCTCGTCTAGTGTAAAAGAATTTTATGAATTATTTTTATTTTGTTTAATTTACATAGGGGTTGATAAATATAATAAATAATTATTAAAAAAAAAAAAGCACTCTTCAAATAATTTCCCATACTACTTAACTTGATTTAGTGTATCATTTCTCTAAATAATATATATTTGTAATTTTGATGCTTTTTCTTTTCATATATTTATTATTTATCATATTACCATAATATTTTACAAATAGACAATAAAAGACATATGCATCTGAGACTTTTAACTTTACTTTAAACGGGTATTGAATTTGGGCTTGGGCCTACTTGAAGTTGAGCTAGCAATAGAAGACATTGAGATTGTTCAAAGTAACCATTTCAAGGTCAAGTCAATAGGATAAGAAGCAAGGTAAATGAAGTGATAATTTTTTAGCCAAGTGTAGAGGTGGGCAAATAGGTTTGCAGGGCCGGGCCGGCCCGTGGGTTAAACGAGCTGGATTATTTTGGTCTGCTTTTAAACGGGTCAAAATTTCTTGGCCTGGGCCTAGGCCCGACCCTCTTTGGCCCGCGAACCAAATGAAAATTTTTTATTTTTTATGTTATTTTATGTAAAAATTAGAATATTTAAATATTTTAAGGTTTTATATATATTTAAAATTAATTTTGTTACCATTTTGATTACTTTTAAATGAAAACAAGTTTTTAAAATAATTTATTAGAAATCATATTACGTTTAAATCAATAAATATATACTTCAAAAATGTTATAATGCTTATGATTCATGTATTAATCTATTTCCTTCTATAATATATTCTAAATAATCACAAAAATGTTATTGTATTATGCTTTTTCTTACATTTTTCCTCTCTTTTCTTCTTTTTTTTTTTTAAAAACTCGTGGCTCGCGAATTGGCCCGGCCCGGCCCATCATGGGCCTAACAGCTTTGGTCTACAAGCTAAACGGGTCGGGTCAATTTGGCCAGCATTTAAACGAGCCAAAAAAATTGGCCACAGCCTGCTTTTTTGAGCAGGTAAACAAGTCGGCCCACGGGCCACGACCCTAATACCTAGCTCTAACCAAGTGATACTGAATGACTCATGGCTTAAATCCCAAGGGGCATTTATAATAGAACAAAGCTTATTAGTTTTGTCACGCCCTAGAGGGTACCCTTAACATGGCAGTCCATTGCATATAATATTAAAGCTAATGAATGACAACCTTAGTCATGCAGGAGCTTCGATATCACATGTAAGGCGTGCTTCTAAGATAATAGGAGACTCACAGGGGTATTATAGTTAAGTAGATAATAAAAGTATGCAAGAACTTACATAAATAAACAGGTGATATTCATTTGGATAATACCCTCTTATAACTTCTTGGGGGCATTCCTCCGTTCTGAGTAGTCTTGTTTAACTAAGACATCATCAAATATACATAAATATACCATGAGTCAACTATAAAGATTTTTCTTAGAAGTCTATGTTCAAAACTAAATACATATAACTTCTCCCAAAAACTCCTAGTAGCTTTAACTCATACCTGGCAAACAGGACTCCTTGGTGCCAGTAACAAAAAATATAAGGGTATAAGCAAAACTAGCTTAGTGAGATAACTCCCATCTATAAAGCATTTCCATATATCAAACAAGTATTTAAACAATCATATGAGAATGCACCAATCACATGAGCAAACAACATACACAAGATTATCCGGAAACCATGTGTAGCATGGATTTTACGCCCTCCATATCAGGGGTTGGGTAGTTACTAGCCCATCAACCATCAATACTTGTAGACTTACCAGCTCCTACTTGCTCATGTAGATTTTCCGGCTCCTACATGCCCATGTAGATTTTCCGGCTCCTACATGCCCATGTAGACTTTCTAGCTCCTACTGGCCACCACTACAACTCCTCATTTCCCCACACGAAAGATAGTAGTAAAAAAAATAAATGTGACTTACCAATATGATATGCATGAATCGTTTTCAATAGGGTTATTCCATTATTGTCAAGTTCAAGTTAAAGATGATCAAATCAATATTCATCATATCATTGTAAGAAAATCATAAATTACTCATCAATTTCTTCTTTCGATATTTTTAACTTATATTCAACCAATCATAAATCCAAATCAAACAATATTTGTTCATTTATCTTTTTCCCTTATTTTCTAGTGCAACTACTTACAAGCACAAACAAGGAAATGTAACTAGTAAGGGATTAACTCACTCCATAACGATTGCTCCTAATCGAAGTTTTCTTCCGGAAATGCGATTTCGGTTCCTTCTTCACCTAAAGAAAATGAAATACCTGAAATGAGTCTTTCATAGAATTTCTATTTTTGAAAATTCTAAATCTATCTTGAAATCGCGGTAAAATCGGATTGGAGCAATTTCCAACTTAAAATGGCAATAACTTGCTCATTTTAACTCGGAATTTTGCATATTACATACCGTTTTCTATCTACTTAAAAAGATCTATCTATTTCTAAAACTATTTTCATCAAACTAAGTCATTTGAGTTTCGAAATAGTGGTGATCAGATTCACTACGAATTTTCACAAAATTTGTATTCCTTCTTTTAACAAAAACTTATATCAAAGAGATAGATATTATAATAGTTTGTAAAACATTTAAAATGTATTTACATATATTTATTGACTCATATCAAATGTATAAAATTAATGAAGTTGTCTCAAACCATGAATTTTTGGTAAAAGTAAAGTCTTCTAAAGAAAAAGTGAAACTTTTGAAAATTCCTCTTATTTTGCTAGAGAATATCTCAAGTTATTTTAAATGAATATTTTTCTTTTCCTTAATTTCATTTCCTTAGTCTTTTTAAATTTCCAAAGAATGGTTTCTATTTTCTAAACTTAGTTTCTAATACTTTTTGAAAGTAAGAACAATTCTATAGAAATAATTTCCTTATTTCTTTAAATCATTCTATTTTTATGAAAGGAATTTCTTGGTGTTTGTCAAACTGGTATTGATGAAAAAGTGAAGTTTAGTAAAACTTTTTTTTTTTACTCAAGAATTTATTTCCATGTTATATATGAATTGCAAAAATTCCTATGAACTCTTCTAGATTTCTTAGAAAAGTTTGTTAAGACAAATTCCTAGGTTTTTATGAAAATTTACTTCCAACTTTTATTTCTAGAGAAGAATTTCTATTTTAAGAAAACTTTTCCTCATTTATCTTGTTGAGACAAAATCAATATGTTCATGCATAATTATGAATATGAATCATAAAATTATGAAAACATAAGAAAGATATAATAATTAAAGAAATAAGCTAGTAAAGAATATATCAAGTATTGGAACCTTAGTTTCATCAAGATATCTCGGGACTAAGAATAGACTATTCCCAAAAGAAAAACAAAGAAATTGTTTTTACTTGATGAAGACAAGTCTAAGACAAGAAAGACTAGTTTTAAAACAACATGAAAGTAAATAAATTGCAAGGAAAGTAAATAAATTACAAAACAAAGGAGCTTATATACTCTAAAAGATATATATAGCTACATAGATATATTTTGATAAATATATATGAAAGCAACATAAAAGAAATTATATTCATGAACAAAAATAAAGTATGAACTTATTGTTGCTTTCTTTAACCTTCATGGTTTAGAAAACACACACTAAGCATACTAAGTAAATGAACATAAAGGAAACTCTAAAGAAGAATTATCTATCAAGACTAATTTTGAGAGAACTTTGAGAGAAAACTCTTGTAGAATTTTGAGAGAGTAATTTTATTATATAGAAGGTGTGAAGGAAGATGGGATATTTGTAGGAAGATGTAGGAGGAAAATTGTGTTAATTAAATAAATAAAAATTAAAACAAATTGAGGAGGGGAGAGAGAGGGCCGGCGCAATTCTTTAAGAAAAGGGAGAGAAATTTTATTTTTTTGTATTTTTGTTAATGAAAAGTAAGATATAAAAGATGTGAAGTTGTATTGGAAATGAAAATTGTAAGAAATAGAGGTATGGTTGGTAAGAGTAGGTTGTAAGAAAAAGTAGAGATAGATAAATAGTGTGGAATAGTAGGAAATAGTGTAATGTAAAGTAGACATGACAATTTAAGTACCGGTAGTAAAAAAATATGCGTATAATTGCGATATCTGATATTTTTAGTTACCAAAAAATTATGAAATTAATATTTTTGAAAATCTTATATTTTTACGAGTCTAACGGTATATCTGGAATATTTTTACTAATCTAAGCCCTAGGACACGCTTTTCAAAAACTGTATTTGATCGTGCTAAAAAGAATCGCGGTTTAACTAATATGATATTTTTAAGCTTTCTCAAGTTATTACGAACTATTCTACATACTAATCTCTTGCTTGCTTTCTTGGGTTTGCTTAAACGGGAATGCCGAACTTGAACGGTTACGTCTGACTAGAGTTTTGTTGACTTTAGGATTTTCGGTTGACTTTCTAATTAGGGTTTAAGCTTAATTGATTACAAAACTTTAGAGGTTTACAAGTTTACCGGTAGTTGATGCATATTTAGGGAGTTCATGAAGTGTATGGTAGCTATCAAAGAAGTGGGTGTAAAGCTATTACTGTTGGATCCTTTGGATCCTTAATCCGACGTTGGCCATATATGTGGAATAATTATGTATTACAGTTGTTAAATTAAGTTAAGCTCAATTAAAAGTGATCAATAAGATTTGTGTATTTAGGCTTTAATGCATCTAATAGCGAATACGTTTTTATGTGTAGAGACCTTATAGGTAACTACTATTTTTATTATGGGCTAAAATAGAAATACTAAAAGATAACATGGAGTTATCTCTATAAATAGTTATTACGGTCCTCAGGTCACACGTATAATATTTTTTTTTATCTCTTCTAACTCCCATCATCAGAGGATGCAGAAAGAAAACTAAAGGAATCTCTCAAGAAAAAAAGTATTGATCTAGAGGTGAACCACATGACTCTAAATTCATTGATTGCTATGGATTCAGGTACGCTTCTGCTTATTTATTCTTTAATTATTAATGATTAAACATGAATGATCTAAGTTTTTTATATGTGATGTCTTTCATAAAAGGTTAATCTGGATCTAACAATTACATCACTTCCCAAGACTATTAAGAGTAGGTAGACAAGCTCGAGTCAAGTTGCTATGTTCAAAATGGGATAATCGTATCTAAGCAAACTAAGTATTAAGGGAGTAAACAAACCAAGCTGGCTCGCAAACTACTCAAACACGACTCAACATTTACTCGAATTCGATTCGGTGACAGCTGAGCCGAGATTGAGCTCGAGCTCGAGCTATTTGAATCGTAAATCGAGCTAAGCATGAGTTTTCAAATATTAAGCTCATTAGGCTCACAAGTCTAATCGAGCCTGCTACAATTTTTAACATATTTTAAATTTTTTGTGAAATTAAATGTTAATAGGAAAAAAAAAGAAATAAATAAATAAACATAAACTACAATCTATCATTACTCTTTGTCCTTCCTAATTTACCTCATCATGCCTAACATTTGGTTTACCTACTTAAATATATCAATAGTAACTTTTCCAATTGCATATTTTTCCCTCATGCTCTTGAGTCTTGCTCTTGTCCATTCATCTTCATTTCTTGACATTTTGTTTTGGAGGCTAGTTTCTTAGTGCAAGTACTTATCTCTCTCTAAAGAAGAAAAAAAACCCACCTTTGTCTTTTATTTTTATTATGTACTTTATTTTGATAAATATTTGACATGTTCTTTTTACTTTCTTTTTTTCTTTCTTTTTTGCTTCTTGGTTGATATGCAATGAAGCATTTATAATGTTTTATGTTATTTTACTTTCCTTCTATGGGTTTGAATTTTTTTTAAATTTTTTTCCTTTCCTTTACATTGTTTTTGGATATTATATAATTGTATGGGAAAAACAAAAAAATTAATATTTATATATGTATATGAATTGCAAGTCAGAAATCAAAATGTCAATATACATGAATCAATAGCACCATGCATGATGAATTTTGTTATTTCGTAATTCAATTTTGCTATTGCGTTTTGTTTATTGTATCTTTTTTTCTATTTTAATATTTGCTCATCAACTTTTTATAATTGCTACTAATTTAGAGTGCTACCTTTGCTAATCATGATGTCATATGGGGTACACCTTGTTAAATCATGGTTAATGAAATAAATTTTGTTTCTTTTATTAAAAATATTATATAATGAATTTTGAATTTAGTTTAATTCATTCATGTTCCAGCTTTTTTTTAAGGGTTTCTGACTTTGAGTTGAATTTATCATTAAATGTGAATTAGAGAAGTTGTATCTAGGAGTTAGAGTTATGTGAATTACTCTTTTCTAATTTAGCTTGTTATTGTAGGGTTTCATGTAAATTTTAAAACAAAATTTTGCAGCAAAAATTTAAAACCTTAAAACGGAATCCATGTGCTTTGAATAAATTAGATATCAAGATGAATGAATCCGAAAAATGTGCTTTGCAGTTTTGTATTCAAAGATTTAAAATCAATCGCTTGCAATCTGGATCTACAAGGCACCACGATTTCATTACGCCGTCTAAGTAATCCACACGAACAAGCATATCCAAAAGGAATCACTTTTGTATGATAGCATAATCTAGAAAGCTTCTAGATTGATTAGGAAGATCGAGTTTTTCCTCTCTTGTGTTTTTCTCTCTGTTAAGGTTACAAATTTTCTCTACCGTCTAATGTGACAATGAAAAGTCATAACCCTAAAGAAACCCTATCAAACCTATTTATAATATGTCAGTATCTTTCTACTAACATTAATGCCCATAATCTTATTAGGGTTGGACATGATAATAACCCTTTTAAAATAATTAAATTATTATTTATAATAATAATTTATTTATTTATTATTCCCGCTGGACTTTCAAATTAAATCCATATTCCTTTTTGCTTATTCTTTTGTGTGTGACTCTGTGGGTTTATTTGATATTGGCAATTAACTTAAAAACTACTTTTAGTAAATAAAATATAAGTGGCCTTTAGCAAGACATTATGTTTAGCCACATCAAATGAAGATCGGTGATCTGATTTTACCTGTTCTATATCTTATGTCCTCATCCTTTTTGTCTCACGATATCTAGACTAAATATAAGACATGGACAATGTCACCCTTATATTATTCAATCTTATTATTTCTCAATCTTTAAGTGAACTGATAAAACAAATGAAATTGATAATACTATCAATTCATTTGACCACGGCCATGCATTTGTTAGTCTCACTTATCAAGAAGCCCAAAGATATCTCTCTCATAAAGAAATAGACAAATCCCATTTTAATCACTCAACCTCCTCTACATGATTCACATTATGCCCTGTCCAAACCTTTATAATTATTCGGTTAAGAACAACGTTTGATTCAGTTGAAACATAATGCTACTCATGTTGGAATCTATGGTGATTTCAGGTCTAAGGATGTATTGACATTGTTATTATGAGAATCACTTATGACTCTAGTTCATGTAGTCATCTCATAGCGGGTCAATCCAATATATAGATCTCCAATATATACTCATGAGTTTTATCTGTATCTCTATATACATAAACATCTCATGATTAGCAAATAAAATTCATACTGGATTTAATTCATCATCATTTCACAATAATGAGAATCCAAGAATAAATAGATTATTCATGCATTCTATTATAAAGTAAATATCCAAACTTCCTAATAAAAATGCCTCTGAATTAAAATACACATGAAATAACAATACTTAGTAGTTGGCCTATGGCACAATCGCTAATAGTTATTGCATGTCATGGTGTTATCAATTTCTTTGGATGGGGAAAAAATTTGTGTTAGAAATGAGATGAGTGAAAATGGATTTTGTAATTGTATTTCCATTAATTTAATAAGGTGTCATAGTTTTGTAATTATATTTTACAATGATTTAGAATGAAATCTTTTAGGCAATTAATGTCTTTGCTTTTTTTTTTTTTTTTCCTTTGGTAGGAAAGGAATTAATATATGATGAGTTAAATTAATGAAATTTTTAATTTGTTTATGTTACAACTATGATAGATGTCTTCAAATGAAAGAATTTAATAGTGATATATTTATCCTATGATTTAACTTTTGGTTAGAGCTAATGTTATATATATATTATATATTTTTCTTTTCTTTTTCACTTTTATAGAGATGTCATAAGAAGTTCCTTAAAATCCACAATTGTCATTGAATGCTTTAGATAATGGACCATCTTCTAATGATATTAATCCTACTCCTAGTGATATGAAAATTGGTGATATGGGTTGTTCTACTCTCATTTATGAAATTGGTTATGAAGGTGATGGTAATGAGGAAAATATCAATTTAGAGCAAAGAAAAGATCTAAAACGTCAATAGTATGGTCATAGTTCAAAGAAGTAATTCTTTCTTATGGTACAAGAAAAGCAAAATGCATACATTATAAGTCTAAACTTTCTATTGTTGAGAGTGGAAGCACCTAACATTTTAAACGCCATATAAATTCATGTCTAAAGACAAAAATCTATCAAAAGTAACAATGTAAACTTACTTTTCTTCCATTTAATTCTAGTCAAGAAGTGCAAATGTCTCTTGCAAATGTAAGTGGGAATTTCACATCGAGAGGATGAGATATCCTTGCACAAAACAATAGGGGTGTAAGCTAAACCAAAGCTCAGTGAACAACATGATCAAACCACACAACAAACAAATTCCAAACAATTGTATTAATAAACATATGAATTACGATACTCAATTATATGATATGTACAGTTTGGATGATTGAAACCCAAACCATAGAGATTTACACCCTCTCTTGCGGGTTGAAGGACTAGTTCAAGTCATTTATGCCCAAGAAAGCTGAGAACTAAGGAAGGGGTACTTTCTCAACTTAAAGCATATAGCTCATTACTCAACACAGTGCATTCAGCACATTGCTTTCTTAACCTATAGCATTTAGCTCATAGCGTTTAGCTATTTTAGTTTGAAATTCGTTTATACTAAAACATTACCTTAAACTTCTCCTTAGCAATAATTAAAAAGGGAGGATTTTATTTTGAAATGTGTTATGAAAAATAACCTCTAACTTCCCCTTAGTTACAACTAAGGAGGGAGGATTTCATTTGAAACTCATTTTGTTAAAAAGTAACCTCTAACTTCTTCTTAGATATAAGTAAGAAGAAAGGATGTCCTTTAAAACTCATTTTGTTCAAACATAGCTCTAACTTCTCCTTAGAAGGATTAAGGAGGTAGGACTTCATTTTGGAACTCATTTTATGCTTGTAGATATATATTATATATATATATATATGGCTCACATAACCTCTACTTCCCTTAAAACCTCAGAAACTCCCTAAGTATTAATCTCTAAAGCCTAATCCAACATGGGCAACGTCCTTCGGTGCCTGCTTAGTTCCCATGAAGCCAACAATCCTATAATAGCCCTAACCAATTTCGTTGGACTCTCAAAGGCACGACTGCAGAATTGGAATATTAATATGTGGCATGAATACCATACTAATACAAGTATACTGTTGAATGCATGTTCATTTAATTAAATAGTCAAATAGTATTAAGTTCTTTTTATTAGGTGACCAATCGATTAACAAATGCTCATTAATAACAACAATCCAACGATTACAAGCAATATGTTATCATTTTCTCTATAATGTTTTATCAAACAACACAATCATTAAACAACACACAATTACCCAATCCCTATACATAGCTGGTTATGTTTTATCTTGATATAGGTGCAACTAAGTTACAATCACAAACAAGATGATGAAGTCAATATTACCCACCTGACTTCCAAGCGAGGCCATAACAACCCTCTAGGAAATCCCAATCATCCCCACCATCAATATCCAATCATCATCAACATCATCATCATCCTTCACATATGAAATCCAAATAGAAATAGAAAGTTAGCTAGATCTAATTCAAAGACTATACCCCAAAAGTAAACATTTATTTATGAAACTAAACTTATTTTAAGATCCTATTTAATCAGACACTAAGTAAGAACTTCGCCATAGCTGTGAAGATTGTCCCGTCAAGATATGAATAGTTCTCCATTATGTGTCATAGTATTTCTTTTCTCTTTGTTTATAATCATTTATTACAAAGCATCATCATCATTCATAATAAAAAATACTCATTTCCCAAGAAAAACACATTTGAAACAACATATTCCCTATATTATACATGGTTTAGCTTAACACATTGACCTAAGCTAATTATTAGCTATTAGCCTATTTTAACTTAATCCTAGCTAAATTGATTAAAAATACTTATTTGATTCATTTATTAAGTCAGGTTGACTAAAATTAATCAATCCAATTCATTTTAGCTTATTAAAGTGCATTAAGTCAATTTGAGTTTAAATTTGTTAACTAACACATTTTATATTTAAGATTCATATTAGCTTAAGTCTATGTTAACTTAATCTTATCCAAGTTGAATATACTTAATCAATCTAATTCATTTGAACTTATTCAAGTTCATTTAGTCAAGTTGAACTTAGGTTTATTAACTAAGCTCATTTTATACTTAACTACATATACTTAACTAGCAAATACAAGTTTTCAACTTTGTTTAAATATATAATAGTTGGAAACAATTAAAATTTAGACCTTGATACTTTTAGAATTTTGAAAAACATAAAAGTTGTAGATTTCTTTTTAAGATTTCTATAGCACTTTGAACCACCTTAATCCGAGTTTGGAAGAAAAAGTTATGGTTAAATTATAGTTAACTTATGAAATAGAAGAGGTTGCATGAGCTGTCTACAAGGCCATACTGAGGTTAAAAAAATGCCCATATTACTTTATTTAGTCAGCACGAGCATGTAGATGCCTATGCTAGAGCCCATGCTAACTGGAAAAAATCTAACCAGCATCAAAACGTGATTCCCCTTTTTTTTTTTCTTTTACGCAAATTCTTAACTTCTACATATCCTACTTCCATCAAAGCCTCATCAAAGCATCATTCAACTCATTGACATGACTTTTAATACTTCTCTACTCCTTCAACAACATCAAACATCTCCAAAACACTCCATCAAACTCTATATTTACTACTCATCATCTTCCTCACAAATCCATCTTGTATCAAGCATCAAATCAACACATACAAACATAAACAATAACTAAAATAAAAGAAAGAACAACTTATCTCTTTTCGACAACTCAAACTTCCAGATTTTTCTTTATGTTTACTCCTCCCAAAATCTTGAAGCTTGTTTATACATGATTTTCATCTTTGATCTTGTTTCCTACTTCATTTTCTTCTAAAATCTTATTTAGACTTGAGATTTTGAGTGGAATTTTGAGGGAAAACGAATAGAGGAAGAATAAGCAAATGATGGAACCGAAAAAAATGAAGAAAAGGAAAGAGAATGGCAGCCAAGAGGAGAAAATGAGAATAAATAGGATAAGGACAAATATAATTAAGGGCATTTATGAGTAAAGAGGTTTGGTTTAAATCTCTCAGATGATTTTCTTAAATATCAAAAGTAATTAGAAAATAATTTCAAAATTTATAACATAAAAATCAATAGTTTAAGTTGAAAATCTAGTTAGAGAATTTAAATTTGTAAAAGCTTGATATTTGATCTAAATTTAGGCTTAAAACTGATGTTTTTAAATAAGTCGTTGAATTTAAAATTTATAAGGATTAAGTAAATAGAATGTAGGTTGAAAATAGCTAATTTAGGATATTTTATAATTGTAGATAAATGAATTTGAGAGATTTGGATGATTTGTAAATTAAAAAAAAAAAAGGATCCAAATTATTACTTGTAACAAATTGGATAAATCAATTTATGAAATAAATTAAAATTTGGAGTTTGAAACCTGTTAAACATTAAAATTGAGCTTTTCTAAGGGTTTAGAGATTTTCAAAATTAAAAGAAAAGGAATTTAGTTTGCAATTTATAAAAGATAAAAGAGTTTGATTTGTTGAAAAGGACTGTTAAAACAAATTAGCTACTTGAAGGGAATGTTTCAAATCTTAAATCTTAGTTAATTTATTTATTGATTACCAGTATTATTTACATTGTTTTGATCTTTTGTCATATTTATTTGATATTTCTTACTATTTTCTTTTTTTTTTTAATAAAAGGCATTGAAACTTATTGTTGTTTAGATTTAATATTACTTCTTTATAATTATCTACTTACTCATTAATTATTTCTTCAATTCCATATTTTTAAGGTATAAAATGTTTCTTTAACTCTACACAACTGATATTCTATACAATATAGTATATATAAGCAATAAGAATTAGTTTAGTGATTTTAACCTACTTACTTGATTTTTGAAGAAGACTCGACTCGATGACTCAATAAGACTTGACTTGACTTGTCTCTTAACTTGAGATAACTCACAACGACCCAACATTGACTTTCACAACATGACAAACTCATCAATGGAAGGTTGTGGAGTCGCTTTTCCTTTCTTATCTGAATATATATAACAGTGTGCATATAAAATATACAATGCTCCTATTTTTTTAGTCATTAAAGATATTGTGTTTTATAGTTTTTCATTAACATGAACATCTTGACATGTTTGAAATGAAGATGTCTTACTTTTGTTCTTTGCATATTTGTCCAAAATACCATTATCTTGTTAAATGTTGAAATTAAATTATCTTATTTTGTTATTGAGTCATTATTATTATTGGTTGTGAAAACTATGAAAAATTGTATCTTAAAATTTTATTGCTAACAAGTTAAATTCTCAATCAACAATTAAATTGTTGTATTTTAATATTTTTGAAATGCAAAAAAAAATTTGGAGTGATTTTTTATAAAATATTTCTAAAAACTTTACATTATTAACTTAATAATTTTTATATTTAAATTGTATAGATTTAGGTAGTTACAATATTAGGTATCTATTACTCTACATCCAACTTGTTTTATGCCTGAGGTGAATTGTGTGAAGTTGGTATTTGTGGTGTGTGTATTTATTGACCTAGTTTTATAAATTTAAATTCTAATAATCTCATTCCTACAAATTAGTCAACGCTAGGAAAATGCCCTTATTATTTGTAATACATGAATAGAGTATAGGACCGTCTCCATAGATATAAAAAATTGCTAGTAATCACCTTTAAATTATTACCTAGCCTAGAATTTCAAATAAGTAATGTCTCTTTCTCATTTCTTTAACTGTAAAATTCAACAGCTATGTTAATGTCCTTCTCAGAATCATTAACATCTAATCCTAACCTTATCCATCGGAATCTCTTCCTAGTTAATAGTAGATTATGATCGCATTAAGTTCAAGAATCACATAGTAAAGTTATATTTATGTAGAGGATTTCATAATTCTATCTCTAGAATCATGAGCAATCCCTTTCGATAGCTTAGATTTATTTAACGGAATGATTTCTCAATCTATCCCGAATAAATCTAACGTAAAACTATATCGTGCACTATATAGGTTCACAATTCAATGTACCAGCTATTGGAATTGAGAAAACTAGCAATGATTATTCCTTTATTACACTAATGCATTCCATTTCATGGTAATACAAGGCTAAGTAACACTACCCATGCATCACGCATACAAAGAACAAAACGCAAAAACAAAGAAGATAGCATGAGAACATGAATACAACTCTTTTTCATGTTGTAATTGTCTGAATTCTTTATTACACAAATTACAATACGTCTCCTCTTCTTTCCCTCTTGAGAATCTTTAGTGTTTACAAAATGGTTCGACTTCTTTATAATGGTTGGTTCTTGCATTTATATGTCAACATGTGATCAGACACGAATTTGTATCCTTTCCTTGGCTCCATTCACTTTATCCCTCTTCTAAATACATTTATTTTAGTTCTGACATGGAAACAAGGCAAATCACCTTCTTCATCACAACTGTTACTCGAGTCGTGATGTCATAAAAATCAAGTATTCAAGATGCATCACGAGCGTTACATAAACGATTATCATCACAGCACAAAACTTCGATCCTTATCATGACAGCAACATAGGGCTTGATATATCAAATCAAAATATATCCCTAAGGATCACGGGCATGATACAGCTAGTGATCCTTGCGACATCAAATTCTACTATCCTATCATGCCCACGATCAAAATTAAAAAGCAAGATTAGTGTCCATCACAACCGTGATGGGGGCCTGTGATCTATGCGGCAAGAATTACAAACACATTACGGTCGTGATGCCTTAGCTTACTGCCCTTTTCCAGTGCAATCACGGCCACGACGTGGCCAATGATATCTATGACATACATTCTCTTCTTCTCTTATCATGCTCACGATTTGACCCTAATCTTGATATGAATTAATCATCATCTGGATTACAAGCGCGATGCAGAACTTGCTCTGCTATACTTGAACTTTAATTGATCCATCTTCCTCCAAATGTTGATAACTTATCTTTAATCACCCGAAATGAACATATTCATAAATTAAGTACCAAATCCCTTGAATTTATCACAAATAAAAGCACGACTAAACAAAATTGACCCTAATTTCATAGAGTAAATAACCTCTATCATGTTAGATAAAATGACACTTGATGAACGTGAGTTTATTCAAATAATGGTTGAAAAGATGAAAAGCAAATTTGACAAGTATTGAGGTGAATGCAACTTATTGATGTCGCTTGCTACTGTCTTTGATCTAAGATATAAGATGAGGTATCTTGAGTTTTTCTTTCTTAAGTTATATCTTGAAGATGGGGTAAGTGAAAAAAATTGTTAGAGTTCAAGATGCCTTATCTAAGCTATATGAGGAGTATGTGAGGGAATATGAATTGCATAACGGGGACCATGACAATGAAATTCAACTAGATTGGAATATGATTTCTTGTAATATCGAAAATTGATCACGATGGCATGAATTTACTGAGTTTGTAAAAAGTGTTGAAATTTTATTTCCTAGATAAACCCCACTTAGATATATTCTTTTAGGAAGGCTATTATATTTGCAAATCTAATTCAAAAAAATTTTATGCTCTAGATTGGTGGAAGACAAACCAAACGAAGTATCACATTGTTTCTAAGATGGCTTGTGATATATTGGCCATTCCTATCACCATAGTGGCTTCAGAAGCTACTTTTGGTGCTAATAATAGAGTCATTGATGCCTATAGTGCATCCTTAACTCTAAAAATCATCTAGGTTTTACTTTGTGGTAGTGATTGGTGTTATAACCTTCATGGAGTAAAACAGAAGTTTAGGGTAGTCTAATTGATATTTCTCGCAATGCACTATTAGGAATTTCTTTTCAAATTGATTTTACTATGGAAATTGCTTAGCTAATATAACTAGAAATCCTATTAGTTAAGTTTGGGTTTTAGGTAAGAGGATCCTACAAATAAATTATATGATAAAACTTTCAATTTGATTTGTGTCAAGGTGATTAGAAGAAGAAGAATTTGAATAGGTAATTGCTATTTTAATATTAGTTATATATTGGTGTAGGCTACTACATTAAGATTATAGAGACTATGTTCTAATGCAGTTGTAAAATAGAATTGTTTTCTTATCGAATCAATATCTTGAAAGCTAATTGTAGGAAAACATCAAGTATTAGACATTTTTCCTTCATTGTAGCAACTAAGGTTTGTTCTAGTCAAAGAGATAGAAGTTCTATGCTGAAAGCATCAATGATTGTGAACTATAAGAGAAATTAAGGAAATAAAAAGATAAACATACCTTCTAGTGTTAAGTTCAATCGCGTAAACCTCTAAATCATCAACTTAGCCATTTGAGCCTAAATTCTAATTCCTTAAATATTTGAAATTTAAAACTAAATATTTTCTTTTAAATATCAATTCCTAAACCCCAAAATTCCTACATTTAAGTGAAAAATTGATTCTTCTCTAATCAAATTTTCTAAGATGAATTTATAATTCAATTTAGCAAGATTTCTATTTATAATTCCTTATACTACTTCTTAATTCTTCAAGCCCATAACCTAAAAGCCTCATTCAATACTTTGAAGTCCAAGGCTATTAACATAAAATCAAGCCTTGTTATTTAATATTCAAGCCTATAAACCTAAGCCGAAAAGTCAATGCATCAAAACCCATATGCCCTTAAGACCATATTAGCTAATATACACCTTCATATATATTACAATTCCCTAATATCTAGAAAAATCCAACAAGTGAAAAGACCAAAATGACCTTAGCCAACTCTTAAAGGTTTCTAACCCTATGAAAAGACCAAAATGCCCGTAACCTTAATGGAAATTACAAAACATCAAGCAATATAAATATAGAATTTAGAAAACCCTAATTCCCCTTCCATTTTCAGAAACCTCTTCCTCTCCAAAATCCTCTCAAAAAATCTTTTTAAACATACCAAAAATCGTACAAAAATTCTACAACAACTTCTCTTCAAATCAAGCTTCTAATGGGTAAGAAAATCCATTATTTTTCCATTATTTAACCATTCAGTTTCATCCTTAAAATTTAATCTCTACTTCAATTAATTCTTAGGCAAAATTTGAGACAAAACCAAGGATTAAATTAGAGATTAGCATTAGAAGCATCATCAACATCTTGAAGTAATAGTAGTAGAGGTTTCTAGGGTTTATTTGCTAAACCAAGTAAGTAATTATAATTATTATGTTTCATTCTAATTATGTTAGATTGATGTGTTTTATTGAAATGAAATTATCAACTATGTGTGTGTGTGTGCAAGTATGGATGTATTGCTTTTATACTAGAATTTAAGGAAATTAGTATTAAACGTGATGATTTGAGCTATGATTGTGGTTTTAATTATAAAATATAGAATATGAATATACTAGATAAGATAATATAAAATAAAAATATTTTAGATGATTTAATATACTGGAAAATCAATTTATATGCATATATATGCAATCTGGATAGCTTGAGTTATCAAATTTAAATAAAATAATAAATGAATTTACTTTTGGATGAAATTTATACAATGATAGTTTGACATTTCTATATAAAAACTGAAAATTTTCATGATTTTTAAAATACATTACTATTTTTAAAAATTAAATTACAAAATAGCAAAACAATGTTTGGTTGGCAGCGATAACGTGAATGTTTAAGACTGAATTGGTGACTTTTCTTCTTCTTTTTGGGCAAGACTATAGTGGTTTGAAAGATTAAGAAGTCTAATTTAATTTTGTGTAAAGAACTAGCCGGATTGAAGGTCAAATCGGCATAAACAATTGGACATTGCTGTGTATCCTCTGTTTCTGGCAGTTTTGAATTATTTAAAATTAAAACCATAATTAACTAATTAGTTTAGGCCAAATAAACTTTTAAATATGTAAATACATGTATTAGAGAGTTTACATAAAAATTTGAGCTAAATAACCCATGTCTAAGATAGTGAACCGATTTATTAAAATTAGAGTGCACACTAATTTGCTATAGAAAATGAAATATTGGAATTTAAGATAAATTAATTATAATAAAATAAATATGAAATAAATGCAAATAATATGCTCACATATTAAAATATGAATTTTAAGATATATAATTAATTATTTTGATTTTAGAAAATTATTTAATAAAGTAGGTACAAATATGGCATTATAAGACAATATAAACATAATAGGAAACTAGTTTAGATTCCTTAGCATATTTAGATGTAAAAATAGATTATAAATGATATAAATAGAATAATTATATTTTAAATGAGTTATTTAACTTAATAAAATTTTATTAGATTTAATAAAGGATATGTTATTTAAAATATTGATTAATGGCCTAATTACCTTAAAATGAGTTTAATAGACTAAGTTAGATATGAAATAAACTTGATTGATTAATTCTATTTAACCTAGCTAAATTAAGTTAATATAGATTTATTAACTAATATTGGCTTTGTAAATTTTTCAAAGACCAACAATTTATACTTAGCTATTAATCTAACTAGTAAACTCTTATATTATCAAATTAACTGGTAATTGGCTTAGAGATAATTGTAATATGATAGACCATGAATAATAAGATGGGTATATTATCTCAAATGTATATTTGCTAGAAAACTAAGTAGTTAATATGAGTTTGATATAAGTTGATAATTGATTCAAATGTTTACATAAATTAATCTTTGAAACAGATATTTATCAGAAGCTTGCCTTCTGCTTTATCTTCTAGCCTATTTTCTATTTATGCAGATTTTGTACAAGGTACGCAGTGACTTGTGTTTTGCGATCTAAGATAAGCATTCTAAATGAACTAATGCTTAAAGATAGCTTTAATAATTATTTGTTGCTTGTCCATAGCCATTTTTAAGACCTGATCCGTAGGGTGACAACATTGCTAGGTGGTGCTAACACAGTAATTAGGCGCTTGGGCCACCATGGGTGGCTCAACGGGTAGCTGATAGGGGAAATAGTAGCGAAATAACATCTACCTGGATTAGAGAGAAGTAACATAGTATGGTTCACGACTATGAGCGCCGATTGAGTTGCACTATATTATGGACTGTGAAAGGTATAGATGTACAACGATTGTGACCCCTACATGGGGCTATTACTTTGAGAGGTAGGAGATATAGGTATTCGGGTCGCCTATATTAACCCTTAAGGAATTGCTGCTACTCAGGACCCCATATTTCCAACATATTGTCGAAGTATGAGTCCTCCACTATTGTTTTCTACACTTTAATTTAAAGATATAAATTGTTGTTTATTGCATTGCATTTAGAACATGTGTGTGCGCCCACTTATATATACTTGTGTTGCTGTCGCACTAAGCTTTCGCTCATTCTTTTCTTTTTCAGGTATTGATGAATATGATGATGATACCTATGATTACATAAGGTATAGCACAGACTTCGAGGAATTTCTTAACGAGTTGAGTGACTAAGATCCGCTGGATCATTATCTTATTTTTGTTTTATAAACTTCACTATCAAATTTATGTTTTAATGAGGGCCTATCTGTAAACCCATGATTTGTATTTTGAGATACTTGAAACTCTTTATTTTGAAATACCTAATGGTATGGTATTGAGTTATATATATATATATATATATTTACTCTTAGAGTAGTTCATTTGGAAAATGTTTTGAGAAATTTATTTATTTTTTATATTGTTTTTTACAAACTAATTTAATGATTTTAGAATATAAAATTTATTTAGAACGATCATGATAAACTATAGACTAGGTTAGCCTTAGCATGTAATACCTAAGCATTATGCATGGCGGACTGGACACGCCTTGAACCAATTGAGAACGCGATATCTAGTATCTACAATGGAAATGAAGATGATACTATTGTTATTTGATGATTATGATTATGACCTAAAATTAATTATACATGCTATAAGCAAAAAGAAAGATTTCTTATTAACTTATAAAGGATTTATGACAAGAGGACTATAACTTTGTGTTTTATAATTTTTTTTATTTCAAGTTATAGATAAAAGATTATCAGTAAATTTAATTTTTATAGTGTTATTTGTTTTAAGTTATTATCAATGTTGTTTTCCATGCTTTATTTCCATAGTTTATTGTTCTAATTTAATGTACTACGTATTTTTTCCTTTCAAATACTTCATTTTTAAGTGGTTGGAAGCATTTGGCCAACTTTTTGAGAGCATTACTTTATAAGAGAAAGTGTGATAGAAGAAGATATATAAAATTTACTAACCTTGTTATTGGTATGACTTATTGAGTTAAATGACACTAGATTGTTGTCACCTTTGGTGGAAAAAGTTTGTATCATTTTTTAGATTTTTGTTTTCAGCATATGTAGCAAAACTATTGTTTTTATCTTCTCTATATTATTGGTGTTTTGAGTTTTGACTATTATGTAAAAACTATTGTTTTTATCTTTTCTTAATTATTTAAGAATTTAAATATGATTTACATTTTTAGGTAAAATTCTAAAAATAATTTATATTGGATTTGTGCTTCCAAATATATTAAATCCAAACATTTTAATTTGAGCCTGGAATCTATCTGACCCTAAGATTGAAGTCGAGCTAAGATTGGTTAAGGAAAAAAATGATATAGGAATTGAGCCTAATTGAGTTGATCGAGTCATATTCAAGCCTACTACATATGACATCAAGTCGTCCTCAAACTTAAATTTTAAAGCTCGATCAAACTCGAGCCAAGCTCAAACTTCAAGTTATTTGATCAAGCTTAAGCTTAAGCCTAATACTGTGTTGGTTTGACTCGACTCGATTGCACCCCTATGAAGTACGCATTTAGTCTACTTGATCTTGTCATTGAAGAATGAATCTAGCCTAGAGGTTGACATTTAGGCTATTGGATTGGCCCATATTATAATTAGGTTGGGTTAAGTTATATAATTAAATTTACCCATCAACAAACACCTATGATGCAATTGTATGTACTAATTATAATAATAACAATCCAAAAATAAGTAATCCAATGAATTTATTAACATAGTTTCTACTATAGTAGCTATCACTCATAAATGAGATAATATTTTAAAGGGGTAAAATACAATAGAAGATCACAAAGTTTGATATTAAGTTTATTTGAGTTATATATATTTTAAGCTAGCAAGCCTATACTTTTCATTTCTGGTTTAATTTCTTTTAATTCAATTCGTTCAAAACCTTAACCTATTTAATACGAACCCTTGACTAAGAATCGAAAGAAATACACAATTTTATAAAAATTAAAAGGAGTCACCACTCAACCATGGTCGAGAAAAATTACAAGTTATGGTCAATAGGTTAGTTGATCCTAATTTGGCAAAGGGTCTGCAAAAAAAAAAAAAAAAAATTAAATTAAAACTCATTTTTAAATCAATTTTCAATTGCCATAATTCTCAGATTCGGGGACAATTCTATTAAAATCATATGATTACCACTTTAAAATTTTCTACTTAAAGTTTACTCTTTTAAAGCTCCAAAATTTATCAAAGTATAGTATTTGCAAATCAAGGCAAATTATTACAATACTTACAAAAAATAACAAATTGAATTCATATTTACAAAGATATGAGAAAAGAAAAGCTTTTTCATAGTTTAAGTTATCACGGTGCCTACATATCCACTAGTCGTGATCTGACAATGCATAGTTCTTTTATAAAAAAAATTTGGTGTGTTGGTTGCTCCTAGATTTTCAAACTCTTTTCAATTTGAGTTTCTTAAATTTTAGAGTTTGGTTTAAAAAAAAAAAGTTTTAAGATGTATTTTTTTGAGCTACTTAATTGATTTTATATATATTGAAAAGACATTTTTTCTAAGTGGCAAAAATATTAAGTGGCAAAAATATTTTTTTCTTTATTTTATAACATGAGCTTGCCAATTGAAACATTAACCATTACCCATTATCATTTTTTATTATTATTCTTTTTATAATTTTTATCAACTTATCATGACACATGTGCATATTTCTTATTTATTGAATTTTATCCATTTATTTTATTTATCATGTTACCATTGGCTTTATCTAGGATTTTTTTATTATTATTTTTATATTCTTCTGTTCTTTTTTATTAATTATCTTTATACATTGCTATTATTAAATTAATTAAAGAAAATTAAAAACTCAACTTACTTGGACTTGGACGGAGGACGTGAATCAAAGCAGGGTGCGAGTCAAGTTGGACAAACGGAGCCGGGCTGGGTTTGGACGCAAGAAACAGGGGTGATTGGCAGTATGAAATTGAGCTGACTTAGCTGGGGATGATAAAAGACTCCTGTGCCGGTTGTTCGTCTTGAAGGCGACAGGGAATCGTGGTTTCGAGTTACTGCAGGCGGTGCTCGGCGGTGGTCCTTAGTCGGAGCTGCTAACAGTGTCCTCGGAGCAAGCTGAAGCTATCAGTTGGAAGTTACACTTACTAGAAAGCTTCCTATCAGCACCAATTAGCTTGAATTCACCTCAAAATACCCAAATGAAAGACGTTTTTGCTTTGAAACCCTAGTTCCAGCACAATTTTGATGCAACTTTTTGAAGTGAGATTTGTGTAATTTCTTGATACTTAAGGTCATTTTCATGCTCTTATTTATAGGATTGGAGCTTGAATTAACATAGAAATGAATTATTTTCAATTAATTCATGATGGACACAAATTACGGTTTTAAACAAATATTCAAGAGAAGAACTGAAATTTAACCAAATTTTTAATGTGCAAATTTGCATAATAGGAACATTCTTTCAAACTTAATGCTCAATAAATTTTGTTTCACCCAATCTTGGTCAAAAATGCCATTAAAGAGAGATGGAGTTAATTTCGCTTCTTGACTTTCCCCAATTTTCATGATCAATTTTGACCCCTCAAAACTCTAAATCGAGACCAAATTCGTATACTCTATGTGTACTTTAGTCAAAAAAGGCCATAAAAATGGTTCATCGAACATTGAAAGCGCTAACTTGGGGGGGGGGAGGGGGGGTTCAAAAGGAAGAAGATGATGATGTCATACATGACTTTATACAAAAATTACAGCATGCCATATGACATGTTCTAGTTAAATTATAAAGGCATTATATGTCATTGTCCAAGCTTAAACCCTTACCTCCAACATGTAATATGTGTATCTTACCGTTAGGCCATTGGCCCATTTCTTATTTTGACTTGCAAACAAATTACATGTAAGGCTTAATGCTATTGTGGGCCATTTAATTGGATCCAAGGCTTCTTTATAATTAAAATCAATCTTATATCAAACCAATATTACTTGTTATTTAACTGGATATAAACCTACTGTTAATACTATCATATATATGTACATATTATATATATATATATATATCTCTATATTTATTATTTTAATTATTTTATTATATATGCATTTTTTTGAAAAAAAAATGCAATCTGTTAGCTTAATATAATATTCATTTTCATCATAAATTAAAGCTTAAGCGACCAAAAATGGAATGTATACACAAGGAGTTAAAAAATAGGTTACAAAGTTTAAACAAATAGGTTACCTGAGGTCTTTGTAATGGCCAATTAGTGATGCCGTTAAACAATCTCCATCAAGTGCCATGTTAACAAAAAGGCAAATAAATTTTATAATTTAAATAATTATTAAAAAAAGAAAAAAACAAGCCAACGACTATCTTCTCTCTCTTTCTCAATAGTCTCTTTCTCTAAAGCCGTCGTTAGCAACTCTCTCTCTCTAACCTTTCTCTCTCTATCTTAACACCAAACCCACTAAGCTAACTACATCTCTCTCTCGAAAGCCACCATTAGCATCTCTCTCTAACCTTTCTCTCTGAAATGATCTAGCTTTAATTTTAATTTAATATTTATGTATATGTTTTATTTGTTTTAATTATTAAATTTTATGAAGATGTTAATTGATAAGAGGCATGTGTTGTAATATTAATATTGGAGTAGATGATTTGGTAATATGCTACATGTGTTTGAGTTAGTGTATCTTGAGTATTATATATGTATATGAACAATATAATTAATGCTTATGTTGAATATGTATTATTTTGTGTGCATAGTGTTTAATTTATCAAAGTAAGCTTAGAATCTAATCCTAACATAGCAGCATTTTTGCCCTATTTCAAGCCCGAAAACATCCCATTTTAAGGCTCAAAATGAGCCCAAATCCATGCAAATTGAAGCCCATGTTTAGGCTGCCACTAAAGTCAAACTTTAATATAATTATAAGCCTTATTTTTGTTCAAAAACACTTTTTCTAAACCAGCCCAAAAATATGTACGAATTTTCTCTTCTTCTTCCTCTTCTTCTTGCTTTGCTTCTTTGTTTCTCAAAACTATACATTCCAAAACCCTCAGCAAGACCAAGTCTTAGGTTCTTATACCATTCATCAAGCTAAAACTTCCTTAAGGTAAGTTCATGCATGTTTAAAAGTTCTTTTAAATATTTAAGTGTCACTTGAAATATGAGTTTCATATGCTACGTAAATGCATGTTGAAATGAGTTCTTGAGAAGTTTCATGTGTTGGTAGTATGATAAGTTGCATTTTGATGTTCTATGAACCTATAATATATGTTTTATGTGTAAGTAGAAGTGTTGAAAGTTATTGATGTCATGGAGAAGGGTTTATGCATGCTCAAGATGGTGTTGAGAAGTGAATGAGTTATTGATTAGCTAAATGATGTTATGAGCACGAAGAAGTGTTTGGTGTGCTAAATATGGACTGATGAAGTTTTTAAGTGGTGATATTTGAGTTTAGTTTATGTTGAAGTTGAGTAGTGGAATTGTGCATGAGTTTAGTTGCTTGAGAAGTGAGTTGAGTGATTGGTTTAGTTAATGTGTTGACGTAGTTAAAAGTAGTATCTGATGTATTTGATGCCATGGAAGTGAAGTGTATGCATGTTAAATGTTGATAGAATATACCTAGGATGTTTATTGATGTTGGAAGTATGCTAAAAGAAGATTTTAAAAGTATAAAGTTACAAAATTACAAAGCTTTGAAACAAGGGAATTTTTTTTCGAAAATCTGTTCTGTAGTGTACGTCGGCATCTGACACTTCAATGCCGACGGTGTTGAAGATGATCAGAGGCCAAAATTCTAATCCTACCTTCTACACTGCCGGCGTAGGCTTCAGAACAGCCAACGTTGAAGCTTAATGCTGCCAGTGTAGAATACCGGCTTGACCCCTGAAGTTTTCCATTTTTAAAACTTCATCAAACATTTCCTTTAGCTTGTTAAATTGTCTTGTGATGATTTTATGGGTTTGCATGAGTTTGTTAGATGTATAAATGATGAGTCATGACCTTACTATGGATTCATTTGAATTTCATGAGTGTTAGACTTAGGATTAGTTATGTTCCATGCATGACCTATAGTGTTTATATTGATTTGAATTGAATTTTCTTGTAACAGTGATAGATACTCCTTTGAGTGCTTCTATTGGTTCTCTTTATAACACAGGTACAAAGTGACTTGCTTGATTGTTTGCTAGGTTAGGCATATTCCAACTTGACTTAATTCAAAATGACTTAAGTTATTTTTGTTTTGGTTATGATTTTTACCGTTGAATCCAGTCTGGGGAGCGGCATTATTATTATTTTTTTTATGTCATGATGCAATGACTTTCATTAGTGGCTCAACGAGTAATTGATAACGTATTTGGTAACGATGTAACATTTGCTTATTCTTAAAAGGAAATAATATGATTTAGTTCAAGTGTTTATGGGAACAGTTGAATTAGATGATATTATGGATTAAGTTAAGTGGAGTTGAGTAACGGTTAGGAGCCCTAAATGAGGTTACTTTTTCTTTTAGAAAGTTTTGTAAGAGATATAAATATTCGGGCTACTTATATCAATCCCCTGGGCAACAGATGTTACTCAAGACCCCTAATATCCTTGTTTGTCTCGAAATTTGAATACTCCAGTGTTGTTTTGTTTAATGAATTATAATTAAAATAATGAAATATGAGTTATTGCATTGCACTAGATCAAGTTGACTTCCCTTTTTGCTTTTGGTTTTGTTACTGTGTACTGAGCCTTTGACTCACTTTTGCTACTTTTCAGGTGATGGTGATTGCTATGATGATTCGGGTTATGAAAGTGACTGTGAGAAATTCCTGGGTGAATGGGACGGATAGGAACTCGAGTTTTGCTTGTGGCTTTGCAAGAAAGTTTTTGTTTAAGTTGTTTTATTAAAGGAAATGTATTTTTATTTTGTATTTTGTTAGAAGGCTTTTTAGTTAAGCCTTATGTTGTAAAAGAGATTTCAAGTTTATTTTCTTTGTTAGTTTGAGACAATATGTAAGTTTTGTTATGTCATCTATTAGACACAAAGTTTGTAAATATTTTCTTATAAATGTTTTATATATATATATAGATTTTTCAAGTGAGTAATCCTTTTGTGAAAAGTCTTTATATGAAGTTTTAATGGTTTTAAACAAACATTTCACTTAAACAGTTAGATTTCGGACAATCTTACATATAATGTGAAAATATTATATGTGGTTTGAGACTTGATTTACTTAATATTAGTATTAAGTGGGTCGGGTCTTTACACTCTCTCTATTTTAACATCGAATCCACTATCTCCAGTTCACCATCTCCTTCATCAAGAAGCCAACCACTATCATATCTCTCTCTCAATAGCCCCTCTTATTGAAGATATTGTCAGCGTCTCTCTGTCAATACTAAACCCACAATTTCCAATTTATCATCTCCTTCACTAACAAGCCAACCATCAAACTGCCACGCCAAACCACAACACACACCTTCACTGACCCTAATGTAAGACCAAATCACCACTAAATTACACTCTCAACCATCAACTGAGTCCCTCATAGGCTTATAACAATTGTGTTGCATTCAATAAAGTCAGTAGGTCTTGGTTATTAGAGGGTGTGTGGATAGCGAATGGGCTCAATAGGCTTTGGGTAGATGTGGTAGGTGGCTGAGTGTCGAAGTTTGGGTTCGGAGAGAGATGTTGATTGATATAGGGTCAATGACTGAGAAAAGAGATGGCTATGTCCAATAAGATAGTTGGGTGCTGGTGAATGTGATGTTAGTTTTTAGTTAAGTTGACTCATTGTGCGACTCATTGAGTTATTTCCATAGTTCTAATGAGTCAATCAAGTTGATTAGTGAGAGGAGGCTCGATTTAAGATGTCAGCATGAAGATAGGTCGATGTGTCTAAGTTGATGGAAGATTGGTTGTGATATGGAGTATCGAGTTAACTTGATGAGCTATGTTGGAGAGAGAAAATGAGATTGGGAAGAAGATGGTGTATTTTAAATTTTAAAATTTGTTCACGCTTGTGTTAGAAAACCACTTAACAAAGAATATTTAATGGGTCATCAACTAATTACAGAGACCTCAATCGACCCATTTGTCTAAACGTTACAATATTTTTTTTAACAACTCAAAATTTTAATACTCTAAATGAACTTATCCCTAAATGTTCTGATCTCTATATGTAATTACGGCTGCAAATGAGCCGAGTTTTCAAATACTTGGGCTTAGTTTATTTAAAATTTAGCCAACTTGAGCTCATGCCGGACTTTTTTAACGAGCCTGAAATTGAGGCTCAAGCTCGACTCATTTAATTAAACGAGCTTAAATTTGAGCTTGAGCTCGACTCGTTTGTGAAACGAGTTCGAGCTAAGCCAAGCTTTTTATTGAGCTTAAAAAGCTTTTATCAAGCCTGAAATTTAAGTTCAAGCTCGACCCATTTAAATAACTTGTTTTCAATTTTTTAAACCTAAAATATAATATATAAGTGTTGCTATAATATATATACATAATTATTAAATATAAATTAGTTTTTATTGTTTTTATTATGTAGTTATAGATGATATATCATGCATAAAAAAAATTCATAAATCTACAAACGAGCCTAGTCGTGAGCTTGTTCACTAGCCTCAACGAGCTTGTTCAAGAGTCGGCTGGCGAGCCTAAATTAAAGCTGAAGTTTGGCTTTTATTAATCAAGCTCGAGCGAACCGAATCAAGCTTAAAATGAGTTGAGCTCAAGTAGCTTGCGAATAGCTCAGCTCATTTTGCAACCTAGGTGTAATATACCCTAGTTTAAAGTATACTCTTACCAATATAACTCTTTTATCACATTCGTAATCCACATCATACCTTTCCCCATCTATATAATTTCATGGATAATGAACTACTATATAATTGTAGTTTAGCAGTCCACACTTTATTAAAAATTCGCAAACTCTAAAATGGAATAATCCTTTTAAAAAATTTATTTTAAAAATTTTGAATTTAGTTAATTATACTAATTTGAAAATTTATAACATCTATGACAAAAATATCTACCCTACAAATTAATTATAACTTGTTAATTGAATAATATCATATTTTGGAATTTTTTATATTTATGTCAATTTTCATTGACATTTGTTCAATTTGTGAGAAACTAAATAATTACAATTAAAAAAGACATTTATTAGAAATATCTATCATGTGTTGATGGTCATTTTCTAATTAGACCTCCAATAAGGCTATGAAAAAAAAAAGGACCAAACTGAACAGCTCTAAAATTTTAGTTCTTTTCAAAACTGTTTTACTCGTGGTTTAGTTTGGTGAAGTGTAAATGATTCGTAGTTCAATTTGAGACCCTGAACCTAATGATATGGTTTGAAACAAACTTATCTGTTTTACATTTTTAAAAAATTCAAACATTATTTTCTTTTAATTGTTTAATGTAAAAATTTTAATTATTTAAAAAAATTATTTAGATATGTATAATTCATGATAATGAAATTAGATTGATCATATCATGTTTTGATTATTGTAGTGTTTCCACAATACAATAATTTTTAAACTTTAGCATAAAGTGTTCTAAACATTTTTTTTCTTTGTCTTATTAATTAATCCATTTATAATACTTAATACTTTACACATAATGTGTTAATTAAAAGTATCAATAAATTAAAATTTGTGCATCGAATTGGGATAGCATATTCTTATTTTGTAGAATCTAGTGTATTATTATAGTTTAAAATAATTCAAGAGAATGAGATTAATATAGGATTATAATTTTATGATAGATAAAAGTGATAATGTCATGAATGGTATCTAAACTTTGAAAAAAAACACAATTAGATAACTGAACTTTAAAATTGATCAATTTAGTACTTAAATTTCGAAATCTATCAATATATTATTGGAAAAACTTTATGGAAGTACCATTGGTGTGTATGAAAAGTTATTTCATGTACTAAATTGATCAATTTCAAAATTGAATTACCATTTGTGACATTATCCCTTAATAAAATCTATTTCCTATTATAATTTTTACATATTTATTTAGATAAATAATTAATTTTAAGTAGTTGCATTGCTAATAAGAAATATACAACTAAAATTTTTCAATAGAATGTATTTTTTTTACGAATAGAAACGATTTGAACAATAAATTGAAATATACAAAACTCTTCTCTCTCTTTTTTTTTTTTTTTTTTTTTGAAAAAAAAATTATAAACCAAACCATATGGTTAGGTATAATTATGGAAAAGCCTAACTACATTACATAGTTTGATTCAATTCAAGAAAAACTAATGTAAACCACAGTCAACCTATTTATGATTGACTATCAAACAGTTGATCTCGGTTGATGTAGCCTTATGGGCCTAACAACCTTCCCCTTTCAATGCTATTTATGTTATTTTATTTAATTTTTTTCCTATTATGGGTTCCGTTAGTTGCATTAGATGTTTGGGAATATTCTTGCATTTCTTTTAATATGTTTATTTCCCTTTTATTAATTCAACATCTGTTAGCTTATATCCTTTTTTCAGTCATTTTAGCTTGTAAGTTTAATGCTTATTCTAAACCTTGTAGTTATTCGAATTGGATAATGAGATTACACGTCTTTAAGGGCTGGGCCTTAGCCTTACCCAAACTCGATGGGTCCTAATTTGGAGATAAAGAACCAGACCCCTTGATTCATAGAGTAGGTTAGTACTTGAAACAACTCTCGAAATTTAAAAAAAAAAATGCAAACTTTTAATTTCAAATAAGATTTTAAACTCAAAAAGAAAATTAAGCCTAAAATTATTATAGTCTTTACGACATTTTAATAAACTAGTATAAAGAATGTGCATTTAGTTATATATAATCACATCCCATTTTATTTATAATATTAGCAATGTAAGATTAAATTATGTTTTAGAGAAAGTTACGAAGCAAAAGAAGTAGTCTCATGTTGTTAAGACATGAGTTTTTTCCTTCCTTTTTTTTTTTTGCAAAGTACACATTTAATGACATATTTCAAACATCAATCATAAGAAATCAAGATCAAACAAAGTCAATGAAATCTGATTGGGTTCACGTACCGACCTAAACTAAATTTTTTTTTTAAATTACTGAATTAGCCCCAAACTGAAAACCTAAATTTTGATAATTAAAGAAAATTCAAATGTCGAAGTAAATAAATAATAATTTAGTAATAGTTCCTTAAATGAAAAATTTACAAGAAAAATTAAAACAATACAATTAGAGCCTTTTTTGAAAAATTGCAATTTTTTTTGGTTCTAGGTCAATTAAAACTTGAAATTTAATTAAAATAGATAAAATAAATTTATTTGAGAAATTAAATTATAATATACACTAAAGATGTAACAAGTCATAAACTAACAAAATTGTCAAATTCCAGCACATGTAAAAATGAATGGTATAGACGGTGTCATGTGGCATCATGAAATAAAAAGAAGAAAACCCTAGATCTTTCCATCCTCAAATTTGAATGGTTGTCCCCACCTCCTTTTTTTCCCTCTCATCTTCTTCCTTCTTCATTAAAACCTCTCTAAGACCCATCTAAGGTAAGATGTCTCAAAAATCCATTCTTTAACCACTTTTATGCCAAGTTTTAGCTAGTATAATGGGAGATTAAGCTAGAATTATTTTTTCCCTTACTTCTCTCGATAGAATGAAGAAGACATTAACATTTAAGAAGTATAAGAGCTGCAAAATTCATAATACCCAAAAGTAAGGTAAAAAAAGTATAGTAAATTGAGTTTCTTATTTTAGCACTTAACAAGCTCTCTTAGTGACTATATTGTTCTTGGGTAGTAGTTTAAGATTAGAAAATTAAGTAAATGAAGATGGAGAAGCCATTCAAGGTTCAACAAAATTCATATCAAGGTAAGCACAAGATTTTGAGATGTTGTAATGTGAGTGTTTTAGCATTTTAAGCATGAAAACCGACTTAGATGAGTTAATACATATTTGAGGTATCAAAAAATCAAAGTTTGGAGCGGATTTGAGGTCTCAAATTCCCTTCCTAGCTGATGCAAATGAAAAATATCATTTGGAATGAGGTAAAATATTAAAACTAACTTATATTCAATAGATTATGATGGTTTTATAATTGAGTCTGTTATGGTAGTGTCAAATGGTGTTTTTGGTGTCATTTGAAGGTCGGGTTTTGTTGAAATGGGTTGTGAGTGATTTTGGTGTAGTTATGCTAGAGTTGTAAAGTGATGGATTCATGCATAGATTTTTGAGAAAATTTATGATTTAAAATGTTTTCAAGTGATGGTGAGTCATAATAAATGAAGATTAGGTTCACACATGATCTTTTAGCTCTTTAAACCCCCCAAGAGTCGTCTAAAAACATTTTGCGTCGAAAAACCTGAGTTTAAGGTTAAAACAATGAACTAGAAGAGCACAGACAGAACATGAGGTTGTGTATCATCCCGTGCTCCTCTTTGACCTTTAAAACTAAAATAAATCAAGTTTTCTAGAAGAACACGGCAAGAACATGGAGTAATGTATCTTCTCGTGTTCCTCTCTAATCTCAAAACTCATAAACCCTATAAAGAACACGAGGAATACTTGTGCCCGTGTATCAGTCATGTATTAGAACACAGGGAGATACATTCCCCTATGTACCAACTGTGTTCTTTGTCAGCCCCTCATAACTTTGTCTTTTCTCTCCCAAATCACATGAAACTTGACCCGGTTCTTCCCTTAATCTTAAGTAAGCTTCTAAGACCATCAAAATACATATTTACCGAGCTTTAATACCCTACTCACGGTATATATTCTCTAAACACATTTAATCCAAATGCCTCACATGAATGAAATTCATACTTAATAATTAGAGTAGGACACTAAAAACTTCAGACTAGTGGATTATGGGAACCTATTCTTTAAAGGTCAAGAATAGAAACCACAAAGTGTAGCCGACTAAGAGTTGGTTAACCTCAACCCTAAAATCGACCCTAACCTACATAATTAGCTAGATAACTTGGCTAGATGAAACAAATGACCTTTTAAACATTATTTTTTAGTAGATATGGTTAAACTAGAGTGACCTAGATGTAACAAACAACATAAAAATGAAATAAAGGTAGTAAAACTTGACTAGTTCCGACTTTAATTCTGAGCAGTTATTAGATATCAAACTTCGAAAAGGATTTGAAAGATCAAACCAAATGATAGGTATATAGTAATTGCGTATTGTTTCCTAGGATAGTATTAACAATCGGACTAAGAATTTAAACTTGGCTTAATTGAATATTGGTTGCTACTTGGCCGCTTACTCTAGGAGTGACACCCCATACTAGGTTATGAGTTTGATCGTACTTTAGGATGATGTGGTAGTTTAGGCACTTAGGTCTCCATGGATGTGTGGTTTGGGTTCGCACGGGTAGTCTATAGGGATATTTTCGAGATTGGGTGGCTGACTAGGAGCAGGTATGAAGTTGTGATGAATTATACGTCATAATAGGATCCTATATAAAGAGTCACAATGGACCATGCTCGTCGGTGCTAGCCTATGAGAAGACGACCCAAATGGGACTACTTTTTCCTTTTCTTTCCGATAAGTTCTAAGGACTTATCGAACCTCCCCTTTTCGGTGTGTGATCCATTGAAGAAACCTTACTCCTTTTGTTTAGCAGGAGTCATGAGTACTCTTGTATGTGTTGGTATTTTATGGGACACTGAGAATACTTGTTTGTTGACCTATAACTTAATTAAACTTAATTTATGTTGCATGTATGTGTTTTACTAGGCTTCACCACTCATTTTCACTATTTCAGGTATGGAGATTGATCACTTCATGGAACTTTATCATGACTCCATGGATCTTGGGTCTAAGGAGTTTGGAGAGTGCCCTAGACGAGTAGAGGGTCATGTGGCCTTTGAGAAAACTTTGGGAATCTTTATTTTTCTTATATTTTTATGGATGATTATAAACTTTAAGCTATTTTATTACTTTTAGGTTGAATGTCAAACTTTGTAATCAGGTTGAGCCTAGCTTCCCTTTTGTGGCTACTATTTTAAAATGTTTTAGACTTTAATTTTCGTTTTATATTCTTAACTGTTTTTCTATATGTTTTGGATAGGAGGTTCTAAATCTTTGCAAAACAATCAAACTAATCGTGATTTCATAATAAAAATTGAATAGTTACCCACCTAAATAATGGAAGTCTTACATGTTTTGGGTCATTTTATTTAATCTTTAAAGTTTTACCATATTTTTGTTTGAGTCAAGCCTTTTATTTTCCTATTCAAGTTCTCAACATTTTCAAAAGTTTATAAATGAAGACTTTTTTAACATCGTTAAATTTTCCATCCACCTTTGACACATTGTAACTTGATTGGTTTAAATAATTTATTTAAATAAACAATTATATAAAAATGAAGTAAATTAATTAAAATAACAAAAAATTGGGAAAAATTTGTGCTCCTAAGAAAGTTTCAACCATATCATAAAACATTGATTCCCCCAATGACTTAATTTTGATGTCTACAAAATGGTTGGAAAAAAGAAAGAAATTGATGCTAACAACCATTAAATATGGAATTATGCATTTTATCTCATCTTAACATGACATTTGATAGCATGGGGTTCTTCAAATGGAAGAATGCTCAACATGCAAAATTCTTGGACTTAACCTAGCAAGTGAAGTTTTCAATTGATTAATGACCAAGAAAAAAAAAGTCTTTAATTGATTTATGGATCTATCATGGAAAATTTTATAAATCATTAAATTATAACATCCGATCTTTAAAGTTAAAAAACTAAGAGAGGAGAGAGAAGTAAAGTCTTTTGCAAAAACTTTAATCACAAAAAGACAAGAATATAGAGTGATTTATCACGATAAGAAACAAAGAGGGAAAAAAAAAACTTAATCAACAACTAAGCTAGAAAAAAAGATAGAGATAACAAAAGGCCTTTGGATCTAAAAAATTCTAGATTTAAGAAAACAAAACCACAAAGAAAGTTTCAATGAAGAATAAAAAGAGAGATTAAAAATAGATGTAAAGAAAATAAAGCATTAAAATTAAATAGGAAAAGGAGTTAATAACAGGATTTAAAAAGGCATAAAACATGAGAATTTCAAAACAAACAAAATCAACACTAATGATGATTTTCATGGATGTTTACTCTCTCTCTCTCTCTCTCTCTCTCTTTATTTATTTATTAATATTTTAGTTCTGGACTTTTCCCCCCTTTTCTAGGACTCATTTTATTATTTTTATTTTTAATGATTTACTTTATTCATATATTTAATTAGATAATTTAATTAAATTTATTATTTGGCGTTAAAGGTTGACAAAAGTTTTGTTTGCAAATACTTGATAACATTGATGACTTAAACAGAAAAAAGAAAAGGTTCAGTACTCGAATAGAAAAATAGTTAAACCATAAGGACTAAGAATGTATTTTTCATTTTTTTTTCTTTTTCAACTCTATATTAAGCAAACCACACATGTATCTCCTCTGGCCTATCATCGGCAGTCTATTCAAGGTTCTAAACTCAATGATGGCAACTAAACACGAGGGTTACACTCATTGCGGGACTTAACCAAACACCTTACAACATGAGTTGGCGTTAGCCATACACCACTTGTGTCCATGTTCCTAAAGGCATACCTCTCTTTCAAGAGGATTCGTGTCATGTCAAGTCTTGGTAAGGTTCTTTGCTTTGTATCTAATTAAACCACATGCTCCACCGCTTGTGTAGGCCTCCATCAATTCTTTTGAGTTTCATTCTTATGAACGTACTCTTTTGGCGAGATACTTAATGTGTTAGCTATAGCACTACACGAGTCGATATGCACAACACCTAGTATCCACCGTTTACTGTTAGGACTACTGGGGTGTCTAATCCCATTCGCTCCCCTGGCTTTCATCTCTTAATGTTAGTATTGGCCCATCAGAGTGCTTTCTCCATTGGTTTTCTTTTCGATCTCTGTGCATTTCACTGCTCCATCGAAAATTCCCCTACCCATGGCCATACCGTACTCTAGCTTAGTAGTTTCCACCGCATGTCTAAGGTTAAGCCTTGGGATTTAACGGCGGACTTAAAAAGCTACTTACAGATGCTTTATGTCTAATCATTCCATATAACACTTATTGTAAACCCCAAGATTTTTTATACAAGTAGAAATTAATAAAAACACAAATATAAAAAATAGAAGGTTAGTGAAGGACTCAACAAAGACCCTAGATTAAAACCATAAGTAGTAATGAATCCATATATAACTTTAAATCATAAAACAAAGTTCTCTAGATAGTAACTAGTATCAAATACAAGATTTTGTAGTGAATATCATAAACTCAAGATATAGAAATAATTTAGATATGATTTCAAATAAATTAAAGAATAAATAATCAATCAAGCTTATAGTTGGAAAACGATAACTTAAGGATTAACCGTTAAGGTTATAAATATATAGTAAAACAAAAACAGATCTACAACTAGACTCCAAATAAATGTTTGGATCACACTATTGTTCTAGTTAAAGAATTCTAAAGCTATTAAAGACTGAAACAAAAATTGACCTATTAAGCTTAGAAACCCTAATCGGGTGAGATAAAACCTTAAAAATAATTAATCGCATAAACTTTAAACTCAAATTTGAACTCAAAGACAATCTAAAGATTTTGCAAAAACTTTAAATAGATTTTTGGAAATAGAACTCCTAAATAATTGGCATATTTTTACCCGTTTAACTTAATAAACTATCTTAAAACTAAGTTGAATAATTAATTAAATAATATTATGATAAATAATGTACATATACGGTGCAATTTACATAAATTACATGGTTGGGATCTTCTTCAAATTAGCCAACTGAATTCTTGAAGAAAAAGAGTAAAGAAGAAAAAACAAAGTTAAAGAAAAATAATAAGGAAACTAACCAAAATTAGTCAAATAGACAAGTTCATTTAATGCAATGAAGATATGCAAATACAAGTTGCAATGCGGTGGAGATCCTTGGCCGAAATTGTGCTGGCTGCTGCTTCCTTCTTCCCTTTAATGAACAACAAACCAAAACCCTTAATTTACACCAAAACAATAGCCAAATTTTTCCCCATTGAACTACTAAAACACACCCAAACACAACTTCATAAACAAGCTCCATTATAACAACAAAACAAGCTTAGGAAGAGGATATCCAAGGTAAGTGGAAATTCATTTTAGTTGGTTTAAGCATTAAACATTATCTTAAATAATGTTTCTTATTAGCATATGTTCATATCAAGCTCTGGGGGAGAGTTTAAAACCTTTATATCAGCCCAAACGAGGTGATATCTAATCTTGAAACTCCATTTATGCATCATGTAAATGTAGAAGCTAGAAACTATGTAGTATAATGATTATAGGATGTTATATATATTATTATGACACGAAAAATACTTATGAAGCATGTAAAAATACTTGGAAGTAGTTCAAATATAAGTGAAATATACATATGACATAAGAAAAATAAGTTACAAACGAAAGGAAAACAAGGAAGACGATGAACGGTGACAATACCGCCTTATGCTAGCGGTGTAAATACCCAGCACTCGCGGCCTTCTGGTTGGCGTGCGTTGGAAACAAAACTACATAAAATTTTTCTTACATAGCTTCAACAAACGCCGGTGGCATATACACAAGCGGTATACAAGCCTATGCAAGCGACTTTCAAGGTTAGCTTACATTGGAACTTGGAACTACACAAACACTGGCAATTCAAGAATCAATGCCAGCAGCGTTGGATGCTGGCATACTTGCAAAATTTTCTTGGAATGAAATTTGTTCGTGAATAACAGATTATATATATATTTTAAAGAAGAAACAGAACATCAAACATAATAAATAAATATAAATATTAGTATGTTTAATACTTGATTAAGAGACAAACCTTAGTGACTATTGCAAATAAAATACTTGTGTATAATAAAGATTAAAATTATGATAGTTGTATTATATAAGTATATATATATATATATATATAAATGGAAAACGTAAATAAGCTACAATTAAAGATAATATGATACCCGTAAATAACAGTTGATAACTGGAACAAAGATCAAGAGAACACGAAGAAACTAAAATAATAGAAAATTGATAAACCAAATTTATTCATATTTTGTGAATGCCAAAATGAACCTTTATTGATCATTTTTATTAAGAATTTGGCACTTCAAAACATTAATGTATGCTTTCAGGTCTTTAAAGGAAATATTTTTCAAGGAAAGCAAAGACGGGTCAAAAATGCAAATTTTGGATTAAGAAGAACTCAAAATGACAAGATCAAGCCATGTTTTTCAACCATCACAAGGAGGAAGCAAAATTAAAGGATGAAAACCAAGCTTTTGAAAGACATTTGCAAGACATGACCTGTCTCAAACCATGTCAACCTGGAAATTGAACTTTGCAAAAGACATTTGTGAGACATGACCTGTCACTCGCCCTGTCGATTTAATAAAAAGTCATTCAATGAGAAAACGACTTTTTAACTACAGTAACCTCCATTTTAAGACAAAAAAACGTTTATTTCGGTTATGGAAGGAGCGTTACTTGAAAGGCCAAAAGACTCATAACCTCCAAAACCTTTCATCTCTCCTCATCAAGAGCAATTAATTCCATTCAATTGAAGATGGTTATAAAAAGGAGATGGTGGAAGAGAAAGAAGAGAAAAAAGATTTTGATAACGAGAGTTTTCAAAGGAGAAGGAAGTTCTAGAGATTCCAATAACAAATCAAGATCATCAAGGATTGAAGATCCGACACTTTTGAGCTATAATCTTTTCGGGTAGCATCATGAGTTCGAATTTCTATTTTGAATTTCATGTATTACTATTAATTACTATGCAGAAGTAGTTTTTCAAATCTGGGTTTTGTCGAATTTCATATTTATCATGTGTTGAGACTTTGTTCTTAATGAATTATTGAAGTTCTTTTGTTCAATTGCATGTTGTTAACCGTTCTTAAGTTTGTATGTCCGGAAATACAGATTTATGCATGAATTTCATTTAAGTTAATTGAAAGATTACTTTTATGAATTGATCTATGCAATTAAAAAGATTTGTTTATAATTCTAGACATAGAATAGTAAGAATCTTCTATTTTCAAGAGTTCATATTTCTCATGCAAATTTTTGGTTGCTATTGATTAAGGAGACATCCTAATCGATTAACCTAGGTTTAGATAAATTGTTAGATTTGAAAGAATTAATAATTTGCTCAAGGAACTCTATAGCTTAAGAACTAATCTTAATTATCTAATATGGATTGTCAATGATTCACATGATAAATTGAAAGTAAGACAAAACCTGGATTATTAGACCTTAATTGAATCTTGTTTGGTTATTGGAGTTGTGTTAATAGTGTTTTAAAGAAAATTAGATAAAATAGTAAAATCATCGAATTTGTTCAGTTAGATAGTAGAATACGAGTTAGTACTAGTATTGGCCTATTCCCTGAGGACGATCCGATTTTTAAAAGCTATACTATATTCACGATAGGTACACTGCCTATTACCTTTATAGCAATTTTAAGAACGGGCCTTTATAAATTGAAAATTATGCTTGAAGGTAAAAATAATCTATCAAAAATAAATATCAATTACCATTAAATGGTCGAACTAACGAATAATATAAAAATAATAAATAATAAATACTGAGTTATTAAATATAAACTCTACAACTACTTGATAAAAATGAAATATTCTTAATATAAAGACAAGCAAAATGAAAATAAAGATTAGATAATAGGAATCTGGTATCATAGGATCTTTAGCCTAAAAAGACCAATACTACTAATAGAAATTAATTACAATTCCAATATAGGACACTTAAACACTTGGAGTTTAGATATATAATTTATATTATATTGATGAATAATTTATTCATCTCAATAGGTAATCTTGATACTGTTGAGGATTTCTTAGTAAACTATTTCGACTTACCATCATGAGCAGGTGAGTCACTCAGATCTATTATATTGTTTGTGTTTGTAAATAGTTGCATATGTAATGGAAAGATAATAATAAGGTTGTTGTAGAAATATACTGAGTATGTGTTGTGAGCCGTGAGTTTGGTTGACAAATAAAGATAATTAAAGTGATAATACAAATTATCTAATGATTCGAGGAAAGCATGTTATATGTTATGTGTGTAATGTATGATCACCATAAGCTTGACTATAAATTATTGGCTTTATAATTAGAACAGTCATGCATTACACGAACTACATTATTACATATTTAAAAAGGATGATAGCCTGCTATGTATTAATATTTCAGTTCTCTGTTAATGCTATTCTTCTAAGGTTTTCTTTGTTCCATCGATTCTATGTGAACTAAGTGGCAACAAAGAATATCGCTCGTTGTATCGCTTTGAAATGATTAATACTTAGGAAGTTTCTAAGATATCATGTAGGAAATGGTCAGTTAAGATATCCTAAAATTAAAGTGATAACCCTAAGACGAGAAACTATTGATTTTCCTGTGTACTTAATCTCTCCTGGGCAATTGACTTATTATGTAATTGTTGTTCAACCCTAAAAAAAAAGGGTACAAATCATTTTGTTGTTTGGATTATAAATCATCCAAGTTTGTATCAGTGCATATACTTGATTATTGCATTACATATGATTTACTAATAAACTTGCTTGATGTGTAATATGTCTAGTTATTCACCGAGCCCGTATACTCGTAAGGACCTTTTAGGTTAATTCTATAACCATGGCTTGTATCTTCCAGGATCATGGCTCCGGTAAGAACTTAGAAGCTAGAAAAATATGGGATCTTTAGGTTATGTTATTTATATTTATTTCTAGTTATAAGATAGTTAGTACTTGTACTATCGGTTTATGTATTTGGAGACTTATAGAATAGAATCATGGTCTGTAATACTATTATGTTATTTACTACTTATGATGGCAGATATTTACTAATTTATGGCTTATATGTATTTGTCCTTTCTTCTTGATGTAATTGAAAGACCTTGTTGTTTGAAAATAGTCATCTCTGAAGGTTAACTAGTAATAGTGTGCAAGTGTGGCTTGTATACTACTATTAGGATACCCTCGAGGCATGACACTTGCATTCTCTATATTAACTTATACTATTGTCATCAATAATGTATTAAATTCAAATGAAAAATAATAATATATTAAATGTTATTTACTTTTTCTCTTTTAATTTTAGCATTAGTTTTTTATTGTAAGTTGTTCATGTTTCTTTAAACAATTTTATTTTATTTTATTTTTAAATTTTCTCTCAAACCAGATAGGACCCATTGGGTCCAGCTATGGTTCAGACCCAGTGAAGTGAGCTAACTCCAAGTCGAGGACTCACTTTGTGGAGACATCTAATTGAGACTATGGTATTATTTTTGGGTAAATTGCACTGGAAGGTATAAAGTTTGAGAGTAAGTTCATTTAAGGTATTAATGTTTCATAACTTGAGTCAAATGAGATATCTTAACAACCGATTATTGTTTTCGTCAAACACCCTTAAACATTATCCATTATCTTCCATGCTGGCACAAAAGTCACGTTAATTAAAAACATCAAAATAATACCTGACTTGGACTCACATTAAAAAAAAAAGGAGAAATAATAAAAGTAAAGAATGCTTTATACCTCAGAGGCAGAGAAGTAAAATCCATACCTATTCTCGAATGCATGAATCTAATTTTGAAAACCCTAAATCAAACTCAGGACAAAAATCCTAAATTGTTTTGCATTAAACACTAAAATAACTTTAAAAGCCCTAATTTCAATAGCCTTGTATTAAAATCCCCATATCCTTTTGTGAAGAAAATGTAATCCCCATTCTATGCACGAACAATGATCCATGAAATTCTGTTAGAAATTATAAAGGAAGCAAATATCTGCACAAATAGTCTCTTGTAGTGAGTTCTTATCTCAACTTTCTATTTTTGAATGTCAATTTCAATTTTATGGTTGTGTTTGATGCAATTCCTATGCGATGAAGTAAGATTTTCCATTCCTTTTCTCCAAGTGTTGAATTTTTACATTGACACCATAATTAATAATGAAATCAATAAAAAAGAGATTTTTGAATTTCTAGCCATCTTAAAGTCCCTAAATTCGCTATGTTCTCTTATGTCTCCTATTTCATGCACTTGCTAATTTGGAAGCATTTATTTGATTGTTTTTCCTATTTTCATTTTATTTATTTCATTGTAGAAAATGGAGTTAGATGTTATAAAAAGGCCTGGGAAGAGTCAGGCAATTTCTGAAACCATGCAAGCATCATCTTCTTCCATAGGAAGCGCCATGGACATCAAAAGTGTTACGTATGTTTGCTTCTATGGTTTGTCCTCTCCCCAGCAAACCAATTGGATAAGACGAAATCCAAGGAAGTGATTCCATAATTGTCAGTGTCGTAAAGGCGAAAGAGTGTTGTGCTTTCTTCAAATGGGTGGACCTAACTATGCCTAAACATGCAACAGAAGGGATCTTGGACCTTCGTGATCTGTTGAGTGCTTTACAAAGTCAAATGTAAACATCCAACTAAGCTTCAATGATGTAGCTATGGTATAAAGCACATTAGCTTTTGAGTTAAACTCAGTTAAGGAAAATCTTTCTTGTGCGAAGAGAATTTTGAAGTTTAAGAAGAGGAAGAATTTCATATTGAGCTATTTCTTAGTTCTATCATGGTTCTTCTTCATTGTTGGTATGGTGGTGGTTATGATGTTGTTATATGACAAAAGTTTAGAGTCCGTTGGTGCAAGCGTTTGTCAATTTTGATGGAAATGATCATGATTTTCCATAGTATTGGTTGTTATGGCTAATTCTTGTTGATGGATTCGCTTTAATTAGTAGTTGCTAGGCAGATGGGTTGTGTTTCATTTTGTTTGAAATAGAAATGAAGTATGTATTTTCTTTAGTTAATAGTTTATAGATTATGGGTTTTGGTTTTCTTGCATTTTTCTTTTTTTTGGTTCCTTATCCCTTATATATCATGGATGTGCTAATAATCAAAATTTGATTGTTCATGAGATCAAGTAATTGGCTTCACAAATTTAATGTTATTTAAGTACCACTATTTGTTTGTTCTTGATTATATTAGGGCACATTTTGGAAACCTTTTGCTCTATTCTTGGTTATGACTACTAATTAATTCCTTGCCACAAACAACCTGATATTGATTGCTAATTAATTCTAAAATCTAGAGAATAAGTATTTAACAGTAATCAAGATACTTACCAATTTTCTATCATTGTTAGTTTCTATATAAGAATTTGGCATTTACATTGAATGGGAAAATATAATCCTATCTTTATAAGTATAAATTTTCAACATCTTGTTTTCAACTTTTCACATGTATAAATGGCAAAAACATAAAAGTTCTCATATCCATAAATGGAAAAAAAAAATATATTACTTTTAACATCCATACCTTCTCGCTAAGTTATTCTAGGAAAAAAAAGTGAAGTCATCAACAAGCATATCTTCTTGTCGAATTGTATCATGAGAATCCCACGCATAAAAAAAAAAAATGAGAATTTAAATTGTCGATTCAAGCCTAATGGTATTTGCTTTATGGCAAAAATGGCCCTAGCACCAAAACATGAGACCATATGCTCAGTTATTATAGCATTTGCTATATACCCAAAATAGATTAGAAAAAAAAATGTTGATAGGAGCAACACAAATGCTATAGTAGCAACATTTGTCGAATAACAGTGCTTTACACAAAAAATTAGTTCCATCACCAAGATGGAATATAATAGTGCTATACAAAAAATAAAAAGTAGTCCTTGAAACGTGCAACTCAATCTTCTAGCTCCACTATTTCCCTTTGTCCTATCTTACTTGCTTGATTTCCAGTACGCATAAAGTTTAAATTCGTTATTCGTGGACTCCTCTCAGTAGGTGTTGTTGGGCTTTGTGTATTTTGATGAATCGGTCTTCTTCTAACAAGTCGCGTCGCCCTTCTCCTAGGATTTGAACTTGAGGTTGTTTGAGCTGCGTGTTCTTGAGTAATGACATAAGTGTCAGATTCATGCTCACATAGTCGCACTCTAACTGGACCAAAATCTTTTCTTGGTCCTCCTATTCTTACTCAAACTTATATTCAAATCCAACTGATTCTTAACCAAATCCTTAAGCTCAATTTGTTGGATCCCCAGGATAGACATGACTGTATCCCTAAATTCCTTCGCCAGTCACTTGGAAGTTGCCCTTTTGTTCTTGTACACTTGCTGGTAGAAATCATCACGGGTTAGTTCAAAATCTGGAAGCAGTCGACCCATCACCAGTGGTTCTTGAATCGGGAACTAACTTGTGGAAGACAGGCTTAAACTGGCTAAAGACCTACCGATTCTAGTGGGTCTGGGATAGTTTCAACCCTTAAAATTGTTTCAGTTCTACCAATTTCAAAACCAAAAACTGGCAGTTCCAGTCCGGTTTTGGACCCGAACTGAATCATGACGATGTCTAATTATTGGCAAGTGTGTTTTGGTTCATCAACTTTCGCTTGGAACTCTCCTTTTTTGTTTGTTGAAGCTATTATATTCCAAGGACATTTGCCATCTTTGCACTTCACACTCATAAAACTTGCACTATTTCTCTGGAAATATACATCTTGCTGCTCTAAAATTAATTGTCAAGCCACAATGTTCTTGAACTTTTTCCCATCTTCAAAAACCATACCAATAGAAAATACAAGGACTCTTACCGATTAATCATAGTATGGAATTGATGGCTCTTTCTCCTACCTTTAAAGTGTTGAGTACACTCTGTTTCATCACATTCTTTTTTTTCAAATATATCTCCTCCTTCTAGACCATCACCCAACTTTACATAGTCTGTATCATCATCTTTCGGAGAATCTACCCCTACTTCCTCGTCATTTTCTTCATCTCTACATGTTGCTCTAGCTTTACGACCTCTTGCTGCAGAACTCTCATGCCTATCATTTTAGTGTCCAAGATCTTCATTAATTTAGCTTATTTCTACCTCACTCCATTCAGATACAGTCTTAGAGCTAAAGTCTATACATGCCTTAGTGGTCATATCAGTCTCCTCTTAACATAATGGCTGAGGATCAGTGCATTCATCAGCAAATGTAGGTAAGTCATGATCAATGAAGACCTCGTTAACCTTGCCGTTAAGGAACATGTAAACAAAATTCACAAAGCTGCCATCATTATATAGTAGTAGATTCTACCCCTGTGATTAAGGGGTTTATAGAAAACTCTAGTTACATTATCTCGATGCAGCCCCCCTCATATATCTTATGTAAAATCAGTGAGGGACACGCAGTTGATTCTCATACATACCATTGACAATGATCTATTGGCAAACTTAGGATGGGAACCCTCATTGATAAAAAAATCCTCATAATTAACTGCAATTAGCACCCTGTTATCTACCATGGAAAGACTTGAAAAACATAAAAGGAAAAAAAATGGTTAAATCACACCATGATACTTTCTCATATCATCATATCTACTCTTAACAAGTAGGATGAAACACTATTAAACTTTTTCATTTCTATTTTTAATTAGTGGTCATTTGCATAGCTTATATACAAGTTCAATATTATCTCTCCAATCCAATTCAAATATAGTTGTATATTAAGATGTAATCCAACTCAAAATCATTTAAAACATAGAAGAATAACTATAATTATCAATGCAGATTGCAAAATGAAAAGGAAAAAAAAGGACAATACTTACATTTACAAAACATGAAGATAGACTAAGACTTGTGTTCAACACCAAAAATAGCATCTCCATCTTAACTACAAGGTCCCACAAAAAGAATATGAAAATTGCAAGTATTGTTCAAACCAAAACCCAGTAAAACACACCTAAAAGTCATATTTTGTCCAACAACTCCTAATCATAAAAAACATACACAATCAAATTGAAACAAACAATAGATGACACTTCACCTTTTTCCCTTATAGAACAAAAAAATATATAAAAAAGATAAAATAAAAAAAAAACAACAACAAGACATGTATGTCCACACCTTTAATGAGAAATGTTGTAAATATTCACAACTTCTTTTTTAATAAGCTCTTCTTGATGTTGAATTGCGATTCATAGGAAAAAAATTAGGCATTATGAATAGTGCATAAGCTTTGAAATAGTATTTGATGCAAAACAATTTGGGATTTTTGTGTTGGATTTGATTTAGGTTTTTCAAATTAGTGTTGATGCATTTGGGAATAAGTATGGATTTTTCTTCTCTTCCTTTGAGGTATAAAGCATTTTTTTACTTTTATTGTTTGTCCCCTAAAATTAAATGTGAGTCTAGTTAAGTATTATTTTTATGTTTTTAATTAATGTGACTTTTGTGTCGGCATACAATATAAGGGATGATGTTTGACAGTGTTTGATGGTGTTACATGGAAACGATAATGGACTATTTAAGATACCTCATTTGACTCAAGTTATAAAATGTTCATATCTCTTTTTAGCCATTGCAAACGTTAATACCTTAAATGAACTTACTCCAAATGTTTATAGCTTCTAGCATAATTTACCCTATTATTTCCAAAATAAAATAGTGATTCTACTCCTAATCATATGTTCATATCAATCCAAATTAAATTGTAGAGAACATGTTTTTACAATTTATGTATCACACTGGATCCCTTTTTAACATTTGTTATATTCTTTGAGATTATATCATAATTTTCACTAATGACTCATTATTTTTTGTGATGGTAAGTCATGCTAATTGTATAAATAACCATAATTAATTCATTTTACTATTGTGGGTCTTATTTGAATAATTTATTTATATCCTATTTAATTTATTTGCACATCAAATTATAAAAAAAAAAACCATAATGCCATATATTTTAAACAATCCCTCGTTATATTTGCCATTTTAGACCTTTAACTTCTCCTTTTCCATTAATGTAACAAAATCAATCCTTATGAAAAAGTAAAAATATTAAATGTAATACTCCTCAAATAAAATACAACACAATTCTAATAATGAAATTTTTTTTATATATAAAATGGTAAAATTCATCGAAACTATAAGTTAAGCATATTTGGTGAAGAATACTTTATATATGAATGAATTCTTGGAAAATTTTCGGCATTAAAGACAAAAGCTTGAATCACACCACACCAAAGTAGACAAGATATGAGCCGATACAACTTACAAGTGGTCTTGGAATAATTTATGGATAAAAAGTAGAGGAATTAATTGCTGGTAGATCACTAAAAAAAAAAAAAAAAACCACAGCGAATCTCGAGCTAGCCCATTGCTCATCTTTGGTTTCAGGGACTGATACGTCTAATAATGGAAGTAAAAGGATGAATAAGAAGTCCATATGTTTAGAAAGTACTTGGGCTGATTACAATAATCAATTTATTCCAGACAATAAAAAAACCATGACAGCTGTAACGGAGAGCCAAAACAACTTTAATAAAGATAGCAACTAAATCAATTAAAATAACAGGACTAAACAGTAGTTAGATAACAAACAACATATAAAAGGAGTTAGTAGGGAAAGAAGGAAATCATCCTTGGATCTTGTTATCTCCTTCTTGAGATTCGGAGTCAGCTGGAACTCGAATCCAGTAATTCCTCAGTTCTTTACCTCAAACACACAAACAAAACCTTATATTAGTCTCTTCTTACATCAAATGATAATCTTTACCGAAATTAACAATATTTTTGCAGATAAGAAGTACAAGAGAAAGATATCAACTTTGTTTTCATACCTGAGAGTTTACCCAGATCTTAGTCGCCTTTACTAAAGAAATTCTTTCATAGATATCGAAATCTCTTTGAACAGTGAGTAGATCTATTGTTCTACTCTAGTTGCTTATTAGGTTTTCTTTTCAAATTGAGGCGTCTCCGAGTATTTTTTTTTTCTTTCATGTGAAGAGTTTTTTTTATGTAAACCTTAGCTGAACATACAAACAAATAAGGATTACTTTTCGTACATTGTTCCTGATTCTCATTTTCGATTATTTGAAATTATGTTTTGGTCCATGGGCTTCCTTTTTGGTTAGGCTAAGGTTCTTTTGGCCCAAGCTGAGAAATAGAATATATCAATATGGTGCTTTCATTGAGAGTTCTTGCCTCTTGGCTAGTTTTTGTTGATTTTCTTGATGATATCCGCCATGGAGAATGAAACAAGAGCAATGGTCAGAGTGCAAGAAGAGGTTTCTTTTCATTCTACACAAATTAAAGAACTAAATGAAAAGTTTAATGCATTAGATACAACATTGAATAATGTTGAAAAGAATCTGAATCTTGTGTTGTAGTTTGTTCAAAAGAAAATGTAAAGGAGACATGATAAAGACACATTATACTCAATTTTTATTCAAAGACTCATGCTAAATTGTTATTGATTTTATAGAAATCATAAAGAATTGATACTAAAGTATGCTTAATGTGATATTTCAAGTTTTTGAGGAATTATAATGCAAATATAAGCAATTGGAGAAGTTTTATGCAAGTTTGGAAACAAGGAACAAAGTAGGCCTTCATCAACAACAGAATAACATCAACACAGCTAACAAAAAATCAACACAACCGGCTTTCTTTGAAATTCAACATCATCCTTCAATTTTTGCTATACATCGGCACTTGGGTAGATTTATGCTGCTGGCTTTAAGCTGGCCTTGCGTGTCCACAGTTTCAAAATCTTTAGCATGGGCTTCAACACTGTCAGCATAGAAATAGAAACCATCAACCTTCATTGCTAGACCTATACGCCGACATCAGGCAGTTCAACGTTGCTGGCTTTGAGCTGGCTTTGCTCGTTTACAGAATAAAAAACATTAAAGCTGCCCACTACGCTACCGTCGTTCAATAAAAAATTCTCCAACATTCAATGATTTACAACATACGCCAGCCACTAGGAGATATAGACCACCGACGTTTGGTAGGTGTAGCCCATGCACAATATCAAATTCATTAAAGCTACCTCAATGCCGTTGCAACATTGCCAGTGTTTTTTTTTTTTTTTTCCTACTTCAGTAAGGTAGGCTAGCGGCATATATTAGGAAACTACCAACCTTTGTTCTAACGAAACAAATTCCTAGTTTTGTTCTACAAAATCCCTATGATGTTGTTTTGACAGATTCATTCCCATTCATCTGATATCATATCTGAAATAGAAGAATTGTCTTGTCATTTCAAAAAACCTTAGAGAGAGAGATTTTCATGATTATAAGTGGCTTACAATTTTCTAGCCAAGGGATTGTTGTGTGTTTCGATTCTTCAAGGATTGTGAGATCTAATTGATTTTGTTTGCTCTAATTTTTAGTTTGGATATTCATATATCTTCTGCTTGTTTTGTTATTGTTATCTTGTTTGATTGATATAAATTTGGATCCATTTATTCAATTAGTAAGGTAATATACTATCATTTAGAATACTAAATCCATAATTATTTGATTGTTATAATATTTATGGCACAATAACATGATCGATTATATGATAGATAATTGATTTGTGTCATGAGGATATATAGTCTAGTCTAAATAAATCATCTTATGATTTGTTAGCTTGAATTGGTAATCTCTTTTGTTATTCATGCTATTGATAGATTAAACCCTAAGAGCTTATTTAGGGTTGTTTAATCAATAAGAGAAATAATCAAAGAGCTTGTTTTGATTATCGAAAAAGTAAGGAGAGATAAGTTATTAGAGCTTGTAATGACATCTTAGCGTTAATGATCAATTTGGTGAACTGAATTGTAATGACATCTTTGGTTAGGAACACCTTGTTATTGAATTCTTTCTTGAATTATATTGCTTGCTTATAATATAATTGGTTTTCTTTGATTTCACAAACCCACCCCCCCCACCACCACCACCACCACACCACCACCACCTTCTTCTTTTCTTCATCTAATCTTCAAATAGAGATAAGTTTTACCAATTCCTGTGGATAGGACCTTGTTCACTACTATATGCAAATTATAAAAATTTTGAGAGTAGGAATATAATATTTGTTGGATTCGACACTCACCAAGACACGATAGGGACTATATGATCATTTTCAGATTTCATCAATTTCTCATGATGTTGTGAATGATTCAACTTCATCTTTAACAAGTAGCAACTTAGAATTTCCAACATTTTTAGGTCAGGATCCAAATGGATGGATCCTAAAAGAAATCAATATTTTGATTTTCATCATGTGTCACTCGATGATAGAATGAACCTAATGTCATTGGCAATGGAAGGAGATGCACTTGGTGGTTTAGGTAGATGTTAAGAGATGATCTCTTATCTACTTGGGATTCTTTCTCGGTGGCATTTAAGATTAGATTTGGAGGCTTTAATGAATGTACTAAATACAATTATGTTCCAAAGGAAATAACCGATAGTTAAGAAGTAGAAATCAGTTTTCATGGAGTCTCAAATCAATGTGATACTAGGGATTTCAAGTTATCAAAATAGAGTCCATATAGTTTTGAAGCATCTAAAGTTTTATTAGAGGAATTTACAGCTGATACACAATTAGACATTTCTAAATGCAGATTACATAAGATTGATTTTGTGTTAGCTGCAATTGTTGTACAGGATTCATATGGGAACATGGTAAAATTTGTATTCCAAAGCCATGTTCATTTTCAATACCAAATTAAAGGAACTATAACAGTAGTGCCTACTGATTGGGATGAGATGAAGGATTCTTTTCACTGTACATTGCACAGCTTACAAACTTGGATTGGTGTCTTTGATTTTGATGCTTAGGAGGATTGTTTTCATCACAACACGATTACCATCAGCAATTTGTTTTTTCACCATACATTGGGTGGCCATCATTTACAAGGTGCTATCCTCTCATCATTGCCAACTTTAGAATACACGACTTGGAATGGGACTTGGACATTTAGTCCTCTACTTAAATTTTTAAGCATCAAACAGCCCAGAAGTGTCACAAATGTTTTGTACTCTGTTTTGGACTCTCAAGATGGGATGTGGATTTACTTGCATGCTAGTACGTTGATAACTCAAGTTTGGAAAAAGGAAGCACTAGATGAGCACAAGACTGAGTCTTATTGTACCTTGAGACACTTGGTGTTTGAAAAATTACAACTTTACAAACTCATTACAGTTTGTTCGAGTTGTTTTTCTATGGTCACCACATGTTCTATGACCCTTCTTGAGTACTATGAAACATGAGATAGGCTATTTTATTCTAGAATTGCATTAGAAGGTTCAACTACATCAACATCATCATATCTCAGTTCCTTTACAAACTACTGTCTAGCAACTATCAATGAAACAACTTTTGAGCCTTGATCTAACAAAGATAACCTCCTACATCTAATTTCAACCTTGAGGACAAGGTTATTTTCAAGGGGGGAGGAAATTGATACGTCTAATAATGGAAGTAAAAGGATGAATAAGAAGCCCATATGTTTAGAAAGTACTTGGGTTGATTACAATAACTAAATTATTCCAACAACAGACAACAAAAAAGCCATAACAACTACAACAAAGATAGCAACTAAATCAATTAAAATAACAAAACTAAACAGCAACTAAATAACAAACAGCATCTAAAAGGAGTCGGTGGGATAAGAGGGAAATCAACCTTGGATCTTGTTATCTCCTTCTTGAGATTTGGAGTCAGCTGGAACTCAAATCCAGTAGGTTCTCAGTTCTTTACCTCTAACACACAAACAAAGCCCTAGATTAGTCTCTTCTTACATCAAGTGATAATCTTTACCGAAATTAATCATATATTTGCAGATAAGGAGTACAAGACAAAGATATCAACTTTGTTTCCATACCTGAGAGTTTGCCCGGATCTTAGCTGCCTTTGCCAAAGAAATTATTTCACAGATATTGAAATCTCTTTGAACAGTTAGTAGATCTATTGTTCTACTCTAGTTGCATGTTAGGTTTTCTTTTCAGATTGAGGAGTCTCCGAGTATTTGTTCCTTTCGTGTGAAGAGTTTTTTTTTTTTTTTTTTTCCTGTGTAAACCGTAGCTGAACATACAAATAGATAAAGATTAGTTTTGGTTAGTTTTGGTACATTTTTCCTAATTCTCATTTTCGATTATTTGAAATTATGTTCTGGTCTGTAGGCTTCCTTTTCGGTCAGGCTGAGGTTCTTTTGGTCCAAACTGAGAAATAGACCCTATCAGAGAGTTTAAGTGATTCATTAATAACAGAGATGTATAGAGAGACTGGAATGTGTTCTACAAGAGATGGTGGTGAATGGTGAGGGTAGCATGACATGCGAATCACAGTAGTTTGAGATGAAAATCCATTGCACATCTTAGGGTCTCAACAATGGTTGGACGTCAATGGAAATCCAATAGCCATTTTCTATAAGATTATCAACATCAATTGGACATCCACAATAGTCAACTCGGTCCATGGAGGAATCAAATCAAATGCACCTGAATACTTCAAGTAAAAATTTTTCGTGCTTTGCATTTCTCTCCATTATCAAATTTTAATCACAAGCTCGTCTTAGCGCAATAACACAACTTGGATTTTTTTTTTTTTTTAAATAGCTATCTCAATGTAAGGAAAAAAATGATTTTGTTCTTAAAAAAAAAATTACAAAACCATCATTAGAAAAAAATAATCCTGATTTTATACATGATAAATGCATCTCATGAATAGACAAGATAGCAAGGTACTAACTTTGTCTCTTCAAAAGATGATTTTGATTTCAACGTTATCTCTTTAAGAAAGGAAGATGATTTTGACAACACTAAACTCATCCCTTAAAAAGACAATCTCAGCCAATTACTATCTCGTCTCTTCAAAAGATATGTTTAGCATACCAAAAACTAAGACTATTTTCATTGCAGTAGCACTTATGAATTTTTTTTTCAAAAACAGGTCTTTTTCCCCTTTTCCCAGAATCCTCATTAATAATAATAATAATTAATAATAATAATAATAATATCCCGCAATGTTTGAATGACATTCTTATTGTTCTTTTAACCAAACCGCATTATGCACAGGATCTAGAAGTACTGCACGACAAAACATAAAAAGTTTTTCCTGATTTCATAAATAAATAAATATCTTCTGTTGCTTGATAACTTGAAAATATATACATATATATATATGTAATACTCCTATGCAAATATTATTTTACATAGCTATGTACCCTTTCATTCACGTCCGATAAGCAAGTACAGCATTTCCTAGTTATCGTCCTTTAAGCTGAAGCTACCAATGACATGTATCACCCATTATATCATCTTTAGGCAATTCATTTTCTTGTATTTCGTTGCATAAAGCTAGTTCCTCTACATAAAAGTAAACAATCAGAACGAAAAAATTGGATCTCAACCTTTTCACCACCAAGGACTATAGTAAGATCGTAAGCACACCCATCATCCCCATATTCCTGCAAGTACATACAGGACATATCCCCCTGAATCAATCTATTGTACAAGAAATATGAGCTGAAACCTGGATGAGATGTATAATCTCTTTTTGGCTGGAGCCACAAACCAGCTCCGCTCAATCAAAACATGGGACATGTATGATCTTGCAGCAAGGGTAAACTTGTGTGATGTTGACATGGCTGTATATTCACTCCTCAACCAAAATAAATGGGGCAGATTAAAATCTTTAATACCCCTTCATCAGCTCCTAGAGAGGGGGGGGTGTGTGAAAAGAGAAAAAAAAATTGCAGTTACCAAATTAAGGAAAGAAAATCACTTGGAATGTTGCAAGTGACTATAATACAACATTCCAGGAGGCTGGAGTGGTCGAAAACTAGGAGGACCTGGAGGTTGTTGAGTTAATGGTATAGGTTGCTGCTGTGTTAACATCACTGGTGGCTGAGCCATAGGTATTGATTGTGTTGGTGTCATCTGTAGTGTTTGCTGTGTCAAAGGTACCATAGGACTCACCAGATGTGGAGGGGGAATAGGAGGCGCAGGTGACAAGGTAGGAAAGTTACCATAGCCATATGGGGCCACGACACCACCAGATGGCTGCAAATATTGCTGGGAAGGCTGGTTGGTGAGTACATGGTACTGGGGTTGAGATGTTGAGACTTGAGCTGGAAGAGTTTGTGGAGGCATCAAAACGGACTGATACTGTCCAGGTGCTGTAGGTGCCTTTGCTGGCATAAAAGCTCCAGGATCAGAAGCTGGGACAGAGATTTCAGCTTTTGACATTGAAGAGGGGAATGAACTTGATGTGCTGGAGGCCTTGGTCAATCCCGCATTTTTTGCCTCCTCAGCAGCAAACGAAGACAGAACCGAAGTCATAATCATTTTAGAGGAGCTAGAAGCTGCAAGCAGTTTGTCTGCAACCTCAGCTGCAATGGCTGCTGTCGTCCTCTTCGGCGTCTGTCCTGCTTTCATGCCAACATCAACACTTTCAGTGGCAGAAGAAGAGGTAGATGGCTTAAATACAAAATCTTCATCATTAAGTCGCTGCCTCATACTTTCAGCTTCTTCTGCTTGTGCCTGGGCTACCTGAAGTGCATTGATAAGATAGTTCCAATTAGATTTAAACATGCAATCCATTACCATTCCACACAATGAGGTGAGATGGAAATTAAAGCAGTAATTTCCAAAACTTAAATAAACATTTCTTCCTAATCTTAGTATTTTACTTTCATTCGATTACTGCTTTGAAACTTGATATCCATTTTTCCAACAAAGGCACAATATAGATTACAAAATCTTTGTTTAACAATTTAGAACTTGATTTATTGAGCTTGTTGACCATAACATAATGTACACCAGAAGAAAATAATGCTAATTGCAGGTTCTCTATACTTTATATCCACATCCAAGAAAGTGGAAGAAGTTGAATCTAAAACAAACTAACAGAATAATGAAAAAGTTTGTTCAATTTATCTTTTTCGTCCAGTGCGAAAATTTGATTTGTGAAAAACTTCTTGTGCAGTTGAACATCAAATTGCAAAATTTGACTTAAAGGACAAATACCAATCATGAACTAGATTTTTCTCTACTCAATCAAATATTAACAGCATTAACAGCTGATACCTGCATCTGTGTACGAACATTCTCCAGTTGAGATTCCTGGCAGCAGAAATGTACATGCAAGTTAGCAACAGCATGAAACAATTAGCATTGACCCATTGGCAAATTTGTTCAGAAATGTAGTAATTTATATAGATTATGATTTATGAGTGAGAAATACATACTTGTTCATGTAGTGCTTCTTTTAGCTGCGATACAAGCACTACTCTGCTTGCTTCAACAGATTTAAGCTTCTCAATACACTGCTTCAATGTGTTTTCTTCAGTCTCTAGCTCTTTTGCCAACTCTTTACGCTTTGGATTTTTTGCTGAAGACAAAATAAAATGTTTAGACTGAAGCATGTTTGAGATTTCATGAAATATGCTAAACACTTCAAAAGTACACCGATACTACTATCTAAAAATGCACTAAAAAATATCTATTATATTTCCAGCTAGAGTTCGACTTCAATTAAAAGGATAGCATACCACTGGCACAGGCAATATCAACATCTTTCTCCATCTTCTTCACACGATGAATGGCAGACTTGCAGTTATTCATCTCTGAATCTTCATTGGGATGTTCACTGAGAACCAGATGAAATGCTGAAACAATTTTCTCAGCTGTAGATCCAATGGACAGTTTCTGAATTCAAAAGAGTATTATATTAATAAAACAATGCATCGATTTCAAAAATAAAATTCTCAGACAAAAAGAGCATGAGAAAGGTATTTCAATTATTGTCAATCTTACCGTTCTAATGGAGCGTGAATCCCTCTTAACTATTTTGACAGAACGTGAGCGCTTTTTATTGAACTCCAATGGTGGAAGTGTCTCTTCTCCAAGCATTAAATCTTTCAGACTTCGAGCTCGGGATCCAAACACTCGTCTTTCTTCCCATATACCAACCTGCAAGGATCATATTAGGTAAGGCTAAATATATAAGGGAACATACTTTGACTCCATAACTATAAAACTAATATCCATTTTGTCAAAAATAAGATAATTCATTTACTAATTTATAAAAATATATATCAAGAAATAAAATAAAAAACAAACATAAAAAAGATGCTTATCACTAAGGGTAGGCATATCTATAGAGAGACACATACCAATCTAGAGACCACATTTTTCCCATGATCATCCCCCTTTTCAACAACATCCTTCAGAGCAGCTGGAAGGACCTTCCAAAACTCAGTAACGAATTCATTGCCTTTACGCTTGCTGTTTTGCAGTATATCATTAGCAAGATATAACAAGGGAACTTTCTGAGTCATTTCCGAATTGTGAAATTGTTTATCCCATGTTGTAACAACCAACTCCGCTTTATTTCGGTGAAATATACACCAGTGCGACAAAGCTGACCAAAGAATTCCACAAGGAAGATCAAACCACTGGTTGAAAATGGAAAGCACAACTATGGCAAAAGTAAATTCACCTTTAATATGATAAAAGACAACAGATATGTCCATTTACATTACTGCAAGATTTGGTTTCACAACTGTATACCAAAACAAGTAGATTTTATGAATTAATCAAAGTGATCATTGCAATGTCCATAGCAGGCAGACTGTTTTATAGAAAAAAGACAACAATTCTTTCAAGTATAAATTTTATTAGTCTTGGATGAAGAATTTATGCAACAAGCTGTGCAGAGTAACCAAACAAAATTGATAAAAGCACACACAAGAGTGAACAATCTATTCTCAACAACCGCATTATATTTCTGAACAGTAGGCTTTCCCAATTAAAGACTAAAAATGCAACCACCACACACAATCCTTGCATAATTTGAGTATGGTTGTTACAATATAAATCAGTTTTCAAGGATCTCCTGATTTTATAATTAAGAAAATAACAATTATTTTGCTAGCATCTTAAAGAGATGAATCCTAATTAGTTGACCTTTCCAATTAATGATTGCATACAGAGAATAGCACATGGATGGACCATGCTACATGTCTTAACATAGAGACAAAAGATTACTTCAAAAAAATTATTGCATCTTCCAACTATGGATTTCTTAATAATAACTCAGAACACTTCTTCATATCCTCAACAATTTGCAAACGAGCTTTAATTTTGGAAAAATCATTGAAGTTTAGATGAACCCTTCAATTGATAATGTTTATAGCAACCATGGTTCTCAAATTAAAATTCTTAATTAACTAAAGCCTTTCAAGCAACACTAGAAGGTAGAATCCAATTAGAACTTCACTGAGGCGATCACATGCTTTTTTACTCCTATCATAAATATATTGTTCATAAGCTCAGTATATATGCCCTACTCAGTTTGAGTGTACTGTCTTGCAACAACAAGAATGAAAAAAAACGGATCAATATCCTTCAAATGGGACATAAAATGACCAAGTTCCCTACCCCAAACACACATTTCATCAACAAGATTATTATACTGCCAAGATTTATTCTAACTCATAATTCATAACCAAAGCATAAGCAGATCCAAATATAACAGTCTACAAAGCACCCTCTAACTGTTCAATCTGGAATTTTATAGGCAGACACTGAAATAGACAATCCAGAACCTGCCCATTCATCTCCAGAAAACTCTCATCCAAACATATTCTACAATTAACCCACAACAAAAATGCCCAAATCTTGCAAAAGGTAAAACCAACAGCCTTCTCTCTTGTCTAAACCTCAAGGAAACTTGTAGGTGACATATTTCTATAAACCTTCCACATTAACAGGCAGAAACCAACATGCCAGAACAACAAAATTTTCCCACACAAAGCTACTGCAATGTTAAACTTATAAGCATGAACAATTATCATCGTGAAAGTCTCCCCTTTCTTAAGATTTGAATCCCTGAAAACAACACATATTATTGGAGTTCATAAAAAAAATGACCAGCAAAAAAAGGCGAAAACTTCAGGACATTGGCATGGCTTAGCTATGTCAAGCGTGGCCAACAGCACCCACTTGGCTTTAGAAGTGCCTAACTATTAAGAAAAACTTCAATTACACCCCTTCAAAATATGAACCTTAAGCCAATAATGTATGAGGGCAAGTACGAAATCTTGATGTATCTCAAAATCTTCCATATAAGTTCCAGGTTACACTAACACATTAAACTGTCCAACTTCATCAGTCATAGAGAAACTTCGGCAGCTAAAATAATCCCAAATCCCTCATTTTTATAATGTATGCTTAGATCATACAACATTCTAAGCAAATTAGCAAGGTAAAATACTTGTGGCGTCTAGACATAAAATTACCAAATGCTTAAAATTTGGGATACATATATCACATCCACCAATACCACTGAACAGATACGAATAAATCTCAACTCACAAAACATGGTTTTATCCTCCCCCCCAACTCGTAAAGCTTCTTATAAAGTGCAATTAGCTCCAAAACCCCACTAAACTAAAGTTTCCAAATTTAGGTTTCGAAGCAGCATTTAGCTAACCACATTTTGAAAGTCTAAGATGTATCTGCATGAAATTGCAAATTTTCCTTGAAAGATAACATATTTTCATCTATAAAATCAAAACGATACGGATGAAAGAACAACTCCACTAAATATAAAGCAAAACCGAATAAAAGTAAGATCAGGGTTTTAAGGGAATTACTTTCAATACACTGCTGGGTGCTGTTGAGCTTTGAAAGTTTATCTGCCAATATCTGCTCACTAAACACACTATTCATCCCAAAATCAATTAATTACAAAAAAAATTGAACCCTAACAAAACCTCAGAAATCAAAGTTTCCAATCTGTATGACTCCTACTGCTGCTGCTGCAGCACCGACTCATTTTGTTCCTCCTTTCGCATTTTCAAGGTAGTGGGTTCCCCATGATATCACAATTATGTCATCTTGCTAAGAGCGAAGAACTAGAGTTTGAATCATTCAAATGTAATTGACTCCATAACAAAGCTGGGATGATTCTTTCAATGGGGAATTTGCGTAATTTTTATATGTGGGTAAGAGAGAGTAATGAAGCGGGAAGCAAATTGAGATAGAGAGAGAGGGCGAAGGGCTATTATGGGAAGATAGGGTTTTTTATTTTTCTTTTCTTGTTGGTTTTGGTGTTTGAAAACCCTAAAAATGGCGTTGTGAGGGAGGGAGGGAGGGAGGAGGGGAGAGCGAGAGGGAGGTATAAGGAAGCTGGAAAGAGAAAAGAGCGAAGAGGGGTTTTGAGGGAATATGGAACAGTCAATAATTTGGATTTGAGCACAAAAATCAACAAGACAATGAGGTCATGGCTTGAGCTATGAATACTGTACTAGTAATACTACCGATTATGGTAAGTCTTTCTTCTCCTCCAAATCCCTATAAAATTAAAATTATAATGAATTGTATTTATGTTATATGCAATGTACAAGGGCCTTTTTTTTTTTAATTTTCTAATTTTGTTTTTAATATAAGAGTAGTCCTGACCCAATATATCTGAATTGGTAAAATTATATTAGAAGACATTAACATTGAAGCATAAGTTCTTTTGGGTTTTCACTTTTGGAAAAGTAATTTAATTCAGGTTTCTATGGACATGTGTCACTTAGGGGAAGGGTCTTGTGAGTTTTAATTAAATATTTTTTCTATTGACACATGGCAATAAAGACTTGAATCGAATCACTTTTCCAAAATTTAAGACTAAGAATAAACTTACTCTCAAACATTGAGACCTCCTTTTAACCACTTGAAATATTAAAATCCAAAATGAACTTATCTCTAAATATTAAGATCTTTTGATGTAATTTACTTTATTTGAATTCCTTCATTTAAGATCATCACAAAAGTATTAAGTAACTACTACACTGACTTGCAAGTAATTTTAAGGATCAAGAGATAACGTGATTATTTTATAAGATTTTGGTTTTACAATCATTCTAATGATAAGAATTATGGATTACATCAATTCATATTAATGGTATTGTAATTGGTAGTATTGAATTGCTCAAAATTTTTTTTTTTTTTGCCATGCCTAATTTCTAAAGATTAGAAATAGAGTTTTGTAATGTATTCAAGTAAGATCTTTATCAACAAGATTTGATCTTTTATCATGGCAAGGTCATGGATTTTGAAATTTCAAAACTTTAGTAGATAAATGGTTGGTCAACTGGGTAACAAATGGTCAATTAACTATCCATGTAGCCTCAATCTCTAAATACCCTATTTGATGAAGAAGAAACCCTCATTTTTTAGAAGAAAGGCCCTTAAATTTAATTAAGAGGGGCAAATAGACATAAAGAAACTTTAGAATGACAATAAAAACACTACAATAAAAATTATTAATGATATTTTTCAAATAAAAGAAAAAACAAATAGAATAAATTGAGAGAAAGAGAATGTGATTAAGCTCATTCCTCTTTTACATTAGTCTATTGAGAATATTCTAAAACTTTAAACTCCCATAAGTTAAATTAATAAAAATGAATGATTTTACAATTTCTAATGGTGAAGTACAAGATGGTATGGGTTTGAATATTGACTTGGTGAGCTACTAGCCAGATCCAAACTCCAAAAAGTTCAATTCAATTCCGGTCGATGCCAAGATTCATGTGATTGCATTCTACATTCTACATCTTTCTTATCTTCATCACCTTGATTGGTTGCAAGTGAACTAGTTAGCACTAACTAAGGTTAGCTTCATAAAGGGAAAGAAAAGAGTTCAATTGAATTTAAGTTAAAATATATATTATATATGGATGGATAGTTATGTTAATTAAGAGCTCAGTTATAATAATTAAAAGATAGTTATATAATAAGTAATAATTAATTTTATGGAGTTTAATAATTGATTTTAATAATATAAAGATTTATAAACTTGCTGTTAATTATATATATCAAATGTAATAGTTGAATATACTAAAACTAATGGTAGTTTTAATTAGATATGGAGCTATCAAGATTGATCCCTTTATTATTAAGTATGGATTGGTTAATTGATAATATAATGACAAATATAACAATGTGGCTATTAAAGAAAGGATCTTTGGGGAAAAATGTTTATTAAAATATTAGTATTTGATTAAGGGAATGAAAATATATATATATATATATGGAGAGAGAGAGAGAGAGATTAATTTTAATTGTAAAGGTAAAAGTAGAGATAAATACTTTTATCATAAGTTTCAAACTTTAAACTCTAAGCAACAACTATTGATTTAGATAGATTTAAAAAAGAGTAATGTGAGTTATGACTTATACGTGATGCTATATTTTGTATTTAGGAAGAGGTAGATTTAGTAATCCAAAGTTTCTAATATCAAACTTATGGTCATTATGTTGGGCTTCTTGCAAATATATCAAGCTTAATCCACTTATTAAACCTTTTATTATGTAAACTCTCTCTATAGAATACTCACACCTTCTTGATTCTTCCCTAGTACGCTCCATTCCTTACCTTAATCTTCTTCTTTTATGAATTAAGGTTTTTTTAAGACTAATAATTTGTTTGTTTATGTGCGAAATACTAAAGGCAAATAATAGATGGATGAATTGGCTTTTCAAGCTAGGTAAGAACCCCTCAAGACATCAATGTATCTTTCTAAAAGGGTTCTTTGGTGCTTGTACCTTTCTTTTATTTCATATTTAAACTTGTTTCTAATACATTCAGTTGTAATCTTGTTTGATATTATTGTTGACTATTAGAAAACTACCATATTGATTACAAGAACTATTTCTAGTTACAACTAAAATCTAAATTTCGAACTTCAAAAACTATGTAACATAATAGTCTTTCATCAAAGTAGAAGGAGTCCTTTGTCTTTTATGTAACACATTATGATAGGGATCATGGGTCAGTTGAACAGATAACTCAATTTGGAGCTAAGAGGTTGATGAACTTAGCTTAACGGATCATTATTGATGAGCCAAATGAAGATGAGATGAAGTATTTGCAAAGCTAACTGAAGTACTTTGCTATCGGACATAAGCTAATGTATTTGACTATGGAGAAAAGGCAAAATTTGAAGGAAAACTCATCGGTTTTGAAGATCACACTCATGGCAAAGACGGTGGTTAAAACTAAGAAGGCAAATGAAGTTATAAAGGACAGCATGATTGTACCTAATGTAATGCCTAACGATATGGTTGTATGCAAGACAAAGATTACATTTTTAACAAAAGAACGAGGAGAAAGAAGGTGTCACAACTACCCCATGGCCACACCATGGATCGTGCCTAAGTCCTATGGCCGCTGTGGCCAATTTCAAAGTTTGAATGTTTGATAGTTGGAGACATTTCCTTTGGCACGGTCGTTCCTAGGCTACTGTCTATGTTAATGATTGTGCCCTAGGCTAATTACTGGATATTGTCATACAAAGACATTTCTATTATATTGTTTGCATGTTTACTTTATAATAGGATCCATGAATAATTTAATTATTCTAAATGTACCTAGATGCTCATTATTATGGGAACAATAGTGAACTAAATCTAGTATGAGGTTTGACTGATAATCATGGGATGTTTATTTGTATGGAGATACAAATCAAACTCATAGGTACATGTTTGAGAACTATGTACTGGACTGACCCGCCTTAAGATCACTACATGGACTAGTGTCATAAGTGATTCTCAAAATAAAATGTCATCGTATCCTTAGAGCTGAAATCACCATGGATTCCAAGATGAGGAATACTATGTTTCAACTCAATCAAATGTTGTCTTTAACTGGATAATTATAAAGGTTGAGATTAGGCATAATGTAAATCATGTAAAGGAAGTTGAGTGATTAAGATGGGATTTGTTCCTCTTGTCGTGAGAGAGATGTCTCTGGGCCCTCGATGAGTGAGATTGAGAAATGTATGGCCGTGCTCAAATGAATTGATAGTGTGATCAATTTCATCTATTTTTATCAATTCACTTAGAAATCGAGAAATGATAAGATTGAACGATATAAGAATGACACTATCCATGCCTTATGTTCAATATAGATATCATGTGACAAAAGAATAATGATATAAGTTATGGATTAGATAAAAATCGAATCACGATCTTCACTTAATTTGGGTAAACATAATGTCTTGCTAGAGGCCACTTATGTTTTGTTGACTAAAATTATTTTAAGTCAACTGCCAATATTAAGTGAACCTACAAAATCACATACAAAAGAACGAGCCAAAAAGATCATGAACTAAATTTAATGTTTTGTGGGAATAATAATTTTTTATTATTATTAAGAATAATAATATATTAAAGGATCATAGACTAAATTTAATGTCTTGTGGGAATAATAATTTACTATTATTAAGAATAATAATAAATTATTACATTGTTATGTGCAAGAATTATATTTTAAGAAATATTATTCCTAAATAGATTAAGGGGTACAATGTCATTACTCATGTAAGAATGACATTAGCATAAAAGGTGCATAAAGAGATCTCTTTAGGGTTAATGACTTATCTGTTAACATTAGACTGGTGGAAAAAATCTGCAAACCCTAAAGAGTAAAACACGAAGAGTCGTGTGTAAAATTCCCAATATCATCTAGAAAAGTTCTAGATCGCACTAGCACGTGAAAGGATCTTTTGAGGATGTGCACGTTCGTGTGGATACCGTAGAGAGTATTATGAATTCGAGGTATCTGTAGATCCGATCTACCAATTAATTTCAAGTTTCAAGCTTTCAAAAGTATGAAATCAAACTATTTATTTTATTATAATCGAATCAATATATATGGATACTGGGTTAAGGTTTTCTTTTTGAATTCCGCTATGAAAGATAGAAACCCAACAGCCTACACACACAGCTGCAAAAATGCGTGTTTTAATGTCTGGTTGTCCGAGCAAAGGAGTATACCTCCCGACACATAGTTCTTTAAAAAAAAAAGACTAGGCTTGATTACATGCTTATGCATATTGCGAAAGCAGAAGCTATGAGGCAGATTTTTTAAATCGATTTTAAACACATTTAACCAACCTTCATCTCTTCAATCTTTTTATAAGCAATTCAAACAATAATAATAAGGAGATAAGGGAAATAGAAGGTTTTACCAGATTTAGCGTGGAGCTTGATAGCACACATTTCATTTATCACAAACAATTGTCTCACAATAGAGGATTTCGCATATTTCATTAATCACAAACAATTACCTCACAGCAAAGGACTTCATATTGCCTCAACAGTAGACTTCACCAAATGCCTCAACATGAGGACTTCACAAATTGCCTACACACACGTAGGACTCACACAAGGGCCTCCACATATGAGGACTTCACCTATTGCCTCAAACACAAGAGGATTTCACTAAAATAGTCAAATAAAACATGTGAATAGTCTATTACAATATTAGCTCACTAATCTCACAAATGGTACTATTCATTTTACAAATGCAAACTCAAAAGGAGAGAGTATTTTTACATAATATCTGTAAGTTAAGCTCTACTCTCTGCTTAAAAATAGCCTAAAACATTATTTATATATATATATATATGTGTGTGTGTGTGTGTGTGTGCTTTAAAAACATAGATGTTCACCCTCAAGAGAACCTCCAATGATCAAATTTAAAAGTTTGTAGTGGCTAGTTTTTAAATCTATTGCCCCTTAAATCTCATCGCGTTCTAAACTCGTCGTGCATCAATTTACCCAGCGACTAAAGTCTGTGCGTGTCAAGCCTCAAATTTAGACATTTCACACCCTGGAGTTAAACTTGTCAAGCCTTCGACATGACCCATGATCAAGACCATGCGTCTTGTTTTGTTCCATTTGTCGTACCTTGGATTTACACTTTGTTTAGACCAATCGAGCCCTCGACCAAGGCCACGATCAAGACTAGGGCATGACAATTTGTTTCTGCACAATCTATGGAGAACAACACACAACAAACACATATATGCACATTAAAACTTAAACATATCAAAAATAAATTTTACTTATTAAATGTAGCTTAGCTAAGTTGTGGAGCATTTGTGCAATACATTTTCTCATCAAAACAAAATTGTAACCAACCTTGGTTCATCAACAGCCATGGCATGCAACATGTTTTCATGTCATGTTTTCATTGCCTATTTTGTAGTTTCTTTTTATTTTTGTTTAGGATTTTATGTTCCTTTATTGCTCTTACCCAACTTATAGGAGTGTATGAGGGTCATTAGGATTATGTTAGCAATAAGCCTACCTATCTTTTGACATTGATTGTGATCAATTACCTTCGTTGACTTTTCTTGGAATTGTTTCCAATACCCTATTGAGTAATATTGAGTTTTTCTCAAGATTATTTTTTGTTGTTTCTATTGATCTCGTGTTATATCGATTGAGTGAAATAACTAGTTCAATTCTTCTCTTGATTCGAGAAGACAAATCGTTCATTTCATTTATTTTATCACATTTGATTATTGAAAACCCATAAAAATCACAAAACATATAAAAAGCCTATAATTATGTACTTTGTATTTGTCAAAGGAATCTGCAGCGTAACTCTAATATGGATTTAATCCATATCGTATTGGTATCAGAGCTACGGTTCATCACATGATATATTGAATGGCTGATTTCAAAAGTACAGATTAACACGCAATAAATTGGTAAGATTCAGATCTCATATCTTATTGAATTTAGCATAAGAGCATCGTAAGATTTAGAGCTTAGTGACTTTTTCAAGATCTAGGGTTTTGTTCGAGATTATAATGATTGTGGAGATTTATATTAATAATCGTCGTATTTCTACCCTTAAAAGATGAAAGAATCATGGCATAGTATCATAAGGCCAAAGGTAATTCGAATTTTTGTTAGTGTTAATCCATTTATTAGAGATGGGAATATAGAGGATCTATGACAATTGAAGATCTATGTCAATGGTATGGTTTGCATTGTTATTGTTGATCATGGTTTTCAAGTTAATATCATAGCAAATGGCATGGTGAATAGATTGAAGCTATCAACTATAGTTCATCTACAGCCATATTATATCAAGTGGGGAGATAACAAGGAATTGACTTACATCATTGAACAAGTTCAGGTGCCTATTTCTCTTCTAAATCAATATTCTGATGAGGTTCTGTATGATGAAGGGCCTACTACTATTTCTCATGTTTTATTTGTCAATCCTTGGGTAATTAATAAAGGAGAAATGTATGATAAGCAGTGTAATTGCTATTCTTTTAAGATAACCAAGAAGAAAAGTTTAATATTATTACTTACGAGTTTGGATCAAGTTAAGATTGCTAGGTTGGAGATGAATCCTCCTAAACAGGAGTTAGATGAGGCAAAAAAAAATGATAAGACCGATGATCAACTATCGCTAGTGGATTCTCATGGAAGGCTTTCATAGGCAAGGAAGAGTTTGATAAAGTTTTTAATGATACTAGTGTGAAGGAGACATGTGTTACAAAAGTTATGCAATGTAACATGGGGCTAGAGCACCCTCTTGATCTTTTTGTTCCTAGCTTGGAGCTACTTCTATTTGCACCAAAGAGTACTGAGCAATTTAGGTATTTACATGTCAACCTTCCATCCTTCAAATTGTTTTTATCAAGACCCATTGTTCGGATTATATAAGTATTAGAGGATATTGTAGCTTTATCATACCTATGAAACACTACAGGATGTTTATTGGTGATTATTGATGCTATATTAAAGGTTATTTGTGTCGGTATGGTATTTTTCTTACAATTGCTGTTGGTGTAAGCGAGTTCAAAATAGTTGGTAGATTGAGATTCTATGGAAATTTTTAGAGGTTAGATTTTGTTGAACAATCACAGATGTGTCTTATCTCAATATGTAATGATGTTCATGAAAAGGGACGAGAGGATGATCATGTGATGCAAAAGGATATTATTAGTCGTGTACATCGCGATGCTAATAATGGAGGCATAGGGGATGTTAGTATGTAGCAAATAAATGTTACAGAAGTGTACCATGTGATCATAAATTAGAATTGTCTTTTGATATTTATATACCCGAGTTAGAGCCACTTCTGTTCTCATCAAGAGCCCCTATTAACCACAGGTATTATTATATCTTTGTTTCATCTTTCTTTGGGTTTTGTATTGATCCATTGATGGAGTTGGAGAATAGTTTTGAATATTTGGCTATATTTTACTTGTGAAGTCATATGAATTAATTATCGAAGCCCATTAGAGTCTTACAGATGATTATATATATTTGTGGAGTATTCAATCTTGTTATGGCAACATACTAATGCGAATAGTATTGTATGTGTGGCCTATTTGTGAATTAGTTATTGGAGGAAGAGATGTCGTTACATCACTAGATAGTTATGTTTCTTCTTGTTTTCAGGGTTCCAAGCTAATGTTATTAGGTTCTCTTACTGTTGAGTTTGAGGGATATTTATATCAAAAACGTATATTGTCGTACATGGTACTATTATTGGAAAAGGTACAATGTTCAAAATATATGCAGCTAAGTTAACATGTGGAAGTGATCATAGTGATTGACAACTGATGGATTATGCGCTTTCTCTTGTTCATCACTTTGAAGTAGGAGGTGGTCTAATAATGAATTCTTATATTTCTATTTATTATGTTCCATTTGCTTTAAATGGTTACTGTGTCAGTGTTATACTTAATGGATATCACATGTATGGTAGACTTGTATGTAGTGTTGGGGGTGATAAGGTACATAATTGGGATGCTATGTTAGCATTCTAATTTCAATCATTCCAAGAAATTTTCATGTTTCTAGGATTGAGGTAATCGATGGAATAGCTCATCATGTAAATCTATGTGGGCATTTTAAGAACTTGATTTTCTATGATTTCGCTATATGTTATGTACGACTGAAGGGGAGAGTTTATATCTAAGGAAGACTTGCTTATGAGATCATGTAGTGATATTATAGAGATAGTTTATCGTGTGTTAGATTTTGACACTACTGATTGATTGGAGCTAGAGAAGACACTAGAGATGTAAACCCTTAAATTTTATGATAGCATTATTAAAATTTTCGAGATCAAAATCCAAATCAATACCCTTGTAATCACCTAGGTCAAACATTGAGATATTAGGGTTTTAGGTTTGGCAATCCCGCGCTTGAAACCCTAGAACAATAAAAACAATATAACTTTATATCATTGATCGAAATAATGTCATATAACCTAAAAAGATCATATTCACTAAAAATTCACTCGTTTCAGACTCGAACGAGATCGATTTCCAAAATCAAGGCCTCGGCATGCGAAACAAGGAAAGCATTCCAACAATCAATCTAGGACCATCTTGAGATAAAGATTCATAAAAATATCATATACAAATTTTTTGGATATTAAAAATATCATATATAACCTATTTTACACATATTTTTCTTACTATTGATAATTTAATTGTCTTGTTTACTATTCATTACTATTTATTTATCTCTACTTTTTTTTACAACCTACTCTTAAAAACCTATTCTTACAATTTTCTTTCTCCATAAAACTTCATATCACTTTTCACTAAACTTTTCTTACACATTTTTTCTAAAATTATCTTTTTTTTCCTCTTGTCTCTCCCTCCTCCTAAGGATTCATGCCAGCCTATCTCTCTTTCACTCTAATTTTTTTTATTTTCAATTTATTTTAATTACAACTAATTCCCCTTCACTTTTCTCTATAAATTCCACATCTCCCTCAACTTCTTTCACACCTCTCATTCACTACCAAAACTCTCTCAAAATCACTTCATGCTTTCCTCTCTACAATAATCTTTTACCAAAGCTCTCTTCTTCTCTACCTTTCTAAGCCTCCATCTCTCTTTAGGTAAAAATACAAAACACTCTCTCCATTATTATTCATGCTATAATGTCCATGTGTATGTCATGTTTTTGTTTCTAATTAAATTCCCATGGGACTTGATGCCAGGAATGGAAAGACAAAGACAACACATTTACATTCATGTTACACTATCATGTTTCTATCATACTTATACTATGTTCATTCTATTTATGCTTCTTCCATAATCATATATTCATCTTCTTGCTCATATTACTAACTTAACTTTTATACGATATTATGCATATGTATATTATATATTCCTTAGAGCCTAGATATTCACTAATCTAAATTCTTATTTAATGCCATACTTTATGCTTATTATATATTTCATCCAATAAATAAGACTAGTCAACCTCTAGTCTTAGATTTGTCCTAAATCAAGTCAAAACAAAAATCGGACTTGTCCATTTCTAAGTCTCGGGAGCCTTGAAAATAATCTAAGAGTCCATATTCTTTCTTTTTCTTCTTTTTATTTGTTTATTATGCTTATTGCATGAGATTGGAAATATTCAAATTTTAGGAAGCCTTATTGAAGCATAAGACTCCCATAATTATTTCATTGTTATCTTTGTTCTATTTACGAGACTAATATTCTTTCAAGTCTTGGATAGCCTTGAAATAAAACTAAAACTTCGATGATACTTTTTTCTTTTCTTTCTTTCTTTCTTTTCCTTCTTTTCTTTCTTTTCGTCTCTCTTATTTAATTAAGGCGAATGGAATTTATTCAAGTCTCAAGAAGTCTTGATAATAAGCTAAGATTTCCATTTTCTTCATATTGGTTATTTTGCTTTCCCTCCATTAATTTCTATATGAATTTGTATGTATTTACTATATGCATGCATGGCCACAAGTGATGGTATTGTTTTATTGAAATTTCAAGAATAAAGGAATTAATTATTTTGAAACTTAACCCTAAAGAGAAATCATTTTTAACACTTAGGATAATTTTTTTTCCACAAAAAAAAAAAAAAAATTAACCACTCAATTATGTTTTCCTCAACTTCAAATGGTCTTTGTAGGCAAATTTAATATTTTACTAAAGGATAGGAATAAATCAACCTTGAAGGCATTTTGTTAAATTAAACCAACTTCGAATGAAACTTAGTATTTAATAAAGAGAATTAAGTTTTGAAAAGTAAATTATCTTCATGAAACCCAATATAAGAAGATAATGATTTTAATAATTAGATGTCTCACTTACAACAAAATGGAAACTTTAATTTTCTTTCGAAAAAAAAAAGTTCTCATGAACTTAACTTTTCAAGACTTTAAAATAAGTAGTTTTGCAAAAATCGTTTTTGGGAACAACATCACTATAGTTATGCATATCATAAGAATTAATAATACATCAAGTGTTTTTTCAAAGAAAGATATATTTATATGTTTACTTTAGAGTATTTAAGTATTAGAAAACTTTGGGAAAAATACATGAATTAAGGGTTAAAACATAGAAGACGGATCTGTATAGTCCTTTTTCAGGACTCAAATGGCTTTAAATGCTATAAATAACCTTAGAAATATACAGATCTTTTCAAGTAGATAAAAAAATGACTACTTATATGTGAAATTACTACTTAAAATAAGCAAGTTATGGCCATTTTAAGTTAAAATTTCTCTAACTGATAAAAAGACGCGAATTTCAATTTATGAAATTAGAATTCAAGTACTACCTTTATGAAATGCTCATTCTGGATATCTCTTATTGTTTAGGTGAAGGATAACCTGATATTAACTACTTCGATTAGGCTTGGTCGTCATGAAGTTGGTTATTCCCTTACTATTTAGATCTCCTTGCTTGTGCTTGTAAGTAATGGCAGTAGAAGTTAGGAAAAGATAAAATTGAAGATTGTATGTGTGATATGTATATGGCATGTTTTTCTTGGTGAATAAAGATTAAGCATATTGCAACTTGAATCGATGCTAAACATCTTTGTCTATTGTGATTGTTTGCTATATTGCTTGGTCACCCTTAAATTGAAATTAATACTATATGGAAAAATCATTACTAGAATAAATCATGCATAGTACGAAGTGAGTCGCATCATACATTTACTACTATTCTTCATGTTGGGAAACGAAGACTCGTAATGGTGGCCAGTAGTAGCTAGGAAGTCTGCATAAACACATAAGAGCTGATAAGTCTGCAATATGATGATTGTATGGGCTAGTAACCACCCTACCCCCGATATGGAGAGCATAAATCCATTCTACACATGGTTTTCAATTAATTATGTGTATATGTTTGACCATATGATTGTTGCATCTACATATGCTTGTTTAAATACTTTTATGATTTATGGAAACGTTTTGAGGAAGGGAATTATCTTACTAAGCTAGTTGATAAGTATCTTTAGACCCTTAATTTTGGTGTTATTTGAACATTCTTGATATGTGATTTTTGGGATTTCATGGAGAAAAGGGACATTTATTTTGTGAAAAATTCATTTCATGGTTTAAAAATCATTTTTAGAAGTTTTTATGATGATTCAAAGGAAATCAAAGCAAATTAAACAAGTTTGAATCAATTTTATTCAAGAAGGAATTTCATGTTTTCATTCTTTTCATTCATTCTTGGCCAGGAAGGACACTAGGGAAGACCACAAAATGCTTTATTGAAGCAAAGAATTTCAGCCTTACCCTCATCCTTGGTCAGGAAGGACGCCAGGAAGACATCAGTAGCTACACTTGAAGAAAGTTTTCAGCCTTTTCATTCATCCTGGCCAGGAAGAACGCTGAGGAAGGAAACAGAATGCTCTTAGGCCGAATTCCAGCTATTTTGCCTTCATCCCTGCCCCGATCCTGGCCAGGATGACGCCCAGGATGAACTGGGATTTTTCCAAAACTATAAATAGTGCTCTGTTTTCTTGTTTTATAACTTTTAGATCATTTTTTAGGCTCTAAGAAAGAAATTACGAAGGAAATTACGAAGAACTTTGCTAGGGCATCCATTGAAGATCTCAAGACATCAATTAGGGTTTATTCTTTCTATCATGATTCTTTCTATTTCCTCTTGATCTTTTGTTCTTATTATAAATCTCATGGAGGAGTAGATTCTTATGCTCTTCATCTTGTGAAACCCTAACCATACGAATTGAAATGTCTTTTGATTAATGATTGTTCATGCCTTTGTATCTATTCATGTGATTCAATAGTCTTGTGATTGATTTGTGCACAAATTAATTGCATGTTTGATTCTTATTGGATTGAAAGAGGTTTCATTCAATTAGATAGATATTCATGAATAGAGGAATTGTTAATTTCACCTAGAGGTAGGGAAATTGCGATTTTCTGCTATAAAGAATTTAATTCTTGTTCAAGGATCATGATCTTTAATGCAATTCTATGTGATGTTAGTAAGGGAGAGGTCTCTACTATCTCATTTAGGGTTAGGAATTGATTAACTCGAGGGAGGAATTGATTTACTTGTTAAGATCTTGCAGTGCAAAGCATGAATGATTCATTAATCAATCTTTTATCATAAGAACTTTAGGTTTAGGGTGGATCAAGGTGGAGAGTATGTCTTGTGATTGAATTCATCTTGAAAGCAAACATTAGTTGATCTTAGAGCTTGCTTAATTTTCTGTTTAGTAGTTAATTGTAGATTTCTCTCCAAAATTTAGGCTAAATAGTAGAGAACCGGTAATACTAGTAATTGTTCTTCAAAATCCCTGAGGACGACACCCTAAAATCTATGCTACATCGAATAGGTGCGCTTGCCTAGCTTCGATCGTAGATTTAATCGGGTTTATAAATTTTAGAAATTAATACGATCGGTAAAACATCATCACTAGTGTTGCTTATGCCCCCATAGCTTTTTATTGCAGTTTGAATACTAGTGGTTGGCCTCAAGGAGTCGGTCCGGTAAGAGTCATTAAGAAAAATCTCTATAGCAAACTTTTATTATACATATATGTATTTTGGCTTAGAGTATTTTGGAACCATTAAGACCTTAAGTATGGGGAATGCCCCTAAGATATGTAAAGATTTGATCCTGATAATCTTATGTTTATGTTTGCAATTTCTTGCATGCTTTTATTATCTTCTTAAAAATAACACCATTAGAGTCTCCTACTATCTAGGAAGTACGCCTTGCACACGATATCGAAGCTATTGCGTGATTGTGATAGTCATTCTCTAGCTTTAATATTATGTGCGGCAGATTACCACATTTATGATACCCTCTGAAGCATGATAAGAGAACTTTCTCTTTGAGTTACATACTAATGTATTCCTATTGAAGTAGTTGTTGTTGAATTCTTGGTTTGTGAATTCATTCTCTTACTAAGTATATGTATTGAAGAAATCTGTTATGGTTTTTAGTTGGATATGGGGAATGGTCATGTAGTGACTATATTGGTTTTTAACATTGTGGGGGAAAGAACTAGATTCTATTATGATTTTATCAAAGGTGGTTTCTATGGTTTTCACTGTATTTTTTGTGAGATGACCAAAATGGAGAGTTTAAGTTAGTCTATGTGAAAATATGGCTTTACTAAATTGTATGATGGTAATTTCGTGGCTAAAGATAAGATGTTTGGTGTTGGTTAGAGTAGATATGTAGTCACTAAGGTAGATTGCAATGTTGCATGGGAAAGGCCTAAGTTTTGTTATGTCTTTATTCTAGGAAGATTAGTTGGAATCAACATGAGTAACAGAGACAATTGCGAGTGTTAAGCGATAAACACTTTAAACAGGAGGTGTATTTGTTGAATATCTGTCATAGTATTCATGAGAATTAGATTGATTGAGTTCACAATGAGTGGTATGAATTATTGTGGAAGTCTTTGCTTGTGGACATGAACCATGGTATCGGATAGCTAAGAGTAGCTAGAGTTAGTAATGAAATGTTTTAGGAATTATTATTTTAGAGAGGATTTGTGGATCAAGTGTTAGAGGTTATTCACAAGCCAAGCATGGTTGGAAAGTTCTATTTAACTACTTTTGAGTTTCGCAGGTTTATATTTATTCCAAGCATATGTAATTTCCAAGATTTGAGGGAAAATCTTCATGAACCTAGAGGATATGATAGAGATCATGGTTCAATTGGATTGATAACTCAATTCATAGCTAGGGGATTGATAAACTTAGCTCAATAAATCACTATTGATAAGCTGAATGAAGATGCGATGAAGTATTTGCAAGGTTATCTGAAGTACCTTACTATTAGGCATGACCTAGTGTGTATAAGTTTGGAGGAGAGGCAAAATTTGAGTCAAAACTCATCGATTTTGAAGATCGCACCTTTTGAAATCGAGCAAGCGAAAGAAGTTACAGAGGATAGAATGGTCTCACACATGCTCGTGCGCAAGGCAATGCCTAATGATGTAGCCATGTGTAAGACAGAGATCATGTTGTTTGTGAAGGAACAATGACACAAGAGGTGGCACGACCTACCCCATCGCTACACCATAGACCGTACTTAGGTCCCATGACCGCACCATAACCAATTTCAAAGTCTAAATGTTTGATAGTTGGATACACTCCCTTTGGCATGGTCGTTCCTAAGCGGGTGCCAACACCTATAGCCATGAAAAATGTTTGTTTTAATGTCTGATTATGCCTCCAGAGGACTACACCCCTTGACACATGGTCGTAGTATGTAGTGTATCTTCATGTCTTGTTTTAATTGCTTATTTTACAATTTCCTTTTACATTTTTTAGGGTTTTATGTTCCTTCGTTACATTTGCCCACCTTGTAGGAGTATATAAGAGTCATTAGGATTATCTTAGTAATAAGCCTACCTATATTTTAACATCTTTTGTTATTGATTATGATCAATTGCCTTTATCGGCTTTACTTGAAATTGTTTCTAACACCCTATCTAGTAATATTGAGTGTTTCTCAAGATTATTCTTTGTTGGTTCCATTGATAGTGCATCATGTCATTTGAGTGAAACAACCAGTCCGATTCTTCTCTTAATGCGTCATATTTGAGAAGAAGGATCATCCATATCCTTGATTTTATAATATTTGATTATGGAAAACCATAAAAATCACAAAACATATAAAAAGCCTAGAATTCTATACTTCGTATTTATCATAGGAATCTGCAGCATAACTTTAACATGGATTTTATCCATATCACATTCATTACTAGATATGTTTGATAAGGTGACAAAATGATATACCTAAAGAAAAGTGAAACTTCTAATTGTGTGCTAGTTGTACTTGGAAAAGGCTCAAAGAAATACAAGTAAATATTAGTCATCTAAGAAGATTTGTCAAATAATTGGTAACACATGTCTAGCAATTGCGCATCTTCATACCAAAATGATTTAGTTAGTTAGGCATTTATGTAGAGTTAGTGGATCACCAGCCTAAGCAAAAACGTGCAACGATCTAAGGTATTAAGACAAAACCACAAGTGCATCACACTTATGGAATGAAACAATTGTATTGACAGCATTGTTTAGAGGATGATACGATTTCTCGTACTAGTTATGATTACTTGTATACATATATAATATGCTATAATTATAATGCACGTCAAATTTAGGAGTTACTCCAAGTTTGAGATTAAGTAAGAGTAACTTTAAAATGTATTGTTTGAATGACCAAGACAAATGATAATAAATTGATATTTGTTGCATTACTTTAGGATTTATATGTGTGTTTACATCTATGTGATTATTTGTATGTATTTATTGACTACTCAATAAGAAATTAGCTTACTTCTCTAAGGAGACATGTGGGTATAAATATATATATATATATATATATGAAGCTACAGATATGGATTTTCATGATTATCTTGATACAATGTGTTAAATGAAGATAAGACAAATGATAGTTATCACATCTTAGTGTTAAGACAAGCTAGTTTTGTCATGTGTACCACTTAAGCTATTTTACAATTACTTTTTACTATTGACTTCCACACAAGCATATTTGATTTATTTTTTGGAAAATTTTAATTAACTCTTTGAAACTTTATATTCATAAGTAAATATACCCCCTATGAACTTTCATTTATTATGTAAATTTTTTCTTAAAATTTAATAAATTGGCTACATAAAGAGCAATTGTATTTTTTTCTAAAGAAATCGGAGTCGGAGTTTAAGAGTGTTAAAATATACTTTCATAAATATATGAATAGTCACCTCTTGAGTCATCCCAATCGAAGTTTAGATGAGAGAAATATGCTCAAGATGCAAAAACATGTTAAGCTTTCAATTTTCGAGTGTTAAGCGAATTGACTTGCCAGTGCAATTTTAGACATACTTGCTAGCACAAGCTTTGTTGGTTGGTTTGATATGTGAATCAGTATTTGAACCATGGTTACTTGTTAAATACTGTATATGATGCATTTTTATTGATGGTTGATGCTTGTACAAGTAGTAATTTTAACATACAAATCATAAAATGGATAAAAGGCAACGGTAGGAGACAAATTTCGATGAGCCGAAACATAACAAACTGGCAAACCAATCTAACATTCATCGCTGAGCAAATTCGCTTGACACTCAAAATCGACAACTCAACACATTTTTGTATTTATATACATGTATTATTGAGTTATATATATATACATATATATCTTGTAGATATTTATTATATATGTTATGTGACGTATATATAATTTTGTTTGATGCGTCTATGCGACATGCATTATATATAATTCACACTTAACACATATTCTACATTATGTAATTTATACATATGTATTATATATAATCAACCTACTTCATAAATTTTCTATATGTAGTCTATATTTTGACACACACACACACACACACATATATATATGATATGTTATAGGGTTAATGTTACAAATGGTAATTGAATTTTAACAAAATATGCAATTAGGTATTTAAACTTTGAAATTGGTCAATATTGGTACCTAAAAAACTTTTCATGCATACCAATAGTACCTTTGACAAGTTCTTTCAGTCACTAGATTAATCAATTTTAAAGTTTTTCAAGACTGAATTGATCAATTTCAAAATTTAAATACTAAATTGATTGATTTCAAAGTTTAGATAATACCACATTAGAACATAAGGTTGTACTAAAATCTCACATTAGGACGATAATACCATATTTAATCAAAAATATCACATCAAGATAGAAGTTGGTACTCCACTTAAAATACCACGTTAGGATAATACCATAATAGGACAAAAATACCACATGAAAATAAAAGTTGGTGCTCCACATAAGTACCACGGTACAACAGTAGTACCATATTTTAACAAAAATACCACATTGAGACCAAAGTTAGTACTTTAGTTAAAATGCCATAGTAGAGTGATAATACAACATTAGGAAAAAAAAATATCACATCAAAACGAAAGTTGGTACTCCACTTAAAATACCATATTAGGACAAAAATACCACACTAGGACAAAAGTTAGTACTCTACACAAATAAGGATAATGGCAAGCTATAGGCTTCCACTTTTAATTTTTTGTAATTTAGTGTCTCAACTTTATATTTTGGTAAATTGACGCTTATACTTTTAAAGTATGTGCGATTTGGTGTCTGTAAAATAATATTTGACGAAAATATATTTTGACATGATAATAGTTGACACTTGACCAAAAATTACCAAAATTTAAACATATAATATTACATTGTCAAAAATTGAAAATACAATTAGTCTGCCATTATCCTATCATCCGAATAAGTGTCCCTCAAATATTATTTTAGAGAGATATTGAATCGCATATACTTTAAAAGTACAAGTACTAATTTATTAAAATATAAAGATAAGACATTAAATTGTCAAAAATTGAGAGGGTAAACACTTGGCTTACCATTGTTTCACATAAACACCATATTTAGACGATAATACTGCATTAAGATAAAAATACTATGTCAAGACAGAAGTTGGTACTCCACATAAATACCACATTCAGAAAATGGTGCTGTATCAGGACAAAAATACCACATCATAACAAAAGTTGATACTCTACTTAAAATATTACATTAGGACAAAAATACCCCATTAATATAGAAGTTGGTACTTTACTTAAATATTATATCAGGATTGAAATACCACGTCAATATAGAAGTTAGTACGTTACTTAAAATACCACATTAAGATGGTAGTACCATATCAGGGGTCTATCTGGATAGTTTAATTTTTACATGTATCCTATCTACATCTATTTTTTTATCGGTATTGTTAGTTTATGAATAAAAATATCTATCTGTCACCTATATCTATTTTAATTAATAGTTTGATTGAAATAGACATGAAACAAACATCAAACTAACGTCAAATCAATAAAATAAACACGCCTTAAGACAAAATACAACATCAAAACAAAAATACATGTTCGATATCCCGATCCACAGCTAAGGCAAAAAACTATATTATTAGTTGCCACATAGCGACCGAAGCCAATAAGCCCCCCCATATTAGTTGAAGCACATGATGTAAACAAGTAGGAAAATAGAATTTACATATTAAGGATCTATTTGGATGGTTTGATTTTCATTTGTATTTTATTTATATTTAATATGTATCTGTGTCTTATTTTTTTGACTTGTTTATGAATAAAAATATCTATTTTTCATCTATATCTATTTCTTGACAAATATTTATTTGAAAATGATAAAAGTAAGATGACAAAATGGCCAAAAACAAAGGAAACAAATAGTCCCTAAAAGAAACATTATCTAGATATTTTCTATCCTAAATATATATTGGACATGGTATTTTGTCATCAACTACTAGTAATTTGAGTTTCCACAAAAAAAAAAAAAATCGACGTATCTTATTACAATCATGTTAGGAAAACAAACGAAATACACATCTATAACATATGTATTTAAAATAATAAAAATTAATTAATTAATTAAGAGCTAATAAAATAATATATAATATATATATTAAAAAGATAAAGTTGACATTAGTATTAATCATTCGCTAAGGACTAGGACAATATGATTTGACAATAAAGTTTATACGTAATGAGGTAGAGGAACAATAGTTGGATAAAGCAGCAATTAAATAAGTAGTTACATCCCTAAAATAAAAACAGAGAATTCTTTCTCTCTAATATTAACAATAATCAATATACTTAGAAAAAGAAAAACAGATTCCAAGTGAACACTAGGTAAATTACAAATACATAAAAAAATGATATATTTATCTATTTATCAATCCGTTACAATAATTTTTACATAATTACTTACCATAAATCGCATGTGAGATATGAGATTTTAGATGATAAAAGTATATGTTTAGTTCTCAACATTTGAAAAAAAGTTATTTGAATCCTAAACTTTTATTTTTTCTATCTCAATCTTCAACATTTGTAAAAATTTGCATATAAGTCATTTTATTAATGGTGTTAGTTTTTCCGTCCGCTCCACTTGACACTATTTCATTTGTTAAAAGGATAAAATAAAATGATAATTTTTAATAAATATAAAGAAATTATATAAATATTGCAAATCTATCAAATTTAACTTGTGCAGATCAATTTAGCAATTAAATATCAAGATTCAAAAACTGAATAAAGCTCGCCTATGCTTCGTTAACATTTTGGTTGAACTCTCCATCGGATAATAAAAGAAAAACATTTACTCCATATAAATGGGATATGTTTCCATAAGTAAACGAAAAATGGAAAATAGAAATATGAAAAAGTGATGAAGATAACTTATGGAGAAAAGAAAACAATAGTCAGAAATTTTTATTGAAAAGCATTTTTTTTGTTAATTTTTTATTCTTCTTAAGTTTATTTTACATTTTTAACAAATGAAATTGTGTCAAGTGGCAATAGTGGATGGAAAAACTAATATCGTTAATAAAAATGGCTTATTTGCAAAATTTTGCAAACAATAAGGATTAAAATAGAAAAAAAATAATGGTTTAAAACTCAAATGGAAAAACTTTCAAACATTGAGGACTAAATATATACCTCTCATTTTAGACTTTACTCAAAAATCACATATCTAAAATTTGATTTAGGAATGAATAAACTTTTCAAAATCGCTCTATTATATACAACTTTTCTTTTTTTTTTTTTCTTTTTTTGCAGCTGGAAATCATAGGTCATAAATACAATTTTAAATTATTTATTATATATAGTTTTCATAGAAATTGCAAGTTATAAATGCAATTTTTGAATTGTAAAAAACTGCATTTATGGCTTGTAATTTAACATTTATAATATGATAATTAATTTTCTATAATTTATATTTTAATGTTTTTCTCTCCAAGATAGTAGATATGTACACGTAGAAAAATTCTATATTCCATCCATTTCTTTATAGATAACGTTTAAGACCTTTGTTTGAAATAACACAACCTCCAAATCTCTAAAAATTCGTTTCTTAACCCCTATTTAACAAAAATAAATTATAAATAAAAAAAGATAACAAAGGATATGGAAAAATAAGGAAAAAAAATTAACATAATAATGACTTGTTCACTTCACCGGATAAGAGAAAAATTGAATTCCAATTTAATAGGAATGTAATAAAACTATAATGACTATTATAATATTCATTTTATATAAAATATAAAACATGTAATTATTAAAATAATAATTAAATTATCTATAATACCCTTTATCTTTATTATAAAGAGATAACATTTTCAAAACAAGAATATTTATAACAAAAATTAAAAATAAACAATTAAACAACATCTCATGTACATGAAAATACAAGTATGTAGGAACATGAATTGCTAGTAATTATTTTGCCTAATAATAATACATTATGAATTATTATTCCGCTCTAATAAACCTCATAATAGCAGCTTTACGTAAAACAAAAAAAAAATGAATTACTGTTTCTCTCACGTTAATGGGCCATGATTCTTTCTTTATTATAATTTTACGTTTTTCTCTTTTTTGATATTTTTAATTATTATATTCAAGAGCCAAATAGTATAATCCGATCTAAATGGAAATGTATTTGCTCAAGTAAATATACAAGAACTTAGTGTCCATCGAGCAGGTATAATACTTGTTTTACTCCATTAGTGGCACTCATGCACATTTAGTTCTACTTCAGCCATGAAAATTAAAGAAGGGACAAAATGACATCCCAAATACCATTAATCCCAAAGAGAGCCCAACAGCAACAATTTCATTTCACTCGATGGTTCAAATGTCCAGTTAAACTAGAACATTCAGCAGTGAAACCACTATAAGGAGATTGGTCACTCCCACAAGACACTTGACACTCAAAAACAGATAAGAAATTACTGCTTCCAAGATGGAAGATCAAGGAACGGGCTCTACATACTTTACAAGCTACAAACCTAGTAGATAAAACGAAGTGAAGCCCTAAACACGGCCATCCCACAAGCATTCAGGATTTGCCTTTCCTCCTTTCAGCAGAGCTTCCACATCTTTGGGAGGGTTCATTCCAAGACGTTGTGCGCGCTCCCATCGAGCTAATCGGGTTATTCCAAGACATGGTCCATATGCCATGTTCATATCAAATTGCCTCAGCACCTCCTCAGCTCCATCATGACCATCTGCACAAGAATGGGATGCCAATTCAAAAATATCAAACAACAAAATGTTAACAAGGTTGGAACAGCAAAACCTTTCAGCATTAGTTGTTTAACAACTCCCCACACATTTGCCAGCAAAAGGAAAAAAAAAATGCCTCCTCGCTCATTTGTTTTACTAATGTTATCCATATAAAAACTAGTCTCCTTTCTAATACTCCAGACACAAACTAAAGCACCTTTAAGGTCAGGAGAACCATGGGATATGAGGGCTGGTGGCTGGATAACATCAGAACCATAAGCCATAGCATGAACTGGTGACTTCTTCTTTGATGAGGACGTCTTAGAAGTGGCTGGTTTTGTGTTTTTCTTTTGCCTATAGTAAGCCTGCATGTTTGCTGATTTTGGAGCCATCCCTTATAATTTAGAATCTGCATGGCAATCAAAGTATAATTAATCAGGACATTACAGGAAGCAAATCTATATCAGTACAAGTCAAGAACTGAATCCAAAAAAGTTCATGCAATGACCCATACATCTCCTCCCAGGTTTTTTTTATCCTTTTTCCTACATTCAAACCAGATGAAAAAGTTGAAAGAAAGTAAATTAATTTGATAAAACAGCAACATCCCAGTAACTACAGTGACAATTATGGAACCAAAAATTGGGAGTTCTTAACCACAGCCCTAAAGACTTCAATTATTTATCACCTTTTGCAATTTTTCGCTTTACTCAAGTTGTCATTAATTTACCAGAAAAAATAAATAAAATAGACATAAATTTCTACTAATTCCACATTATGGCTGTCCCAGACTCTATGTGCTTTCTAACACTCAACAACACATGGCATCATTGTCTTGGTTCACTTCAAAATTGACAGAGTCAGGAATGACGATATTTTTGGCATTCTTTTGATCTTTTGAAAACCAAACAACATTCCAAAGATATATCCCCTTTGAATAATGCCCAAATAAACATGCAAATATACAGGAACCGCATGAAATTTTAGTCATACAAGCAGCAAATGATAGCTACACCAACTCAATAGTTTTGGAAAAAATGTCCTGATATTCCATGATGGTATTAAGAAACCTCTGCTACAGTAACAAACTTTGCACCCTCTTTATTCTTCTGGAAAATTTACAATCACTGATGTAGTTTAATTATTTCTTCTCTCATTATCTTGCCTTTTGACCTTACTCTTGCATGGTGTTCTATGCATGTAGCTTCATCTTTATGAGCATTTTATATTGCTCTTATCCCTAACAATTTATACTTTCATGGTGTCCGCTACTTGTGAAAAAGACTAACAGAATGAATATTACACAATACCAAACAAATATTTACCCATAAAAGTAATACTAAATCCAGAAACAAGGAAATGCCACAATCGATCAAAGGCAACTAATAAAAATGTATCGACGGACATAACTGAAACAAGAATAATTAAATCAGCCATTATCAGTAGCTCTTGTGAAATACAAAAGGTAAGTAATCAATAAATACATAAAACATTTTGTATATGTTTGCAGACTACTGGTATAACAAGAATCTATAGTAAAACACATGGGAGTGACACGTGGGACTGTAACAAGTTAAAGGAACACCATAACAAGGATTGTACTTGAGTCTTTTAGGGTCCCAGGTTGATTCTCCTCTGTATAAAAACCTCACAGGGTCTTTATCGATAATGAGCCAAGGCCTCCTCTCGATTCGGTAAGGAGGGGCAATCATGATTCTACGGGATCTACACACTCGTTTTCTGGTTAAACTCAAAGGGAAATCAGCCATTAGGACTCTAAAAAGTGCAGAAACTACAAACAGTTTTTCAATTCAGTACCTAAACTTCGATAATTTTTTAACTTGGTGCATCCACTAAAACATGTACAACCAGATTGCCAAACCCACGGTTCTACCAAAGATTGTAGTGTCTAAATCACTAATACCGGTAGAATCGTGTAGAATCATAAATTTATAAAATCATACACAGTTGGATTTCACAATTGTGTTCATAAAAACATAAACTCGTAAAATCACAAAAGTTAATTTTCCATTTCAACAATCATAAATATAATAGATTCAAGAAATCTACATATGATCACATATATACATTGTCAAGAAGTCATTCCTCAGTTAAGCATGAAACATTCAACCTCCTAGTACGGACAAGACAATCCGGAATACAGGAAGCAAATAATCGCATATCGTTCGTATAATAGGGAAAAGAATAGACATACAATCAAAACCCAAATTTCAAAATACTAAAATGCTCAAAGGAACAAGACATTTGATAGCTAGCGTCACTAATTATTTTTCCAGGATGATTTTTTGGCACAATTCTAGAAACCCTAACGTCATAAAAAAAAGTAAGAAAGAATAAACAAAAGAAGAAGCAGTACGAGAAAATTTTCTGTGAAGGAAAAGAAAAAAAAAAAGGGACCTCCTCGTCCTACCGGTTTGAGATGAAGGAGAACCCGATGGAAGTGAAAAAGCAGACAGATAGAGAGGGGGAGAGAGAGGGTTTTTGAATTTTCGAAAAGGGAAGGCAGAAGAGGGCTTTTTGAATGTTGTCTCCTTACCCTATTATTTCATTAGGGTGATATTAATAAATAATAACCCTTGCCATTGTCTTACGATATGAAAAAGGTCATTTTAGTTTTAATATATTAATAAACGACCCGTTCATATGAATATTGAGTGAACACCAATATTATTTTAACAAATAAAATTATGAGTATGTTAAAATTTTAAGTTAATGTGATCTGAATTTTTATAAAATATGTAATTAATTACCCATATTTTAATTTAATTAATTTAATATATTTATTACTATTAAAGAAATACTTCATAATTCGTGTAAAAAATTTTTATCCTAAATAATGATAGTTATTATCTATCACTAACATTATATATATATGGTTACACCTTCTTCCTCTCTCTCCCTCATTCTCTCTATTTTTTTCAGCAATTTTTTCATAACACCCACGCTTCATAAATAAACTTCCCACTTTTCTTGTTTTTCTTTATCCACTCTCCATGTTTTTCTCCATTTTTTTTTTATTTTTGCCACGCAACGCTGGTACGTCATTAGCTAGTGTGTGTGTGTGTATCAATTTTTCTTTCTCGCATTTGTTGTCTTGTTCATTCGTTTAACTCGGTTATCCTTATTAGTACTTTAGACCTATAAGAGCGTGACACGTGTCAACAAAAAAACGTTAAAAATAAAGTCGTTGCACCAAATACCCTAAAGTGACATGGAAATGGAAAATTAAATTCCAAAATGTCAAAAAAAAAAAAAAGAAGTTTAACACTATGTTTTCCTAGGTAGAAACCAGTTGAAAGCTGGGTAAAGCTGTGGAAACGGAAGAAAATTGTAATCAAAAGACCCATGAAGATCGACTAAAAGAGGCAAAAATGAAAGAAAAAAGGAGCTTAGTTTTTTTCTCCGCAAAATTAGTGAGAAATCAGTGGAAATGGGGAGAAAAGATGAACAATACATTTAAATTACTTCTTCCATCCTCGATAAAAGAAGGACAATAATAAATAAAAGGGTAATTTAGTCAAATACTAACTCTATTTCTTTTCTTTTCTTTCCACTTCCTTTAGAATTACCAAACACAAAATTAAGTTTCTATACATTTCCATTTCCACTCATTTCCATAGCTTTCCACATTTTATAAAATACCTAAACACAACATAAGAAAGAAACCCTAACCTTTCATTCCTTACCTTTAAACCAAAAAAACATTCTCATCATATTCCCTCTCATCTCTCTTTCACTTTCTATACCCCCTTTCCTCTCATTATCTCTCCCAAAATGCCGCTGTCCTTTTCTCTCCCTCACTTCTTATCTCTCCACCACCGACAGCCCCTTACCTCCTTACATAATCACCTTTTCACAATGGCTTTGGGAGAAAGACATTATTTCCTTTACTACAGCCATACAAAGTAGCAATGCTCATCAGGCTTCCAAGAAGACATGTGTGGGTTAGAATGGGTCCAATCACATGCGTGGGTTATCTCCTCCTCCTTCTTCTTCTTTGTAAAAGTGGAGAGATGCTTTCTAATATTTGTTACCGGAGGAGATGTGTCTACGCATTGTAGGTTTGGTTGTGGCTTGGTGTTGATGGGTGTTCAGTGATCAATTTTGATGGAGATGGGTTTTACAATAGAGGTTAAGTGTGGTGGCATGAAGCTTCGCAAATGAGTCATATTCTAGAAGTTCGACAAGCGTTTGATGAAGATGGATAGGGTCGATTCGATAGATGTCTTGAAGGAGGGCTGTGATTAGGCAAGAATGGTTCAACTTTTGAATCACGAACGAGTGTGTGCAGAGGAGAAGAGGATGGTCTTGGCTTCGGTGTAGGTCAAAATCATTATCGTGGATTCGTCTAGGATTCCCAGCATCGATAGTGGACTTGACTTTGGTTTGGTTTCATGTGGCAGTTAAGAGAGAGTTATAGGTCACTAAGAAGACTCCTAGGGGGGGGGGGGAGGGGAGAGAGAGAGTGAAATGACCTAGATTTATATTTTAATCAAATCTCATGTGTTTATTAATTTATTTTAAGGAGATGAATTGAATGAGTATGTTTGTGTTGTTAGTAGTTTAATATATAAGATTTTGTATGTGTATATGTGGATATTAATATTTTGTTCTACATGCATTAATGTGTGAGTAATGGAATTATTAATGTTGTCTTGTGCATATTAAGATGTTAAGTTAAATTAGATTAATAACTCAACCATAATTTTACTTAAGTTAGTTGATTGAGTTCCTTGTAATTAAATTAGCATTATGCCCTAAATGTAAGCTAAATGGAGCCCAAATTAAAGTGAAATGCAACCTAAAGTTAATATATGCATTAAGGGGTAATTTTGGAAGTGAAAAAGTCAAAATTAAGTTAATTTGATTACTTTTTGAGGCAGCTCAAAATTTTATCCGAATTTTCTTTTCTTTCTCCTTTTTCTCTTCTTCTTCTTTCTCCATTTCCATCTTCATTTCCAAGCTCAAGTTAGGGTTATATCAAGTTGAAAATCAAAGTTATTCTCAAGACAAGGTATATATATGTATGTATTTGAATTGGTTTAGTTTAGGTTGTTGTGATTATTGTTTTGTTTCCCTTTCTTGAGATAGATGTATAGATAGTTGGATGAATTGAGTTAAGATTGATCAAATTGTTGTTCATGCATGGAATGAGTTATGTATGTGTTATATGAGTGTGTGAAAGTATGCATGTATTGTTGTATTGATATGAAGTGTCTTGATGAAACAAAGATAGTTTAAGTAGTTAGAGTGGAGATTGATGAAAATGGAATTTGAAGTGTTTAGTGATGTTGAATTCATGCCTTGGGTTGCTAGAATTGAGTAGTGTATGTTGAAGTGAGTATATGAAGTTTGAAGTGTAGTTGAGGAAAGTTTTTGAGGTGTTTTAAGATGTAATTTTACAAAGTGAAAACAGGGGATTTGAATTTTCGTATAAGCTTGTTTTTGTAACGTACGCCGGCATCTGGGGATTCTACGCCGCCAGCGTAGAGGCGGTGTAGAAAGCCCACAGAATGATTTTCCCTAACGCTGTTTGCAACGCCGCCGGCTTATATGCCGAAGATTTGCCAGCGTCTGTTCTTCAGAACGTACGCCGGCAATTTGAATCTCTACGCCGCCGGCGTAGAGGCGGTGTTGAAAGTTCACAGAACCAAATTTCTTAAAGCCGACTGAACGCCGCGGCTTTCGTTAGGAAGTCAGCCGGCGTTCTTTCTTCTAACTTGTACGCTGGCTTTTGGGAATCAAGGCCGCCGGCGTAGGTTACAAAGGCTGACGGCGTATGCGTTGAACGCTGCCAGCGTTGACAGTGTACATTTTCAGAACAGTTAACACCGGCCCAACGCCGCCGGCGTTGAGTGCCGGCGTATCCCCTGAGTTTTTGAATTTTGAGAACTTTTTCTAAAAAGTTTCCAAAGTTGTTATTTGAGTATTTGAGTTTTTGGTAAGCAATTTGGGATATATTAGGACGTTTAAATGCCTAGTCGTGACTGTATATCCAATTATGTGAATTTCTTTGATAATTTGTGATATATGGATATAATATGTATATTTTGTGAGAATGAAATTTATAAATGTTGATTTATTAATTATTGTGACATTTCTATTACAGTTAAGGATTCTTCGGTTAATCTATCACCGAGAGATCCTAGTTCTATTCTAACGAGTTCAGGTACGCAATAACTTGTCTGATGATTGCTAGGACCAGACATTTCTAATTTGACTTAAATTGATCCGATTTAACATTTGGATGTCTATTACGCTGTTTAATCTGGTCCGAGGAGCAGCAAACCTGTCATGATGCAATGACATGTTAGCTAAGCGCTTAACCAAGTCATGATGCAATGACTATACCATGATGCAATGGTACGCTATGATGCAATAGCGATTCTTTTGGTTAAGTGGGTAGCCGATAGGGGGAATTGTATCTGTGTAACGTTTGCTTAAACTTAGGGGGAAATACATGATGTAGTTCAAGGTTTATGGGAACTTGTGAACTAGGCTCATGTTATGGACTGAGTTTAAGTAGAGTCGGGCAACGGCTTTTAAACCCTAGATGAAGCTATTATCTTTATGAAATAGATATAGGAGATATAAGTATTCGGACTGCTTATATCAACCCCCTGAGCAGCTGCTGTTACTCAGGATCCCTGGATTCCCGGAGTGTGACCGGGGTTTGAATACCCTCTTGTTGATTTGTGAATCAAAATGTAATAAAGATAACAACTTGTTTTATGATGCATTTACATCAATTGGATGACTTGTTTTGCATTGGTTATTGTGTACTGGGCCTCTGGCTCACTTTTGCTACTTTGCAGGTCATGGAGATGAGTATTATGATGACTTGGGCTATGGGTCCGATTTCGAAAGGTTTCTGGACGAGTGGGAGGAATAGGATCCGATGACCCGGGACTTTTAGAAGACTTTTTGCTAAGGACCAGCTTTGTATAGAAGGCTTGTTAGTTAAGCCAAGTTCTTTTGTAATGACCTTAAGATCCATTAGGATTTCTCATGTTTTGAGAAATCATGTAATTGTTTTGTTGTGTCATGTATTGACACAAAGCAATGGTTATTTGATGTAAATATATGTAAAGATTGCTTTTGTTAGCAATCTTGTTTTATTTAAAAAGTTCTTTATAAAGTATGGTGTTTTGATCAAACAATTTTCATAAACTGTTAGTTTTAGGACAACCTTACATATAATGTGAAAACGTTATATGGTTGGGGATTCGGTACTCTAAATCTCGGGATTTAGAGGAACGGGTCTTTACAGAGAGAGAGAGGAGCTTTAGAGAGGAGTTGAATGTTTTTTAGTCAAGATTCTTTCTTGAATTTGCTTTTTCAAATTTTAGAATTCAATTTTCCATTTCCACATCATTTGAGGTATTGGGTGCAAAAGACTCTTAAAATTTTTTTGACATGTGTCACGCTCTAATATGTTCGAAGTGCCAAGGATAACAGAGTTAAATAAATTAATAGATGCTATAAATGTGAGCAAAAAAATTTGATGCAGGTATTAAATTGATCAAATTAAAGTGTAGTTAGATAATTGTACATTTTGTAAAAATTTAGACACCTTTTTGTCGTTAACCTAAATTTTAATTGATATTTATGTGTTGTTCATTAGTTAATGTAGTGTCTTGATTATTTATAATTTTATAATATGGATAATGGCATGAATGGTACTTAAATTTTGGTAAAATATATAATTAAATATATGAACTTTGAAATTGGTTAATTTAGTATTTGAACTTTGAAATTGATTGGTACTTAAAATAAATTAATGGAGGTAATGTTAGCATACATAAAAGTTTTGTCGACAGCTAAATTGATCAATTGCAAAGTTTAGGTATTAATTATATATTTTGTCAAACTTTAGGTACTTTTCGCAATATTAACCCTTTATAACATTAGTAGTTAATAATTATAGTTGTTTGTGTTACTATCAAATTTAAACTAATAAAGTAAATAACTTGTTGGAATCTTCCAGAGGTAAGGTTGTAAAGCCTTTAGTTAGCAAAATCTAAAGCTTGCAAGACAAGATACAATTATTGGGCACTGAGGATTGCATGTCCAAACTAGCTTGGATTTTCTCTAAATTAGCTTCTATACCATCTTGATCAACAAATTAATCCAAGAACTTGCTCTAGTTGACCTGAAGACATAGTTATAAGGGTTGAATTTCATCTTATAATGCCTTGGTTAGTCACATATTTCTCATAGACCCTTAAGATAGTCGTTAGGTGCCTTGTGCTTTATAATCACGTTGTGCACATAAATCTCCATGCTACACTTAATTTGAGGTTTGTAGATCTTGGTCACCAATCTCTAGTTAAGTTGCCCCTTTATTGTTTAGGCTAAAAGGGATGACCTTATAACAATAGGTTCAAAAATTAGTGACAAAAGAAGTGTAGGCTTCATAATCTAGCTCCATCTTAATCTGGTTATAGCTGAAAAGGCATCCATGTAGTTAAAAAGTGCACGGCTAAATGTGAAATCCATTGGTTAGTCAATGCATGCAAGAGGAAAATAGTCATTTAGGTAGGCTTTTGTTTAAGTCAATATAATCAACACACGTGTACCATTTCCCATTGGTCTTTAAGACTAGCACCATATTTACTAGGCAAGTCGAGTATCGTTCTTCCCTAATGAATATGACCTTAAGCAACTTTTACACCTCTTCTTCTACATCTGCCTTTTTGCTGTAAAATGTGGTCTCTTTTGTTAGGCTTAGCACTTGGGTCTATATTGAGGCGGTGCATAATAACATTAGGGGAGATGCTTAGCATATCTACAAGTGACCAAGCAAACATATCACTATTGGATTAAAGGAAGGATATAAGTTGCTCCTTGAGGTTGGTGGGCATCAAAGTTCCTCCCTTTTGCTCTTGAAAGCTAAGTGATCAAAAGGTGAATACATTGAGGACAATTTTTTACGAAGCATAAATTCTAAACTTGATTATGAGATACATTCTTAAGCAAATTATAATTTTAATTCCTTCATGATTGCTTGACTTATATATGGTTGTTGATAGGCATGTCTCAACCTTGGGCCCAGTAGGCCCAACACTAGTAAAATGGATTACCATGACCCTCTTAAGGCCCATTAAGCATTGCAGACTGTCTCGACCGAGGGATTTAAGCCACCCACCGGCCCAGAATCCTTGGTGCACTTGGAGATCAAATCACGACCATTCTCCCCTTGGAAGGTCACCTCTACAGCTCTCCATGCTACTTTGAATGTACTCTACATTGTCCTAAGTCTCCATATCTGCAGGAGGATAACTTAGACCTCCCCAAAGGTACGACAACAAGATCAGTCACCATACCACTTCAACTACCCTCCATAGCAAGATCAACCTACCACCTCAAGTCTAGGCCAGCTACCAATCGGGGACTACATTAGATAACAAAAAAATATTTCGTAGGCCCCATTATGGTATGACTAATCCCTACAAATAGCATTTGAAGCTCAAGATACATTGTTTAGACATTCGAACAAAAAACAAATCTTAATAGATTCTTTCATTTTGGATTCTCTCATTATCCCACATTAGCTTAAGCATCGGAGTGACTATACTAGACAATTCCCCAGTGCACCACTAACAAGCCTTTCTAGTTTCTTAATTGTTGTTTGTTCATTCGGGTCAAGCTTCAATATATATAATTTGAAGCAATGGTTATTTATCCATTGATATGGATAAAAATTAAGTTTTAGCTGTTATGTTTTATCATCCTTCAATTATATAACTATAAGAATTTGAATTGCTTCCTTTTGATGTTAAATATAGTCGTTGGAGAAGTCTTCTAAAATGCTTCTAGTTCTTGCAAGTAATTCCAACTTGATTCCTTGTATTATTGCATAAGATACGATAAATTTCTTCTTGAAATTCCTTGGTTTTCTTAAAGATTTCCTTCAATAAATGTTAGATTCTCTTTCAATGTCACAAATTTCTTCACGAAATGAGCTTCATCCTACTTCCTTTTTAATTTTGTAATATATCCAACAATATTTCAAACTTCTCTATAATAATTATAACTCAAAAACATGATAAAATCAATTTCAACTGAAAATCCATGCTTTGACTTCATCTAAAACATTATCTCGATGAAGTAAAAGTTAATTATAAATCCCCTTTGGCTGTTTTTCTAACTTATAGTGAAACAAATGAATATATTCCCTAGATATATTCAATATGTGCAACTAAGTCTTCGAAATTATCCGCTATACAATAAAAAGAAAGTTTTGCTTTTGTTTCACCTTTTGAAAATTCTACAAGAATACACTTCTGTTCTTTATTTTTTTTTTTTCATATAGTTCAAGTTAAAATATGATAAAAATTTTTGTAATTAAGATATCATAGTAACACATTTGCATCATCCCACCACACCCCCCACCCCTTCAAACACTATCATAATCTTAAAACTCCTCGTGTAGTTTGCTTAGAGTTGCTGCCAAGTTGCACCTCGTTAGTTGCCTTGCTAATTCCCCATATTCCCTAACTACTCCTCTTCCTAAGCTAGGCCCTCTTAGTACAATCCCCTAAATAGCTTTTTCCCTCCTTGAGAAACACTAACCCTAATGGGAACAGGGAATTCAACTTTTAGATGAATTGGTGAGGAGATCATTCCTAAGGTAGATCGGTAAAGCAAACCTAAGATAACATTATAAGGTAACCAACAGTCCATCCTAAGGAATTCCACATGGTGAGTGGCAATATTTTCATAATTACTGAGCTCTACGAAAAGGGTAATAATGCCCTTAAATTGAACAAGTTGATTGTTGAACTCATAAAGATCATGGTCATACAATTTCAGAGCTTGCTTGAGTTTAGGGGCCATATGCTCATATGCATGTTGAAAATGATGTTGGCAATACTACCCATGTTTATCATCACTTTCTTAACTTGGAGTCTGTCAATATAAGCTAACATAATAAGGGCATTATGGTGAGGGATCTAAATTCGCTCAAGATCTTCCTTTAAGAAGGATAATGAGGTATCTACTCTTTGTTTCTTCGCATACAGGCTTATAACCTACTTTCCTTTTGAAGTGCCAATCGAGTTAGAGCTGCTTCATGCATTTCCTCCGTGGGATCCCCTAATTATAGTGTTAAATATGTCATTAGGGGCTTTGCTTTGTTAGGTATCAGTTTGATTCTCCTCCTCCTCCTGACCTTACTCAACCCGTTTGCACCAAGAAGGCCTTTCCATATTGTTATTGGGTCTTGCGATGTACTCCTTTAAAAAGCCACATTGAATGGTATCTTAAAGGTAGTTCTAGAAATCGCTGACACAATAAGATAACCCAAGACACAAAATTATTAAAAACACAATTATAAAGAGAAAAATCGAGACACAACAAAAAGACAATTATGACATGAATAGACGTGATTATCTCATGATAAGTCATTTGTACTCTATTCGATTTATAGAAATTCATGCTTTATCTGATTTATTATTAGATAAATTTCTATAATTTTGTGCTATTATTATGAAAATATTGTTTTTTAACTCCTAAGAGCAAGAAAAAAAAAAGAAACAAAGTGATTTGAATCAGATTTGGAAAAAAATAACTAAAAAAGTTGAAGAGTGGATTCAACCACACCCTTAGAAGTGAACTAAGGGCAAGAAACAAGACAAAATGAAAAACCACACCCTAAGTCATGACCATAGTTACACTCGCGATTCAAGCTGAGGCAAATCACGCTCTGACAAGAAGGAACATAGCCTAAACTGCATCCTCAATTGCACTGTGGTTGTAATCGTGATATGAACTAAAGATAAATCGCGCCCTTGATGTAAAGAAACAGCTTATGTCATAGCCAACCTTTGAGCCTACGAACTAAGCTATGAAAAGTGACACCGCCTTTGCTATCATGCATACACTACCCTAAAATAAAAACTCGAGAAGATTTGGACAAAATCCATTAAAAAAGAATCTATCATGTCAACGAATAAAATCTTCACGTTTTCTATGACCTGATACCTATAAATAAACATGCACAGACATTGTAAAAACGTATTGCACCATATGTAACAAATTTCTAACATAGTATAGAGTAGAGAGAAAATTTTTACTGAGAAAAATCTTTCTTCTTGCTAGAGATTCAAGTTTTTTTAGCTAATTTGATATTAACAAGACATTTTGTTCTTACAAGATTTTTATGCTTAATATGTAATATTCATTTCCATTTCATATTATTTCTCTCGAATCTGTGTTTAATGTTCATATTGACGGAGAAATAATAATTTCGACTTAGAGTTTATGAATCAAAAACCTGATTCATGTGATTTCAATATATTTTAATTGAATATTGATTGAGTACTTATAATTAGTGGCTCAAACCCTGATTTGTGAGTTTATGTGAGTACACCATGTAGATTCATATCCGATTTCAATAAAATAGATTGAGAAATCATTCTTTTAAATAAATCTAGGCTGTTAATGAAGCTGCTTATAATCATCTAAAGATAAGGATGGTGGAACTTTCTATCATTTGGTTTTAACTTCATTAAAATGGGTTTTAATCAAAGGATTCTTAATATTTATATGGATCAAGGTTAGGAAGAGATTTCATTTGTCTGATCTAGATATAGAGTTTCTGACCTTGAGTAGGGCTTTAACTTACCTCGTCATACCAATGGTATAAGTATACCTAGCAAACAACTCGTTAAGCTTGTTGAAAAATCACATGATAAGGACTTGATAAAGAAAATCCTAAGCTCTTTCTTGTATTAACAGACTTATCTCATAAATTTGCCTTGAAAACGTGTATACAATCAGTATTAACTTTAACTTAATGTTTTGTTGTTCATAATGTTCTTCTAAGTTTTTTTTTTTTTTGGCTAGATAATAGATAAACAATGAGTATGGTACATGCTAACAAGTCCCGAGGGATTACAACCTAATATTTTCTATGCAATTTCAGTAGATGCTCCAATCTTTATTGGTGATGTTGATCGAAGTTGAATAGAACTTATTAAAACTTTTAAAATTTTTTGAAAAACTTTAGCTTCATGTTTGTTTTAAAAGCAACAACCTACCACCATCTCATAACTTAGTTATGTGTGATCTATTATCAATTTCGTGTACTTTTGACATTGACACGAATTGGACATGAAATAAAGATATGAACCTAACCCAGTAACACGAATTACCAATGATACCTGGAAGGCATTCTTCAACTAGTAGCAATCATTTGTATTGTAACCATTATCTTAATGATACTTACAATACTCTTAGGAGTGAAACTTACTGAGAGGAGTACATTCAACAAAACTTTATAATAAGTGTTTCGCTCTATTATCCTTTCCATTGTGGGAATAAGATACACTTGAATTTTTATTGGAGGGGAGGGAGCGCAAGTCAATCCTTGGTTAAATCCTTGTCTTTCTTCTAGTTGAGGTCTTTCCATGAATCCAACTTATTCCAACCTACCTTTGTTCTTATGTGAACATTATCCTCTTGAGTTATATACTTCTTGATTTTGCCTTGAATTGCTTTAAGTTTTCAGGCTTATTTTTTGCTAAATACTTGAAGGAGTCCTTTAAAAAATCTGTTCCTTAGGTTGTTGCATGTAAGGCGATTCCTTGATCAAGATTGGGGATTTTGAGTCAACTTTAGAGAACCATGCCACATAATCTCTTAGAGGCTCTCTTGACCTTTAGTTGAGTAAATAGAGGGATGATGTGTCCTTCTTTGGTAGTTTACTTACAATGAAGTGATATTTAAGATTTACTTAGATTATTTGATTTTTCATATTATCTTATATGTATTTGATATGCATCTGTATCTTATCTGTATATGATCTATTTGATTTTTTTTTTATTAAAAATGTCCATTTTTATCTCCAATTGTTTCTTAACAAATAGTCTGTTTGAAAACGATAAGAATAAGATTAACCAAATAGACTTAAACCAAGTAGCATACTGCAATAGTATTGTAGCCTAATAGCACCTCCTCTAATATTTAAAGTAAAAGGTACTAGGTTTGAATCCCCCTCCCCCATTACAATGGTCAAAATGTAAATAAATAAATAAATAAATATTGAGCAGCATACTTCTCAAAGGTGGAATTGGAGTTCACTAGTAGTCTATTGAACCAAGTTTGAGTAGCCTTCCACAAATTGCTTAGAAAATCCTTGTAAAATATTGCATAATTGAATATGTGAATTACCATTACATTTTGATGGAGAGCTAGAAGGTCTTTTGGGTCAACAGTACCAATATAGGTTTTCAAATATGGCAATTTGGAACTTGGTTACAATACTTTGTCTTAAACAATTTAGGCATAGGGAATTGTAGCAATGGGAGACTTGGTAGTAAAAGTAACCTTTTTACTCTCCTTTAAATTGAAAAGTTTTTTGATGACTTCATGATATGCCTATGAGGACAATTACTAGGATATCTTAAAACAATAAAGAAAACGAACCTTTACTTATCCTGAAGATTACACAACAAGAAAGTAAATACAAATATAACACTAACAAATAGTTGATATTACTCACAACCACTCACTGGTGTTTGGGCTCACCACAGTCCGATGATTGATAAGAGCAAGACCCACCACAATCAAAGATGATTGATAAGATTTAGGGTTTTTCTCAAAGATAAAGAATTTCATTCAACTAATAAATCTTATCTTTTACATCAAGGAAAGTCCTATTTATACTCATGACCTGATATCTAAAACAAGAAAGATATCTAAAAGATAAAATAGGAAAGAAATGACTAAAACAAGATAGAAGTCTAGCTAAGGGTAAAATAGAAAAGTAGCTAATAAAAGAAAGATTGAAATCTATCAAAAGAGTTACTCTGATTCTCATGTAAAGTATCGCGGAAAATCAGTGAGCATCATCTTGCAAATCATAGTCGTAAGTAATATCGCGATGTCCACTGGAATCAACTCTTCAAGTAAATAGACTCTATCCCGAGTATAGTCGAGGGCTCGATTAAGGGTATGCGAATGCGCGAGTCTACTCTTCAAGCAAACAGATTCAGTCATAGTTATAATCAAGGGCTCGACTAAGGGCTCTAGGACGTGACTTCCATTATATGGAATCTCTGATACTATCACGGGTATAGTTAGGGTGTCACACCCTAAAAGATATCCTAAATGTGATAGTCTACTCTATACATTATTAAAACTTAGGAATGATTACCTTAGTCATATAAAGGCTTTCATATCAAGCATAAAGCGTACATCATAACTAAGGGAACAATTAGGAGTGCACAATTTACATTGATAATAATTAAAGTAACAAGGCAAGAGAAATTCTTATCATTAACATAAGTAAGGTCAATTATAACTCTTAAGGGCATACCCCCGCTAATGTCCTCAAGACCACATAAATGCATCTCTTAGAAATCTCCAAAATATTAACATAACATATATTACACATAAGGAAATTACAAGAAAGTGAATTCATCCTATGTTCTCACTACTTCCATAAGAGTTCAAGAACCGATCAATGATTTTCATAATGTCCTGATATTTGAATAGAGCCACAAGTACACCTATTTCAATAAAGATCTATGGGGGTGTAAGCTTACAACGAGCTTAATAAGATATTTCCTTTTTTTCGTACCGTGATTTCAAATAAGTTTATTAATTTTCACGCATATACTATGCATGCTATGCAACAACCACATAATACAAACATTTATGTATGGGTATATGGAAACCATACACAGAACGGACTTACGCCCTCTATATTGAGGGTTAAGGAATGACATTTGAAGATGTCCACAACACTTCTCTGCTAGTCCTCGAGCCCTCTGCTCATAGCGATCACTAGCGCAATTCATCATTGGGATGTATCCCCAGTACGCCTTAGTTCCCTAAGAATGAGCATAGCCACGGGCCCTCTTGGCCTTGAACCCTCCCGATTCTTTGCTTAGGAGTACCAGCTTTCAATATGTGACTCAATAAATGCAATGCGTGTCCATTTAATTTGTATCAAGCTGAGTATAATTATGGTATACTTAAGGATGATTAAGCAAGCATCATACACACATAAACAACGTGTAATATTTATGATATACTTAAGTAATCTTTTATTGGTTTTGATATGTTTAGCATCCACTGTCACTCATACATAAAAGCATATACATATAAACCATAACCCATTCATATTCATTTTATCTTATACTTTTAAATCTACTACGTCTATCTACAAGTATAAGCAAGGTAATGAAGTAATGAAGAAAGACTCACTTATCCATATTGTAATCTTCTTAGTCGTAGTAATCCTCAGGAAAGGGAGTCTTGCAATCCTCATCACCTAGACAAAAGAAATACCCAGAATGAGTATTTCATAAAGTTCTACTTAAACTTTCTAATTCTATCTTGCTATTTTTGTCAAAATTCGGATTATGTGAAATCTCAACTTAAAATGGTCATAACTTGTTCATTCTAATTTGGAATTTCGCATATAAGATGTCATTTTCTACCTACTCGAAAAGATCAATCTATTTCTAAGGTTATTTTGAACATTTGAAGTTATTTGGGTTCGGAAACGGGTTAGTACAGTTCTAACACGAAAATTCTAACATCAAATTGTATTTTTCTAAATTCTATTTCATCTAAAAATTCCATAGCAAATATGTAAATATTTATATAGTTGAAAAATATTTTTAATATATATATATATAGAGAGAGAGAGATATAGACTCATGTTATATGCATGATTCTAGTGATGTTGTCTAAAAAATAAAATTTGTAAACAATCTTTATGAAAGATAGAGTTTTGTGAAAGATCATTATTTGACTTGTGATTAAGTTGCTATTTTGTAAATATGTGACTCAACAACAAGAAAATCATAAATATATATTTATATATATATATATATATTTTAAATCATTAAAGGTGTTATATTTGTTCAAAAATTCCTATTTAATAATTCATTTTATAAAACATGGTTTTACCTACTTGTGACATAAAACGTAAGTGTATTTCCCTTTTAAAGAATTTCCTAAGTTTAACTTTTTTAAACAAAACTTATATCCTTAGATTTTGTAAATATGAAACTCAATTTAGAGAAAATCATGGTTTTATATTTTTCATGAGTTCATGAATACTTTATTTTCATATCAATCTTTTTTTAACTAATTATTTTCCAAAACATGAATTTTTATGTGGTTGTGAGGAAAAATCATTCTAAGTTGCATAACAAAAATGTTTTAAGTTTTAACATAAGAGAAAAATTAAGTGAATGACTTATTCTAAATTTTTATGCTTATAATATTTCTTTCTTAATTCATCATTTTTTAACATATGGACCTTTAGGGGGTTGTTAGAAGAAAACTATAATTTTTAGTTGTTACAAGCGGATGTCTACTTATTATAACTATTATTCATATTTTCTTAACTTCCTAAAAAGAAAATGGATTTAATTCTTAAAACTTGGTTCCTTAAATTGTATATCGATTTTATTTCTAAGTGGATCTTAACTAGTGAGTTGATCTTAGCTTAACTTGAAAAATTTGTTTTGTTCTTAGTGTTTATTAAAGTATTGGTAATAATCTCATAAATAAGTTTTTAAGAAAGTTTGCATAACAAGGAATTATCAACATTATGGTTTAATAATAAATTTATTTTAGTGTTCTGAAAATAGAGAATGTGGAATTACATAATTAAGTGTTGGAGAAACTTTGTATAATACCAACACTAAAAATTTATGATCAACTTATTTAAATTTTTGGAAAGAATGTTATTGAAACGAAATCTTAAGTTTTAAATAAAATTTTTTTAACTAAGTGACAACAATTATTTTTATAGAGAGTTTAGTCTTATATTCTCTATAAAAGAAAGAACTCCTTTTATTTATTAAAACAACAATAATATGATCATATATGAATATGAACTTCTAGTTATATAATATAACAAAAATAATTCACATAAAGAATAAAAGACATAGAAATTAAATAAGCACATAAGTAAAAGTCAAGTATTGGGAAGTCTTAGCTTGTATCAATTCTTCCCGAGCTTAGACATGTGCAAGTCTAAAAAGAAAGAAGAAAAATTGTTTTGACTTGATGAGGATAAGTCTAAGACTAGGATGATTAGTTTTAATAAATTGCATGAAATAAGTAAAATGTAAGAAAGTAAGAGCATAAATTAAAAGTTAGGTAGTGACCTTTAGGCTCTAATATCATATGTATACATATACTTAATACATATAAAAAGTTAGATTAGAAACATGAATGAAATAACAACATAATAATAAATGGACATAGTGTTGAACAAGACATGAGCAAATTGTTATTTTCATGATTTCTTCTCTTGCAACAAGCTCATGGGGTTTTAGAAATCAAAATAACAAGATGATCATGTTATGTTAACATGAAAAGAAGAGGAGTTTAGAAATTTACCTAAGATTTATGGTGATGGAAGATGGTTAGTGATGAAAGAAAAATTTGTAGAAATTGTGTAGCATTGGGAATGGGAAGCTCACGATTTTGAATGGGAGAGGAGAGAGGATTTGAGCATTGAATTTGCAAGAGTTTTGTTAGGAGAAGAAAGTGTGTAAAGAATAAAAGAGGAAGGGGGTATTTATAGAGTTTTGGAGTGGAAATTTATGTGAATTAAAATTAATTGAAAAAGAAAATAAAGTAGATAGAAGAGAGAGAGTGTGTGGACGGCAATGGGTAAAAGGAGAGGGAAAATGTGATTAAAAATTAATTTTAGTAAAGAAAAGTAAGTAAAGTGTAAGAGAAGTTAAGTAAAAAGTAATATTAGTAATATGAATATAAGAAATAGGTGTATAGGTTGTAAGAATAGGTAGTAAAAAAAAGTAAAGATATATGAATAGTAGAAATAGTATAATGAATAGTAGAGTATAATGAATAGTAGAAAATAGTACAATGAATAGTAAACAAGACAAATAAATTATCGGTAGTAAAGAAAATATGTGTAAAATTACTATATCTGATATTTTTACATACCAAAAAATTACAAAACTGATATTTTATGAATCCTTAAGAAATTACGAATCTATATTGATTTTTGGAATATTTTTATTATCTTGAGCCCTAAGACATGTTTTTCGAGAACTAATCCGTTCGAGTCTGGAACGATTAAATTTTTTACGAACATGATCTTTTTAGGTTGTATCACATTATTTCGAACCGTAATCTAAGGTTATCTTATTTTTATAGTTTTAGAGTTTTGCGTGGATTTAGATTCACTAAGTTTTGTTATTACTCTAGGTTGGCTTTAAGGTTCTGGTTTGACTTCCGGTTTTTAAGTTTTATTCGTAAAATTACATCATCTAGGGGTTTGTGGTTACACTATATTTTCGGTTCAAAAATTTAAGTTTTTACTTTATTTTTATGATTCATTTAATATTTAATAGTTCTTGAGATTATGTAGTCGAGTCTAGGATTACGTGTTGACTCGGTTTGACCTTTGGTAGTAATTTAAATTTTTGTTTCTAAAATTCACCGAAGGGTTTAAGGTTTTAAATTTTTTTCATCGAATATTGCTTGGATATACTGTCTCGATTTTCGTGTTAGAGGTCAAATAGATGAATTCTTTAGAATACGATTTTTGGGCCGAACGTTTATTGATTTTTCCATTTTTTTTTAGAGATGTTCATTTTCTTAAGGTTACAAAATTTCGTATTTGACCTTGGTTAGAGTTTCTATAGTTTGGTTTTAACTTGGGTTGGTTTTAAGGTTTTAGTTTTAGTATTTAGCTCTAGGATTATTTTCCAAGAGTATTGAAAAATTCAGGGGCTTACATGAGGGCTCAACTAAGGATGCGAGGGCACGACTTCCTTCTTCGTGTTCTTTCTTTAATGTCAGTATGTTATACTCTAAGTAATCATGCTCTACTGTAATCCATAAGCTGAGATAAACTTCTCTTCATCTAGTTCTAAATAATCCGTAATCACTCTTAACACCAAATTTTGCAATCCTTTAGCTCTCGATCTCATAATAGGACCTTCAAGTCAATTCCCATCACTTTAGCAAAGTCATCAAAATTTAAGTCACTGTGCTAGTGTTCTCATCAAGAGACTAAGGATTCAACTCGAGCACCGAGACCCATGTGTGCTATGCGGTAGGTGCATAGAAGCCACTAGTCAATCTAGATATGCAAGAGCATGACTATAGTTTCCAGCAGATCATGCTTGCAAGTATAATCTCTTGCGTACATCCTATCTACCATGAAAGGGCATATTGACATAACTATGTTCATAATACAAGGTTTTAACTTGTTTGATTACTGTGATCCGCACCTGGAGCTTCTTGGCTTATTTTAGAACCTCTCGCTTTTGTCGGAGTAACTCTTTATTCTAGACAATTAATTGTTGGATCATGGCTTCAAGGTTAGCGAAGCATTGCTGCTTATCAGCCACTATAGTAATAGTTTAAGGATTGTCATTAAAAGGGCCATTTGCTTGTTTAATAGCTTGACTGATGACTTTTAGAGCAACAATCTTACTTTTTGACTCTACATCTATGGTATGGAATTGTTTTCCAACAAAAGTGGTGGTTGAATAACACAAACTCGATAATTATGAACAACAATTATGAGGAAGTTTCCCACAAACAACATCAAATGTTCATCTAAGATCTTTGCTGGTAGAGGATGAGAATTGAGATAATTGAGAAATCTTTGGATAACATGCACAATAAGGGTATTTAAAGGATGTTCGAGTTTTACTTAGTGTGAATGCTCTAATGCTTAAGTTAGTAGAAGTGTCGAAGATGATAAAAAGATTGAATGAATGCTAAGATAGTTTAGATGATGTTACCAAGGCCCTTAAGGTTTATTTATATTCAAGAACATAAGTAGTTATTTTAGGTGATTATCTTTAGCATTGTTAGTTATTGTGGGCAATCGTTCCTAATGTGACAACATGTTACACCCCCATAAGGTACCTTAGTAGTAACAATACATCATGCAACTAACTAAGGCATTTAGGAAGTTACATGAGTACTATATAACTAACATACCTCATGGCATGGACATATATAACAGGATCAAAGGTTGCTTAGAAGAAGAAAGAGATTGCATATATATAAGCCATATAAGAAAATAACTTTACAAAAGTCTGAAAGGAAAAAAAAAACTTAACATAAAGGATTACAACTTTGCCATCAAGGGCTTTCCTTAAACATAACTAATAAGGAACAACAAGAGATAAAACTCTAAAGACTTATACTATTACATAAATAACTCTAAGTCTCTATTATATAATCAAGGTCTTCTTTCAAAACGTAAATACATAGCTTCACTTTCTATACTATTCCCATACTTGGTCTCAGTCCAGGTCTTCTTGCTTAAAGTCGTGTAAACAAAGGTCTAAAGGAGAGTGAGCATAAAAAGCTCAATAAGTAATAGAATCTTAACATAGTTCATTAATAAAAAGCAATATTGGTTAATAATCATATGCAATATATCAATTAAACATATGTAACAAACATGGTTTGAATAATTGGAATGTAAACCTATGGGGATTTACGCCCTCCCTAAAGGTTGAAGGATTAGTTAAGTAATTCATGCCTATGAGAATCCCAAAACTAAAGGAGGAGAATTCTTTCAATTCATTTATTTTTTGTAAATAGATATAACATATACTCTTCACTTCGTTTGGAACTTGGAAATTCCCACTAAATATTAATACTCTAAAGCTAACTCCAACACAGGCGACCTCCTTCGAAGCTTGCTTAGTTCCTATGAAGCTGACAACCTTATGGTAACCTTAACTAGATTCACTGGACTCATCAAGCATTACCATAGAATCGAAATATTAATATATGGCATGAATACCATGCTAATGCAATTATGATGTCATGTAATGCATGTCCGTTTAATTTTAAGGTCCAATAAGCTTTATTCTATCTTGCTTGGTAATCATTTCAATTTCAAACACTCATCAATCTAAACTACACAATCATTATCAACCAATGAGTTATCACTTTGAATATAAGAGTTCATCACTCATTCGTACAACATATAACATGTAAAGTCCCTAATCCCCATGTATTTAGACAATTTCAATTACATTTAAGATAATGTTCCACTACTTTAGAATCACAAACAAAGTGAGAAGATCTTATTACTCACCTATGCATCTTAGTTAATCGTTGTAGTAGTATGCCGGAATGTCCAAGTCTTGATTAATAGATCCTATAAAATAACAAAAAAATTTACTAAGTATGTGACTATTTAGAACTTCTATTAACACTTAAGTATTCTAAATTTATGTTATTGTAATCTTAGTTCATTGATCTTTAAGAGATTATAAGGTACTAAGCTCAACTACCCTCATTTAACTAGTAAAATAGGAATTTAACATGATTTGAGTATGTTACTGTTTGAAACAATTAAATTTTAAGCCTTAATACTTTTGGAATCTTTCAAAATTTACAACATAAAAGTTGTAGAGCTCTTTTTAAGCTCTCTATAGCCTCCTGAATCACATCAATTTGAGTTTGGATGAAGAAGTTATGGTCATTATACGAAACAATGTCGTTATAGGGGATCCCAAACCTGAGGCCAGTAAAGTCCCTCGTACTACCATACTTCTTGGAAACACTAGGGTTAGAGGCTAGTAAGGTTCATAGTACACTTGTGGTTCATCAAAACATTAAGGTCAGAGGCTAGTAAGGTCTGAAGTATGCCCATACTGACCAAAAGACTTCATACCAAACGCTTCTACACCCATTTGTCTCGTACTTCAACAAAACTCTACTCTGTTTTTTCCCACTTCAAAAATTACGCTTTTTAAACACAAGTTATGATCTCAACTTTAACAAATACACTTCCACACTCACTTATACGATCCATAAGTCTTTCAAACAACTTCAAATTGGTGTTACACAAATTCACATATACTACACCAACTATACACAACATATTACCATTCAACCAATAAAAGTCCTATAACTCCATTGTTTAGAGCTTGTATCAACAATTTCATCATCCTACTTCTCTTATCTAGCATTAAAGCCCTCAACAACTATAAATACAACTTTTCCTAACATAAACTATACTTACTCATATTTTATAAAGATAAACAAGGAAAAAGGAAGCTATAACTTACCTTAGGCTAGCCTTGACTTGTTGATGGAATTTAACTAGGTTTTTGAAGAATTTTAGATGAGAAAAAGAAAATGAAGATGTGTATGCATTTGGGTGCTTGTGCATCTGCTGGAACAAAAGAAGAAGAAGAAGAAACTTTTGCTAATTTGTTGGATAACTGTCTTATATAATTAGATAAGCCTATGTTGACTTTTAAGGCATTAAAGAGCAATTATGTGTGTGAGTCTGCATAGTAGTTATGGTGGATATGTGAGCCTTTTGTGCATGAAAAGAATTTAGCTTAGTCTGCATGCCTAAAAAAAAAAAAAAAAAAAAAAGCTTACTAAAATCTAATGCATAAAAAATTCAACAAATTGAAATTATTACAAAGTTTGTTCAAATTGGTTTATAAATTTTATTTAAATAGAACTTTTGTTATGGAAATCTATATTGAGAATCTTTATAATTTAGGGATTAATTTTTTTTAAATCTATATTTCTAAAGGAGTTTGAAAATAAAATCATTAATATACGACTTGAAATGTGCTACTTGAAATTTTAATTCTCTAAAGACTTAGCTAATGAGAAATTTAAAATTAATTAAATTAATAAACAACCTTAAAAAGAATTAAATAAAATTTTGATTCTCTATTCTTATTTATTTAATCTCATACATGTTATTACACTAATATCTAATAATTAAAACATTCATTCAAAATTATATATTAAAACTTCATTTAATTTAAATCTATCCCTTAAACTTGAACATGGACAAACTTGGGGGTTACACAACAATCCCAAGAATTTAGGAGGTTGTAACTTCCCACCAAGACACGTTTCGAGATCTTTGAGGTTATGCAACTAGTGATTGGCATGTTGGTTCTATTGTGTAGTTGGAGGTTGATTTATTAAGCAAGGTTAAAGGTGAGATACGAGCTATAAAACGAGAGTTAAAACAGATGGTGAAAAACATAGATTAATGGGTGGAGAAGTTTTAAGTATTTTGAATACAAATTCTCTTGAGAGAGTTTTCTCTTGTGTGAGAGTTTATCATTGGTTATTGTGATAAGAACTTGTTCTCTTTGATAGCTGTGGTTCTAATTAACAAGTGTGATTAGGGTTAAGCTTCTTTTGGTTAACTGTGGTTCCAATTGACAAGTCTAGTTGGAGTCAGGTTTTGATTGCGATTTGGTTTCAATTGAAGTGTTCAATTGGGGTCGAATTCCTTATTATCTATTTCAAGACAATCCTAGGGTTTGATTTCCCTTCCTGAACGCTTAGGTCTTAGGTTTTTTCATACCTTGATTTATCCAACAAAGATTGTTTTGTCTTCCTAGAGCTTCTCCAAGGTTTTCAAAAGGTTGAACATGGATCCTAATAGGTTAACCCATGGTCCAACGAGGTTGGATTAAGCCTAGGATGCCCACGCCAAAAATTGCCTCTCAACATTGAGTAAATCATAATTAACACTAATACTACGTTTGGTTGACAAAAATCAGATATATTTAGAATAAAATAATTACTCCATGGAAATGAAACAGATAAAGAATATGAGTTCAAAATACTTACAATTATTAGTCATGTATACATAAAACCATCTAAACCTCAAAAACGTGTAGAAATTATATCATATCCTCTAATAATATGCACTTAATAGTGATGCTTTTGGCATGTTAAGTGCAGTTTAAAAAAAAAGGTGAAAACACGTTGTAAGAACTTTTGAGGTCTATCATCATTTAATCAATACTACCATGTATATGAAATACCATAAACATGTCATAAGAAATAGAAAGGGGCAAAATTAAATGGCAAAGAATAATATATCGGCAAATGTTTTTTGAGAAGGCTACTCCTTAATTTCCTGTTCATTGCTTCTCTTTCTTTACTAATTTACCTCCACTAATACCCTTTACTCAATCATTCCTCAACTTTCAACTACCATGGTATGACTGAAGGTTCGTATCGTGATCTGCCCTAGCAATCACAACTTGGTCCAATGATTGCAACGTCCATTTGTGCTGGGCAATTAGAGGCGGTCACCACCTCCTCTTGTGGTTACTTTTGTTGGTGGTTGTATCATGCAGATACTTGGTCCAACTTTTGAGTATCATATTGAAGAATTAGCAAAATTGCTCTGCGTGTTGTGAAGGAAGATGCAAGCATGATAGGGTAGAAATGTTTTGTGAATGGATAAAGTGGTGAATGAATATGGGCGAAAGATGAAGATAGGAATTCGGTTTAGATTTTTTTTTTTTTTTTTTTGGGTGCGTGTGTGTTTTATCATTCATATGAAGCCCATTATGTATTCAAATGAGAAAATAACATTTTATGAGTTCATATTTAGTTAGACAAATCATTATAAGTAAACAAAATAAAAATAGATGAAACTAGAATGAGGTTTAACATGAATCATCATAATAATAAAAAAAGTGTAACTCATAATTGAAAAATTTATAAGTTCAATTTCTATTAGACGCACGCCAATATAACGAATAACAAATTTCATAACATATGAACATCAAGGATTAGCATTTTCACTTACTAATGAAAGGTCTCACGGATAAAATCATATGGGCAAAGACCCACTAATAAAAGTATTTGGTGATTTAGAAATGAATGACTAAGGCCTCTAAATAAGTCAAGTCGATACAGGACCAAGCTCGAACTCAACTCGAATAAAAAACTCGAACCCTGTACTCGAACTCGATCGAGCTTTAATATTTAAACTCGAACTCGGACTCGATTAAACTCGATTATTTTTTAAACTATTGGTTTAACTATTGAGAGTATTTAATACTCCATAAACTCGAACTCGACTCGCCTCGATTTAATACCTGTTTAAACTTGATTAAGCTCGCTAGCGCACCGAACCAAATATTTTAAAACTCAACTCAAGCTTGATAAGTACTCGAGTAGCTCGGACTCAAGCTTAATTCAATTGTAATTAAGTCAAATTTAAACTTTCACTGAGCCGAATTCAAGTAGCTCGTAAGTTGTTTCGACTCACTTACAACAATACGACTCACTGCACTGAAAAAATGATTTAGCATGCGGGAACATCCGAGCAAATCCTTCTTTCTTTTTCCTTCTACGGACCGCAACGTTACATGCAGGAGCGGTCTCCATAAAGAACTAAACATGTGAGGCAAAAAAAAAAAAAAAAAAGGCCTCAAACTTTAAGGACGAGGCCTTTCGAATTGAAACTTAATTCCTTTAAATTCTAAATGAATCGGTCTAAAAGTGCTTATAATATACTATTTGTATTGTCTCCATATCTTCTGTTTGGATTATCTGTTTTTCATCTGTATCTGTATCTTTTTTAAAATGATTTATGTAAATATATCCGATTTGCATCTAAATTTTATCTATATCTAAATTTTATCTATATTTATTCTATTTGATTTTTTTGATGAGAACTGTAACTTTTTTTTATCTATATCTATTTCTTAATAAATAATTTGTTAGCAAAAAGTTTGAAAAAATCTGTATTTGCCGAAAAAAAACTAAAACAAACAGACCTTATCTACATCTCTGTAACATTTGTTTGATCAATTTATAAATAAAATTGTCAATTTTTTATCCGTAATTATTTTAAACCGATCCCCCACCTGTTATTATAAGAAAATTAGACCTGCCTGTTTATTTATTTATTTTTTTGGTAATGTCCCTTTTATTTGTTAATCTTTTGTAAATTATAAAAGTTAAATAACGGCTAATCAGTCGCATGTACAATGATTTAGAAGTATAATGAACCAAAAACCATGATTATCGGATTTTGAAATCCTGGGACCAAAATGCCTGCCTCTTACCTGCACATGTAGTCCAAGTACCTAATCACCCTTATTTGACAAACAGAAACACTCATTAACCAAAAGTACACAAGATCACCATCCAGTGAAATCTAACCTCTATGGAACAATATGCATCTCTGATAAAAAAAGGTCTGACGTCAGAGGACTAAATTCAAAGCGATCTTACCAGGAACATGGTTTTACTAAAACTAACACTACTACATCAAGAGACTCGATATCCCTCATAAGCATCATGACTCAACACAATGTTCTGAGAACCCAGCCCCAAATGCTAATCTCTTCCACATCCTTGCCCAGACCAGTTACTAAATCCCAAAGGTCTAATGCTCACCTGCACAAAGACAATTCCATACTATCTGAACACAATTAGAATAATCAAACCTCTACTGCCTAGTTACTCTTCCCCGGGCAGCAAGTTTAGCAGCAACTTGATCCTCTGATAGAGGTAAGTAGTAGATCCGAGGGGTTGCTTTCGTTTTCCTGAAAAGAACATCCAGAGTCACGATGGTAGAGTCAGCTTTCTCAGGAAGTGGAGGGGGTGGTGGAAGAGGCAGGCGTTCTCGTTCTCGTTCTCGTTCTCGTGGAGGGTGGGAAGTGGGTGCAGCAGCAGGGGGAGGAGGAGGTGGTGGGAGCTGCTGCTTAGGCATTTGTTGACGAGAAGGCTGAGGCTTAGCAGTGGTCTGAGTAGCAGGAGCAGCATTATCAACAGGCACAGCAGGAGCTGAAGCAGATGTTTGAGGAGGATTTTCCAACCGCATTTTCACTTCTTGGGGCTCAACAAAATCAGCCACAAGGTGGCGTCCACCATTTGGAGGCCATTGAAGGTTGTACACAGCATTGCGTGTTTCTATAGCTTCTTCAACTGATGAGTACTGAGTAGAATAATTATCAAGAAAAGTAGTGAGTTTGATCATCAAGTTGGACAAAAACTACTTAAAATCCACAAAGACCAAACAAGGGGTGAAAAGCAAATATGTCCCATTATGTTTGCTCTTTGTGCATTTCCTAAGTTTAAATCTTATATATATATAGATTAGCAACATGGGTGCTAAAAAAATTATTAATTAATTTTTAAAAATATTCAATTCCTCTAGAAAAGAGGAATTGTTTTGACAAAGTGACAGTTACTATGCACGAGAGAGAGAGAGAGAGAGAGAGAGAGAGGGAGGGAGGGAGAGTGGAAGAAGAAAATGTGAGAGAGAGAAAAACTGAAAACTAATATAAAATTACAATAATATCCTTAAAGTTATCATACTTTACGGTTAATAGTTATTTCAATGGTTGGTAGATATTGTAATTCTTAGGGATAAAAGATGGAACTTAAGAAAAAGTTACTTTTTTTTGGCACTAAAGACACCAGAGGAAGTTTTTTCTGTTTTAATAATATAGATATATATATAAGAACCATTTAAACCCTATTTCATTCTGTTGCCTTTAAAAACACTAAAATTAATTTTAAAAAAAAAGAGCATACAATCTTGAAAAAATATGGCCATGTAGAGGTTCAAAGGCACTCTTTTTTTATTTTAATTAATTTTAAATCTAAGGGTTTTAAAGATGAGGAGGCTAAGTGTACATAAGCAATTATAGGGAAGTGCAACTGCAATTTAACTGGAAAAAACCCACGTGACGATGTCTTTCAACATATATGAGCAAGCACTCATGTACAAGGTAGGGAGAAAGAGAGCTTACAGATACATAGCAATGAGTTTTTATATGATCCATCCAGAAGCTGGTGACTTTTCCATTTTTTCCCAAAAGCTCTTGGACAGCTTTAAGGGTAAAGGGACGCAGAAAACGATCTATCCTCAGGGAATTTGTAGGAGTTTTTTGTGATGGAGGGACTGCACACAGAGAGAGAGAGAGAGAGAGAGAGAGAGAGAGAGAGATTAGATGGTTACGAGAGTAATCTACAACAATTTCAAAAAGAGTAAGGGTCTGTTTGTCAATAGATTATTTATCAAAAAACAGATATAGATGGAAAACCTTCATTTTTACTTATAAATGGATTAAATAGATCAAATACAAATCAAATACAGATGAAAAACAGACTATCTAAACAAATCCTAATAAAGAAGACTTACCGACTCGTTCTTTGGAAGCATCATCACTTGCTGTAGAGTCAGATCGTGAAAAATTACGTTTAAATGTGGTGGTTTGAGCCGATCCCCCGGGTGTCACTGTTGGTGTAACAGTTGAGCTTTGCGGTTCAGGAACTTTTATGTTCTCAGACTTCCACTTGCGCTGTCTCTTTAAAGGCTCATTATTCTCATTGCTTCCTTGTTCTGTAATCAAAACTCCAAACATCATGTCATCTATAAACCAAGTTCTATTATACAGATCAAAAGTTTTCAAGCATTTACCAAGATTATAAGTGATATTCAATGTCATTAGATCTTAAAAAAAAAATTATTAACCACTTCACTTTGACAAGTTTATCACTATTACATACCACAAACACCTGATGTTAATAAATTAAATAAAACAAAGAGACAACAGCTCAGTTATAGCAAAATGTAAATGTAACCATTATTATATAACATGTCTTCACAATTATCTTAAAGAATGAAGTTAGTCATAACGACATGATTACCAATATCTGTCCACAACTGTGCATTAACCTTGAAATATCCCAAAGTGAGAAGGCAGAAAAGTAACAAGGATTGTGAAGAATATAGTTTTAAAAAGAGGGGCACAGCCATGAATGGACTGACTAACTCCAAGAACATAACCCACCCCACAAGATCTATGTACTAGTTAAACATACCTAAAGCCATATGGGTAGCCCCCAAAAGTGTACCTGATGAGGTTTAAACACAGGACCTCATGCAAATTTGTTGTATGGGTTATTGGATATGACCTTAATCCATCTGGATAAGCCTTTTGGCTCTTGGTAGATTATTCAGCCAATATATCCCAAGGTTGTGACTTTTAATTATTATTAAGGCAATATGAGCCTACATTCACCAGTGGTGGATATTTCCCATTTAAAAGTCAAAACATTGCTGCATAAGTATGAAGAATTTTAACAAAAAGGACACGGAAATTAACAAACCAATCTTCTACAACAACTAGCAAATATAACAAGACAAAAAAAGTCATACAGCAACAGCAATTGCCAGAAAAGGTTGAAGAATCAAATAAGTTCAGCAAGTGAAAAGAATTCGATATCAAAACTTCCAAAAAGTAACTCATACCTTGAAGCTTTCTTTTTTCTGCAAGCACAGAAGAATGATCCTTCTCAATTTTAATATCCTTCTCATCAACATCACCAGTAATGTCAACAGTTATTTCCTCTTTCACCATTGTAGCATCAATTTTCTCATCTTTATTTTCAATTTTTACCACTCGATGCCCCGAATCGGCATCTTTACTTTCTGGCAAATCTTCATCCATTGAATCATCACCAGAACTGCGGTCCAAATTCAACTTTTCAGAGTACCCCACATCTGCAGTTTCATTATTCTTGTTCAATTCTTCATTTGGAGCATTACCATCATTTTCATCCTTAACAGCTAGCTTGATCCCACGTGGCTCTTCAACATCCATAGGATGTGAGTCACCACTCTCCGGAACAACATGACTGGATGATGGTTCCACCATCTCCGGTTTAGTAACATCTAGCTCTAATTTGATATTATCAGCAATAATATTATCCTTAAATTCATTCTTTTCATTAATTGACACAGAATCAGTAGAAATAGAATCAGATTTTACCAGATTCCCTAAGGTAGGGCTGACCTCAGATACCTGGTTGCTTAGAGCAGCTGACTCAAGGATGGCATCTTCATGCGGAGGCTTCAACTCCTCGTTCTCCACCTGCATCTTCAAAGTTCCATCCACACCCCCATCCTGAATAACAGAATTCTCTTGATTGAGCCCTGTTAACGCTTTCTCTTCCACCAAATTCTCATTCCTTGAAGGTTTAATCTCTGCGGTACTTGGGGGAACAGCCTCCTCAGTAACTGTAGTACCAGGCTCTGCAGAATTTGAAGAAACAGTCTCAGCGACCACAGTCTCAGTAATTGCAGTCTCAGCGACCACAGTCTCAGGAATTGCAGTGCCAGTCACCACAGTCTCAGTAATCTTCATGGTAGCCTCCAAATTATCTGGGGCAGCAACAGGATCCGTTTCTACTCTCCCAACATCACTAGCAACACTAGTTTCCACTCCTTCAACAGTTACTTCATCAATGATTGATGACTCTTTGGTAATATCAACCTGGACCCTAGCATCATCAATCTTCTCGTCATTTTCAGCACCATGACCAACTGGGCCCTCGGAAACAACAGGAGTTGTCTCTGAATCTTTTACTTCTGCTTCAGCCTGGGGATCACTATCAACTCCATTGTCCACCTCATTTTCCCTTTCAGCCCGGATTGCTTCATCCAATCTTCTAATCAAATCATCCTTCAAACCCTTTGTGGTCAGCTTCCTTCTTTTAAGCTCTTCCTTCAACTCTGTCACCTTCCACTGATCAATTGGGCGGTTGTCAAGAATTGGATATGACGACATCTCCTAGTTTGGCAACTTCTTTTTCCTAGTAGGATCCTGTCTGTGCATATCATCAAAAAGTAAACACAGTTAACGACCAAGCAACATGGGCAATGGGTAGCACTCGTGAGTAGCAACTAAACATCAGATGACAAACCGAGGGTGGCTACTGGTACTAGAGAGCAAATGATACTCTCTCTCTAGTGCCATAATTATTACATGATGCAAAAGGATCCAATATTTCACTCATCAATTCAACTAAGAATTCCCAAATTATAAGCACTACCTACATTGATTAAAAGCATGGAAGAAAAGAAAAAGGGCTGCCAGACCCAACATCATGGTTTTTTCTTTCATTTCAGTAATCCGATATAGCCACAATAAATCAATGACAACCACAACGGCACATAGAAAAGCCATCATAGCAGATTTCTCCACATATTCAATTCTAAATCATAAAGCATTCCCAATCCGTTAAATTAACAACTTTTAGGAATCCCAACACAGCATTTACATCAGTATGACCCACATCAGCACGAGATAAAGCAATTTCATTACATAACATTCAACGCATTAAAAACAGCACCGAACGACCAAAACTTCAAAACATTGGGTAAATTGCAACAAATAACCGTGCTTCTATTGCCTGAAAACCTAGTACGAATACACAAATGAAAACCCTAATGCGAGGACAGAGAGATTGATTCCTTAGGACAAAAATGCATGGATTATCTAGAACTTACCGGAACAATGGGGTAAGACAAAGAGAGTGATGAAGCGGCAAAAACCCTAATTGCACAACACAAAAGGGACCATTAGCAAAAATCAAGAAAATATGAAAAATTAAAACCAACAAAAAGACCACTCAAATTTCCGCTTCGACGCGAAAATATACAAAAACCGTTTCCGTTTTCCTAAAAAAACAGAGAGAGAGAGAGAGAGAGAGAGAGAGAACAAGAATGATGTAGAGAGAGAATATTGGAAAATGTAATTAGGTATAAGGATTTTTTTCTTATTTAATGGAACTTTGCTTTCTCTGATTTTATTTTGTAGAGAAAATCGAGAAGAAGAAGAAGAGACTCTCTAGGGTTTTGCTTTTTCAGTTTACCTTCGAGGCCTTATCGAACATGAGTTCGGAAATCTTTGTTGCAATTGTCTAAAGTGCCCTTCTTTTGCGTATATTTGTATGTTAAAGTTTTGCCACGTGGAACTATAGAAAACAAGAATCCATTGCCTCATTGTGTAGAGATAGGCATGGTACGGTCCGATCCGGTTCACCTTGAATCGAACCACACCTGTAATTACTATGTAGTTATTTTTATAAAATTGAATATATTCATACGATTCGATTCGCTAATTTTTCGAAGATAAAAAAAATGTTTCAGTACAGCTTGGTATATAGTTCGAACCATATATCGAAGGAAATTTTCTTTGTTTTTTTCATTTTAATAAAAAAAATTATAAACTATTTTCTTACATTTCAAACTTGAATAACAAATTGACAATTTGATTTATTAATTTATCGAAATCATTAACAACACGTTTGTCAATTTATGTAAATCAACACTTAACTAGAGTGAGCCAATATTTTTCACATCATTAGTATACGTTGATAAAATGAGAATAACTAAATATAATAATAAATTGATCGTGTAATATCTTTTTTAAGACTCAAAATTAGTCAAATGCCATTAGAAATATATATGTGTGTGTGTGTGTGTGCGTATAAGAGAAGGAGTAAGATTTGATTCCCTTAATCGATGAAAAGATAACCAATATAATGTTTCTACTTTCTAATACTCATTAAACTACAACTGTTTTTTAACCATTCAAACTTTAAAAGTATTAATTATAAATATAAAAAAATAAATATTTTACCAAAAACATAATTAACTATAAAAATAAAGATAACATTAAAAGAATTTAAAAAAAAATGTGAAAACAGTTCGATTCATGACTCTGAACCGAACCACAAATCGAATTTCCATTACAGAAACGAACCGTGAGCCAAATAGTTAAAAAAAAAAAAAAATTTAGTTCGGTTTGCGGTTCAATTGTTTTTTTTTTTCCAACCCAAATGGGGATGCATTTAAGAGATTTTTTTATCCTATATTTTGATTTTGAAAATATTTTAAAATAGTTAAATTGTATATCATAAAGATAAAATTATTATAGATTTGATTTTTTTTCCAATATTATAGATTTTATTATTAATTATAATAATCATGGTGATTAAGAAGAAAGAGATTGAAAATATAAATAAAGCTATATCTCCATATGTGTAAATCTAAAGATGAAAGCAAAATATAATAGTTGGTAGGTTAGGTGAAAATTGGAAGAAAATCATTAGAATATTTTTATTTTAAATTCTAGGCTCTTTTTTTTTTAATGTGTAAAAATAAATGGAAATAAAAATAACAATTAAGAAACTATCTTATAAGAAAAGCTATAAGATATATACTTTCTTTCTTCTTTTTTTTATTTTCATTTTATAACATCAACAAAATAAAGAAAATGATAACATTTTTCTCTTACGTCCTTGTATCTTAAAACACAAGACGAAGTTATCATTATTATTTTTTACATTTCCATTTCTTTTCTTTAAATAACTATCAAACATAATATCACATATTTTAAAGATATACTATAAGCTTTTTCTTTCTTAATTTTGAAAAAAATTATATGATTACTGATCCATGCAAATACAAATTACATAAATATAAATTATATAAAATCAATTAGTAAATTACACCATAATATCACAGTAATTGAGAGTAAATTCATTTTTTGTCATAAGGTTTCAAAAAGTTAAAAAAAGTCATACAATTTAGAAAAATGTCTGATGTTATTTAATTAAGTATTTCTTCCATTGATATATATCAATGGGGTCTTACCTCCCATTGATTTAATTAAGTATTTATACTGTTGACACATATCAATGGTGACTTCAATTCGATCTATTTTTCTAAACATCGTAACCTAAAATGAAATTACCTCCAAACGTTGTGACCTAAAATAAACTTACTTACTAAACGTTGTAATCTCTTTTGAACTTTTCGAAACGTTGTAATTTAAAATAAACTTATCCCTAAACGTTATGACCTTCTAATGTAATTTACCCTAAAATTAATTACTAAAATACCGATGCAAAATTTTGTCTTCAGCATGCGATTCAACTTTTTACATTATTCACACATAATCACATAAAAAAGATACGATGCATCTTATAATAAGTGATTCACATGCTTTGCATGCAATTCATATGTAAACATGAATCGTCTTTTCAACATAAGATTCTTGTACTTACACCTATTTCATCAAATTAAATTCATGATTTGGTTAACAAACACAATATACATGTAATACACATGTACAATTCATAAATACATCATCATTGACTTCAATCTAGTCAAGTCTTCACATATCTCTAATACTCAATCATCATCAACTTTCAATTACTTTTCCCAACCTAATGAAATTGTAAAACTCTATCAAATTTCTATATGATATCATTTGTTTCATCAAGAAATCACAACAATACTTATAATATAGAAAATGACGATCATGTATACGAAGAAATATATTCAAAGATGCAGTTCTAGTCTTTTTTATCATATACAATTCAATTATCTATTATACTAATCTATTTCTTCTTTCTCTTTCTTATGTGTATCATATCCTTACTTGTATATCTTATGGTCTTTTTTGGTTTTCCTCCTACAAAGTATTATTAAATTTGATTAATAATTCATAAATTATCCAAACTATGACTATATTATGAAACAAATATAATTTTTGTTAATAAAAACTTGTGTAATGCTCTCTCTAATGTCTTATGGCATTGCACAGGTAGCTTCAACGAGGAGTAGGTAGAGTATCAGTAACTAGTTAGGATGGAAGTCTATTTGATGTGGAATATATCAATAAGTCAAATGATGAGGCGTTAGTAGAAACCATGGACTCATGTGTATTATGCACTAATACAACAATTGTAGGAGAATCAGGGGACAATGTTTCTGTAGATCTATAGAAATATCTATAAGCGGGTCTATCGAAGCTATAGGAGGATCTATGGGAGCCTTAGGAGGATTTACAAGAGCTATAGGATGATGTACAGGAATATCTAGATGAAGATTAGGAGATTTATTGAATGTTGCATGATCATCTTGAACCTGACCTCTAGTTCGTTCTCGTCCTTTCCTCCATCCTTGTCTTCCCTTAAGCTAAGAGCTTCTTAGGATGTTTTTGTTGTTGCTATAAATCAATCGATGTGATACCTCTATATCCATATAATCCTTGTCATCTTAAAGTAGCTAAAGCATGCATTGCTGTAGATATGTACTATGTTGTATCCATGCAAATGTGTCTCACTGCATAATTATGTAAAACTATATAAGTATCGTTAAAATAATGTATATTTCAATAGTATTTTGTGATTTGATGTAAAAGATTTACAATCCAGCTAAAAGTGCTCCTAAATGAAGTATATTTCTCTGCATCACTCTATAATATTAGTCATAATAATCGGCAAAGACCATGTTTGGCGATATGTCATCGTACTCAATCTAAACAAGTCTTTGCCACCTGTCTTCCGACTATGCAATGTACCCCATATGCTGCCTTATCCAGTCTTCATCTAGATTTCCTTTCATATTTATCTTATGTGTGCTATTTGGATCTATATCAGGGTCCTATGGGATTTGCTAGACCCCAACAAACTATCGTGTAACCCTATTTGGAAGACGATACTCTACAATATGAAAGCATATCATAGGTACAAGAGCCAGCCATAAACCACTCCTTTCCTTACACATATCCGGTAATGGTTGTATCATATTGAGAGTATATGGTATCAAACAAATTGTACAAGATAAAAGCTTCTTAGTAAATTATAGATATATATAAAGATTCTATTAAAGTAATTGACAAGTCTATAATACCTGTGTGGGTGTCTTTTGATCAAGTATCTCTTTATATATGCGCAAAACATTCATGCGAGTCAATTTGATATCAAATATGTTATCTCATTGACATGTTAATGAACCCTAAGGTACAATGCCCATATGAAACCTATGGAGCGTTAGTGGGAATCTATCTTATGCTCATATTTGTAGAAGAATAGTTACATCCCCTATCTTTGATGTCTCCAGATGTGCTGCTCAGCACATATATCTATAACCATGCTAAATAGGCAGATCCCTAGTTGTAGCTACGTATCATCTAGAAATCCTTTAGTAATGGCAGGAACATTATACGAACTAATGATCTAGATGTATTAGCAAATAGTAGACCACTTATCAATAACTAAATATAGGTTACGTTGTGTCTCTAGATCCATATCTCATCAGAACCCTATGGTGGACATGTTAATAAAAGGGTACTCAGCCAATACATCTTCAATCTCTATCCTTTTATGTTATCATTATCTTGCTTGACTCCTAATAGGCACTCATATAACGAGTCATGTGATGTATGGCCTATGACTGCTTTGCCATCTATAAGCAAACAAAACTATACCTATGTATCCTGTTGTGCTAACCCAACCTCCCCATGTGCCATGTGGAACGTATGGGTCTCTGGTCTCCATATGTCAATCAATGTTGTAATTAATGCCCAATCAAGCTGAATAAATGACAAAACATGCTACTCCATCGAATCCAACCTGTTGTAAGTGTGGATCTATCTTAGGATCATATACATCATGCATCTTATCAACGTTCTTCAGAGATGCCTCTTGTCTACATCATGCAATCAAACTATTTTCTTGCAAAAATTAATTATATCATATATGAGCAAATAAGATTAATAATTTTAATATATCACATAGTGAAGTTGCATACCTCTCCCATCCATATAGACTCTAATCTATGTGAATCCTACTATGTTAGTAGTGATTTTTTTGTAGGCCCAGGATCCATTTGCATAAAAAGAAAACAAAAGTAAGGATATTCTAGATGTTTATAGAATTTTTTAAGATATTAGATATATTATATATTGGAACATTTATGTTTTCAAGTAAAATAATAAAAAGTCAAGATTTTTTAAACCTTATCCCATTCTACTTATTTGTACATGTTCTTATTTGTGTCCTTTCTTTCTACATCTTGTACAATTTTTCTGTTGATTTGTCTTTTAGATCCTTCTCATTGTGGTATCTTCCTATTCTCGGTCGTCCTTTTTCTCTTGCCTTGTGATATTGTAGACAAATAAATGGCTTTCTTTCCGTGTTTGTCCATGTTCGTTTGTCCTTTAAATGTTAGAAAGTACTCTTATAGCAGACAAGATGGTTTTCCTAATGAAACCATCTCTCAATTTTATGCATAGGATCCAATTTCACATGAGCCATGGTTGTAAAGGCGTATGATCATGGTATTTTGAAAGTTTGTCATTTGTTACAACTATATGTATTCTGTAATATATTCACTTGATAATAGTGGTCACCTTTTCTTCCATGATTTGTCATATATGCACCTGATTGCAACTTAAATACTCCACTCATTCTATTAAAAGTAATTACTCTGTGCTAAGTTGCTGCTCCCCTCCACTTTTATATTTTCTCTGTTACCATTTAGGGTAAGCTTGAGCTTTTCGTATTGCTTTTTGTGTTTTATCTCTCCTTTGTTAAAAGTATCCTACACAATTATAGAAGATTTTTAAAACAATGGTTGATGCTGGCAATGATCTTGCACCTCTTATAACTGCTATATGGCTTTCGCTAAGATTTATGATCATTTGACCATGTTTAAATCCTCCATCATATGCTCGTGTCTACTACTCAATGAGAATGTTTTCTAAATATTTCGGAGCAATTGTATTCCTTTTTCTTATCTCCTTTATGTGGAAGATGAAATTCCTCTCTTGTGTCTACAAATTTACTGTTGTCACCGGTTTCTTTATGTTAAAATGAACCACCTTAAAAATGATTTTAATGAGAACAAAAGGTATGTAAATATAATTGATAAATATTGTCAAGATAGAAATTTGTCTTGTGTATATATGTGTGTTGTATTTATTCTTGCAGAAAGATCATTGGCAAGCCTATCCAAGAAAAGTCCAGAAAAAGAATCAGTTGAGACTAAAATCTTAGGACACAATGAAGATGAGACCAAGCAAGTTTTGGGCATGACACAAAAAAGATACAAATTGGCGAGCTGATCCGATGACTTCTAAAGGTTAAAGTTGTCGAACCTTATATTTGAGGCATGCAAGGGTACGACAAAGAAAGTTCAAGGCACGACAATTGAAGACCATAGACCGACAAGATGGTAGGTTTAGAGACCGGTAAGCTGGTGCTCCATTAAATCTGATTGTTGCAAGCATTAAATGATGCAGTCTGACAGACGATATCTCTAATGGGCATTTAAGTTTATGAAAGCTATAAATACTCCTTGACTTGGAGATTCATGTAACTTTTTGACAACTCTTGAGAGCTTTTCATTTGCAAACAAACACATGAGTTTTCTTACTTAATTTGTTCTCTTGTTCATCAATTTGTAAATCTTAAGCAAGAGAGAGAAAATCATTCTAGTGATTTGTTCTTCATTTGAAAATCTTTAAAAGAGCATCTAGTGAGTGAAGGAAATATTCTATTTCCTTTAGTGTTAAAATTGGTGTATTGCTGATCTTGAGTGAGTTTTTGTTGGTGATAAATAAAGTAGATGTGAAGTCCTCTTTGGAGGCATTTGTAGACCATGGAGAGTAGGAAGTGGGCTAAACTCCACATTACATCTTGGCTATCCTCTCTATCCCTATCTATTTTATATTTCATATATTTATCTATTGTGTTTTTTTGCTGCTATTGATAGTTTAATCAGATACTTTGAATGAAAAATTAAATTTTTGTGCCTTTCAAGTAAAATACTCAATTCATCCACCCTCTTAAGTATCCATTAGTGTGTTTTCATCTGGTATCAGAGCATGTCTTTATCTTTTTGTGCTTAATTACCTAATAGAGTAAAGATTATGGGTTGCAATGTACTAGGATTTCTAGAGGGGCAAGTTATAAACAGACCTCAACTTCTAAGTTGGGGTAATTACTCTTACTGGAAGTGCAGAATGAAAAATTTTCTTAAAGCCCAAAATAGATTAATCTGCAATGTAATAGAAAATGAGCCTTTAAAAATTGAAGGAAAAGAATACAAGATTATACATAAGAAGATTAGAAAAAGTTAGATTTAAATGAAATTACCATGAATATTTTACATTGTGGTTTAAATGATAGTGATTTTAAAAAAATATGTGCATGCTCTACTACTAAAGAGATCTAAGACAAACTTGAAAAGACTTGTGAAGGAACATCTGGTGTTAGAGATACCAAAATAAGTCTTTTGGGTGGTGAATTTAAAAATTTTAAAATGCTTCAAAATGAATCTATTGATGAGATGCATAATATATTCATTAACATTATAAATCCTTTAAGTGTATTTGGGAAGAACTTCACTAATCTGGAAATTGATTCTAAATTTCTCAGGTCACTTTCAAAAGATTGGGAAGCAAAGAAGACAGTAATAGAAGAAGCACGTGACCTAAGTACTTTGAGCAAGGAGAAACTCGATGGTGCGCTCAAAATCAATAAGCTCATCAAGAAATAAGGAGAGAAAACCAATAAGAAGGCTATTGCTTTGAAAGCCACGAGACAAGAATCTAGTGATAAAGAAGATGAAGATGAAAATGAGGATCTTGTTTTGATGGCTAAAAACCTCAGAAAATTTATAAGGCCCAACTTCAAGTAAAAAAGAGTGAACAATGACATTAGCTCATCCAAACATAAAAAAAAAGGACGTGATAACTTGTTTCAATTGCCATAAACCTGGATACATCCAGCATTATTGTCCACTGCTTAAGAAGAAGTCAAAGGAGGAAAAGAAGCGAGCTTATATGACAACATGGAGTGATGAAGACTCATTCAACTCGGATGATGAAAATGTATGCTTCATAGCTATAGACAATGAGGTAACTTCCTCCTTCTTTCTTTCTTATGCAGAGTTATATGCTATGTGTAACAAAATATGCTGTAAATTAGATAAGGTTGAGAAAAAGAACAACTTGTTAATATCCTAAATGACAGAAGTAGGTGAACAACTAGAAATTTTTCAGAATAATCATGAAAAAGTTAAATCTAAAAATGAAAAGCTGCATAATAAAGTAAAAAGTCTAAAAATAGAAAATAAAAAGATAGATAATAGGTGCAAAAAGCCGAAAGACAAAAACAGTGAGTTGAGAGAAATGAATGAAAAATTAAGAATTGAAAATGATTTGCTAGACATTGAAGTTAAGACTTTAAAGAATAATGATGTTACCTGCGCTAATAGCTGTAATGATGATGCAATAAAAGAGCTAAAAGATCTGAAAAATGAAAATAAAAAGTTAAAAGCTAGCCTTGATGAGTCAAAGGCCATCATAGCCAAATTTACTAATGGCAAGAAGAATTTGAGCACACTTTTGGGAAACCAAAGATGTGTTTCAAATAAATATGGAATTGGCTATAAGAAAATAGTTGCAAGTCCCACAAAACAAAATTTGTTAAAGCAGCCTATGGGACTTGTAATTATTGTGGAAAAAATTGGTCACATTGCACATAATCATGCAATAAGAAAATCAGGACATTTACATCATCAAAGCAAGTTACTTTAGGTTCCAAAGAGAGAGGTGCTTGTTCCTCTTAACCAAAAAGGACCTAAACTAAAATGAGTACCAAGGAAATAATTATCTATGTTGCGGGGATCCTCAAGTGGCAACAACAAATGGTACTTGGACAGTGGATGCTCTTGGCACATGACAGGAGATGCATTCAAGTTCACCTCACTAGATTTGAAGGATAAAGGGAGTGTTATCTTTGGGGATAACTAGATGTCGACACCCCATTTTTGTTCCCCCCTCACCCCACCCCCTCCCCCCCCACAAATATAAAAAAAAAATGAAAAATTATAAAATCATAAAAATTATAAAAAGATAGAAAATACAATAAAAATTGAAATGATCAAAAATACAAAAAATATTAGTTAAGTTAAAAATTAACAAAAAAGAATAAAAGTTACAAAGTTAAAAAGAATATAAATATTAGAAAATTAAAAATTTAGAAAACCCCATTTTAGTAAATAAGTTGTTTAAATTAAAAAATTGAAAAAGATGAAAATATAAAGAAAAAATTCATTTCATGCTTATTTATAAATCGATTTGGATCTTGGAACCGTATTAGTTTCGGCTTATTTCTATTGAATTATTATTTACTTGGTTTTGATAGCTTAAATTTACTTTTAGTGGGCAGATTACTCAAAAGTAAAATAGCTCAGTTGGTTAAGGTTGAGGAGTGCAAGGGAGGGGATCGGAGTTCAATCCATGCAAGCAACACAATGGGAATTTTTTTTGGGCGTGTTGCCACCCATGTCTTGGAAGACGCGCGAATGAGCATATGCGCATCGTCTTCCTCTTTGCTATGATCTGCCATTGACAAGAAGCTGAGCTTGGTTTCATCAGATCGTCTTGATTTTCATCCCTACCCCCTCAGTTTCCATCCGTTATGTCATTAAAAGTGTGAATTATTTCAGAATTTAAATAATTTAAATGTGGATTTAAGATCAATAATGAAAAGATTCGTAACTCCTCCAACCCTCTAAGTTTCGTAACCTTCGATCCTTTCACTTGCTCGTAACAGCCATTAATGGTCGTGCACCGCTCTATCTTCCTCCGTGCTTCTATAAAATGATGACCAATTCCTCCTCTTTGACAGTCAGAGATCGAAACATAGAAAATAGATTAAAAAAAACAGATCTCTCTTGCAGCTCTCTTTCTCTAATCTCTCTTGTTCTCTCTCTCTCTTAACACCTTTATCTCCATCATGCACGAACTCTAGAAGCCACCACCATAACCTCCATCTCCAACCACACTAAACTCCAATTTCGAACTATCATCATGAACTCCTTGAATCCACAATACTCTACCAAACTTCTCGAGCCGCCACCATTAGAACAGAGAGAAGAAAAGAGACAGAGAGCTAATTCCTTTTGTCTTGTAGGCACAAAGACCACGTCCAACCCACAAAGTGTTCGACCCGAATACATCGATGCTCCAAATTTTTTAATTTCAACCAAAAGGTTCAATGTCAGTAGAAGTCTTCCACGTACCTATTATTATGATTAATTTTTTTTTCTCTTATTTGTTTATTATATGATTTGCAAATGTAATCCTAAAAAATATATATATGTATATATATATATATATAAAGAGAAAAAAGAAAAGAGAAAAAAAAGAAGAAAAACATGTATGTATATATTTGTGTGGATATCTGATAAGCATGCCATATTAGTATATAATACGATATTTAAGTAAATAAAATTTTTAGATACATATTTTAGCTTGATTAGTAAATAAAATTTTTAGGATAAATCTTGGTTTGATTAGTGAATATACCTTTTAAAGATAAATCATAAAAATTAAAAACTTTTTTCAAAATTTTCCGAAGTTTGACATATGATCAATTAAGTATTTGTTAAGCGATCTAGGATATATTAGGATGTTTAAATGCTTTATTATGACCTTTATTAATTTATTTGGATTTCTTTGATATATTTATCTTTTATACTAGTTAACTAGTGCTTAAGGTAAGTGTGAATTTAATATTGATTTAAACAGTGATAAATCCTCGCCCATTCAACCCCGTCAATTCCCGAGCTATATCAGGTACGCAGTAACTTGCCTGTCTCTTTGCTAGAGTAGGCATCAAAATCAAACTACTTTAAAATAAGAAAATACTATTGATATATGAGTGTTGATTGTCGTTGTTTGCTGTTGAATTTGGTTCGGAGAGCGGTACCCTGCTCAGATTGGGGGCAGGGTACTTTCTCGTTAATGGATAGAATTGTTTAGGAGATATGAGTATCCGAGCTACTCATATCAACCCCCTGAGCGTCGTGATGCGTTACTCAGGATCCCTTAGTATTACGGGCTACGCCGGAAGGTGGGGCTGCCTAGTCTGTATGAACAGTAGGGACCACTCAGGGAGGCGGACGTAATACTAGATCCTTGTTGTCCGGAGTTTGAATACTCCCGTGTTGTCTTGCTAACTAAAGACTTCATAATGAATAAGTGATTGTTGTATAATGCATTTAGCCTAAGAATGTGTGATTCACCTCGTATTTTGTATTCGTTACTTGTGTACTGGGCCTTTGGCTCATATTTTATCTATTTCAGGTGATGATTCCAATGAGTTCTATACGAGTATAGGGTACGGAACCGATTTTGAAGATTTTCTTGATGGGTTGGAGGATTAGAGATGACCATGGGCTCAATGGACCCTATGAATGTAATAGATTAGATGAGATTCTTTTTGGTTGATGGTGTAATTATAGTGTTAGTTAGATCGTGTTTTGAGGATTTTGGTTAAGGCTTGTAAGAAGTTTTTGGATGTAATATGTATATTATGTATGTTTTTAGCTATTTAGAAGTTGAATTGTTTCCTTTGCCAAAATGTGTGGTAGTATAGCTTTGCTTAAGTTTTTTTTAAAAAAAAAAATAAATTTATGTCTCCCGTTGTATAATATCTGTATGGAATTAGATAAACAATTACTCAAACAATTCATTTAGGCAACCTTACATATAATCTTAGGGGTTATATGTGGTTGGAGAACCGTTATCTCCTATTTCAAATATAGGGGTGATATCGGGTTCTTACACCTATAAATTTTGTTTTATTTATATGAAAACAAAAAATTAGAAAAATTTACAAAAAAAAAAATTCCTATAGATATACATATATATTTAGTATAATATTATAAGAAAAAAAAAGTTTTCCTAGTTTCTACATAATTATATCACCTAATTATTTTCTAAAAATACAAAAAAAAGGGGTTTTCTTAAAAAAAAAAAAATTGCTTTCTTTTACGGATTCTTCAAAGACAAGAAAATAAAAAATTAGATATCTTAGGAATTTCTAAAGTCCATCAAAAGCTTAGATAACCATTTAAGTTTTAAAACAGCAACCCTGGACTCATCAATTTCTAGGTTTTCACGCATACTAGTGGCCGAACGAGCAACCAAACCACCAATTTGGCTTCTGGTTCGCCTTTTTCCGGCTTTAGCTGATGGCAACTCCAGTTGAAATATTTTTCAAAAAACCGAGCTTTTCACAGAAACCCTACTGGTTCCTTGTCGAGTGTTCCGTGTCAAATGAGCGGAGTTTGATATGGATTGGAACCTTTCGGAGAAAAGGAGCAAAATTCGGGCTTGACAGCTTGGCGACTCCACTAGGGAAGTTTACTCGTGGGCTTGTCTAGGCTCAATGGGCTTATGAAATTTTGAAATTCTAAAGCATGGGCCTTTGTACATACTATTGTAAATATTCGCATTCGAATTTTTTGTTTTGCAGGAGTCGACATACAAAATTACTAATGGATCTTAAGGTATGTTATTTATTTTAAAATATTTTGCAATATATGTGTATTGTGTATATATTTTGTGGTGTATATATTGTGATTCTTTTTTAAATTTATATGTATTTAGAACGGGCCGAACCTGAGCCCATTAGAAACTAAGTTAGAGGGCCATTGTGTGGCCTATAGGCTTATGAGATCTTATCACTGCTCGATGGTGATTAGGCTCCTGCAGCCTCATTTTGATATAATTGATAACCTGTTCCTACTAGGGCAGTGAGATTATAGAACGGGGTACCCCTAGAACTTACCATAATTTCTAATTGTTTGTAAATATTTTTGTATGTTTGTATGTGCTTGTTGTTTTCATGCAATAAATAAAAAAATAATATCCTTCACACAAAAAATAAAAATTATTAAAATAAATTCTTTTTAAACTAATAAATAAATTAGAATTTGTAAATAGTTTCAAATTTGTTGAATTTAGAAAACAATAAAAAGAATAGGATTAAACAATAAAACTATGTTTGCCTACACATTTTTTTTTTAATAAAGCTTGCAAATAAACCTCTTTAGATAAAATTTTATGCAAGAATAAACAAATTGGTAATAATCCAATAGTTTGTAAAAATATATATAAAAATAATAAAAAAGGCATAATAAAAGAAACAGGATAAAAAATCAATAGTTGCACATGGGGCATTTTTGTAAAAAATTGTCTATTAAGTATGTAAATAAACCCCTTAAAAAGCAAGGTTTTATAAACTAATCATGTGATTAAATAATTTTTGCTTTATATCCTGCTTATGCTTCTTACCACTAAAAAAAATCCAATAAAAAATATGCAAGTCTAAAACTCCTGTTAAGTAGAATTCAATACCCCTTCAAGATCACCTTGTAAATATCCACCTATATAGTCAAACAAGCTAATCAATCTATATTTGCATAATTATCTGTTCATATTTAAGAAAAACAATAAACTTCACAAAATAAAAAAAAATAAAAAAGATAAAAGGAGACTTATGTCTAAAGTTTTTCTAAATAGAATTCAGTATCCCTTTTTAGGACCGATACCCATGTAAATACATACCCATATGGAATTTTAATAGAAATCATGATCCTTGTATATAAAACCTATTTAGACAATCCAGTTAAAATCCATTACCCTATATATAGGGTCTATCACAATTTTAGTTGCTTTTATAGATAAATTTCCCTCATTTGAAAAATAATTTTAAAAAAATCCCTTAGAGCTTCCCATAGTTATAAAAATTATCCCCTTTGTTAGTAGAAGTCAATAGAGTTTATCTGTTCAAAAATAGCAAATTCGAATCAATATTAGTTGTTATAGAGTTTAGCCTACACTTGTAAATAGGATTTATTCACCTCTTGTAAATAGAGTCTAACTTTAAGCATTCACATTAATCATGTCACTTTTTGAAAGTTTTTTCTATAAAACAATTTTATCTAAAAAAAGAAATCAGAAAACAAAAAGAAAGTTTTTCTAGAGCAATTCTCAGAACTCCCATCTTTTTGTAAATAATTTCTTTAAAAAGATGATGAAATTTTTTCCATAAAACAATTATATTTTAGGGCAATTTCGGACTATTTCCTCCTTTTTTAAAACAAAATTTTACAAGGAAAAAGAGATAAAAGTTAATAAAAATTTCTATTGAGTGGGAATATTTCCAGATGGATGGACTCAATCCAATACTCGATAGTCATTCACCTAAGCCAAGAAGCTAATCGAAACACCCCATACACTAAAAGAAGTCCAAAAGCCCACATCTCTACTCACTTAAAATGTGCTCCCCCGCCCACTACTCCCACATGTAAAAAATGCTTAGAGTGAATGACGATCCAACCAAGATTAGATCATACTAGTACCTAATCTATTCTGAGGGGATTTGTTGTTTACAAGTTAACTAAGGCTGGGCCAATTAAAGAAGAAAATCATTAATCGGAATAGTTTACAATGACAAGTGTCAAACCTAATCCCAAACACTTACCCTAAACACATGAAAGCTGAGCAACAAATCAAGTGAGGAAATCGACTTGTTCCTTAGAAAAGGTTTGCCTTGCATTTGATACATCAATTAAAATGATGATAAGCATTCGATTCTGTTGTCCAAAACACTTTTATCCCTTGCTAAATTAAGGAGAAACTTTTCAAATTAAACCCTATCAAGAACTACCCCACACTGGGGCATAATGGACGTTAGGGTAATTAATCAAATTGGAGAAAAAGGATAAAATGAGCTGTATTTGCCTTGGTTGCACCAATTCATGGGTAATGACTGTGACCGATATGTCATGTTCCATTTGAAATGAAGAAGAGCCTTTTACCATACACACACTTGAACATACCCGTTCATTCTAGGCATAAATTTATTTTGTGGCAAAATAAAGAAATTCAAAAGTGATTCTTTTCAAAAAGTTAGTCAATAAAAAAAAAAAAAAAAGGGAGAAACAAAAAAAGAAAAAAAGGCTAGCCCATACACTATCATAGCCCCTCAGATAAAAAATTTCCAGGTCATATCTAATCTCATAGGCTTATCAAAGCCCGTTATAGATTGCAAAAAATTCTTCAAACTTCAGGCCTATCAATTTCAATGCTTACAATGCCAATGTTTTTTACACAAGGCTCAAAGTTTCAGAATTCAAAAGTACCACATACTTATACACAATCCTCCCAAATCGACTCCTTTAATTAAAGGAACTGAATTTATCTTAAACAACATTTACTTACGAAACTAGGGCAAATACAACTTAGTTCTTCCTGAAGGTTCTTGACTTGTAAACCTGGGATGATGATTGAATTGAATCCATTTTAAAATTTGACCTTCACATGAATATCCTTCATTGCTTAGCCATTAAGCCTACATTTCAGTCCTGTAAAGACCTATCAGATTAACTTAGAATATATCACCTTCAAGTTGGACCATAATCTAGGGAATTGAAGTCCTGAGTGAAAATAAACCATAAGAGAGTGCGAGGAAGTCCTCTTCGACTGGACAATTTCATTAAAAGATCTTTCCTTAGGAACAAGAATGGTCCCTAAATTCATACCCCTGAAATTAAAAGAGATAAGAATGAGCACATAAAAAGTCCAGCCGCCCTGTTTTCTTGCAAGAGATGTGTCGCCTGAATGGTATTTTGGAATGTTGAAGTACCCTTACAATAAGCGATTGGTGTTGTTTATAGTTTTCTACTCATATGGTAAGCCTAGTTCAATACTGATTTGAAATGAAAGGTTAGATACCTTAAGCAGATTCTAGAATCATTGATAAGCCATGGAACATGATTTCCTTTTGACTAAGGAGCTTCGCATACCCAAAGCTTTAATGCTAGAGTGAGGCAAGTCCCAGATACACCCCTTCAGTGAGAATTACTCTAAAAAGACATTTTACCCATTATTACCCCTTGATAAAAACCAAGTTTGAACCTATCATAATCAAAGAAGACGACTATTTAGCAACGAAGTAAGTCCACTATGTGATCAAAGTTTTTCAAGGGTCAATACAATTTCCCATTTATTAGTAATCCAATTTTTCAGAAACATTAATAATTTTTCAGATATTCATGTAAAAAGAGAATTTTCCATGCACTTCATCAATCTTAAAAAATGTTTAAAAAAAATGAGCACTTTTGCTATCTTGTGTTAATTTTCAAAAGACTTAGTAATTTTCCACAAGCATTTGGAACCCTAGTTATCTTGAGTTGTTGGAGCTTTGGTATTCCCATTACATTTTGAACCCTGGTATTCCTTAGTTTTAGGAACATCGGTATTCTAAAAGTTTTCTTCTCCCCTTAAGGCGCAAAGTTTTCAAAAATCCATGTTTATCAGGATGACCTTTTCTAAAAATCCTTGGATATTAAGGTGACCAAAATCCCTGTTTATCAAGGTGGCCTTTCAAAAACCCTTGTTTATCAAGGTGACCAAAATCATTGCTTATCAGGGTGACCTTTTCAAAAACCCTTGTTTATCAAGGTGACCAAAATCACTATTTATTCAGGTGACCTTTTCAAAACCTTTGTTTATCAAGGTAACTCAAATCCCTATTTATCAGGATGACCTTTTCAAAACCCATGTTTGTCAAGGTGACCCAAAATCTCTGTTTATCAGGATGATCTTTTCAAAACCCTTGATTATCAAGGTGACCAAAAATCCCTGTTTATCAGGGTGACCTTTTCAAAAATCCTTATTTATCAAGGTGACCAAAATCCCTGTTTATCAGGGTAACCTTTAAAAACCCTTGCCTATCAAGGTGATCTTTTCCAAATTCTTTGTCTATCAAGGTAACCAAAACCCTTGTTTATCAAGGTGGCCAAAATTCTTGTTTATCAGGGTGGCCTTTCTAAAACCTTTGTCTATCAAGGCGACCAAAACCCTTGTTTATCAAGGTGACCAAAATCCTTGTTTATCAAGGTGACCCTTTTCCAAAACCCTTATTTATCAAGGTGACCAAAATCCCCATTTATCAGGATGACCCTTTTCCAAAACCCTTGTTTATCAAGATGAACAAAATCCCTATGTATAAGGATAACCTTTCCAAAAACCTTGTCTATCAAGGTGATCAAAACCCTTGTTTATCAAAGTGACCTTTCAAAAAATTTTATTTATCAAGGTGACCAAAATCTCTGTTTATCAAGGTGACCTTTCCAAAAACCCTTGTTTATCAAGGTGATCAAATCCCTGTTTATCAGGGTGACCTTTTCAAAACTCTGGTTTGTCAAGGTGACCAAAGCCCTTGTCTAACAAGGTGACCTTTTCCAAAATCTTTATCTATTAAGGTAACCAAAACCCTTGTTTATCAAGGTGACCAAAATCCCTGTTTATTAGGGTGACCTTTCCAAAACTCTTGTCTATCAAGGTGACTAAAACTCTTGTTTATCAAGGTGACCAAAATCCCTGTTTATTAAGGTGATCTTTTCAAAAACCCTCAGCCATCAAAGGGACCATTCTCAAAATCCTTGCTTATTAGGGTAAAGTTTTGTAGTTAAGATCGCTAAGTTTAGGTCTTGGGCAAAAATGGTATCTTTTTTATCTTTATAGTGGAGTTTTGTTTAAACTTCACCATAAAGAGGCGCAGCTATCGATACCCCATTTTTGGCCCCCTTTCAAAATGGAACATTTACCAACCAATCAAAATATACAAAAGGTTTTTTGAAAAGATATAAAATGGATAATTGCAAATCTAAACCAACACCTATGAGTACTAGAATAAAACTTGAAAAGGATGAAATGGTAAAAATGTATGTGAAAAGCTTATAGAGGCATGGTAGGAAGTTTATTATATTTAACAGCTTATAGACCTAACATCATATTCTTTGTTTGTGTATGTGCATAATTTCAACTTACCCAAAAGAATCACACTTGAATGCAGTAAAACGCTTTGTCAAGTATCTTGTAGGCACGATTGAAATTGACTTGTGGTATCCAAAATTTACTTCCTTCAATTTAATTAGATACTTGCTGGATGCAAAGTAGACAGGAAAAGCACAAGCAATACGTGCTATTTCCTTAGAAATTTTTTAATATCTTGTCACTCAAAGAAACAAAACTCGGTTGCACTTTCAATTGCTGAAGCTGATTATTTAGTAGCTGGTAGTTGTTGTGCACAAATTTTATAGATGAAACAAACCTTGCTTGGTTATGATTTAAAGTTTGAAAATGTTTTAATTCTTTGTGATAATGCAAGTGATATAAATTTAACTAAAAATCCAATCCAACACTTAAGGACCAAGCATATTGAAATTAGATATCATTTTATAAGAGACCATGATGTAAGTAAAGATATCAGCTTGGAATTTATTGACACAAACAATCAAATTGCTGATACAAAATCCTTGGGTGAAGATCGTTTTTTTGCATTTTATGAAGAGAATTGAGAATTATCTAGCAAGATGAGTGCTAAATATTATTGAGATAAGTTAATTTAGAACTTGCTCCTAGGTTAAACAAGCTGCTAAATATAATCCTTTTTGCATGATTGATATACATGTGATCTAATCTATTTTTAAAATATGTTGTTTTTTGTATGTGGTGTATTTAATATAGACCGGCTCACCAGTCTTTCCTTTACCGGTATATTGAAGAGCTCGACGTAAGGCTCTGTTGTCCCTATTTTTGCTTAAAACAAAGCACCGGTTAGTCGGTGGGAAAAAGATCAGCTTGTCGGTATGTGTATCTAGGCATTTCTTATCTGAGATCGGCTCGCTGGTAGCCTCCTTTTTACATACATATATATATATATCTGTTTCTCTCTCTTTTTTGTCATTTTTCTCCCTTCTCTTCTATCTCTATCGTACTTTCTCTCTCTTTAAAATTCTCTCTCCCCACCATCTCTTTCGCCACACCTCTCTCCTTACCACCACCCCACCATCTTCCCCATCCTTCATCTCTCTTCTCTCCTCTTTTCTCTCTCTTTGGCTCGATCTTTTCTCTCTCTCCCTCTCTTCTTGCTCTCTCTCTTTCTCTTTCTCCTATTTTTTATTTGCAATATGTCACCAAGGACAGCATGTGGTCGTGCACCACATGCTCCATTAGCATTTGATAGGTTTCTGTTCCGATCACAGAAGCACTTTATTAGGTATTCTCTCTTTCGAGATCTTCCAATTGATTTGGGAAGAAATTACAATGCTGATGTCTTAGGATATTTTAGAATTCTTGTAAACCCCGGTTTTCCTAGTAACTGAGTAAACTTCGGAAACCAGAAACAAAAACCCTAAACTGGATTAGTTTAAGCTTGAGAGGGAAACCTAGGAACCCTGGATCAGGCTTTTCTTTGATTTCAACTAAAAGAAATTTTGAAAAATAAATTAATCTAGAATATTTTTCTAAAGTATAATTCAAACCATAAAAAGATCTGCTTTCGAAAAATTTTCTATTCCGGGCCTTCCCGAGATCCATTACGAAAAAGTGAACCTTGGAACTTGAAATTCAAAAAATATTCTGAAATGCTCGTTAGAACTGAAATTTAATGAGGATTTCAAAAATATAATTTTATAATTTTTCGGTTTATAAAAATTACAGATATAGCCTTTTTCTCGTATTTTCTTTACTACCAATAAAGTAATTGTCTTGTTTATTATTTATTACTATTCACAAGTACAACCTACTACACTCACAAGCCACTTCCTACTCTTACATCCTTACAAACACTCTATTACATTTTCTTTTCCAAGAAAAGTTTGTCTCTTAAGAATTATTACAATTTAAGATATATTATTACATAAATTACAAAACAAAATAAATCAAACTCTCTCCCTCCCTTCCTCACTCTTGAACTGACGCACACCCCCCCTTTATTGCCTTAAATTATTTTATTTTACTTCCTTTTATAATAAAAACAAACCCTAATTTAACCTAATATATATACTCTTTTACAATTCTCTCTCTTCATTCACTTTCATTTGTTTCAAAAAATCACAAACCCTCTCTATTTCTCCTTTCTTTGCCGTGAGCTCCATAGCACACTCACACAAGTTCATTTTTCTTCTCCATTTCCCTCTTGATTCAAGATTTAGGTGATGGATCTTAAACTTTCCTATACTAAATCTTGTAATGGCAAGATTATTCATGAGTATTTTCATATTTAAGTCCCCATGAGCACTTGCTAGGGACACGAAAATACTACTACATGAATATCAAGCCATCACAAGAGTAGATCTTGTGTTTAAATGAGTTTTCATCTAATGATCTTCATGTTCATGTATATAATAGTAGAGTAAAAGTAGATATCTTGCATGAAAATTCATGTTCATGTTTTCAACTCCATTTTATGCATCATAAGTAGTAGATCTAGCTTTTAGATGCTTATACCATACTTCACATTCATGATCCTGTGAATATTTGGTGTATTAATGCATTAATGATCATAAAGGTTTTATCTTATGCATATAAATGTTGTAGTTAGTAGACCTTTAGTTAGATGAGATAAGAAGCTTAAAAAGGGAAAAATTTTTGTTGGAATGTTCAAATGAAAATTCGGATGATTTCAAAACCATTTATTAAAAACCCTTTTTTCAACTCCAAAATTTGTGTTCTATATGAAAAATGGAGAGTATAGGTAATAGATATCCTTAAGTAATGATTTTTATGATTTGAAATGAGATTTGCTAAGTGGAATATGCAAAACAAAGAGTAGAAATAAGATAGGAATTTTTGAGTTGCTAGATAACTTAAGAAATTCGTAATTTTGAAGTAGTGCCATGAAAACACCTATTTTTCAACTCAAAATGAAAATTTTTATTTAGAAATGAAGTCTTTAAGGAGTAGGTACAATAGAGCCTTAAATCTTAATGTATTAAACAGGGTTTTCTTAAAGAAATCGTTTAAAAACTAATTTTTCAAACATTCGGATTTTGGAATAACCCCTATTTGAAAACATATTTCCAAAGCATAAAATGAGAATTTTTATGTAGAAATGAAGACCCTAAGTCATAGATATAATGAAGACTCAATTTGAATAAGGATAATTAGATTTTCTTAAGAAATAAATCCAAAACAAATGGAAATGATCAAAGTTAGGAAACTAGTTTTCTTGAAAGTAAATAGTCATGGAGTCTTACAAATAAAAAGTTTCTTAAATTTCCTTTTAGTAAATATTGTCAAGAGCATGCATACATCAAGTTCATAACATGCCTTTCATGATAGGAAATCATCAATATTGCATGTATGGTTGATCTATATTCTAAAAACATTACAAACATTCACAAAACTATTTTTCGGAATTGGAAATTTCTACGGATTAGAACTGATCAGAATATTTCATGATCCAGACATTTTTGAAACTTGAAAATAATATTGGAAATAGATATATCTTTCGAAGTAGATAGAAATCAGTATATAACATGCTCAATTCCAAGTTAAAATGAGTTTGATTTGACCATTTTAAGTTAGGACTTTAACTTAGGCGAAAATTGACGAACTTAGTAAATAGAATTGTTAAGTTTATTAGAACTCTATAAGAAATACTCATTTCGGGTATTCCTTGTACTTAGGTAATCCGGAGGACAGATTTCCACTTCCCAAGGACTACTACGACTAGTGGATTTCTCTCTATGACCGAGTGAGTTCATTTCTTAAACAGTTGTGCTCATGTATGTGCTTGTAATCGTAGTGACATTAGAATTAGGAAAAGATAAAATTATGATGAGTTGTGATCTAATCTTGGTGGAATGAATGATAAGTATATCGAGACAAGACTTGTTGAAAGATCATTGTATGAGTTAGTATAGACTTAGATTGTTTGCAATTCTCTATGATCGGACTTAACCTACATAATTAACATGCCACGATTATATGAATAAACTGTACATGCATATCACGTAGTGAGTTATATTGCATTAGCTAATATACCTTTGGTGGGATGAAAGTATATTAGCGGAGGTGAGGGGGCCTGTGTTAACATTAAGGATACGAGATCGCTTAAGTTAACGGAAGTGGTGTAGGCACTTGAATCAACTATATAAAACAACAGATGTTGTAAAAATAAGAGAAAAAGATCGGGATTATGGTTGCATGACTTATGGACCATCCTACTCAAGATTGGAGTTGTGGTTGCATGACTCATGGACCACCCCAACCCCGAATGGAGGGAGTAAATCCATTCACATATGGCCAGAAAGTCATATGCTTATATGCCCATTTGCTTGTGCATTTCATATGGCTGCTAATAACTTGTTTGATATATGCTGTTGTTGAGTATTAAATATTTGGGAATGAATCTCACTAAGCCTATTAGCTTATACCCCTATAGTTTTTGTTGCAGTGTTACTATTTTTGGGTTGTTCCGAGATAACACTTTTCACAGGTTTATCTTTTGGATTAAAGAGCTTTTGAAGAAGTCGGGACCTAGTTATAGGCATGAACTTCTAGGAAAACCTCTTTAACATAAACTTTAATGTTTGTAAGATGGATTTAGACCGGATAGACTTTTATTATTTTGGCAAGGGCATGCCCCTTGACTTTTGTAAAGACTTAACTTATTTATCTCGTTGTGATTTCTATTCTTAATGCTATTGTATGCCTTCTTAAGACTATTCGATTCAAAGTGTGATCCTAAAAATTGTGCAAGTATACCTTACACCCAGTATGTAAACTTATGGGATGACTAAGGTTGTCATACTTAAGTTTAAATATCGAGTGTGGTGGACTGTCGCATTTCAGGTATCCTTTGGGGCGTGACAATTCTCAAATGTCTGGAGTTGTATCAAATAATATTTTAGATACCATGAATTTTCCTATTGAAGTAAATGAGGAAGCTGATAGACTATTTTATTGTAATTTAACTAATTATCTGTAAGATGATGGAAGTCTAGGTATTGACATGGAATCTGGATTTAATAATTCAAGCTTTATGAGACCCAAGCTGTATACTTATCTGTATGGAAGGAGACTAGAGATATCCCATTTTGATATTTATAGTTTGATTAAGGTTGATGATGCTAGAGTAAAGATGCCCAATACTTTTGATGGGGCTCAATACTATGAGGAGTTGTTCACTGTGTCTAATATGGGCCCCAATTGGCGCTCACCACACAATTTATATTCTTCCAGATTGTCCCTTAGGCGTTGGGTTCTACATCAGTTTTTGACAGATAATTATGTACCATGCAAGGGACAACTGACTACAGTCACTTAGGAGGATTTGTGGCTTATGGTCCACATTGTAAGAGGTGATCAGATCCACTTCTTTGATTTAATGTTTAGAACTTTCAAGAATATGACCAACAAACCTGCTCAGGTTGTTTTGAGAGGTAGTAGGTTGATTACCCAGTTGCTCAATAATAAAGGTGTTGAGTTTCGCACAGAGACTTGAACAGTTCAGGTCCTAACTTTTTCTTTCAACACAATTGGTTCAAGGACGTGGAAAAGGCAAGATGGATGCTGGGTCAGGAAGAAGCCTTTAGAGCCTTTGGTGGCGGCACATTACTTCCAGGTTCTGGCATGGACATAGATTCCAACGATGAGGCTCACCCTCCAGTTCCACCTCTTAGTTCATTTGCTCCTAATTCTTCAACTTCATCGTGGTAGCAGCTTAGAGAGCACATGGACTCCAAATTTGATACCATTGAGACCTTGATTTTAGATCTTCGCTTAGATTTTCAGACCTTCAATTATGATATGAGAGGCTTCATGGATCATTTCTACTCCATTCATCCTCGTCCTTTTCCTCTTCCCTCCCGATTTATCTTTCTATTTATGGATGTTCTTATGTATCTTTATGTCTATCTTTGTAAACTTTGACATATCTCATATGCCTTGCTTTTCTATGTTATCAAATCTTTTTGATGAGGTCAAAGGGAGAGAAAGTGTATATATATATATATATATTATAAGGAAAATGAGATTTTGTGTGCAAAAATTAAATGTTTAAGGGGGAGAGATTTAATTGATCTTGAAATCCTCAATAAGAAATAAATCTATCAATTTTTTTACATAACTGTTTGCCCTCATCAGAGATTGTTAAAATGAACTATCTTAAAAATGATTTTGATGAGAACAAAATATATGTAGAGATAATTGATAAATACTATCAACATAGAAATTTGTTTTGTGTATATATGTGTGTTGCATTTAGTCTTACAGAAAGATCACCAGCGAGCTGGTCCAAGAAAAGTCCAGAAAAAGAATTATCAAGGCCAAAATCTTAGGATGTGATGAAGGCTAGACCAGGCAAGTTTTGGGCCTGACACAAAAAAGGTACACACTAGTGAGCTAGTCCGGTAACTTCCAAAGTTTAAAGTTGTTGAGCCATATATTAGAGGCGCGGCAAAGAAAGTTCAAGGCATGACATTCGAAGGCCATAAACTGGTGAGCCGATGGGTCTAGAGACCGATGGGTCTAGAGACCGACGCGTCAGTGTTCCATTAAATCCTACCGTTGCATGCATTAAATGATGCTGTCTGACAAATTATATCTCTAATGGGCATTTAATTTTTTGAAAGCTATAAATACTCCTTTGACTTAGAGATTTAGATAACTTTTGACAACTCTTGAGAGCTTTTCATTTATAAACAGACAAATGAGTTTTCTTACTTAATTTGTTCTTTTGTTCATCAATTTGTAAATCTTAAGCAAGAGAGAGAAAACCATTCCAATACTCTGTTACTTATTTGAAAATCTTTAAAAGAGCATATAGTGAGAAAGGAAATATTCTATTTCCTTAAGTGTTGAAATTGGTGTATCATTTATCTTGAGCGAGTTTTCGTTGATGATAAATAAAGTGGTTATGAGGTCCTCTTTGGAGATATTTGTAGACCATGGAGAGTAAGAAGTGGGCCAAACTCCACGTTATATCTTAGCTATCCTCTCTATCACTATCTTTTCTATATTTTATATATTTATCTATTGTGTTATTTCTAATACTATTGATAGTTTAATCAGATACTCCGAATGAAAAATTAATTATTTGTGCCTTTTGAGTAAAATACTAATTTACCTCCCTCTTAAGCATCCTTTAGTGTGTTTTCACTTTTGATAATGATTTTTAAATTTAGTGCTGAGTTGCTGGCGATGTGTCTTATACATAGTCTCCATTATGCAAATGGTGGTTACCATCTAATATTTCTATCTTTCAAGGCTTGTATGATACCTATGTGTTGATTTGAGATAAGACACAGTGTTTGGCCATCATCACATAATCCTTCAAGACATTTTTTCAGTTTTTTCAAGAACTAAAACCATGTTACACCCGATTCCTTATCAACTAGTTCAAATGTAAGGGGGACTATATGATTTGAACTATCTACACTACATGCAAAGCAAGCCTTGCAGATATTTTCCATATAAAATGTTCCATCAATACCGATGACCGACTTGCAATGTTTAAATGGCCGTATGCATGGCCTGAATGCCCAAAATAATCTTTCAAGTATCATCTCATCTTCCTTCTCATTTGTTTGTGTTTACCAAGCTACAAGTGTACTTGGATTGGCTCTCTTTATAGTGCTTAGTAGTTAGGGCAATTCGTTGTATGATTCATCCTAATGTCCATACACATCCTTAATTGCTATTCTCTTTACACCTTAAATTTTCCTTGTTGATATTACATACCCATAGGTCTCCTTAATTTTCTCTCTAATCGTTACATATGGATCATTTCTTACTTAACATTTAAAAGATTGGCTCATGAAGATCTGGTTAAGCCGTGGATGGTCCTTTTTCTTGTTGGTGTATGTATAGGGCCTAACAAAGTCAATGTCCCATCGCTTTTGGCATACATGAATTTTCTGTTTATAATGGCAGGTATTCTTCTCTTCATCGACATCACTTCATACTTTTTTGTCTGATTTAGTAATTATAAAGTTGTAATGATTCATGTGCCACATTTTCATAGTACAGACCAAGTTTGCTTTTGTTTTAAACCTCACTCTTTGCTTTCAACTCATCACCAAAGCATACATCTTCAAAAAAAAAAAAAGTCTTCTTTAAATGACACGTAACCATGACCAACATCCACGTTACTAGGAAGTGGAATGTGATCATGGAATGACATTTCACTAGCTTGTTATTCTTTTAGAGGACTAGCTATAGTAGTGTTTGATTTGACAATTTGTGGTGTTTTTAGGAGTTTATCTTCATCATCAGATGTATTAATATCAAAGGGTATTTATTGCTTATCTTTTGAATCATCATCACTTATTAGTTCATAATCGCAATTAATGTCAATTAAGGCCTCCTCAATTTTTTCTCTAAATCATCTCCAATATTTGGATCTTCTTCATTCTTTATGTTGGTTGGAGCATTTCTACTCTCTTGCATTTGTGGTATTTGAGGTGTAGTGTTATGATGCAGCATAGTTTGCTTCTGAGGTAATATAATTTGCTCTTGAGGCATGGCACCATCATCTTTTATTACAAAATAAAGGTGATGAAGACATATCATACCAAATGCCTTAGCAATATCTATCAGAGCTTTCAAATCTTCGTCATTTCTTATATCTTTCAGTATGAATTCTTTTGGTCCCAATGCACAAACCACTACTTGTCTACGATACATCTCTATAGTTTTTCTATTAGGATTAATATCCAGCAATTCACATATCATGTTAAGGTACTTTGAATAATTAGTTCCGACCTTACTTTCATATTTCTCATTAGCCCCTATTATAACCCAACCCTTCTTGATATTTTAAGATCTTTCCATTGGCATAAATAGAAATTCTAACATAGCTTATCATTTTATCCATTCATTGACATCAACAAAAATAAAATTGTTAGTTAGTTGGTGATGTAATGTAAGATTACGAAAGAAGTGACTATTAGTGTATAATTTCAACTCATGTTTGCAAAATTATAAATTAATGTACTAGAAGCATTTTTAACAATGGCCACTACATAAACTTATCATTGATCCTAATCTTATGCTCTATCTAGTAGACAACTACAATTGCAACTTCTTTAATACTTATTTAACATTCTTATGCTCTATCTAGTAGACAACTACAATTGCAACTTCTTTAATATTTATTTAACATTCTGATGATCAACTTCAATTGACATAACCAAACACTAGTTCAAATTATAGTAGCTAGCAAATAACAATAGCCCACCACATGATAGCACAAACCATCTCCTTCTTCTCCTTTTTGTTCCTCAATCTGTCTAAGAATCATCATCAATCTCCTTTACTATCAAATTTATACTTTAGGCTACTATCCAGGCTAGATTATTAAGTTCTATTTCTTTCCCATCAAATTTTTGAAGAAACACAACACAATATAAACCATAATATTCTCTAAATATAACTAACTTTAAGTAACTTGACTCAAGTACTCAGATGTCATAACAGAGCCTACTTTTGAGTATAATGAGTATGTAGTTGAAAATCCTCTATCTCAGTTGTGATGTGGCCTAAATAGTTTAGAACAAAACTTTCATAGTTAACTAAATTGATACTAATAGTAAAGTACAAATTTAGGAAACATCAAGAGAGGAGATGAAATCTAGAATATAGCTTGATAAACACGTTCAATAATTGATGTTGATGGATTTGTAAACCGAAATTAGGTTAATAACAATGGTGGATCAGCTATAAACCTTATTTAGACATTTAATCAAACAGTTGACATGCACAATAATAATTCGATCAAATTGACAAAGAAATTGTGTTTTTGAAGTAAATTAACATACCTTGTTGATCTTCGTATGTTATGGGAAGTAAATTTTTGGAAATCTAACAAATACCCTAGTTGCGATTAAGAGTGAATTTAGGAAATTATATTAAATGAGTATGATATGTGTGCAAGAAAGAAGGGGTGGTTCATATATTATATGAAACACTTATGATAAGTGCAATTCATATATTATGTATGCATTGTTTCATTAAATGGAATGGCATGAAACATATCTACAAATGGCAATTCACAGCTGAATCGCTTATCCGAAATACGATTCATAGATGAATCACTTTTAATAAGTGCAATTCATTTGCTTTCAGATTCAAACGTAAATTGCATTTAATAAGAGTGATTCATGTGCTTTATTTACCATAGGTGAATCGTTTGCTTAAGGTATGGTTCATGCTTAAATCGCTTATTTAAGATGCGATTCTCTTTGAACCACCTTTGTCAAATGCATCTTATAGTTGAAATACTTTTTTCAAATGCAATTCACTACAGACCTTGCTTTTCGAAATGGAGTACATAGGTAAATCGCTCCTACGAGATGCGATTAAAGGATGAATCGCATGGCTTAAATCTGATTTAATAAGGGGACACATGAATAGTCTTTTCAACGTGTGATTGAGTGCTGTATATGTTTCATGGAATCGCGTCTTCAAAATGCACTTCTCTTATTAAACCATGAATTGTGTCTTGGAAACGCAATTTAGCATTGTTAATTAGGTAATTAAAATCATCTTGTTTATATTTAGGTTTTTTTTTTTTTTTTTGAAAATTTGGTAGACATGCGTTTCACTATTTAATTTTGTTGCCCAAAGATATTTCATTAATGAAACTTAAAAAAAAAAATTTTTCAAAGTAGTAAAGGTTAATGAGATAGGGAAAGGAAAATTTAACCCAAAATTAACATGGAATTCGAATCGTCCTCTAATTTCCTTAAACACTGAATATCTTCCTATGAGAAAATGGCTTGATAAAGCTTTTAGCTTCTCTTATGAACTCTATCCCACATGGGATTCTTGACAATTCAATCTTCTGTTTTTATTAGAGTATGGCTTTCTATGGCCCAAGTGTGTTTAGTATGGTGTTTTACTTGGACAGGTTCAGGCTTTGAAGTTTAACTTTCAAAAATTCATTAACTGAAATCTGTTTTCAAATTCCATAACCGAAAAATTATTCTTCTTGAAACCAAAATTTTCATTATTTCTAAAATGGAAAATTTATTATACTAAAACTATCAGAATTCAAATCAATTCTAAAAACGGTCAGTTTTTGGTTATTATTTTTGAACTTTTTTTTACTGAATGAATACAGAGTCCTCGTTCTCACTCTATGAAAATCGACCTAAAAATGAAATTGCAAATTTGTTTGTTCCTTCTTTTTTCTTGTTTTGGGCAATTGATAATCCACTTATTCTAAGATTCTGCCGCGAATGCACGTGATAGAAATGGATTATGTTAACCTTGGGGAGCAGACAACAATCGTCGATTTGCACCTCGGTTGTGTCAGATTCGCTTTGAAGGAAGTGGCATATCCACTACACTGTTGATAAGTACTTTCTACTTTGTTTTACTTTTACTTACTAACAATTTGAAAGCAAAATGGTAGCTACCTTTAACAAGACTCTCCTAGATCTCTCTAAGTTGACCTTTTGGATGGTACCAACTACAAATGCTGGTATCAGAAATTGCTTAATTTCTTCAAGCAATTAGAGGTGGACTACATCCTCTTCACAGAGTGTACTAGTGATGTGTCAAGTACTCCTTTCACCATGCCCCCAACTAAAAAATCTAAGACTTCGCAAGATGAAATGCAAAAAAAGTTTGAAAAGGATAATAAAACAGTAAAGGGACACCTTCTTAACCATATGGGTAACTCTTCGTTTGATTTGTTTGTTAACCAAAACTTTGCTAAGGTCATTTGGGATACCTTAGAAACAAGATATGGAATTGATGATGCAGGAAAGAAATAATATGTCATTGGAAAGTGGCTGCAGTTTCAGATGGTTGATGACAAGCCAATCATGGATTAAGTGCATGAGCATGAAAATTTGGTAACTGATGTTATTAGCGAAGGTATGAAAATGTGTGAAATCATGCTGGCAAATGTGCTACTGGAGAAGTTTCCACCCTCCTGGAGTGATTATAGAAACCATCTCAAGCACAAGAAAAAGGACTTGACACTGCAGGAGCTCATCAGTCACATGATAACTGAAGAGGCAAACGAATTAAAAGACAAGCAACTTTCCTCTTCTTCTTTTTCAGTTAAAGCTAATCTTGGTGAGTCTACTAGTGCCATTAGAGACAGGTTTAAGATCAAAGGAAAAAAATTCAGAAAAATGTTAAAAAAAAATAGTTTAGGAAAGATGGGGGCAAAATTCAAAGGAAGCAGGTCAATTACTTTATTTGAGGCAAAACCGGACATAAAGCATATCAGTATTTCCATAGGAAGAACCAACACAATCCAATCTAGAAATCAACAACTTTTCCTGAACTTGCACGTCAAGCTAACCTTGTTGAAAAGAAAGACATTATTGCTGCTATGGAATTGGAGGCTAATCTGGTGGAAAACAAAACTCATTGGGTGATTGACACTGGAGCTTTTAGACACCTATGCACCAATAGGAAATTATTCCACCACTTTGAAGATGTTGCAGATGGAGAATGTGTCTACATGGGGAACTCCGCCACGACAGGAGTGCATGGTAAAGGGAAGGTTTTTGTTAAATTAACTTTTAGAAAAACCTTAGCTTTAACCAATGTTTTATACGTGCCTTCTTTGTATAGTAACATAGTTTAAGGTAGTTTGCTTAATAAAGTGGTTTGAAAATTTTTTCTAAAGCTAATAAGGTTATTATCACTAGAAATGTGAAATTTGTAGGGAAAGGATACTCAGCTAATAGATTGTTTCTTCTGAACACCATTTTTTTGATAATGTGAATGCTTTTGCTTCTACTTATATTGCTGAATCTATTGATTTATGGCATGATAGATTAGGACATGTGAATTTTGCCTCAATTAAAAGGTTGAAAAATCTGCAATTGATAAAAATAGTGAATGATGATAATAGCTCCCAATGCTCTATTTATGTAGATGCAAAATTTTTGAAAAAAACTTTCAATCCTGTCCTTACTAAAAGTACTGAATTGCTTGAATTGATACATTCAGATCTAGTAGATTTTAAGAACACTGTTAGTAAAGGGGGTAGAAGATATTATACTACCTTTGTTGATGATTTTTCAAGATACACAAAAAGTTATTTGCTAAAATCAAAGGATGAAGCTATAGAAATGTTCTTAAAATATAAAGCAAAAGTTGAAAATCAATTGGATAAGAAAATTAAAAGGCTTAGATCCGATAAGGGAGGAGAATATTGAACACATTTTCTTAAAAGAATTTTGTGAAACAAATAGAATCATACATGAGACTACTGCTTCCTATACATTGCAACAAAATGGCATAGCAGAAAGGAAAAATAGAACACTTAAAGACATAATGAATGCAATGTTATTAAGTTTTGTTATGTTTGACAATATGTGGGTGGAAGCTGTTCTGTCAGCATGTTATATCCTTAACAGAGTTCCATATAAAAAATTAGATAAAACCCCTTATGAATTGTGGAAAAGTTTTGCACTTGACTTAGATTAGTTTAAAATATGGAGGTGTCTAGCAAAAGTTGGATTACCAAACTTTAGAAAATCTAATATTGGACCAAAAACCTTTGATTGCGTGTTTATAGGCTATGTTCAAAATAGTGTTGCATATAGATTTATGTCTTTGGATAGCTATACTATATGTGAATCTAGAAATGCTGAATTTTTTGAAACATTTTTCCACTAAAGAAAAATGATATTAGTAATGTTGCTGGCCCATTTAATACTACATTTATACTTGCTGTGTGTGTTGATTCTACTTTAACTAAATCTATGAATGATCTTAAAAGAAGCAAAAGACGAAAAATAAAAAAGAGTTTTAGACCAGATTTTATCACTGCTTTTTAATTCAAAATAATAATTTTGAAACAATAAATAAAGACATAATATCTGCTTATTTAATTGAAGAAGATCCTAAAACATATAAAGAAGCAATGACCTCTATAGATGTTAGTTTTTGGAAAGATGCTATTAAAAGTGAGGTTGACTTTATAATGACAAATCATACATGGGATCTGGTTGATTTACCTATAGGATGTAAGCCCATCAAGTGCAAATGGATTTTTAGAAAGAAAACAAGGCCAGATGGACCAATAGAAAAATTCAAAGCATGATTAGTAGTCGTAGGTTATACTCAAAGGAAAGAAATTGACTATTTTGAGACCTATTCTCTTGTGACTAAAGTAGCTACTATTAGAACTTTAATCCCCCTTACTACTTTTCATAACCTAATAATACATCAAATGGATCTAAAAATAGCATTTTTAAATGGTGATCTAGAGGAAGAAATATACATGGAGCAACCTGAGAGTTTGTGGTTCTTGGTTAAGATAGTAAAGTGTGTAAACCTAAGAAATCCCTTTATGGTCTTATACAAGCTCTTAAACAATGGTATGAAAATTTTGACCAAACTTTAGTAACAAATGGATATATTGTGAATACGTCTAATTCTTATGTTTATTCTAAATCCTTTGAATAAGATTGTGTGATCATTTGTTTATATGTTGATGATATGCTAATTTTTGGTACCAATATAGATGTTGTAAATAAGACAAAATTATTCTTATCTTCTCAATTTGATATGAAGAACCTAGGAGAAGTTGATGTGATTCTTGGTATCAAAATAAAGAAAACTGAAAGTATATTTCCTTGTGTCAATCCCATTACACATAAAAATGTTTAAAAAGTTTGATTACTTTGATGTGGTGGCTGTTGGAACACCTTATGATCCTAGTATATCTCTTAAGAATAATAATGGGTCTAACGTTTCATAATCCGAATATGCTGAGATTATAGGAAGTGTTATGTTTCTTATGAACTATACAAGACCTAACATAGCCTATGTCGTTAGTAGATTAAGTTGTTACACTCATAATCCAGATAATGAGCATTGGAATGCACTTCATCATTTGATTAAATACCTTAAAGGTGCCATGAATTAGTGTTTATATTTTACCAAATTTCCTACTGTATTGGAAAGTTATTATGATGCAAATTGGGTTACTGACAATGATGAAGTAAGCTTTACTAGTGACTATGTCTTCACCTTGGTAGGAGGCACCATATCATGAAAATCTACTAAATAAACATGTATTGCCCACTCTACAATGGAGTTTGAGTTCATAGCTCTAGAATTGGCAGGATAAGAGGCTGATTGGTTGTGAAGTTTGTTAGCTGATATACCATTGTGGGGCAAATCCTTTGTACCTGTGTCATTGCATTGTGATTCACAAGTAACCAATGGAATAGCTAAGAACAGTGTCTATAATGGCAAGAGAAGCACAGTGTAGTTAAACAACTATTGAAAAATGGAGTAATTTCCCTAGAGTGTGTAAGAATTGAGAGGAAACTAACAGATCCTCTCACTAAAGGTTTAACAAGGAAAATTGTCCTTGAGTCATCAAAGGGAATGGGCCTTAGAGTACAAAGTCAAAAAAGTCTATAGCCTTATATTTGGGTGGTTCTAATGAGACGACTTGATGGATTCATGATTTAATTACAGCTGATCCATATCCATTTGTGGTAGTTTAGGTAAAATGAACTTAATGGATGTTGTTTTGAAGAGGTTCAGTTTAAATGGCTATTAATGGTTTCATAGCCTCTATTTTTGTATTATAAATTATAGATTTGATGAGACCACCTACGTGAGTGTGAAGGTGGACTACCTTCTATGAAAAACTTGGATTGTCTTTCTAGAGCACTCATGAGAACCTAAGGTATGCGCATGGCCATCCAAGTGCTTGGATTGAAACATTGCAGAATAAATAGACTTAAGAGAATAATATGTGTCGTGGAGGTCCCAATTCAAGTTCTTAAAGTTCAAGAGTAATTCACATTGTCAACTGAGTTGTTGCCTTACTTCATTACGCATTAATTCAATCAAAAGGTATTAATGCTTAAGTATATGAGCTAGTTTTGATTGTCGTTTTGGCACCATTTTGGTATCATTCTCAATCAAACCGATATTGAACCTATACAGATATGATACAAATGGAAAGCCAACAGTTTTATTCATAAACTGACCAAACCAAACTGATACTGAATCGGTACTAGTCCGATAAATATAAAAATCTGACAATCCAAACAGCCCTTATTTCTTCCTTTTTCGCAGAACTTTTATTTGTTTCTTCTTTTTCTTTGTTAAGCCATTTGTGGGGGGCTATGGGAAAATGGCTTGATAAAGGTTTCAACTTCCTTCTCTTATGAACTCTATCCCACATGGGATTGTTGACAAGTCAATCTTATGTTTTTATTAGAGTATGGCTTTATATGGCCCAAGTTTATTTAGTATGGTGATTTGGAAATGATACCACACATGCATGCCGCCCCCTAACCCAGTCTGAGCTGGGTCTCATTTATCTATTTCTTATCTTTTGAAGTTTAACTTAAAAAATTCCTTAATTGAAATTTGTTTTCAAATTCCATAACCGAAAAATTATTTTTCTTGAAATCAAAATTTTCATTATTTTTAAAACGGAAAATCTATTCTTCTAAAATTGTCAGAATTCAAATCAATTCTAAAGATGGCCAGTTTTTGGTTATCAATTTTGAATTTTTTTTACTGAATGAATATAGAATTCTCGCTCTCACTCTCTAAAAACCGACTTGAAAACAAAATTGCAAGTCTATTTGTTCCTTTTTTTTTCTTGTTTTGGTCAATTGAAAATCTATTTGTTCCAAGCTTCTGTGGTGAGTGCACGTGAAGCGGACTGTGCTAACCTTGGGAAGTGGATGACGATTGGTGATTTATACCTCGATCGTACCGGATTCACTTTCAAGGCAGTGGCATATCTACATCACAATCGATAAATACTTTCTGCTTGGATTTGCTTTTGCTTACTAACACTTTCAATGGGACTTCGCACTCTTATTAATCTCTAAATGATTTGCTCACTCTGAAATTACACATATTTTCCATAATATCACTTAATACTTTAGAGTTTTATCTTACAAAAGAATTTGCAAGCTTGCACTTGCAAATAACACTACTCAAGTCTCTTAATAGCATATCAAATCTAATCACATTAGATCTAGTCGAATTATTATGTTGTATTTGGACTAATACCAATTCAACCCATTTCATGAATAAAATGTGACCAAATAACCAACCAACAACACTACTTGTTATAAATAATATCTTGTTGTTGCATCGAAACATATAAATATTGAATAATCCGGCTGAGAGAATTTTTTTGATTGCGTGAAGTAGATTAAATAGTCTTTTTCTAAAAAAAAACTTTTTTTTATAAGGAAAAAGAAAAATATTAATTCGATATTTTCTAGAATTTCTATGTAAATTATAATTATATATAATTAATATATTTATTTTTATTGAATTATTTAAATTCAACCCAAATATAAATACAATAAAAAATAGAAAATAATAAAACAAATATAATAAAAGAAATAGAAATCAAAATTAGATAATCAATTATCTAATAATGTATAGTAAGATACTATACATTATAGAAGTAGAATCTATTCTATTTAAAATAGAGAAGAGAATAGGGTGAGTAGCAAGAATTGAACCCGTATTGCTAGCTTGGAAGCCTAGGGGTTACGGTTATCATTTCATTTTTAACGTCTCTAATTCAAAACCAAGAAACATTTTTACTTATAAATAAATTAAACAGATAAGATATAAATAAAATATAGATGCGAATTAATAACAAATAAGACATAAATAAAAATTAGACAATTCAAGATCAACTTTTGACTGTTGGAAAAAAACAAAAAAAGAGGTGGAGGTAAAGAAAGGAAAAAAAAAAGCAAGATACATCATTTCTAACTAAATACATTATCTGGCCAAAATGTAGACAATTATATAAATACGATATCAGCCATAGGACACCAGCCGTGGGGACATCCATACAGCAACCAGGTATTGCTAATTTTCTCCAACCAGACTAGAGGGTGAGGCCCCTTTCTATTCACTCTGTTCTTCACTTTCCAGCAAGATCAAGTGATTCATGTTTCTTTCCAAAGGTGGAAGCTTATCATTAGAATCATGAGAACCTCCATCATCACTCACAGAAGCTGGGTCCTCCCCTGTTGCAGCAGAGTATCCAGATATAAATATTAACCTTTAATCTTCCTTAAACAGAAGCAAAAAAGATCAAGATTCTCTAGAAAGAAATACAACAATTGCTACTTACATCCCTGCCAAGTGAAGGGGAGAATTTGATACAATTATGTGACTAAAATACGTCATGATTCGCAAATCAAATAAAATCTGCTTCCAACGAGATTTAAATCTATACTCCTATTGCGGAAAGAACTATATTACTATCAAGCTTAACATCACAACGATCTAATGTAAGTATAAGTTTTTATTTAAATGAATAGGATCTATTTGTCTTCTTGTTATAGCTATTGCTATGACTTAGAACCCGGTTAAATATTGAAACATTTCTTGAGAGTCTTTCTTAGGATCTTTTTCTTTACGAATTGTGGCAACACCACTTTAAATATTATCTATTCTACATAGAAATGTGGCTATGAACAACTTGTTTGATTCAATCATAGCATCTTTAGATTTATCAATTGGATAAACAAATTACAATTCATATTAATTTATAGTTGTTATGACCATAGTATTATCAAGTATATTAATTTGTCCATATCTTTTTGATTCCTATTCTTCATAAAATATCAGGACACATAAAAATTCATATATACCAAAAAGAAATCCCAACATATTCTAATTTCAATTTCTTTTGAAATCATTCGTATCATCAAATCTAAACATACAATATATGGTTGTTTGATTTTTATTTGTATCTGTATCTTATCTAATCTAATTTGTATCTGATATGTTTTTGCTGGGAATTTTTAACAAACTCACTTGAGTAATTATGAGAAATTTCTACGTCTTCCAGATCAACTTTTGAAAGAAAAATAATTAAACAGCAATAGAAAAATCAACAGGATAAAAATTTATGTGGAGAACTTGTAAGTGGAACCACGAATGTTGTTTAGAGACGAAAAAAAAAAAAAAATTCACTATGTGAAAAATTGTTACAACTACACAATACAAATATAATAATTTCTTGCACCAAAAACTCAAAAAAACACTAGAGAATAACTTAGTGTTTTTTTTTTTTCAAACTCTCTATTCTTGTTCTATTGAGCTTTTTTTTTTAACCTCTCACAATAGCACTCACCACAAGGAGCACAAAACTCACGCAGACCACATCGAAGCACATATATCTCCTTTTCATTGTCTAGCAAAGGCTATTTATAGCTTTAAATTCCCTTGGCCATCAAGTCTTGTTAATGTTGGTTTTTGCCGACTCAAAGATTTCTAGCTTACAAATGGAAAAGGCAACAATTGTTGGCTGAAATGGACATGCTAAATGGCCGGAGATAGTTGGCTATGTAGAGCTTTGGGTTTTTTTTTTTTTTTTTAATCACATACTAATAGTTTGATTTGTTTATAAGTAGAAATGTCCGTTTTTTATTTGTATCGGTTTCTCGATAAATAGTGTTTGAAAACAACAAAAAAAAAAAAAAAAAGGTGTCAAAACTACAACAAACCAACTAACCAAATGGAATCTATAGTTAAGTGAACAATATCTCCACCCGGGCAAACTTTTGGCATTTGTCTGTGTTGGGATATCCAAGAATTTTGAACCTAGACTATATTGGTAACATAAGTTCATAAGATATTAAAGAAAAATTAATTTGTCCATTGTGCCCAATCGAGAAAGCTATTTCACTCCTCATAGAAGCTGAAAGGTTTTCATGACCAATTGGACGACTTTAAGTCAAGCAACATTTCCATACAAACGATCCACAATAGAATCTCAATGATCAATATGGTTCGGGACTCTCTAAAAACCATAGTCACCTCACCAACTCCATCAATTATCAGCTTAATATTCAAAATACTTCTTCCATGATCTTTCCTCATACCCAGCAGTCCCAATTAATTCAAATGGCAATTTCGGGAAAAAAAATAGCAAAATAAACAAACATAGTGGCATTGGCATCCATGGTCACAATTGATGAATGAATTTGTGCATCTGAAACGAATAAACAAGTTTGACCTAGGAAAAACTTAACACAAACTTCTTTTAACCGAGTTTAAAAAAGGATTTTTTATTAGATCTACAACCAGCAGATCCCCGATGCAAAGCTGTTAGATAAATGCAGTTTTTTATATTTTACATATCAACACTACCCCTCATTATGCTACTAGCTTGATAATGAGTGCACACACGACTTTTTGCTTTGATACTATGTTGAGAATAGCATCATCACCAGCTAATCCAAAAGCTTAAATTTTTAGATTTAATGTAAGTTATTATATTTATTATACAACACTTATATTTTGCAATTAAATATAGAGATGTGTGCAGTTGTCTAGATTATAGGTTTATATTGTTTCATAGATTTATTCCGTCAATTTAGCCAATATTGCTTCTCCTCTTTGCAGTTGTATAACAACTCATGTTCTTATTCTCCTTGTTGATTGCCCATCTAAACCCCAAGAAGATCGGTATTAACAAAATATTCTGGTATGATACACATGTGAGCACCTAAAATTTTATCCATCTGTGCAATGCTGCCCACAAACATATTTTCTTTTTTATTAAACCCTAATGCTTTCAAGCTTGGGAAATTCGTACTGCTACGAATCAATTATGTGTTGCATGAGACTACAAATGGCATTTCTAAGCTTTGCCTGCTTAAGTAAAAAATTAGATGAGAAAGAAAAGAAAAATGTAGGAGTTGGATTATGTAATTCCCAAAGTTTCAAGAGCTAACTAATGCATCTACCCAACTTTTTCTTCTTGTCAACAAAAGGGGGTTAAAAAACATAGGTCCATGTCCTCATCGACATTCATGGCATCGTCTATCTCCATCTCTAAATCTATATCCATGTCCTCATCATCTATCTCCATATCCTCATCGCCTATGCCTATCTCCGAATTTATATCCATGTTCTCATTGTCTATCTCCATCTTCAAATCTATATCATTGTCAACATCTTGCATCACAAAGTTCATAGTTTAAAACTATCCTGTTATTAGGACAATTGTGTTGTCTAAAAGAAAAAAGAAGTGAAAAGAAGAGAAGCGCAGATTTCTTATTTAAATGATTTTGATTTTTTATTTTTGGTATGCCATAATCAATTATTAAATTTTAATAATGTTATTAGGACAATTATGTCCGGGTCCTACTCTCAAGTCCTGGAATGTTTTGAATTCGTATTATTTTTCAAGTCAATTAGCTCGGCATATTCAATGCACGTCAAAATAATTAGCTCGGCATAATGTTTATTTGAATATGTTCATGTGCTATTGTAAATTAAATTCGTAAATCCTATACCCTAATGAGGATAAAGCTGATATATAATATTATACTTGTTGCGTAAATGTTAAATGACCAAATTCCTTGAAATTCCAATCAAATCGTCATATTGTGTTTACTGGTTAAAGCCAATATAGTGTTCATCATGTCATTTATTCAATTTATCCAATCACCAATTCAATTTAATTATTTATTTATTAAATAACCAATTTATTAAATTAAAAATATACATAGTATTCAACATATTCTATTAATTGATTACCCAATAGATTCAACATAATATCTATACTATTAACGCAGAACCACCCTTTTGGTGTCTTTAATATAAATATTTTTAGTGTAAATGTTTTTAATATAATGTTTTTAGCCCTGAAATCATGAAAATTAAATAGGATTGAATAGATATAGTATTTTTCTTTCTAGTATACGGGTGTAAAATATTTTTGGTATCCTTGAAATTATGAAATTAAATAGGGTTTGAATATAAATAATTGGGGGTTAAATAGACATAGTCTTTTTCATGTAAAATATTTTGATATCTCTAAAATAATGAAATTAAACATGGGTTGAATAGACATAGTCTTTTCCTTTTTAGCATAAAATATTTTTGGTATTATTGAAATCATGAATTAAATAGGGTTTGAATAGAATTAAATATGTGTTGAATGGACATAGTCTTTTCTTTTTTAGCTTATGCATGTATCTTTATATATCGATCTAAACCCCTGGTACCATATTATGCAAAACCACCCCCTTTAGTATCTTTAGTGTAAATATTTTTAGTATAAATGTTTTTAATATAACGTTTTTAGCATATGGGCATAATATATTTTTCATATCCTCGAAATCATGAAAATTTAATAGGGTTTGAATATAATCAAATAAAGGTTAAATTAACATAATCTTTTCCTTTTGTAGTATATGGACATAAAATATTTTTAGCATCCTTGAAATCATGAAATTAAATGGGATTTGAATAGAATTAAATAGGAATTGAATAGACATAGTCTTTTCTGCGTAAAATATTTTTGGTATTCCTGAAATCATGAAATTAAATAAGATTTGAATAGAATTAAATAGGGGTTGAATAGACATGGTCTTTTTCTTTTTTAGCATATGGGCATAAAATATTTTTGGTATCCTTGAAATCATGAAATTAAAATGGGTTTGAATAGAATTAAATAGGAGTTGAATAGATATAGTCTTTTCCTTTTTTAGCCTATATCTTTATATATTGATCTAAACCTCTGATACCATATTTATACATGACAATTACCTTACTTGTGGAACATGAGTTGTAATTATGATTCGCAATTAATTTCTTAATTTCTAGGATTAACTAAAGTTGTCATCTTCCAACCTGTGAAAACAATATATCTATTTAATATATATATATATATATATTTTAGGTTTTTTATTTGCACATGCATTGCGTCTATGTCGTCTACTTATATATATATATAATATATATTAGTTCACTTAATCAAATTTGATTCATCGTTAATTTATAAATTTCTAGAATTTCCAGAATTAAATCATGTAATCCCAGCTTAGATGAATGTGATCCTTGAATTAAGTTATTAGTTTAATTAACAATGATTCCAATAAAACTTGATTAGCTTAAATATGATTGATGTTTTCATTTAATTACAATTCAAACGCAAATTACGAAATTGGATTGTACATGCACTTTGGTTCATGCAATGTACACATATATTCAACCTTTGGTTCAATCAAGATTACTTCAAAGGCCCAAAAAAAACCGAAAAATCAAGATTACTTCATCAGATTTCATTAAACTAATATATTATTGCACAACTAAAAAAAAATATTTAAATCACATAACTTTCAGTGTATATGTTTTAGTCCTGTATACTTATATTAAATCATTATTACGCATATTCTATATTAATATAGTTGGTATTATGCAATTGTTTCAATTTAATTTAATCGAATCAAAATGCGATCCTCGGCATAATCATATATGCATTATCATGAATTTATTCAAAGTTCTTTTATTAATTCAAAAACCAATTAGATCATCATGCATATAATATCCAACTCGGTATCAGTTCATAAAAATAAAATAAAAACAATGCACGTTATGTGAATATATATAATATATATATGTACATCCGCTTCAACATATATAGATATATACAATATATAATAAGATTTTCATGTGATTAATTATATTTATATGTTTCTCAGAAATTGTATCAATAAAATATAATCAAATTCAAATGTATTAGCTAATCAGGAAATCAAAGTTACAATAATGTTATTAGATACTCCAAACACGTATAGATCATCATTAACATCAATTGAAAAAAATACTAATTACCACAAATCCATCATTGTACATATATATGTCTATATATGTGTGTGTGTATGTGTCCAAATATTTAACATTTTTATTAAGTTAATGTTAATTAACAAGATCACCCAAATCTTCAGATAAAAGCTTTAACCGTAGAAATCAAAATTAATTCACAACCAACATAAAAATTAAGAATTAATTAAATTTACTAACTAGGATCGTAAAATTTATCAATTAGATCCCAAATCTTCAAACTACTACTATCAAAATGATTTGTAGAAGCTTATTCCATTTAATTCTGATCTTGATCGTATTCCTACAATATTGCCTATAATTTAATTGAAATAGAAATTAAACTTGGTATCATTATGGATAAGAGGTAGAAGGAAATTTTTCTAGGTATGTGCTTACCTATTTTTCGAGCAATATCACTAATGGAATGAATTGGATTTGAATTTGGGAAAAGTTTTTAAAGCTAAAATCTTGGAATTTGTGGAGTAAGAGAGAGGGTGTGTAAAAATGATAGAGGATGTTATTTCTAGAAGTTAGATGTAGGAATTTATTTTAGGTAAGCTCAATTTGGTAAGCAATAATTGTCATGCCCCAACTAGAGCCAAGACATGTCTAGTTTTGCCACGTATAACAATAGAGCATCATAGGCAAAGACAAACCTAAAAGACTAGTTTATATTTGCTAGCCAATTTCATATTTAGAAATCATTTATTTAGTTTTGAAAACTTTAAATGATCCAATGAAAAATGTAGATTTTATAAGATATCTGATAAAATGCTACTCTTATGAGTAAGCCAATCATAAAAGATGACATCTAATAATTTCAATCTCAAAAGTCTTCTCAAACATCCAAAGAAGATATCAACTGTAAAGAAAGTATCCAAAAAATACTAGAAGTTCTAATATAAATTCATGGCTCTCAGCTATGCCTAAAAGATGATAAAAATCTGAAAATAAAAGTCTAAGTAAAATCAAGATGCGAACCATAATCCTAATCACTAAGCTCATCCAGTAACTCTTTAAACTCGGTCCTATACCTCATGTCATCATAATACTCTTATTAGAATCATCAGTACCTGAAAAATGACAAATTTGAGCTGAAGCTCAGTACACAGTAATGCAGTCTCATACGATATGACACACGCGCCTAAACTATATGCAATGTAACAACCAACATTTTATATTTGTTATTTAAAGCAATTCGAACAACACATGAATACTCACACTTTGAGTAACAAGCTATGAGAATTTAGGGGTCTCGAGTAGCAGCAACTACTCAGGGATTGATTAAAGTAGGCCTAATACCTTAACCACCTAGAGAGATATACTATATAATAGCTTTGTCTAGGGTTCATAGCTGTTATGCACGTCCATTTATTTTAGTCCTTAGCAATATGTAGCTTAATCAACACCCATAGTTGTGAACTACATATGTTACTTCTCACCAAACGTAAATAGACGTTATCCCGATACCATTTACCCTATTAGCTACCCACCCAGCCACCAATGGTGGCCTAATTGCTTTACTACTATGCTGGCATTTGCCTAGCAAGGTTGTCACTCCTTGGCCCAGATTAAACGATACCCGCACAAACAACGCATTCAATTATTAGGTTGTCTTTGAGTTGAGTCCATTTGGGAATGCCTAACCTAGGCAAATAGCACGTATGTTAGTGCAAACCTGATAACAAATCGGTAGATGTATAAAGGATCACATGAAAGACAATAAGTCGATGATTTAGTTGTTCAATGAAGATTAACTTGTGCAAGAATAAAGTATACAAACTAATGATTCATGTCATATTAAGTAATCAATTAACGCAAGTTCTTATGTATTGGGCCTTTAGGAATCCTAGGTAAGGCTCAATAAGAAATTCTCTAAGTGTTTTACTCTTTTTTTTAGGTAATAGGCTTTAGGGTTTAAGATTTAAGCCCATTAAATATAGATATTAAATTAGGTGGAATCGAGCTTTATTTTGAATTTAGGTCCAATTAAAGTAATATTAATTATTGGACCTAAAAATTGTGTTTAAGCCCAATTGGAATTTAATTTATATCCTAATTAAGCTATTGAGCCTTCTAATTTCCCACTTAGGTCTACTAAGGATATTTTAGAGCTTTTAGTCCTAGGGAAAGAATTTGAGCCTAAACAGGTATTTTAATACCTAGAATCGACAATGAACTTAAATATTTTCGAAATAGGCTTAATAGGAATAGGTAAGGGTATTGGCTTGTATTATGGAATTTAAGTCCATAAGATATAAAAGTAAGTATAGGATTTAATTTATAGGTTTCGACCCCTAATTGGCTAAGGAATTATGATAAGATTTAATTTGGCCTCTTTAGGTGTAAATAGGCCTAATTGGTTAGGAATCAAATTATTGATCCTAGGTTATATTTTCTATGCCAATTTTAATTATTTAAGCCCATTTATAGTTTTTTAGGCAAATTAGATCCTAATATAATGTCGAGGCCCATAATCAATTATCAAAGCCTAAAAATCAATTTTAGTAGCCAAGTTAGTCCTAAATTTATTTCTAAGTCTAATTTCAATTATTCAAGTCACATTAAATCTATTTCTATCATTTTGGTCCATTTCAAGTCATTTATGTCATAGTGGTCATATTTTTACTATTTAAGCCCATTTAATCCTAAAATATTTATTAATTCAATTTTATAGTCCATGATATTATCAAGTCCATTTAATTACCCATTTTAAACCCAATCACTTAATTAAAACCTATTATAACATTGTTTGATATATTTACCCAATTAAACCCATATAATTTATTTAACAAATATACTGGCATTAGCATCCATGGTCACAATTGATGAATGAATTAGTGCATCAAAAATGAATGAACAAGTTTGACGTAGGAAGAAGTTAACACGACCTTCTTTTAACCGAGTTTAAAAAGGGATGTTTTACTTAGATCTACAACCAACAGATCCCTGATGCTAAGCTATCAAATAAATGCAGTTTTTTATATTTTACATATCAACATTGCCCTTCATTCTAGTACAAGCTTGATAAAGAGTGAATAAAGATTTGAACTCATGACTTTTGTTTTGATACTATGTTGAGTTTAATACTACAACTAGCTAACCTAAAAGCTTAAGTTTATAGATTTGACGTAAGTTATTATATTTATTACACAACACTTATATTTTGCAATTTAATAGAGATGTGTGTAGTTGTCTAGATTATAGGTTTATATTGTTTCATAGATTTATTCTCTCAATTTACTCAATATTGCTTCTCCTTTTTGCAGTTGTATAACAACTCATGTTCTTATTCACCTTGTTGATTGCCCATCTAAACCCCAAGTAGATTAGTATTAACAAAATATTCCAGTATGATACACATGTCAGCACCTAAAACTTTATCCATATGTGCAATGCTGCCCACGAACCTATTTTCTTTTTGGTTAAACCCTATTACTTTTAGGGTTGGGAAATTTGTACTCCTACGAATCAATTATGAGTTGCATGAGACTACAAATGGCATTTCTAAGCTCTGTCTGCATAAGTAAAAAAATTAGATGAGAAAGAAAAGAAAAATGTAGGAGCCGGATTAAATAATTCCCAAAGTTTCAAGAACTAACTAATGCACATACCCAACTTTTTCTTCTTGTCAACAAAAGGGGATTAAAAAACACAAGTCCATGTCCTCATCGACATTCATGGCATTGTCTATCTCCATCTCCAAATCTATATCCATGTCCTCACCGTCTATCTTCAAATCCTCATCGCCTATGTCCATCTCCAAATCTATATCCATGTTCTCATCGTCTATCTCCATCTCCAAATCTATATCATTGTCAACATCCTGCATCATAAATTCCATGGTTTAAAACAATCCTATTACTAGGACAATTGTGTAGTCTAAAAGAAAAGAGAAGTGAAGAGAAGGAAGTGTGGATTTCTTATTTAAATGATTTTGATTTTTGGTATGTAAGGCCATAATCAATTATTAAATTTTAATAATGTTATTAGGACAATTATGTCCGGGTCCTGCTCTAAAGTCCTGGAATGTTTTGAGTTCATATTATTTTTCAAGTTAATTAGCTGGGCATATTCAATGCACATCAGAGTGGCGCTAATGTTTATTTGAATATGTTCATGTGCTATTGTAAATTAAATTTGTGAATCCTATACCCTAATGAGGATAAAGCTGATATATAATATTACTTGTTGCGTAAATGTTAAATGACCAAATTCCTTGAAATTCCAATCAATTCGTCATATTGCATTTACTGGTTAAAGCCAATATAGTGTTCATCATGTCATTTATTCAATTTATCCAATCACCAATTCAATTTAATTATTTATTTAATTAAACAACCAATTTATTAAATTATAAATATACATAGTATTCAACATATTATATTAATTCATTACTCAATATATTCAACACAATATATATATATATATATATATCAGTTCACTTAATCAAATTTGATTCATCATTAATTTATAAATTTCTAGAATTTCCAGAATTAAATCATATTGTAATTCCGGCTTAGTTGAATGTGATCCTTGAATTAAGTTATTTAATTTAATTAACAATGATTCCAATAAAACTTGATTAGCTTAAATATGATTGATGTTTTCATTTAATTACAATTCAAACGAAAATTACGAAATTGAATTGTACATGCACTTTGGTTCATGCAATGTACACATACATCCAACCTTTGGTTTAATCAAGATTACTTCAAAGGCCAAAAAAAAAAAAAACCGAAAAATCAAGATTACTTTATCAGATTTCATTGAACTAATATATTATTCCACAACTAGAAAAACATATTTAAATCACATAACATTCAATGTATATGTTTTAGTCCTGTATACTTATATTAAATCATTATCACGTATATTTTATATATAATATAGTTGGTATTATGCAATTATTTCAATTTAATTTAATCGAATCAAAATACGATCCTCGGCATAATCATATATGCATTATCATGAATTTATTTAAAGTTCTTTTATTAATTCAAAAACCAATTAGATCATCATGCATATAATATCCAATTCGGTATCAGTTCATAAAAAAAAAATGCACATTATGTGAATATGTATACATATACATCTGCTTCAACATATATAGATATATACAACATATAATACGATTTTCTTATGATTAATTATATTTATATGTTTATCTCAGAAATTGTATCAATAAAATAATCAAATTCAAATGTATTAGCTAATCAAGAAATCAAAGTTACAATAATGTTATTAGATACGCCAAACACGTATAGATCATCATTAACATCAATTGAAAAAAGATACCAATTACCATAATTTCATCAAATTCATCATTGTACATATATATATGTGTATGTGTATGTGTGTGTGTGTTTCCAAATATTAACATTTTTATTAAGTTAATGTTAATTAACAAGATAAGCCAAATCTTGAGATAAAAGCTTTAAACATAGAGATCAAAATTAATTCACAATCAACATAAAAATTTACAATTAATTAAATTTACTTACTAGGATTGTAAAATTTATCAATTAGATCTCCAAATCTTCAAACTACTACTACCAAAATGATTTGTAGAAGCTTATTCCATTTAATTTTGACCTTGATCATATTCCTACAATATCACCTATAATTTAATTGAAATAGAAATTAAACTTGGTATCATCATAGATAAAAGGTAGAAGGAAATTTTTCTAAGTATGTGCTTACCTAATTTTGGAGCGATATTACTAATGGAATGAATAGGATTTTAATTGGGGGAAAGTTTTTAAAGCTAAAATCTTGGAATTTGTGGAGTAAGATAGGGGGTGTGTAAAAATGATATAGGATGTTATTTTCTAGAAGTTAGATGAAGGAATTTATTTTAGGTAAGCTCAATTTGATACGTAATAATTGTCACGCCCCAACTAGAGTCAAGGCATGTCTAGTTTTGCCACATATAACGATAGAGCATCATAAGCAAAAGCAAACTTAAAAGACTAGTTTATATTTGCTAGCCAATTTCATACTTAGAAATTATTTATTTAGTTTTGAAAACTTTAAATGATCCAATGGAAAATGTAGATTTTATAAGATATATGATAAAATGCTACTCTTATGAGTAAGCCAATCATAAAATGATGACATCTAATAACATCGATCTCAAAAGTTTCTTCAAATATCCAAGGGAGATATCAATTGTAAAGAAAGTATCGGCAAAATACTAGAAGTTCTAATACAAATCATAGGCTCTCAGCTATGCCTAAAAGATAATAAAAAGTTTGAAATAAAAGTCCAAGTAAAATCAAGATGCGAAGCATAATCCTAATCACTGAGGTCATTCAGTAACTCCTTAAAGTCGGTCTTGTACCCCATGTCACCATAATACTCGTTATCAGAATTATCAGTTCCTGAAAAACAACAAATGTGAGTCAAAGCTCAGTATACAGTAACGCAACCTCATGCGATATGACACACACACCTAAACTATATGCAATGTAACAACCAACATTTTATATTTATTATTTAAATCAATTCAAACAACACAGGAGTACTCACACTCTGAGCAACAAGCCATGAGAATTTGGGGGGCCCGAGTAGCAGCAACTGCTTAGGGGGTTGATTAAAGCAGGCCTAATACCTTAACCGCCTAGAGAAATATTTTATATGATAGCCTTGTCTAGAGTTCATGGCCATTATGCACATCCATTTATTTCAGTCTATAGTGATATGCAGCTCAATTGGCACCCGTAGTTGTGAACTACATATACTACTTCTCACCAAATGTAAATGGGTGTCATCCCGATACCGTTTGCCTTATTAACTTCCCGCTAAGCTACCAATGGTGGCATAAGCACTTAACTACTGTGCTGGCATTTGCCCAGTAAGGTTGTCACTCCTTGGCCCAGACTAAACAACATACGCACAAACAACACATTCAATTATTAGGTTGTCTTTGAGTTGAGTCCATTTGAGAATGCCTAACCTAGGCAAATAACACGTATGTCACTTCGCACCTGATAACGAATCGGTAGATGATAAAAGATCACTTGAAAGACAATAAGTCGATGATATATCTGTTCAATGAAGATTAGCTTGTGTAAGAATAAGGTATACAAACTAATGATTCATGTTGGAATAGCCATAATTCCTAAATTTGTATTTTTCACATGTGTGTTATTGCATTTGTGCATGACTTTGAGTATGTTATATAAATTGTGTTAGTATGTGGTTTATGTATTGAATTAATGTATTTGAATATTGAAATATCTTAGTATCAACAAATATTGTGTTTATGAATTATAAGTGTAATAGAGTGTATGAGAATTTGTTTAAAATAAGTTAAATATGTTTTACACATTAACTAAACTTAGCAGAAAATTTAGACAAAAACAAGCCCCAAATGCATTGATTTTAGGCAAAAAAAAAGCCCAATTTATGCCAAATAAAGCCCAACCCATGGCAGCCCCTAAAAGTCAAAGATTTTGATAAATATAAGCCATATTTTGATCAAAAACATACTTTTCAAATAGCAGCAAAAATCCATCCGAAAATCCCATTTCTTTTCTTTCTTTTGTTCTTTTTCTTTCTTCATTTGCGATATCTTCTAAACCCTTAGCAAGGCAAGCACTAAAGGTTCAAGCGTTTTCCATAAGATAAGGTTCTTTCATGTAAGTTAATGCAAGTTTACAAGTTCATTTGTTTGTTCCTTCCTTTACAAAGGATATAGAGTTCATGCTAGTATGAGCATTGAGTGGTTTCTTATGTTAGTTGAATGTTAAGTTATGTTTTGATGTTATTAGAACTTGTTATATGTGTTTTGGAAGTAATGAGAAGAGTTGGAATGTTTGAAATAATGTTTGAGTATGGTTGGGGTTAATGTGAAATGTAGAGGAATATTTAAAGTGGCTATATGTAACTAAGAGTGTAGAAATGTGTTTGAAATGGTGTCTTATATATTTTGAAGTGTTTAAGCGGTGATATTTGAGTTTGGTTTATGTTGAAGTTGAGTAGTGGAATTGTTCATGAGTTTGGTTACTTGAGAAGTGAGTTGAGTGATTGGTTTAGTTAATGTATTGAAGTAGTTAGAAGTAGTGTTTGATGTGTTTGATGTATTTGATGCCATGAATGTGAAGTGTATGCATGTTAAATGTTGATAGAATATATCTAGGATGTTTATTGATGTTGGAAGTATGCTTGAAGAAGAATTTAAAAGTGTAAAGTTACAAAATTACAAAGCTTTAAAACAGGAGATTTTTGCATTTTCAAAAAGCTGTTCTGTAGTGTATGCCAACATTTGACACTTCAATGCTATCGGCGTTGAAGATGATCAGAGGCCAAAATTCTAACGCCGCCTCCAACACCGCCGGTGTAGGCTTCAGAAAAGCTGACATTGAAGCTCAACGCTACCGGTGTTGAATGCCTATGTGACCCTAAAGTTTTCCATTTTCAAAACTTCATCAAACATTTCTTTTATCTTGTTAAATTGTTTTGTGATGATTTTATGGGTTTGTATGAGTTTGTTAGATGTATGAATGATAAGTTATGACTTTGCTTCGGATTCATTTGAATTCCTATGAGTGTTAAGCCTAGGATTAGTTATATTTTATGCATAACCTAAAGTGTTTATATTGATTTGAAATGATTTCTTGAATAGTGATAGATCCTCGCTTGGTTACCCCTTATAAATTCTCGATTTGATTCAAGTATATAGTAACATGTTTGATTCTTTGCTTAAGATAGGCATATTTTAAGTCCACTTTAATTTAAGAAAACTTAAGAATTGTTTGCATGATTGTCTTTTATGTTGTTAAATCCGGTTCGGGGAGCGGCACCCTGTTCAGATTGGGGGCATGGTAGTTTAGGCACTTACACCACCTCTGTTATAATGCAATGACTTTTATAAGTGGTTCAGCAGGTAGTTGATGGGGTATTTGGTATCGGTATAACATTTGCTTATTCTTAAGGAGAACTAATATGATTTAATTCAATTGTTTACTGGAACATTTGAATTAGGTGATATTATGGATTAAGTTAAGTAAAGTTGCGAAACGGCTAAAAACCCTAGAGGAAGCTACTTATTTGTTATTAGATAGATTTATATAAGAGATATAAGTATTCGAGAAACTTATATCAACCCCCTAAACATCGTGTAAAGACTCGACCCTCTAAATCCCGGGACTTAGAGTACCGAGTCCCCAACCACATATAACGTTTTCACATTATATGTAAGGTTGTCCTAAAACTAACAGTTTATGAAAATTGTTTGATCAAAACTACTAAAACTTTATAAAGAACTTTTAAATAAAACAAGATTGCTAACAAAAGCAATCTATACATACATTTACATCATATATACACTGTTTAGTGTCAATACAAGACACTACGAAAATTACATGTTTTCTTAAATAAAAACGAATCCTAAGGGATCTTAAGGTCTTTACAAAAATAAGCTTATCTATCAAGCCTTCTATACATAACTTTTCCCTTAGCAAAATTTTTTCCAAAAGTCCAGGGTGTTCGAGTCCTATTCGTCCCACTCATCCAGGAATCTCTCAAAATCGGACCCATAGCCCAAATCATCATAAAACTCGTCTCTAATACCTGCAAAGCAGCAAAAGTGAGCCAAAGGCTCAGTACACAATAACAAATGCAAGAACAAGTCATCAAGCCAGTGTAATGCATTAGAAGGCAAGTGATTATCTTTATTAAATTTTCTTTTGCAAATCAACATGAGGGTATTCAAACCTCGGATCACGCTTTGGGAATTCAGGGATCCTGAGTAACAGCAGCTGCTCAGGGGGTTGATATAAGCAGTCCGAATACGTATATCTCCTATATCTATTTCATGAAGATAATAGCTTCATTTAGGGTTCAAAAGCTGTTGCCCGACTCTATTTAAACTCAGTCCATAACATAAGCTTAGTTCACAAGTTCCCATAACCCTTGAACTAAATCATGGTATTTCCCCCTAAGTTTAAGCAAACGTTACTCAGATACTATTTCGCCTATCGGCTACCCACTTAACCAAAAGAATCGCTATTGCATCATAGTGTACCATTGCATCATGGTAAAGTCATTGCATCATGACTTGGTTAAGCGTCTAACTAACATGTCATTGCATCATAACAGGTTTGCTGCTCCTTGGACTAGATTAAACAGTGTAATAGACATCCAATTCATTCAAATATTAAGCTGAATCAATTTAAGTCAGATTAGGAATGCCTATTCCTAGCAAACATCAAACAAATTATTGCGTACCTGAACCCGATAGTATATTACTATGATCTCTCAGTGAAGAACTAACCGAAGAATCCTTAACTGAAATAGGAATATCAAAATAATCAATAAATAAATATAAATTCCTCATTCACAAATATATACATATATATATATCTATATATCACAATCCTAGATCAATTGCACAAGAAAATTCATTAAACTTTGCATAGAGTCTAAATATCAAATTCATGCATAAAACATGTTTATTTAACTCATATATATACAATTAATCAAAGAAATTCAAACAATTTAATACAAAGTCATAATAAAGCATTTAAACATCCTATTATATCCTAGATCGCTTAACAAATACTTAAGATCATATATCAAACTTCGGAAAATTTTGAAGAAAGTTTTTAAAATTTAAAACCGCAGAGGATACGCCGGCATTCAAAGCCGGCGGCTTTGAACCGGTGTTCAACACTATGAAAATCAACACTGCCAACGTTGGCAGCGCTTAAGGGTACACCGACTGCCTTCATTCTATGCCGGCGGCTTTGAGCCGGTGTAGAATGCAAATCCAAAATTTCCAAAATTTCTCGAGAGGTACATACCGGCAACGTACATGGATACGCTGGCAGCTTTTGACCTTACACCGGCGGCTTAAACTCTCAAATTGCCGGCGTACGTTTTGAAGAACAAATGCTGGCAAAATTTATTGTAAAAGCCGGTGGTGTTGCAAAGCGGCGTTAAAAGATTTACTTCTGTTTGGCTCCAACACTGCCTCTACGCTGGCGGCGTTGAATTTCCAGATGCCGGCGTACGTTCAAAACAGACCTATTCGACAGAACACAAATCCCCTGTTTTCCATTTTACAACTTTTCAACCTATAACACTTTCAAATCTTCTTCAACTTCATATACTCACTCCTATCTACATTTCTCAATCCTAGCAACTCAAAACATGAAATCAACACATTTGATCACTTCTAATTCCATTTCCATTCATTCTCAACTTTCCTACTCAAACTATCTTCATTTCCTCCTAACACTTCATATCACTACCACATTACATAAACAAACTCACATACTCACAAAACACATTCCTAACTAATCTCAATGCATGAACAAGCAATTTAGATAGCATTTGAACTCATCCTATTCAAGATCTCACATAACCACTACAAGAAATGAAAACAAAATAAAAGTCATACTTAAATCAACTCACATGTATATGCCTTGTCTTGCGAAGAACTTTGATTTTCAAAGCTTGATATTGTCTTTGGATTAGACTTGGAAATTGAAATGAAAGAGGAAGAGAAAAAAAAGAAAGAAAAAGGAAAATTCGTATGAAAAGGAGGGCTGCCCAAAAAAGAGTCCAATTGAGCAAAATTAAGTCTTAAACATATCCCAAATTTGACTTTTAGGGCATATGCAACTTTAGTTTGCATTTGGGGTGTTTTTGGGTCTCATTTGAGGTTCATTTAGGCCTAATCACTAGCTTAACTAATAAAAGCTTCTATCAACTAACCTTAAGCAAAACCAAAGTTGATTTTATAAATCTAAACTTAACTTAACACCTTAATGTATAAAAGACACAATTAATAAATATACTACACACACATTAATACATATAAAACAAAAATATTAATTTCGCTAAATATACAAATTAACACATTTAGACTATTACCAAACACAACTATCATAATCATCATGCTCATTTAATTCAACAATTAAGATAAATAAACAAACACATGGAAATTAAATAGAATTTAAATTTAGATCATTTCACATCGAGATCATTACTCAGGTTTCCCAGATACCCTTGTTGTCCGAAGTTTGAATACTCCAGTGTTGTTGTTTGTTTTAACTAATGATTATCTAATAACTTAATGATTGTGGCATTTGCATGTAGTTTGAGCTTGTATGCCATTGAGCTTATGTTTTTATTACTTGCCTACTGGGCCTTTGGCTCATATTTTATTAATTTCAGGTAATGACAACGATGAGTTTTATGCGAGTATAAGATATGGTATAGACTTTGATGACTTCTTAGATGATTTGGAGGGCTACATGTTGACCATAAACCTTGATGGATTTTTTTTTTTTTTTTTTTTTGTAATAGCCTAGCTTGATATAACTATAGATATATGTAATAGGTATTAAAGCTTTGTCTATCTTTTATGTCTTTTGTATAAGGCTTGTTATTAGCCTATGTTTATAATACCTATACTTAACTATGTATGTTTTAAATTTATATCTTTTATGAAATGTGATGATAATGATGTTATATTTTCTTAAAAGATTTTTAAAGTCAATAGTTTTCAAATTTGTTATTTTGAAGATTTAGCCAAATAATTATTCAAACACTTCTTATAGGACAACTTTATATATAATACTGCAGATTATATGTGGTTGGGGATCCGTGATCATCTATTTTAACTATCGGAGCGAGGTTGGGTCTTTACACATGTCATATTAAGTAATCAATTAACATAAGGTCTTATGTATTGGATCTTTAGAAATCCTAGGTAAGGCTCAATAAGAAATTCTCTAAGTGTTTTACTCTTTTTTTTAGGTAATAGGCTTTAGGGTTTAAGATTTAAGCCCATTAAATATAGATATTAAATTAGGTGGAATCGAGCTTTATTTTGAATTTAGGTCCAATTAAAGTAATATTAATTATTGGACCTAAAAATTGTGTTTAAGCCCAATTGAAATTTAATTTATATCCTAATTAAGCTATTGAGCCTTCTAATTTCCCACTTAGGTCTACTAAGGATATTTTAGAGCTTTTAGTCCTAGGGAAAGAATTTGAGCCTAAACAGGTATTTTAATACCTAGAATCGACAATGAACTTAAATATTTTCGAAATAGGCTTAATAGGAATAGGTAAGGGTATTGGGCTTGTATTATGGAATTTAAGTCCATAAGATATAAAAGTAAGTATAGGATTTAATTTATAGGTTTCGACCCTAATTGGCTAAGGAATTATTGATAAGATTTAATTTGGCCTCTTTAGGTGTAAATAGGCCTAATTGGTTAGGAATCAAATTATTGATCCTAAGGTTATATTTCTATGCCAATTTTAATTATTTAAGCCCATTTATAGTTTCTTAGACAAATTAGATCAGTATCTAGGCCTATAATCAATTATCAAAGCCTAAAAATCAATTTTAGTAGCCAAGTTAGTCCTAAATTTATTTCTAAGTCAATTTTCAATTATTCAAGTCACATTAAACCTATTTTGATCATCTTGGTCAATTTCAAGTCATTTATGTCATATTGATCATATTTTTACTATTTAAGCCCATTTAGGTCATTTTAGCCCATTTAATCCTAAAGTATTTATTAATTCAGTTTTATAGTCCATGATATTTGTCAAGTCCATTTAATTGCCGATTACCTATTTTAAACCCAATCAGTTAATTAAAACCTATTATAACATGGTATGATATATTTAGCCCAATTAAACCCATATAATTTATTTAATAAACATACTGGCATTGGCATCCGTCACAATTGATGAATGAATTTGTGCATAAAAAACGAATAAACAAGTTTGACCTACAAAAAACTCAACACGAACTTCTTTTACCCAAGTTTAAAAAAGGATTTTTTACTTAGATCTACAACCAGCAAATCCCTGATGCTAAGCTGTCAGATAAATGCAGTTTTTCATATTTTACACATCAATACTGCCCTTCATTTTAGTTCAAGCTTGATAAGATTTAAACTCATGACTTTTTTTTTTAATACTATTTTGAGGTTACTACTACAACCAGCTAACCTAAAAGCTTAAGTTTATAGATTTAATATAAGTTATTATATTTATTACATAACACTTATATTTTATAATTTAATACAGAGACGTGTGCAGTTGTCTAGATTATAGGTTTATATTGTTTCATTGATTTATTCTCTCAATTTAGCCAATATTGATTCTCCTTTTTGCAGTTGTATAACAACTCATGTTCTTATTCTCCTTGCTAATTGCCCATCTAAACCCCAAGAAGATCGGTATTAATAAAATATCCTGGTATGATACACATGTAAGCACCTAAAACTTTATACATCTGTGCAATGCTGCCCACAAACCTGTTTTCTTTTTTATTAAACCCTATTGCTTTCAAGCTTGGGAAATTCGTACTCCTACGAATCAATTATGTGTTGCATGAGACTACAAATGGCATTTCTAAGCTTTGTCTGCTTAAGTAAAAAGTTAGATCAGCAAGAAAAGAAAAAGGTACGAGTTGGATTGGTAGGAGTTGGATTATATAATTCCCAAAGTTTCAAGAGCTAACTGATGCATCTACCCAACTTTTTCTTATTGTCAACAAAAGGGGGTTAAAAAACACAAGTCCATGTCCTCATCGACATTCATGGTATCGTCTATCTCCATCTCTAAATCTATATCCATGTCCTCATCATCTATCTCCATATCCTCATCACCTATGTCTATCTCCGAATCTATATCCATGTTCTCATCGTCTATCTCCATCTCCAAATCTATATCATTATCAACATCCTGCATCACAAAATCTATAGTTTAAAACAATCCTGCTATTAGGACAATTGTGTTGTCTAAAAGAAAAGAGGAGTGAAAAGAATGGAAGCGCAAAATTTTTTATTTAAATGATTTTTATTTTTTATTTTTGGTATCTAAGGCCATAATCAATTATTAAATTTTAATAATGTTATTAGGACAATTACGTCCGGGTCCCGGTCCTGCTCTCAAGTCCTGGAATGTTTTGAATTCATATTATTTTCCAAGTTAATTAGCTCGGCATATTCAATGCGCGTCAAAATAATTTGTGCACATCAGAGTGGCGCTAATGTTTATTTGAATATGTTCATGAGCTATTGTAAATTAAATTTTTAAATCCTATACCCTAATGAGGATAAAGCTGATATATAATATTATACTTGTTGCGTAAATGTTAAATGACCAAATTCCTTGAAATTCCAATCAATTCGTCATATTGTATTTACTGGTCAAAGCCAATATAGTGTTCATCATGTCATTTATTCAATTTATCCAATCACCAATTCAATTTAATTATTTATTTAATTAAATAACAAATTTATTAAATTATAACTATACTTAGTATTCAAAATATTATATTAATTGATTACCTAATAGATTCAATACAATATCTGTACTATTAAAGCAAAACCATCCCTTTGTGTCTTTAGTATAAATATTTTTATTGTTTTTTTATTATAATGTTTTTATCCCTAAAATTATGAAAATTAAATAGCTTTAAATATAATTAAATAAGTGTTGAATCGATATAATCTTTTCCTTTTTTAGTATACGAGCGTAAAATATTTTTGGTATCGTTGAAATCATGAAATTAAATAGGGTTTGAATATAATTAAATGGGGGTTGGATAGACATAGTCTTTTCCATGTAAAATATTTTTGGTATCCCTAAAATTATGAAATTAAATATGGGTTGAATAAACATAGTCTTTTTCTTTTTTTGCATAAAATATTTTTGGTATTCTTGAAATCATGAAATTAAATAGGGTTTGAATCAAATTAAATATATATTGAATGGATATAGTCTTTTCTTTTTTAGCCTAAGCATGTATCTTTATATATCGATCTAAACATGTGATACCATATTCATGCAAAACCAATCCCTTTAGTGTCTTTAGTATAAATATTTTTAGTATAAATATTTTTAATATAATGTTTTTAGCATATAGGTATAAAATATTTTTCATATCCTCGAAATTATGAAAATTTAATAGGGTTTGAATATAATTAAATAAGGGTTGAATTGACATAATCTTTTCTTTTTGTAGTATATGGGCGTAAAATATTTTTGATATCCTTGAAATCATGAAATTGAATAGGATTTAAATAGAATTAAATGGGAGTTGAATAGACATAGTATTTTCTACGTAAAATATTTTTGGTATCCCTGAAATCATAAAATTAAATAAGGTTTGAATATAATTAAATAAGAGTAGAATAGACATAGTCTTTTTCTTTTTTAGCATATAAGCGTAAAATATTTTTCGTATCTCTGAAATCATGAAATTAAATAGGGTTTGAATAGAATTAAACAGGGGTTGAATAGACATAGTCTTTTCATTTTTTAGCATAAGCATGTATTTTCATATATCGATCTAAACCTCTAATATCATATTTATACATGACAGTTATCTTACCTATGGAACATACAATTATAATTATAATTCGTAATTAATTTCTTAATTTCTAGGACTAATTAAGGTTGTCCTCTTCCAACTTATCAAAACAATATATCTATTTAATTATATATAGGCTTTTTATTTGCACATTCATCATTAATTTATAAATTTCCAGAATTAAGCCATGTAATCCTAGCTTAGTTGAATGTGATCCTTGAATTAAGATATTTAATTTAATTAACAATGATTCCAATAAAACTTTATTTGCTTAAATGTGATTGATGTTTTCATTTAATTACAATTCAAACGCAAATTACGAAATCGGATTGTACATGCACTTTTGTTCGTGCAATGTACACATACATTCAACCTTTGGTTTAATCAAGATTACTTCAAAGGCCCAAAAAAAACCGAAAAATCAAGATTACTTCATCAGATTTCATTAAACTAATATATTATTGCACAACTAAAAAAAAATATTTAAATCACATAACTTTCAGTGTATATGTTTTAGTCCTGTATACTTATATTAAATCATCATCACGTATATTTTGTATATAATATAGTTGGTATTATGCAATTGTTTCAATTTAATTTAATCGAATCAAATACGATCCTCGGCATAATCATATATGCATTATCATGAATTTATTCAAAGTTCTTTTATTAATTCAAAAACCAATTAGATCATCATGCATATAATATCCAATTCGGTATCAGTTCATAAAAAAAATAATAATAAAAATAAAAACAATGCACAATATGTGAATATATATACATATACATCCGCTTCAACATATATAGATATATACAATATATAATAAGATTTTCATATGATTAATTATATTTATATGTTTATCTCAGAAATTGTATCAATGAAATACGATCAAATTCAAATGTATTAGCTAATCAAGAGATCAAAGTTACAATAATGTTATTAGATACACCAAACACGTATAGATCATCATTAACATCAATTGAAAAAAATACTAATTACCACAAATTCATCATTGTACATATATATGTCTATGTGTGTGTGTGTGTCCAAATATTTAACATTTTTATTAAGTTAATGTTAATTAACAAGATCAGCCAAATCTTCAGATAAAAGCTTTAACCATATAAATCAAAATTAATTCACAATCAACATAAAAATTAACAATTAATTAAATTTACTTACTAGGATCGTAAAATTATCAATTAGATCCCAAATCTTCAAACTACTACTACCAAAATGATTTGTAGAAGCTTATTCCATTTAATTCTGACCTTAATCGTATTCCTACAATATTACCTATAATTTAATTGAAATAGAAATTAAAGTTGGTATCATTATAGATAAAAGGTAGAAGGAAATTTTTCTAGGTATGTGCTTACCTATTTTTGGAGCAATATTACTGATGGAATAGGATTTGAATTTAGGAAAAGTTTTAAAGCTAAAATCTTAGAATTTGTGGAGTAAGAGAGAGGGTGTGTAAAAATCATATAGGGTGTTATTTCTAGAAGTTAGATGTAGGAATTTATTTTAGATATGCTCAATTTGGTACGTAATAATTGTCATGTCCCAACTAGAGTCAAGGCATATCTAATTTTGCCACGTATAACGATAGAGCATCATAAGCAAAGACAAATCTAAAAGACTGGTTTATATTTGCTAGCCAATTTCATATTTAGAAATCATTTATTTAGTTTTGAAAACTTTAAATGATCCAATGGAAAATGTAGATTTTATAAGATATCCGATAAAATGCTACTCTTATAAGTAAGCCAATCATAAAAGATGACATATAATAACATCGATCTCAAAAGTCTCCACAAACATCCAAAGAATATATCAACTGTAAAGAAAGTATCCACAAAATACTAGAACTTCTTATACAAATCCAGGGCTCACAGCTATGCCTAAAAGATGATAAAAAGTTTGAAAATAAAAGTCCAAGTAAAATCAAGATGCAAACCATAATCCTAATCACTAAGCTTATCCAGTAACTCCTCAAAGTCGGTCATGTGATATGACACATGCGCCTAAACTATATGTAACGCAACAACCAACATTTTATATTTATTATTTAAGGCAATTCGAACAACACACGAATACTTACACTCTAAGCAACAAGCCATGAGAATTTGGGGTCCCGAGTAGAAGCAACTACTCAGGGGATTGATTAAAGTAGGCCTAATACCTTAACCATCTAGAGAAATATTATATGTAATAGCCTTGTATAGGGTTTATAGCCGTTATGCTTGTCCATTTATTTCAGTCTATAGTTATATACAGCTCAATCAAAACCTATAGTTGTGAACTACATATACTACTTCTCACCAAACGTAAATAGACGTTATCCCGATACCGTTGCCTTACGTTTGCCTTATTAGCTACCCACTCAACCACCAATCGTGGCCTAAGTGCTTAACTATTGTGCTGGCATTTACCTAGCAAGGTTGTCGCTCCTTGACTTGGATAAAATGAAACATGCATAAACAACACATTCAATTATTACGTTATCTTTGAGTTGAGTCCATTTGAGAATGCCTAACCTACGCAAATAACACGTATGTTATTGCACACCCGATAATGAATCTGTAGACGATAAAAGATCCCATGAAAGACAATAAGTCGATGATATATCCGTTCAATGAAGATTAACTTGTATAAGAATAAGGTGTACAAACTAATGATTTATGTCATATTGAGTAATCTGTTAACGTAAGGTCTTATGTATTGAGTCTTTAGGAATCCTAGGTAAGGCCCAATAAGAAATTCTCTAAGTGTTTTACTCTTTTTTTTTTTTTTTTAGGTAATAGGCTTTAGGGTTTAGAAATTAAGACCATTAAATATAGATATTAAATTAGGTGGAATCAGACTTTATTTTTAATTTAGGTCCAAATAAAGTAATATTAATTATTGGAGATAAGAATTGTATTTAAGCCCAATTGGAATTTAATTTATATCTTAATTAAGCTATTGAGCCTTCTAATTTCCCACTTAGGTCTACTGAGGATATTTTAGAGTTTTTGGGCGTGTGGAAAGAATTTGAGCCTAGTTAGGTATTTTAATACCTAAAATCGATAAGGGGCTTAAATATTTTAGAAATAGGCCCAATAGAAATAGGTAAGGGTATTAGGCTTGCATTATGTAATTTAAGTCCATAAGACATAAAAGTAAGTATAGGATTTATTTTATAGGTTTCGACCCTAATTGGCTAAGGGATTATTGATAAGATTTAATTTAGCCTCTTTAGGTGTAAATAGGCCTAATTGGTTAAGAATCAAATTATTGATCCTAAGGTTATATTTCTATGCCAATTTTAATTATTTAAGCTCATTTATAGTTTCTTAGACAAATTAGATCCTAATATAGTGTCTAGGCCCATAATCAATTATCAAAGCCTAAAAATCAATTTTAGTAGCCAAGTTGGTCCTAAATTTATTTCTAAATCGATTTTCAATTATTCAAGTCACATTAAATCTATTTCTATCATCTTGGTCTATTTCAAGTCATTTATGTCATTTTGATCATATTTTCACTATTTAAGCCCATTTAGGTCATTTTAGCCCATTTAATCCTAAAATATTTATTAATTCAATTTTATGGTCTATGGTATTTATCAAGTCCACTTAATTGCCAATTACTTATTTTAAACCCAATTAGTTAATTAAAACCTATTATAACATGGTTTGATATATTTAGCTCAATTAAACCCATATAATTTATTTAACAAACATACTGGCGTTAGCATCCATGGTCACAATTGATGAATGAATTTGTGCATAAGAAATGAATGAACAAGTTTGACCTAAGAAAAACTTAACACAAACTTCTTTTAACCGAGTTTGAAAAGGGATGTTTTACTTTGATCTACAACCAAGAGATCCTCGATGCAAAGCTGTCAGATAAATGTAGTTTTTTATATTTTACATATCAAAATTGCCCTTCATTCTGGTACAAGCTTAATAAAGAGTACATAGAGATTTGAACTCATGACTTTTTGTTTTGATACTATGTTGAGGTTAGTAATATAACCAACCAACCTAAAAACTTAAGTTTATAGATTTGATGTGAGTTATTATATTTATTAAAAACACTTATATTTTGCAATTTAATATAGAGATGCGTGCAATTGTCTAGATTATAGGTTTATATTGTTTCATAGATTTATTCTCTCAATTTAACCAATATTGCTTCTCTTTTTTGCAGTTGTATAAGAACTCATGTTCTTATTCTCCTTGTTGATTGCCCATCTAAACCCCAAGAAGATCAGTATTAACAAAATATTTTGGTATGATACACATGTAAGCACCTAAAACTTTATCCATCTATGCAATGCTGCCCATAAACCTGTTTTCTTTTCTGTTAAACCCTATTACTTTCAGGGTTGGGAAAGTTGTACTCCTATGAATCAATTATGAGTTACATGAGATTACAAATGGCATTTCTAAGCTCTGTCTACATAAATAAAAAATTAGATGAGAAAGAAAAGAAAAATATAGGAGCCAAATTATATAATTCCCAAAGTTTCAAGAGCTAACTGATGCACCTACCCAACTTTTTCTTCTTATCAACAAAAGGGAATTAAAAAACACAAGTCCATGTCCTCATCGACATGGCAACGTCTATCTCCATCTCCAAATCTATATCTATGTCCTCATCGTCTATCTCCATATTTTTCATCACCTATATCCATCTTCAAATCTATATCATTGTCAACATCCCACATCACAAAGTCCACTGTTTAAAACAATCTTGTTATTAGGACAATTGTGTTGTCTAAAAGAAAACATAAGTGAAAAGAAGGAAGCACGGATTTCTTATTTAAATGATTTTGATTTTTTATTTTTGGTATATAAGCCATAATCAATTATAAATTTTAATAATGTTATTAGGACAATTATGTCCGGGTCCTGCTCTCAAGTCCTGGAATGTTTTGAATTCATATTATTTTTCAAGTTAATTAGCTCGGCATATTCAATGCACGTCAAAATAATTAGCTCGGCATAATGTTTATTTGACCATGTTCATGTGCGATTGTAAATTAAATTTGTAAATCCTATACCCTAATGAGGATAAAGCTGATAATTATACTTGTTGCGTAAATGTTAAATGACCAAATTCCTTGAAATTCCAATCAATTCGTCATATTGTATTTACTGGTCAAAGCCAATATAGTGTTCATCATGTCATTTATTCAATTTATCCAATCACCAATTCAATTTAATTATCTATTTAATTAAATAACCAATTTATTAAATTATAAATATACATAGTATTCAACATATTATATTAATTGATTACCCAACAGATTCAACACAATATATATATATATATATATATCAGTTCACTTAATCAAATTTGATTCATCATTAATTTATAAATTTCCAGAATTAAATCATGTAACCCCAGCTTAGTTGAACGTGATCCTTGAATTAAGTTATTTAATTTAATTAACAATGATTCCAATAAAACTTGATTAGCTTAAATATGATTGATGTCTTCATTCAATTACAATTCAAACAAAAATTACGAAATTGGATTGTACATGCACTTTGGTTCATGCAATGCACACATACATTCAACCTTTGGTTTAATCAAGATTACTTCAGAGGCCAAAAAAAAAAAAAAAAACAAAAGAAAAAATCAAGATTATTTCATTAGATTTCATTAAACTAATATATTATTCCACAACTAAAAAAACATATTTGAATCACATAACATTGAGTGTATATGTTTGGGTCCTGTATACTTATATTTGTCATTTTCAACATTAAATCATTCATCAATCTAAAGCGTTATCATGTATATTTTCTATATAATATAGTTGGTATTATGCAATTATTTCAATTTAATTTAATTGAATCAAAATATCATTGATAAGTCCACTAAATTTGGCCCAATCTGACAATCAATAGAAAACCCTATACAGAAGTAATCACCTGTTACTTTTCACAAAAACAAAGGTACGTTATTTTCTTCTCGACTCTTCTTTCTTTCTATTCTAAGGTTTCAAGGTTCTTAATTTCTTCCTCAATGAAGTTTGTAGATCTAGACTGTAAGATGATAACAATATCTAGAAAATCTTATTGTATATTATCATAGTAACTAACAAAGGATCTATGTGTTTGTTTCTTTGGTGCAAGGTGGAAGCTAAAAAGAATCTGGATTCGAGTTCCAAAGAGACTCCTACACATTCAAGTGTCTAAATTTAGGTAAAGGCTACCTTGTCTGTGTTTCTGGTATTTATATTCTGTAATGTAGTTTGTTACAATTTGTTATGCCTAGTTGGCAAACTCAGCTCAAAACATGCTATTACAACTAAAAGTAGTACTGTTTACGTACAGTTAAGCAATATAGGGTCTGTTTGGATTGTCTGTTTTTCATCTGTATCTGTATTTTTTTTAAAATGATATATGTAAATATATTCGATTTGCATCTAAATTTTATCTATATTTGTTCTATTTGATCTTTTGATGAGAACTGTCAACTTTTTTTTTTATCTATATCTATTTCTTAATAAATAATTTATTAGAAAAAAGTTTGAAAAAGTGTCTGTATCTACCAGAAAAAAGCCAAAACAAACAAACCCATAATCCTCCAAATGTTGTGGAGGTATTTTAGCACGTGTACTTCTATGCATAACAACTTTCTCCACTTCCAAAAAAGTTACCTTGTCCTCAAGTTAAAATTGTGGTAATCTTGCTTGAAATCAGTTTGATCTACTCAAGATGCATCTTCTAATGGTAGAGACTCTCATTGGACTAAAACTTGAGGTATAGAATGCCCTTGTTGTAGGATATGTCTTAAGTCTAGGATCACCACTAGGTAAACAAGAGGGCTATTTTTATGAGACTCTAAGGCTAAAGGAATCATTGTAGAACAATCACCCATGGCCTTTCCTAAGTAAAGAAACATGCAAGATAGGGTGAATCCTAAAGGTATAAGGCAGCTCCAATTTACAAGAAACAGACCTGATCTTTTGTAAGATCTTAAAAGGGCCAAAGTAACATCGTGACAGCTTGTAAGGTAACCAATTGGCTAAGGAAGTTTAAGGAGGAGAGAAAAAAAAATTTAGAAGAAAAGTGTAAGAAAAAGTTTAGTAATACGTGATGTAAAGTTTTTATAGGAAAAGAAAATTATAAGAGTAAGTATGTAACATGTAAGAATAGGTAGTAAGAAAAAACAAAAATAAAAGGATAGTAATGAATAATAAATTAAATAGTAGACTAGACTAATAAAATACCAATAGTAAGAAAAATACGCTTAAACAGACTATATATGATATTTTTAGAACCCGAAAAATTTTATAACTAATATTTTTTTATTCCTCATCTCATTACAAGCCTAGATATATTGTTGGGATATTTTCATCGTTTTATATGTCAGGACTGAATTTTAGAAATTGATCCTGTTCGGGTTCGAAACAGATGAAATTTTGGCGAATATGATCTTTTTAGGTTATATGACATTATTTCAAACTATAATCTAAAGTTATCTTATTTTTATTGTTCTAGGGTTTCTAGTGCGGGATTTCCGGATCTAGATACTCTAGAACTTAAGGTAAACCTAGGTTGACTTTAGGGTTCCGGTTGAACTTCCAATCCTAGGGTTTACTTATAATTATCATAAAATCTAGGGATTTACATTGTCTATTAGCAAAAGGCAGCCCGATATTATGACAAAAAAGTCAGGCATAAAATCTTTCTTCTAGGGACCTCATTTGTAGAAAATTAGAGGCAATGAGGTCAGAAGAAGCTTGAGGAAAACTTTCCCCAAATTGAGAAGATCCCATCAGGGTAAAAGAAGTCCTAGGAAACAGAGCGTACAAGCTCGAAACGTTGGCGATCTCATTCTCAGAACTTCGAATGCAACCAATTTGAGGAGTTCTTTGAATAGCTACAACTTGCTTATATGTAAAGTGTAAACATGATAAGAAAGCAATCATGAATGAAATGAGGATTCTACAATTAAAAATGTGTCTCCATGATCTTTCTTTTATGTATCTGACCACAAAATGACAAAAGATATTTGGTAGGGGCCTCAGGAGCTTAAAGAACTTCACCCCCTTCCTCTCCTCCCTCATGATGGAAGTGCTCGGGTAACTCCCTCTTAAGGGTAAACTCACTATTAAGGATAACTCCCATCATGAGCTTAGGTAACTTCCTCTTAAGGGTAAACTCACTATTAAGGATAACTCCCCTCATGAGCTCGGGTAACTCCCTTTTAGGTCACTCCCTCTTAAAGGTAACTCTCATCATGAGCTCAAGTCAATCCTTCTCAAGAATAACTCCCCTCGTGAGCTCAGGTAACTTCATCTTAAGAGTAACTCCCCTCAAGAGCTCGAGCAACTCCCTTTTAAGGATAACTCCCCCAAGAGCTTGGGTAACTCCCTCTCAAGAGTAACTTCCCTTGTGACTACGGATTACTGTCTCTCAAAGACAATTCTCCTCAGAATGTCTAGGTAGGGTTCCAAAAAAAAAAAAAAAAAGACTACGACAATACTAACAACAATCGCCAATAAACAAGGCAACAACATTTATTAATTCAAAGAGGATTATTGTAGTAGTTTTAACTAGCATATCAACTAGGTTAGTTTTAACTGGCATTCTGGTTAGGAAATATAAAAAGAAATCTACACGAGTAGAAACTTCTCCAGGCTAAACACAACTTCAAGCTAGAAGACTCCGGTAAAGATTTGAACCTCAAATTAGAGTTCTCCTATATCCAGCCGACCACAACTCGAAAATGTTAAACATGACTTTACTTCGCCGACTGCCTACCTAAGTTTGTCCATCAACCTTCAAAACAATAGTAAATCTCAGCTGGAAAAAAAGCTTAGAACGACTAGGAGGACCAAGAGTGATGCCAACCCTCCCCCTATGCTCAATAAGCCATTAGAAGACAGGGCTTAAAGGGGAAAACATGCCCCTACGTACCTCGTGACCTCCACTAGCCATCAAAATGATCGTGAGAAGGGAGCAAGGTAGTAGGAAAAAAAGTCAAAAGACCATTGTAGTCACCACATCCTTTCCACCAAGTAATAGACTTTGGTGACCTCAATCCAAGAATTGTAGAATAGAAGCATGGCCCTAAATTGACCGGCTGAGGCAATAGTGGGAAATAGGATCTCGAGTTGCCACTCTGTGCATCACAGGCTTTTCTTTCTTGATGGGAATCATAACCTAGTCAAGATGTACCCTTGCTCCTGGGATTCTACTTTCCTTCGAGCCTGGTTGATATCTAAGCAAGAAAACAAGAGCTATACCACCGAAGAAGGATTCTACTTGCCCGACCCAGTACGTGTCCTTGGTGACGAACCCACATAAACAGGGACCATAGTTCCTCTAACCTGTTTAAACAGAGACAACAGAGCATCAATGGTAGCATATGACTTGCAACCTCTAAAGGCTCAATCGTTCAACCCGAAGGAAGTCAATGGAAAGAAGGTTTGTGATTTTCCTATCTCTTCGAAATTAAAGGGTGAAGGGGAAAATTTAGATTTATGAAGCAAAGTAAGAAAAGTAATATAAACTGGGTTCATGAAAAAATAATCTACTCGCCAACACTACTTATAAGCAACAAAGGACTCTACTAAAACCTGTATGAAATGCTATCAAATCTTGAGAATCCCAAGTTCAGCTTACCCCGCCGTCCAATCGCGCATGGGGAATCTACTAACATAAAAAAGAAAGCTTTTTAGTACACACCACCTCTTCACCCTACAAAGCAACATCATCCACCATGGAAAGTCGTACCGGCAACCTATTGCTGGCTTAGAAGCTAAATGACAGATCTAACAGGGGCGAAGGAAGAATAAACTATAGGCAAGTAAAACCAACTAAGGCCGACCTCACTAAACAACAACCAAAGATACAACAAAATTATAAGTATGCAAGACAAGTATAGCTAGAATTTGAAGAAAATGAATCCATAATTAGTGAAGAAAAGTACATCCAGGAAAAATTACAAACAATAAGGGCCACCAAAAGACTAATACATAAAATAAACTCAGAATGAAGGCCAAGGAAAGAAGAAAAAATTAGTTCGGCCACATTCACCAAAAATCTCCCTACTCATCACAGGCTAAGGAGCCATGACAACAGCCTCGACTTACCTCTTAACATGACCCTCAGCTTGCGGCTCGACGACATCGGAATCTATTAGTTAGACCCATGAGTCATGACCACATGAACAATTTCACACTATACCCCCATGACCCTTATATAAACCCCCAAAATTTTGGAATCAGTTTAGCTTAAAACTCTAATATGGAAGTCAACCGAAACTCTAAAGTTGACAAAACCCTAGTTAGATGTAATAGCTTAAGTCCAGCAATCCCGAATAAGGAACTCGGAGAAAGTAAGTAAGAGTTTAGTATATAAAATAGTGTGTAATTACCTAAGGAAGCTTAAAAAGATCAGATTAATAAAACCACAAATCGTCTTGAACCCGATCGGACACAATTCTTGAAAAACATGTCCCGGGACTCGAAATAGTAAAATATTCCGAATATACCGTTAGACTCATAAAAATATAAAGATTTCAAAAATATCAGTTTCATAATTTTTCGACAAGTAAAAATAACAGGTATCGCAATTATACGCATATTTTCTTACTACCTGTACTTAAATTGTCATGTCTACTTTACATTACACTATTCATTACTATTCTACACTATTATTTTATCTCTACTTTTTCTTACACCTACTCTTACAACACCATAACCTATGACATTTACTTTTTACCTTTCCCATAACTTTATTTCACATCTACCTTACTTATTACTTCATTTAATCAACAAAAATACAAAAAAAAAAAATCTCTCCCTCTCTCCTACACTTATGGCCGGTGCCCCATGCTCCCTCTCTTTCTCAATTTTGTTTCAATTTTCTTTTATTTTAATCACTCAAAAATCACTCCACATTTTCCTATAAATACCCCCCTATTCTTTCACTTCTTTCACACAATTACTACTCATAAATTTTTACAAAAACTCTCTCAAATTCTTCTATCAAAACTCTCTCCAAATATCCTCTCAAAACTCTCTCAAAATAATTCCAAAACCACTTTCTACCTATAACAAAACCCATAACCACATAACACTACCAAAACCTTATTTAGGTAAACTTTCTTATTATTTTTTTCTTCTCATGTCATGTAACTTTACATAACCATGGTGTGAGTTTCCAAAGACTTAAGTGTTATGGAAGCTATACTATGTTCATGTATTGTTCTTGTTCATGAACATTCATTATGTTTATATTGTTTTATTTTGTTGTTGTTATTGTTATTATATCTAAGTATTATATTATATATATATATATATACATATTCTTTAGAGCATATAAGCTCACTTGCAATTTATTTATTTTCATATAATGTAATTTAATTATTTATTCTATTGCAATTTATTTAATTCTTGCTACTTTAAGACTAGTCTCTAGTTTTAGACTTGTCCTCATCAATTCAAAATAAATTTTCTTTCTTTTTACTTTTCTTTTGGGACTAATCTATTTTTTAGTCCCGGAAGCCTTAAAGAAGCTAAGACTCCAAACTTGACTTTATTTATTATTTATGTTATTTTGTTTGTATTATTTCTCATGAATCATGTTCATTAAGATTGTTGTCAAATTTTCAAGTTCTAAAAATAATTGATAAAAAAAAGATTTTATCACTTAGGAATAAGTTTATATGAAGTATAAAAGCTATGGTTTAACAAAAATAAAGTCATTCCTTTTTAAGTTATTAAAAGAACTCACTACCATTTTAGAAGTTACTTTTGTTTTGAAAAGCTCTTTAAAATCATTTCTATACCACATGTTTTTCAAAAAGAAAATGATTTTTGATACAAAAATGATTTCCTATGAAAAACATAACATGAGAAAGGAATGAGAAAATTTCAAATAAAGATCTTTTCGAGCAAATGAGCAAAGAAAATTGAATAGAAAATAAAAAGGAAAAAAATAGCACTAACATAGAGAATTTACGAAAGAAGAAAATTACTTTTCGAAAAAGGTCATCTAAGAAAAATAATAAGTCAAACAAAAGGTAATTCTTTGAAAATAAAAGAATCAAAGTATCCATTTCAAAAGATTTACAAAAGCAGTTTCTTGTAAGCAATAGATTTCTAAAACTCCAAATTGCCATTGTTTTACTTAAGAAACATGGATGGACAACAAACACTTGAGTATGAATAAATATGAGCTAAGTAGCTATAGAAAGGAGATTTTTCAACTATATAGATAACTAAATATTTATCAAACAAATTTTGAATGATTTAAGGTTTGAAACAAAATTATTTTTGAGTTGAAAAATTCTTAGTGAATCTGATCACCACTGTTTCGCAGCCTAAATGGTTTAGTTTGATAAAAATAGTTTTAGAAACGGATAGATCTTTTCGAGTAGGTAGAAATCAGTATATTGTGCGCGATTCTGAGTTAAAATGACCAAGTTATGGCCATTTAAAATTGGAACTCTCCTTTATACGAACTTTGACGTTCTCATGACATTGTTTTGTCAAAATTCAAGAATATCAACAATAAATACTCATTTTGGGTATTTTCTTTGGCTAGGTGATTCCGAGGAAGAATACCTTTACCCCGAGGACTATTTCGATTAAGTGGAGTGTGTGAGCGACTCATCCGCTAGAGAAATTGTCGTCATGGCATCGTGAGTTTATTTCCTTAAAATACTTTACTTGTTTGTGCTTATAATTTAGTCGCATTAAAATTAAGAAAAGACAAATGGATATGTTTGTAAAGATAATTCTTTGAAAGAATCCTAAGAATAATGAGGTCGGAATTGATTTAATGTTTGTTTTAATATAACACTTGATTTGTATGAGATTCCTTGATCACCTTCAATTTGATAATAATAATGTTATGATATCATAAATAAATGGATTCATACATACCATGAAGTGAGTCACATTGCATTAGGTTATTATCCTTGGGTGAGAAGGACTGTAGCTCAGGTTGAAAGCAACACTTGGCGGAGTAACCGAAAGTGATTGCTTGGCGATATTAAGGAAATGCTTGGTGGAAGATCCAAAAGCAAGGCTCAATGCAAGTAGACTTCATATGCTTGGCAATATTGGTTGAAAGCATAAATTTTTTAACTAAAACTACTTGTTTTGAGGTTACGTATCACCAAACCCCGAATGGAGGGTAAATCCATTCAACATATAGTTCCCGAAAAACTATATGCATTGTTGACCTACTTGCATGTTGCATTCAATTTGTTTGATTAAAAATTTGTTTGAAATTTTGTTACAAGAAGTTAATTATGGAAATCGTTCTCACTAAGCCTATTAGCTTATACCCTTGTAGATATCTTTTACAGTTTCTCTATTTGTGGTTAAGGCTACGAGGATCTTGCAGCCAGGTACTTTCCTTTTGGGTTAAGGAATTTCCTAAGATGAAGTTTAGTAGATAGGATAGAGAAATATTCCTGTAATAGATCTATGAATAAGGGAAATGTCCCTAAGCTTTGTAAGATCATTGTTATGAATAAATGAATATTATGAATCCTCTTTTCTTAATCTGTTATTATATCTTCTTAAGCTTCATAATTCCATGTATAGTCCTCTAAAAATTGTGAGAGCACGCCTTACACCTAATATCAAAGCTTTTGGGAATGGCTAAGGTTGTCAAACTTAAGCTTTAATATTGAGTGTGGCGGACTGTTACGTTTAGGGTATCTCTTGAGGCATGACACCTTAAAAATAGCAGCGACCTCATTCTGGTTTGCCCCACCCTCAGCTTCAACTTCACCCTGCTCGGATACCCTCCCCATCATACACCTCCTCATTAAAAGCCTCTGTTGGAGCCTCCCCTAAACGAGTAACTAGAAAACCGAGGTCCAAGTTTGGATACCTCTTCAACAACCGTAGCCGTCAATTATTACTAAGGCCTTTCAAATCACCATGGCCTCTCAGAATAACCGTATGATTTCAGTTGCAATGAAACATGCAAACCAAGATACGCCAGGAAAGTTTAATAGGAAATTAAATGGTCCCCTTCACAAAACACTTGTGATGTGGGGGATGCAGCTCAAATGAGAAAAGCAGCTTGCCTCAAACCATCTTGTTATCAAGTATCATCTGCTTAGTAACACTCAACTCACGTGCAAGGCACATGATCCACATGATTTGTGCGTGACCAATTCAAGAAGAACCCTACATCTATAATATGTAAGATTATGTGAGTATATTGGTCAAAAAAATAATTAAATAAATATGTAAGAATTCGTGTATATGTTTGGTCTACGTGTATGTTGGTTTTTTGGGAAAATTACCGGATGGGCATTAGATAACATTAATTTAATTAGATATAATAGTTAGAGAAATGAGATTTAAAAAAGAAATTAAATATATATAAATGAACATGTCTTGGCCTTGCGAAACTTAAAAAAAAAATTATATTAGGAAAATTTCAATTTTCATATTAATAGGTAAGTAGGATTATACAACTAAGCGTAAAAAAAAAAATAAATAATAATAATAATAAGCATGCATTGAGACTCACTTATATAGATTAGAAAAATATACTTGAATGATATACATTTGGTATTAATTAAGCCAAAGACAATGAATTATTCAATTATATATTTAAAAAGGAAAACAAGAAAAATTATCATATTATGTACATTATACCTCTCAGCCATAACAAATATAGAGTAGAAAAATTTAATAATTTGAATCAAAGAGGTAAATAAATAAATAGCACACGAATAGATTTCCAACGACTATTTATACGTGAATCTTCTATTTAAAATAAGAAAGTGGTCATATTTCAAATTTACATGATAAAAGTTAGCATTCATAGTGTTATGATATTTTTTAGGTTAATTTATAGGTTGAGTGGGTTCCACTAGGTTTTTCAGGTGTTACGATATTTTTTGGGTTAATTTAGAATTTATAGGATACGTGGCTCCCTATTTACAATTTAGGAAAGGACTAGGAATGAAAAAGTATTAAAAACCCTAGCTTAGGACACCTAGATAGAGGTAAGATATTTATATATAATTTTTTGTAATAATACATTATTTCATCAGAATAGGGGAATTAAGTACTTCTATAGAATTTCTAGATGATTATTATGATGATTTAATGACATAGACATATGAGTAAGTTTGACCTATTGTACTGCTTGTGTTTGAAGTATTGTTGAATTAGTTTAATTATACATAATTTAATTCATGTGTATGGGGTGCTTAGGTTGTTATATGCTGCTTGGTGTTTCCTATTGATTGATAAAACATTATATTTAAAAAAGATATAAAATTATTTGCTAATAATTGATTGGGTGTATATGATTTAGTGAGTGTCAATGAGCTAAGTGATCACTTTAAGAACCTGATTAATGAATATTTAGTTTAATAATAATCAATTATGCAATGTATGATAGGATAAATTAGTCACCATTGCTACATATTAACTTTTTAAGCCTGTGGTTAAAAGTACAATTTCCATTTACCATTCGAAATCTTGGGCACTAAATGGTTTTAAGGAACGCCACTCGTGGTTTTGAGTACCAAAATGGTTAATACTTAGGGAGTTTCTAGGGTTCAAAGTAAGTTAAGATGATAAAATACTATAAACATAAGTAATACCTTAAGAATATTTGGATTCTAATCCTTCTTCCTTGCATTCTATATCCTTGGCTATCCTTGCCTAGCACATGATAGAGTTCCTAAACCTTGGTAGGAGGGTGAAAACCTACACCCTATTTGGATTTCAATTATCCAAGCTTGAATTTGCATCATTTGTTTAAGTATTATATTACATATGCTTATAAAAAAAATAAAACTTGTTTGTTAGTGTTTGATATGTGGTATGGTTCGGTTATTTCACTGAGCTGTGGTTTGCTCACTCCCCTATAGATTTAATATATTTCAGGGCTTCCCATGACTAGGCTCGACATGGGATTTGACTCTAGTACGAGTTAGTTGTTATTAAGATATGGGTGATATGAGAGTAAATCTATAAGACTTATAGATACTTTTGAAGACTTCTTTTGGAATATGTAATATACGAAGTTCATAGACTTTGATGTAATCAAAGTGTGTCACGGTATTTGTATTTGTGTGATCTATATGTATATGTTATTTCTTATTTTAATCAACCTTATGATTCTATTTAAAAATGCTACCCTTATAGAATGTTCTAGTTGTATGATGCTTTGGTGCCTCTCTAGAAGGCTCAAAATGATCAATGTAACTATTCTGTGATTCCAGTTTGTCACACAACGCCTTCTTATGATTAAGGTACCTCCGGGAATGTAATAGAAACCCAGTCAGTGATGCGTTGGACCAGGTTTGGCATGACCAAATGCTTATATTAAAGGTTTTCAATATAAACCCGTATATTAAATGTGGATAATTATTGAGTACGACATACAATTCTCTTGAGAGGAAGGTAAATATTTATATGCAATTAAACCTAACAATTACAGACATCATGGGAATGTGTGGTTGATGATGATCGTAGAGGATGTGGGATAGACCACTACTCCACTACTGGATGTCAGATCCGGTCGAGCCACATGTGTAGAGTGGCAAGCAGATTAGAGTTAACTGAGCAAAGGTCATGGGTTCTTGGAGCAAGCCGAGTTGTGTGAGCATAGTCTATAATGAAGGTTTGAGCCTAGCGACGCAGCCTAATACTAGTATGTTGGACATTACTGAGGAACTTCTTTATCAAAATATTTTTGCTTCTCATTTCGAGTAATTACTAATAATTTCTCAACTTGGGTGGCCCTGGCCCAGAATCCGATTTAAATCATCAACATATATTGATTGATTTAATTTTCTCCATGAGTTTTGATAAATTAATATGATTATTATTTTTTTTGCTAAATAGTTAAATATGTAACTGAAATAAAAGTTTAAAAAAAATTATTCTTGGATGTTCAAAATTAAAGTGTCTTATTCATATATTTTTTATGGACACTTGATGATAAGTGCGCTTGATAAGTTTAAACAAAAAATGAACATTGAGTCTTAAAGTGCCTTCTTTGTCCTTGTTTTATTGATATTTGATGATAATAATTTACTTGAAAGACATATGCCAATTAATTTTTTTCTTGTAAAAAAACTATATAATGTCATTTGAAATTGGATATTAGATATGTTAATTAATTTTTTTTCTCCAAATGTCTTGATAAATTACATAATATAATATACTTTTTAGGAACTTTTACAATCCCATCATAGGACAGCACCAATAGTATTATTAAAATTAAATTTATTATAAAAGAAATTAGTGTAAAAAATTTTAAGGAGTTCGATCATGATTAAAAAAGAGCTTAATTGTTTATTAATGTGACACAATCGGTGCTGTTATAACTGCTACAATACCATAGAATTTTTTATACTTTTTAATTAAATATATTATCAAATTTAGTTATTTTGATATTTAAAAAATAAATAAGAAAGTTTTTCATCTAGATAGGATTTCAACATAGGAAACTTCTACAGTCTTATCACAGGACTGTAACATCACTAATGTAATAATTAAATTATTTATAAAAAATTGGAGTTAAAAAAATTTATAAGCTTCGATCACAGGTGGAATAGATTTAAACCATTGAATGGTGTCATGGGACTAATCCCGTTGTAACCACTGCAAGACCATAAAATTTTCCTTCATTATGGTAGTAATGGACATTGATTTCCAAAAGATTTGACCAGAAAGATCAATATAAGCAGACGGAACGTGTGGAAAATGGAAGCAATACTAGGACAGTGAAATGCAAATAGAAGTTAAGGGGACTATTTTGAGCCAAAGGAACTTCGCAACCGCTACGTTTTAAATTGTAAACATCGTTGACCGGGGGAGGGGACCTCTCCAGTCTACAGTGCAAATGCTATTAAAAAAAAAAAAAATTTCAAGATTCTATTGGCAACCTTGAATTTACAAATTGAGGAGGGAGGCCCTGCACCGTGTAGGAAATTGTGGGAAAAAAGAAGGAAAACAACAAAACCACTGAAAAAATGATGTTATACAATCATACCGTTTTGTGCCAGAAAACTTTATGTTTGCAAATTGTGGTTGTGGTACCTGCATGCATAGGGAAATGAGAAATTGAAGGGTTGAAAAATCATGAACGGCTGGGGAATGTCTGTACACTATTTTGCAAACTGGAAAAGTAATCGAATCGGACAACTTCATTGTACAGTTTTTGCAAATAGTTGGACTGCGATGAATCAGACAACTTGTTTTGTGATTTTTTACGCATGTAACGATCTCTATAAAGATACGAGTTTGATTCAAAAAACTATCAAACTTTGAAAAGCTTGTAACCACCTTCACAGATTGAGTTTTGCTAAAATATCAACCATTCCCGTGTTTAAAAAATATCAAACATTTCTGTGTTTGATATTGCTTGTTATTTTGTAGACTATCTTATATGAGAGGATTACCCAGTAAGACTTATTTATCATGTTTGATCTTAAATTTTCAATTCTTCTAATACCACCCCTCACATTAGTACCTGCTCGTTGTTGAAAAAATCAATGGCTTCCTTTTTCTTTGGTGGTTCATAAAAAAAATCTGCAAAGAAAGACAAATTAAAGGTGAAGCTACCCGAGTGTCAACAAGAGCCTACTATCAATATAGACGAGGATGCTAACTATTATGACTTTAATGAGCCTCGGGTGTTCGACTTTGATTTCACACCTGACCAATTCCCTTCGTTTCCACCAGGTTTTGGGACAGTCAATCCAATTTACCATCAACAAGGGGATGATGATAATGACTCCCAAGATCCGGAAATGGAACAACTACCACAACATGAAGCCGAGGATTATGGCGGTTTTGGTGAAGAAATGCACCCCTCCATCGAGGTAAACCCATCTACAAAGCCATATCGACCATATAAGTCTAATATGTTCATTAAATATTTTAGGAAGGTCGAAGGGCAAGATGAGAAGACTAGGGCGCATTGCAATTATTGCAACGCAAACTATGCCTTTTCTAAGGGAGATGGATATGGTAGTTTTTCCAAACATCTCAAGTCGAAGCATCCTAGTAAGCATGGTTTGGATCCATCACAACAGCAAATATCACGATCGAGTTCCCAGAAAGAAGCAAGGCTGTGGCATTTCAATGAAGAATAGTATCGTGATGCTATGGTGCAGATGACAAGTGGGTTGCATTTGGGTTTTAATGCAAGCGAAAATGCAAATCTTGTCTATTGCTACCAAGAAACTCTACAGCCACAAGCACCTAAATAGAGTGCTACGATAATGAAACGACATTGTCGAAAAATGTACTGCAAGGGTAAGACATAGCTCCAAGCAATTTTTGTTGATCACGATACATGTGTGTCCATCTGTTCCGACATTTAGACTGATAGATGGGGTGAAAGTCTGCATATGGGGATTATATCTAATTGGATTGATAAACATTGGGTAATGCAAAAGAGATTGATTGCATAACGAAAAATGGATAGATCCCATACAGCACAAAACATATATGCGATAATATAGAAAATTCTTGATGAGTACGGGTTTACATAAAAAAATTTTCCAGTAGGATTCGACAATACTGCAGCAAATACAGCAAGTATTTCTAATCTTTAGTCGTTATGCCAACCAACGCTTAGAGGAAACTTTTTTCACATAAGATGTGCATGTCACATCTTAAATTTATGTGTGAAGGATGGAATGGATTCTTTAAAAATCTGTACATCTCCCATAAAAGCTATGGTTGACTACATTACTAACCATCCATCTACTAACAGAGAATGGTGGAAATGGTATGGTATGCATGGCCAAAAGCCAAGAAAATTCAAAAAGGATGTGCAACACCCATGGAATTCAATGTACGAGCTTCTAGCTAGCACGGTACCATATAAGGAATTGCTATGTAGCTTTGATATTGCACATGTACCAAACATACCATTGCATCCCAATGAATGGAATATCTGTAGCAACTTGTTGGAGCTGTTGAAGGTCTTCTATGACTGCACAAATGTTTTCTCCCATGTGTACAATCTCAGTGTCCATCTCTTTTTACTGAAGGCCTGCAACATCATCGGGACACTCCAACAAGTAAGATCTAATCCAATTTTGCAAATGTATGTTAACGATATGACTCGCAAGTAGTTGAAGTATTATAAAGAAATTCCTAGGATATATAACGTGGCATGGTTGTTAGACCCACACAACAAAATTGAGGGACTTCGCGAAGTTCTGGATTACTATTATGAATATGTGGACACGTTGTCAGACACTCAAGACATTTATTCAATTTCTGCTAATAATGTTGTGAAAGAGATAAGTAATGTGCTGTTGAACTTATATTATCAATTAAGTAGCACATATGGTGGACAAATGCCCACCAGTCCACCAACCCCAAGTAATGCCCCCATATCAACCACCGTGGAGAAGCCCGGAGTAGTGCTCCAGCACCGGATGTTCAAAAAGCACCGTGGCATAGGCACTAATGGATCAGACTCAGAGATTGACAAGTACTTGAACATGGCATTCGAGTTTGGTGACATGGTGGATGCATACAACTTTAACATCCTAGACTGGTGAAAACGTCACCAGGAGACGTTTCCAATACTATCTCGAATCGCTAGACAAGTATTGGTTACACATGCTTCAACTGTGGTAGTTGACCAAGCATTCAGCATTGTTGGGTAGCAGTTGGATGAGCATAGGTCCCGGTATAGTCCCACGACGGTTGAGGCATTAGCTTGCAACCATGATTACACTCATGCAGAACAACGGCAACAAGACTTGAAGGACTACTCAAGTGAGGAAGACGAGATTTCATTGACTTCAACTCATCTACGGAAAGCACAGCTGCTACCTCTTCGGGGACTAGTCCAGGCCAATGAGCATTGAGTTTACATTTAATCGATTGATATTATTCTACCATGGGTGTCAGTGTTGTAGTCAGGGTCAATGAACTATGTGATTCTAGTTAGTTATTTGTTTTTGTATTAGTTAGTGTGTTCATGTTGTTGTTAAGGTAATATGTAATGTCTGGCGCAATGAAATTTACTCATCATCGTTTGTCTGTATATTAATCAACTACTATGTGTTCCGTAATTATGTTTATTATTTGCTAATCATTATATTTTATTCGGAAAAATTTTAAATGTTTATTTTGGTATAAATAAGTTGTAATTACTTTTGTTGATTTTAGGTTTTTTTTTTTCATTTTTCGATTAATTTTTTAAAAAAAATTGCTTCACAGTTCGCATGGAACCGAAACCAAAACCACCAGAAACTAACGGTTCCGGTTCGGATCCGGAACCAACCCGAACCGTGCCAACCTCTAGACCACATGCCCCCATGATGTTACACACTCTCCAGAACATGACATACATTAATTTTCACTGACATTCGATAGCAGAAACACACATTCTCGACGCAATACATGCATGCCCACACTGATGAAGTGAAACTATACTTATTTTATTTTAATTCAACAAGAAAACATTTTTATTTTTAAGAAACCCTTTAATATAAGCTATCTTACATAACTATAAAGTATGAAGAGAGTAGTTAGAAAGGACAAAATATAAGAAAATTTCTTATATTAGGTGCATTTAAGTAATAAAGAGAAGGAAAACAAAAAAATAATTTATTACTACGGTGTAATGTAAAATTATTAATATGTATATTACTATGTAATAATTTCCTTCTAATTTTCTTTTCTTTTTGCTCTTTTTGCTTCTAACTATTGTATAGAGCATTTTATTTGATTCATTTAGTCGTTTGGTGACCAATTTTTTTAGTGTCTAGACACTAGCATCACATGTCAGTGTTTGCTAAACAATATATGTGAGATAATTACCATTAACACTTCTATGTAATTTAACATAATAATTATCATAGTATTATTACTTCTAATCTTATTTAAATTTCTATACATTTTTAGATATTTAATACATTTATTTCCTTTCTTTATTTATTGATCATGCATATTTAACTTGATTCATTTACATTATAAACACGACTATTTGACATATATATATATATATTAGTAAATGATTATATAATTATGAATTGTACGTTTCAATTAGACATATTAATTATTTTATTTTCCTATGTGTCTTCATAAATTACGTAAGTTTTTAATTAGATATATTATTATATCTAATTACATTAACACACATCAATTACATAATTTTTCTTTATTAAATATGCTATTATATTTGATCATTTTTAACCTAGTTTTGTATGATTCCATTATATATATACATATATATTGATTTATTTCTTGTGTTTTGATAAATTAATATGATTTTATATAAACAATTAAATATGTAACTAAAATAAAAGTTCAAAAAATTATTCTTGAATGATAAGCATTAAAGTGTCTTATTTATCTTTGTTTTATTGACATTAGATGATAATAGTACACTTGATAAGTTAGAAAAAAAATTCAACATCGTGTGTTAAATTGCCTTCTTTTTATTTATGTTTTATTGACATTTTATGATGCCAATTAATTTTTTTTCTTGACAAGTCTTAAAAAATTATATAATTAATTCATTTTATTTTAGATATGTCAATTAATTTATTCTTTTCCAATGTCATTTCAATGTAACATCACTAGAATTGATTTTCGATAAGACTTTGACCAAAAAAACCAATAATAAGCTATCGGAATGTGTGGAAAAAGGAAGCAATAGGCAGATAGACAGGTGAGTAACTTGGACCTGCTACATTGTTTGTATTTGAAGTATAGCTATTTGATTATATATAATTCAATTTATACATGTGGGGTACTTAGGTTGTCGTATGATGCTTAGTATTTCTATTTCCTGTTGATCAATAAAACATTATATTTAAAAAGAATATAAAATCATTTGCTAATAATTGATTGTGTGTCTATGACTTAATGAGTGTCTAGGAGTTGAGTGATCACTTTAATAACCTTACTAATAAATATTTGGTTTAATAATAATCAGTTATGCATTTCATGACTGCATTAATTAATATTACCATTAGAGATGACCACTATTATGTATTAACATTTCAAGCATGTGGTTAAAAGTACAATTTCCTTTCACCATTTCATTCCCTTGAGAACTAAATGGTTTTAAGGAATGCTGCCCATGGTTTTAAGTACCGAAATGGTTAATACCTAGGGAGTTTATAGGGTTCAAGGATAAGTTGAGATGATAAAATACTATAAACATAACATAAGTGATACTTTAACAATATTTTAATTCTCCTCTTTCCTTGGCATCCTTGTCTATACCTAGCCTGGTGACATGATGGATTTCCTAAACCTTGGTGGGAGAGCGAAAATCTACACCCTATTTGGATTCCGACTATCTAAAATTGAATTTACATCATTTGATTGAGTATTGTATTGCATGTGCTTGTAATAAAACTTGGTTGTTATTGTTTGATATGTGATATGGTTCGGTTATTTCAGTAAGCTGTAGTTTGCTTACTCCTCTATAGATTTAATATATTTCATGGCTTACCATGACTAGACTCAACACGAGATCTGACTTCAATACAAGTTAGCTATTATTAAGATATAGGTGCTATGAGAGTAAAGCTATAAGAATTATAGATACTTTCGAAAACTTCTTTTGGAATATGTAATATGTGACATTTATAAACTTTGATGTAATCAAAGTACGTCATGATATTTGTATTTGTGTGATCTATGTGTATATATTATTTTTTATTATAATCAACCTCATGATCATGTTTAAAAAAGCTACCCCCCCACCCAATAGAATGTTCTAGTCATACGACACTTTGGTGCCTCTCTAGAAGCTTCAAAATGATCGACGCAACTATATTGCGATTCTAGTTTATCACACAATGCCTTGTTACGATTAAGGTACCGTCGGGAAAGTAACAGAAACCCAATTAGTGGTGCATTAGACATAGGTCTGGCATGGCCACTCTGATACTTAAGTTAAAGGTTGTCATGATAAAACTGTATATTAAATGTGAACAATTAATTGAGTGCGACATTACAGTTCTCCCAAGAGGAAGGCAAGTATTTATACACAATCAACCTAACAGTTGCAGACATCATGGATAAGTAGGCGGTTGGGGATGATCATAGAGAATGTAGGATAGACCCACTACTCTACTACAAGATGTCTTATCCGGTCAAGCCACATGTGCAGAGTGTCAAGCAGAGTGAAGTTAACCAAGCAAAGGTTATGAGTTCTTAGATCGAGGCTGAGTTGTGCACATAGTGTTTGTCATCAAGGTTTGAGCCCAGCGGTGTGGTCCAGTCTACTAGTGTGTTAGGCTCGACTTGAGTAGCCCAGATTCTTATTTAAATCATCAACATATATTAATTAATTAATTTTTTTCCATGTGTTTTGATATATTCATATGATTTTTTTTTTTTGCTAAACAATTAAATATGTAATTGAAATAAAAGTTTAAAAAATTATTCTTGAATGTTCAAAATTAAAGTGTCTTATTCATATTTGTTTTATTGACATTTAATGATAATAATACACTTTATTAGTTAAAAAAAAATTGAACATTGAATCTTAAATTGCCTTCCTTGTCTTTGTTTTGTTGACATTTGATAATAATAGTTTAGTTGAAAAACACACGCCAATTAATTTTTTTCTTTACAAGTCTTAAAAAAATTATATAATTTAATTTGAAATTGAATACTTCAATTAAACATGTTAATATTATATTGTTTGTTCCAAATGTATTGGTAAATTACATAATATAATATACTTTTAAGAAATTTTTACAGTCATGTCATAAGATCGGACCACTAGAATTATTAAAATTAAATTGATCATAAAAGAAATTAGTATAAAAAAATCTAAAGGGCTTAATGACAGATGGAAAATATCTAAATCATCTATTAATATGACGAGACCATCTATTAATATGACGAGACCGGTCATGTTGTACCCTCTACAGGACCATGGAATTTTTCATACTTTTTTAATTAAATAATATGTTAGATTTAGTTATTTTGATATTAAAAAAATAAAAAAAGAAAATTCTTCATCTCGTTAGGATTTAAATGTGGAGAACTTCTACGCTCCTATTACAGTATCGTGCCGTTACTAATATAATAGTTCAATTAATTATAAAAGAATTGATGAAAAAAATTCATAGGCTTCGATCACAAATAAAATAGATTTAAGTCATTAAATAGTATAATAGAACCCGTCCATTATAACTATCACTGGACCATGAAATTTTCCTTCAATATGATATTACTCGACATTGATTTCGGATAAGATTTTGATCAGAAAAATCAATAATAAGCAGCGGAACGTGTGGAAAATAGGACCTTTTGTGGAAAATGGAAGCAACACGAGGATAGTGAAATGTAAATGGCAGTTAAGAGGACTATTTTAAGTCAAGGGAACTTCGTAACTGCTACGTTTTAAATTGTAAACATCGTTGACCATAACATGATAAAAAAGTTACATGTCACATGTTAGTTATATTAGACACTGTCCATACATCTACACATCACACTACACCATACTTACGGTACACACACATTCAAGGAGGACAGACCACATGCCCCATGAGCAGAACATACTCACATTCTGAAATAGCCATTAGTTTCTTAAATTACATATATATGTGTTATTGGAAGGGTATATATATATATGTGCTTAGTTAATATAATTAGTGAATGTGTTATTTTATATGTGTATAGTATTATGAAATTAATATTATTATTTGATATCTATAAATGTGTTTATAGTGTAATGAATGTGTGTGTCTTTTTCAAATTAATATACATGTGTTATGTTTAGAATTTAGTAAATTTACTTTTGAATTGTTTAGATGTATGATAGAAATTTTGGCCAATTTTAAACCTACTTTTTAAGCCTAAATACAACCCAAATGCATTTGAAATTTGCCCAAATAAATCCTAGGACAAATATACCCCTAATGGTAAGATTTGGATGACAAATGATTTTAATTGGAAAAGTTAAGCCCTCCTTTTTAGCAGCCCCATTTTTTATACGAATTTTCACTTCTTTTCTTCCTTTCTTTCTTTCTTCCTTTCTCACCCCAAAATCTTAAACCGTAAGCCAAGATTTATTACAAGCTTTAGGATTTGAACATCATTCCAAGCCAAGATTTAGTCATATAAGTTTAATGTAAACTTTATGTTTTATTTTATGTTCTCTATTGTATTATTTGTAAATGTTAGAATATATATGATTTTGAGGTGATAATTGGTGTGGGATTGAATTGGTGCATTGATGATAGTTTGAATGGGATTATGTGGCTAATGGAGTGGTAGTATATATCTTATAGGAGTGTGTATGTGTGGAGATGAGTATTTTGGAAGATTGAAGAATGAGTAGTAGAGATGTGAATTTGAAGTGTGATTAGTGTTTTGATGATTAGAAGTGGAATTTATGTTGTTAGGATAGTATTTGGATCATATAACAAGCTTTAGAAAGTTTGGACTAAGTTTGGAAAATTTTTGAAAAATGAACAAGTTGTATTAAAATAGGGGAAATCAAAAATATTTTCGTATAGGCTAAAATTTGAACGTATGCCGACATCTGGAGTTTCTACGCCGCCGGCCTATAGGCGGTGTTGAAAGCCCACAGAATTAAATTTCTTAAGGTCGATCGAACGCCGCCAGCTTTCGCTGGAAAAGTCAGCCAGCGTTCATCCTTTCACATTGTACGCCGGCTACGGGAATCAAAGCAGCCGGCGTATAGTGAGAGGCTGCCGGCGTATCTGTGTAAGCAGCCAATTTGCACCTCTCTGGACGTTTTGAAAAATTTTGAATTTCGATTCTACGCCGGCTCAAAACCGCCGGCGTAGAATGAAGGCAGTCAACGTATAAGCACTGCCAGCGTTGGTAGTGTTAATTTTCATAGTGTTGAACACTGGCTCAAAGCCGCCGGCTTTGGATGCCGGCGTATCCCCTGCGCTTTTGAATTTTTTAAACTTTCTTTAAAATTTTCCGAAGTTTGATATATGATCAATTACGTATTTGTTAAGCGATCTAGGATATAATAGGATGCGTAAATGCTTTATTATGACTTTGTATTAATTTATTTGGATTTCTTTGATATATTTATATGTTATACTAGTTAATTAGTGCTTAAGCTAAGTGTGAATTTAATATTGATTTAAACAGTGATAGATCCTCGCCCAGTCAACCCCGTTAATTCCCAAGCTATCTCGGTACGCAGTAACTTGCTTGTCTCTTTACTAGGATAGGCATCAAAATCAAACTACTTTAAATTAAGAAAATCCTATTGTTATATGAGTGTTGATTGTCGTTGTTTGCCGTTGAATCTGGTTCGGAGAGCGGCACCCTGCTCAGATTGAGGGTAGGGTACTTTCTCGTTAATGGATAGAATTGTTTAGAATATATGAGTATTCGAGCTGCTCATATCAACCCCCTGAGCATCGTGATGCATTACTCAGGATCCCTTAGTATTACGGGCTACGCCGGAAGATGGGGCTGCCTAGTCTGTATGAACAGTAGGGACCACTCAGGGAGGCGGACATAATACTAGGTCCTTGTTGTCCGTAGTTTGAATACTCCTGTGTTGTCTTACTAACTAAAGACTTAATAATGAACAAGTGATTGTTGCATAGTGCATTTAGTCTAAGAATGTGTGATTCACTTCGCATTTTGTATTCGTTACTTGTGTACTGGGCCTTTGGCTCATATCTTATCTATTTCAGGTGATGATTCCGATGAGTTTTATACTAGTATGGGGTACGGAACCGACTTTGAAGATTTTCTTGATGGGTTGGAGGATTAGATATGACCATAGACTCAATGGACCCCTATGAATGTAATAGATTAGATGTGATTCTTTTTGGTTGATAATGTAATTATAGTATTAGTTGGGTTGTGTTTTGAGGATTTTGGTTAAGGCTTGTAAGAAGCCTTTTGATGTAATATGTATATATATGTATGTATTTAGCTATTTAGAAGTTGAGTTTTTCCCTTTGCCAAAATGTGTGGTAGTATCGCTTTGCTTAAGGTTTAAAAAAAAAAAAGATTTTATGTCTCCCATTGTATAATATCTTTATGGAATTACATAAACAATTACCCAAACAATTACCCAAACAATTCCTTTAGGCAACCTTACATATAATCTTAGGGGTTATATGTGGTTGGGGAACCGTTATATCCTATTTCAAATATAGGGGTGATAGCGGGTCCTTACACATTCTCGAAAGAATGCATACCCCAACACACACCAATGAAGTGAAACTATACTTATTTTATTTAATATATTAATAATTCCCTTTTTTTTTTTTTTGAAAGAAAAAACCTTTTAATATGGAGTATCTTACATAACCATAAGGAGAGTATTTAGAAAGGATAAAATATGTGAAGAAAAATAATAAATTTTTTTCTTTTAACGTATTTAAGTAATAAATGAAAGGAAAATGAAAAGAATATCATTTACTACTGCCATACAATGAGTGGTAATGTAAATTTATTAATATATATATATATATATATATATTACTATGTGAAATGAGATCTAGGAATTATTTCCTTCTTCAATCTTTTTTCCTATAATCGCACCATTTAACCAACACTAAAGGTGTTTAATAATTTCCTTCTAAGTTTGTTTTTTTTTTTTTTTCTTTCTTTGTTTGCTTCTAACTATTTTATGGAGCATTTTATTCGATTTATTCGGTTGTTTGGTGACCGGTTTTTTTAGTTTCTAGACACAAGCATCACATATATATGTTTGCTAAACAATATATGCAAGATAATTGATATTAACACTCCTATGAAATTTAACATAAATAATTATCATGTATAGTATTATTATTTCTAATCTTATTTAATTCTCTATGCATTTTTAGATATTTCATACATTTATTTTATTTTCTTTATTCATTGATCTTGCATATTTAACTTGATTCAGTTATATTATAATGAAAGTTTTCTCTCCATTTATTTAACTTTTGCAAATGGAGCACGACTGTTTGATATGTATATGTGTATATACATATTAGGAAACAATTAAATATATTATTGAAGATATTAAGAATATAACTTGAAAAAAAAAAAGCTATTCTTCAGTGCGGAACATTAAATTGCATTATTCATTTTTGTTATATTGAAATTTAATGATAATTCAGTTTGAATGACATATGCCAATTATTTTTTATTCCCACAAGTCTTAAAAATATATATAATTTAATTATGAAATGTATTTTTAAATTAGACAAGTTAATTATTTTATTTTTTTCCTATGTGTCTTCATAAATTACATAAGTTTTTAATTAAATATATTATTATATATAATTATAACAACGCACATCAATTACATAATTTTTCTTTATTAAATACGCTATTATATTTAATCATTTTTAACCCAATTTTGTATGATTCCATTATGTATATTAGTTGATTTATTTTTTCCTTGTGTTTTGATAAATTAATATGATTATTATTTTTTATAAACAATTAAATATGTAACTGACATAAAAGTTTAAAAATTCTTCTTGAATGAGGAGCATTAAAGCGTCTTATTCATCTTTGTTTTAGTGACATTAGATGATAATATTACACCGGATAAGTTAGAAAAAAAAATTTTGAACATTGCATGTTAAATTGCCTTCTTTATCTATGTTTTATTGGCATTTGATGATGCCAATTAAATTTTTTTTAACGAGTCTTAAAAAATTATATAATCAAACTTGGATAACTAGGTATGTTAATTAATTAATTTTTTCTCCAAATGTCATTTTAGCATGACATTACTAGACGTTAATTTCCAATAAGACTTTGACAGAAAAACCAACTGTAAGCTGTCGGAATGTGTGGAAAATCGAAGCAATACACGGATATAATTTCCAATAAGATGGGTGAGTAACTTAGACCTGCTACATTGCTTATGTTTGAAGTATTGTTGCATTAATTTAACTATGTATAATTCAATTCATGTGCTTGGGGTACTTATGTTGTTGTATGTTGCTTGGTATTTCCTATTGACTTATGAAACATTATATTTAAAAAGAATATAAAATTATTTCCAAATAGTTGATTGGGTGTATATGATTTAGTGACTGTCTACGAGCTGAGTGATCACTTTAATAAGCTGATTAAAAAATATTTGGTTTAATAATAATCACTTACGCATTGCATGACTGCACAAATTAATATTACCATTAGAGGTCACCACTGGTACATATTAACTTTTCAAGCCTATGATTAAAGCAATAATTTTCACTTACCACTCGATTCACCAGGAACTAAATGGTTTTAAGGAATGCCTCCTATGGTTTTGAGTACCTAAATGGTTAATACTTAGGAAGTGTAAGTTGAGATGATAAAATACTGCAAACATAACATAAGTGATACCATAAGAATATTTGGATTCTATTCCCCCTTCCTTGGCATTCTCGTCTCTTCCTAGCCTAGTGACATGATGGAGTTCCTAAACCATGGTAGGAGGGTGAAAATCTATACCTCATTTGGATTCCGATTATCCAAACTTGAATTTGCATCATTTGATTGAGTATTATATTGCATATGCTTGTGATAAAACTTATCTATTATTGTTTGATATGTGGTATGGTTCGGTTATTTCACTAAACTGTAGTTTGCCATTCCCTATAGATTTAATATGTTTCAGGACTTGCCATGACTAAACGCAGATGTGATTTAACTCTGGTATAAGTTAGCTATTATTAAGATACAGGTGTTATGAGAGTAAAGCTATAAGAATTATAGATACTTCAAGTGAATTCTTTTGGAATATGTAATATATGAAATTTACAGATTTTGATGTAACTAAAGTGCTTTATGGTATTTGTATTTATGTGATCTATGTGTATATTATTTCTTATTCTAATTACCTCATGATCCTACTTGAAAAGGCCACCCCTCTAGAATATTCTAGTCGTACAATGCTTTGGTGCCTCTCTAAAAGCTTTAGAATGATCAATGCAATTATTCTGTGATTCCAATTTGTTACACAACGTCCTGTTGCAATTAGGGTACCCTCAAGAGTGTAATGGAAACCCAATTAGTGGTGCATTAGACATAGGTCTAGCATGACAACTCCGATGCTTAATTCAAAGGTTGTCATGATAAACACGTATATTAAATGTGAACAATTAATTGAGTGCGACATTACATTTCTCCAAATAGGAAGCCAAGTATTTGTAGGCAATCGACCTAGCAGTTGGAGATATCATGAGTAAGTGGGCGACTGGTGATGATTGTGAAGGACATGGGATAAACCCACTACACTGCTGCTGGATGTTTGACTCGATCGAGCCTCATGTGTATAGTGTCAAGCAAAGTGAAGTTAACCGAGCAAAGGTCATGGGTTCTTAGAGCGAGGTTGAGTTGTGCGTATGGTGTCTATTATCAAGGTTTGAGCCTAGCAGTGCTACCCAAAGTACTAGTGTGTTAGGCTTGGCTTGCGTGGCCCGGATTCTGATTTAAATCATCAACATATATTGATTAATTTATTTTTTTTCCATGTGTTTTGATAAATCAATATGATTTTTTTATTTGCTAAATAATTAAAAATGTAACTAAAATAAAATTTTAAAAATTATTCTTGAATTTCAGAATTAAAGTGTCTTATTGATATTTTTTTGTTGACATTTGATGATAATAGTACACTTAATAAGTTAAAAGAAAATTAACTTTGAGTCTTAAAGTGCCTTCTTTATCTTTGTTTTATGACATTTGATAATAATAATTCACTTGAAAGATGCATGCCAATTAATTTTTGTCTTTACAAGTCTTAAAAAAAATTAATGATTTAATTTGAAATTGAATACTTCAACTAGATATATTAATTAATATTTTTTTTCTAAATGTCTTCATAAATTACATAATATAATATATTTTTTTGGAACTTCTATGGTCCCATCATAGGACCGTACCACTAGTATTATTAAAATTAAATTGATCATGAAAGAAATTAGTATAAAAACCTTTATGGGGCTTGATCACTGTTGCAAAAGATCTTAACAATTTATTAACGTGATGAGACTGGTCTCGTTGTAACCGCTACAGGACTGTAGAATTTTTCATTTTTTTTAATTAAACATATTATTAGATTTAGTTATTTTGATATTTAAAAATTAAAAAATAAAATTCTTCATACCAACATGATTTCAACATGAGAAATGTAAAGACCTAGATTCACCACTATATAAAAACAGGTGAATTCGAATCCCCAACCACATATAACCCACGGAAATTATATGTAAGGTTGTCCACAAATAATAGTTTCGATAATTATTTGCCAAAACTCAAGATAAGAAAAAATAGCAAAAACTTTACTTAAAGAAAAACTTCATATAAACTTAAAATATTTTCCTTTTGTTGCCCTTAAGGCTTGAAACATAGTTCTCACACGTATATGAACATATACAAGATACTATAGACATAGGCTTGTAAACAAGCCATTAACAAACATATAGAGATATTACAACATTATACAAAATATAATAAAAGCTTTAAAACTTCTATCATAATCTATTACAAAAACTTCCATCAAAAGCCATGAGCAGTCTCAAACTCCTAGTCATCCAAAAAGTCCTGAAAGTTGGATCCAAAATCTAAACTGGTTAAGAACTCATCATCTTCAACAAACCTGAAAAGATAAGGAATGAGCCAGAGGCCCAGTACACAATAACACAAGCAAATACGAATGGCAAGCATGCTTGAACTAAATGCAAACGTAGCAATCATCAATTTAATTATCTTTGATCATGTGAATAAAACAACACTGGAGTATTCAAACTCCGATTCAAACTTGGGAATCGGGGTGTCCTGAGTCACAGTAGCTGCTCAAGGGATTGATGTAAATACCCTGGATACCTATATCTCATAAATCTAATCGAAAAAATTAGTAATCTCATTTAGGGTTAATAGTCATTACTCAACTTTACTTAACTTAATCCATAATATAATTTAATTCACATGCTCTCATAAACATTGAATTAAATCATATTATTTCCTCTTAAGAATAAGCAATTATTATCTCGATACTATCCACCCTGTCGATTACCCACCTAGTCATTTAAAAAGAAGTCACCATTGTATCATGTTATACCATTGCATCATGACAAAAGTAGCTTAAGCGCCTAACTATCATGTCATTGCATCATGATAGGGTTGCCGCTCCCAGACCAGATTTAACGACTCAAGCACAACTAATTTCAAATAATCTTTAATTCACTTTAGTTAAGTTTATTAGAAAATGCCTAACTTAACAGTTACAAGAAAGTTATAATGTACTTAGTATATATAATAGCTTGTAAAAAAAAAAACATGAACCCCGGTGATGGTGTCTATTACTTGACAAAAACTCTAACGAGTTTATTTCCTTTTGTGAAAGAGCCACTAAAACCTCAAAAGATAAGTCAGATATACAACTTAGAAGATACTCCAGGAATTAGAAACTATCTCAAAAGATAATTCAAAAGATAAGGCAGGATATAGGTTTAAGCATCAACTCATAAAGTTAAACTCATATAAGGACATAAACTCTTTATTCGCTTATATCAAACTCATTTTATTAACCTATTTGAGAAGACACTAATATGGAACTCCACTATGGCTGCGAATATCGCCCCGCCAAAATATGAACAATTTTCCTTTGTCTATCAAAGTATTTTCTTTTCACTTTATTTATGGTCACTTATTGACAAGGCATATACTTTCAAAATATTTAAATCAATTCAACATCTTATACCTAGAATAACACTTAAGCATAACTAACTTTAAACTCAACATTTAAGGATTTTAAAGATAATTTACATAAAGGTATAGCATAACAAGTATTCATCTAACAATATCATATTAACTTATAAAATCATTATCTATAACTTCAAATCATATATACAATATAACTAGCTTTAAACATTATTCACAACACTCATAAAATTCATATATAATTCATACATAAGGTTAACTTAACATTTACATGCTTATCAAGTTCATTTAAGTCAAGTTGAACTTAAGATTATCAATTAAGTTCATTTTGCAATTAACTTCCATAATTAATCCAATTACTTATTAATCTATAAATCTACCTAAATCATGTTTAATTACATCAATTAACTAATATAATATATAAACTATCATTTATCTATCTCATTTTAGTTCAAAAAGATCCATTTCCTAAGCAATTACACATTTAACAAACAAAAACAAGTTTTTAAACTTTGTTTGGAAAATATATGAGCTGGAAAGAAGCGAAATTTAAGTATTGATAATTTTGAAATTTGTAAAAACTCAAAACATGAAATTATAAAATATCTTTTTAAGATTTCCATAGCAGCTTCAATCACCTCAATCGGATATCGGATGAAAAAGCTATGGACAATTTACTAACAAGCTGCAAAACAGGAAAAGGACACTACCTAGTACACCACCATGCTTGAGGCCATCTAGGGCACTAAAAAGTGATCCGATAGGAGTTTTCAAGGTTTTTTTACCAGCACAGCCACATACACGCCTATGTATAAGGTGGGGCAGAGGTTGAAAAAGTAACCTGAGAGCTTATTTTGATCAGCACAAGCTTGTGTACGCCCGTGCACCAAGTAGTGCTGATCTGGGAAAATTTTTTGACAACAATCCACGCATTTTCAATGTTTCCTTTACACAATATATCAACTTTTACACATTTAAACTCTCTTCAAAACACATAGTAAGCTTCCTACTACTTGGTGTATGAACTTAACATTATCCATTCACTTCCAACTCATCAAACAATATAAATATTACTTCAAATTCCACTCTTTATTCAATACAAATTCAACACATATACAACTTCACTGACCCTTACTACATTACTCATATTCCGCTTCATTTTCACCAACACACTTCAACTACTTAACATACACATATTACAACTTCATATGGCAGCCCAAACACTTCTCAATAATTAACCAACATTTGCAAACTATTAAAGCTCATAACAACACAATATTCATATTTGATCTAATCTCTAAATTAACAAACTTGCACTAAATATAACATACACTTACCCCAAGAATTTGGGCATGGTTGGAAGGCTTAAGTATGAGCTCTTAATAGCCAAACTTGTAAGAATTTGGGTGGGGGCTTGGCCTTGATGTTGGAGTGGCTTTGGAAGAGAAAAATGTTGAGTTTGAGTATGTTTAGAGGGTTGTTTTGAAGAGGGTCTGATTTTGGACGAAAATTACAAGATTTTTAGCTTAATCTTATCCATTCTTTAACTTTAAAGGCAACACATTAGCAAGGCTTTTAATTGGGCTTTATGTGGGCTATTTGTTTGAATTGAAACAAGGTTTTGGACTTATTTTTGGGTTAAAAAAAATCTACCATCACACTCACACATACATGCAACATACATTAAATTAAATTTAACTCACTTCATCATTTATCTAACCACATTAACTAAACATAATTCTTAATAACACAAATACATATATATATCTATATATTAATATTAAACACTTATTATACTAATGCAAACACATATATTTTACACTCCTAGAACACATGCACTAAATTATGTTATCTAATCTATATGCCATACTTACTATTTATTTATTCTAATATGCAAAACTATTAACACACATATATAATATAATATTAGGAATTCATGACTATTATAAGAAATTTTTAAGGTCTCATCATAGGACTGTACCATCACTAATATAGTAATTAAATTAACTATAAAATAATTGATTTAAAAAACTTTATAGACTTCGATTCACATATTAATAGATTTAAGCTGTTGAATGGTATGATGGGACTGGTCTCATTGTAACTATCACGAGACCATAAAATTTTCCTCCGATATGGTATTTTTGGACATTGATTTCGGATAGGATTTTGTCCAGAAAAATCAATAATAAGTATTCAGAACGTGTGGAAAATGGAATTCATTTGTGGAAAATGGAAGCAATAATAGGATAGTGAAATGTAAACAGAAGTTAAGAGGACAATTTTAAGTCAAGGAGGATACCAGCCCTTCAGTCGTCAATGGTCATGCGTCAATCGTCCACACTCTTGCGCGTTGTTGTAACTAGAAAATTAACGCACTCGTCATCGGATGGAAACGTGCAGGGGCATCGAACCAGCTTGGAAATTACCTGAGTTTTGCTATGTATTTATTTAAGCACTATTATGTACAATCAAAGTCAACTATGCAAAGTTATTTTATTTGGACATATTTGCGGGTCCACAATTGGACCAAACTGGAACTGCATAAGGGACAGCTCCGGTCTGATTTTGAAATCATGGCACCATTACATTTTATTAGATAAAATTAAAAGATAAAAAGTGAATTTAAATTTTAAATACAAAAATTATAAATACCCCTACACACAGAAGTGAAAATATACTTATTTTATTTTAATTCATTAGTAATTCCCTTCTTTAAAAAGAAAAAAAAAACCTTTTATTATGAACTCTCTTACACAACCATAAGGAGAGTAGTTAGAAAGGATAGAATATGAGAAGAAATATAATAAATTTTTTTATTTTTAATGTATTTATGTAATAAAGGAAAGAAAAACAAAAAAATATCATTTATTACTTATAAATATTTGAAACAACATATTCCACATGTTATCCATGGTTTATCCTAACTCATCAACTTAAGCCAATTATTAACTATTAACTCATTTGAACTTAGTCCTAGCTAAATTGATTAGTTTTAATCATTTAATTTAATTACTAAGTCAAGGTGATTAAACTTAATGAATCTAATTCATTTTAGCTAATTGAAGTTCATTAAGCCAAGTTGAACTTAGATTATTAACTAGATTCATTTTATATCTAACTCTATATTTAATCAAATTATTTAAATCTTTAAATTCACTAAACTCATACTTAATTATATCATTCGACAAATATAATACAATCATTTTTCTATTTCATTTTAGCTCAAAAAGATTTATTTTATACTTAACTACATACACTTAACTAGTGAAACAAGTTTATGTAGCAGCTGGAAACAAATGAAATTTAGGCTTTGATAATTTAAAAATTTGCAAAAACTTAAAACATAGATCTCCTTTTAAGCTTTTCTTATCATTTTAAGGGTTTGTTTGTTTATCTTTTTGGGCAAATACAGATATTTTTTTTTAAACTTTTTTCTAACAAATCATTTACTAAGAAATAGATATAGATAAAAAAAAAAGTTGGAAATTCTCATGAAGAGATCAAATAGATTAAATATAGCTAAAATATAAATACAAATCAAATATATTTACGCATATCGTTTCGATACAGATACAAATACAGATAAAAACAGACCATCCAAACAAACCCTAAATCATCTCAATCCGACGTTAGATGAAAAAGTTATGGTCAAAAAAAGAAATATTGTAGCGTTAAGGAAAACACGAATCACGCCTATGATTTTTGGGAAGCTATCATAAATTGGCCTCTAAGTTAAGAATCATGCCTGTGATTTTTAAGATTCAAAGTTTTTGACCAATCTGAGGCTACTAAGAGATGGATCACGACCGTGATTTGTAGAAATCATCGAATATGTTTAGAATCATGCTTGTGATTTTAAGATTATGAAGTTTAAAAACAACCCCAAGGCTAGCAAGGGCAAGATCACACCCATGATTTTTTGAAATTTCTCAATACAAAGTTTTTTCTTGTTAAATCACATCCGTGATTCATGAAAACATCCACCTCAGTCGCTATTAAGGAGCGAATCACGCCCGTGATTCATCAAATTTGTCTAACCCAAGCCTACCAAGGCTTGAATCACGCCTGTGATTTACTCCCTCATAGCTTACACGAACTCCCTTATTTCTTTTCTTCAAAAATTGAACTTCTAAAACACAGGATACTTCTTACCCAACATTGTTTAAGCAGCACGTCAACCTATATCAAGTCTAAACATCATTTATAAGCTTGATTCTACTTCACACATCATCTAACCAAGTCATCAAACATCAAACCTGTAAACACATGCACTAACCTATGTTTTGACATACATGATCATATATCACATGTTTATAAGTTTTATCCCAAACTCATCATATTTCTAGCATCTATTTATCATACATATGCATAAACAATAATCAAAATAACATAAAACAATTATACATAGCTTTTTGGCAAGAAGATGCAATTGAATTCTCTTTTTCTTGTTGTTGAGCTACTTCTAACTTGGTTTTCTTCTCCTATCTTCTTTTCTAACATTGATTCCCTGTTTAATCTTGCTGAGATTGAGAATTGGGAGTTGAAATTTGAAGAAGGAAGAAAGGAAAAAAAAGAAGAAGAAGAAAAGTAAAGGGAAGGAAAGGAAATGGGAAAGGGAAAGAAAGGAAACAAAAGTAGATAAGCAAAAAGAGAGAAAAGGAAGATAAGAACAAAGGAAAAGGAAAAATTAAAGATATTTTCAAAATAAGGTATTGAGTTTAAACATTTCTGATAATTATCTTTAGTTCTAAAGATAATTAGAAAATAATTTGCGAATATATATATTAGGAATTTATAACTTGATATAAAATCACAATTTAAAAGTTTAATTTATGAAAACCAGATATTTACTTTGGGTTTTGGTCTAAAACTGATATTTTTAAGCAAGTAATTGATTTCAAAATTTAATAAAATTTTACAAAATAAAAGATAGCTAAAGTTTAAGGGTTTAGGAGTTTGAAAAACATTTAAAATATTTGTTTTGAGATTTAGGAATTCAAATCAAAGAAAAAGAGTCTCAATGAAGAATTTGAACAAAATGAAAAGTTTGATTCATAAAGAAAAATTATAGAGATATATGGAAGATTTAAAAGAGTATTTTAAATCTCAAATCTCAATTTAACCTATTTACTAATTTAATTATATCAAATTGTTTATTCTTTTCTCTATTGTCTACTCATTTTATTCATTTAAACTATCTAACTATGTTCAAAATTAGCTATCTATTATATTGTTCAATTAAATCGTTTCTAAATTAACTAGGTGAGGGTTTGAGGTATTTCATGTACAGAGTGTCAAGCAAAGTGAAGTTAACTGAGCAAAGGTCATGGGTTCATAGAGCGAGGCTAAGTTGTGCGCATAGTATCTGTTATCAAGATTTGAGCCCAACGGCACAGCCCAATCTACTATGTGTTGGGCTCGGCTTGGGTAGCCTAGATTCTAATTTAAGTCATCAACATATATTGATTAATTGATTTTTTTCAATGTGTTTTGATAAGTTAATATGATTTTTTTTCTAAACAATTAAATATGTAACTGAAATAAAATTTTAAAAAATTATTCTTGAATGTTTTGAATTAAAGTGTCTTATTCATATTTGTTTTATTGACATTTGATGATAATAGTACACTTAATGAGCTAAAAGAAAATTTTTGAACTTTAAGTCTTAAAGTTCCTTCTTTGTCTTTGTTTTATTGACATTTGATAATAATAATCCACTTGAAAGACACATGCCAATTAATTTTTTTCTTACAAGTCTTAAAATAATTATACGATTTAATTTGAAATTGAATACTTCAACTAGATATGTTAATTAATATTTTTTTCCCAATTTCTTGATAAATTACATAATATAATATACTTTAGGAACTTTATGGTCTTGTCATAGGACCGTACCACTAATATTATTAAAATTAAATTGATTATAAAAGAAATTAGTGTAAAAAACTTTATGGGGCTTGATCACGGTTGGAAAACAATTCTAAACCATTTATTGATGTTATAGGACCAGTCTCGTTGTAACCGCTATGAGATTGTGGAATTTTTCATACTTTTTTAATTAAATATATTATTAGATTTAGTTATTTTGATATAAAAAAATAAAAAAGAAAGTTTTTCATCTCAACATGATTTCAACATGGGAAATGTTTAAGATCTCATCATAAAACTGTACCATCACTAATATAATAATTAAATTAATTATAAAAAAATTGATTTTTAAAAAAAATTATAGAGTTCAATTCACAGATTAAATAGATTTGAGCCGTTGAATGGTGTGACGAGATTGGTCCTAGATCATGAAATTTTCCTCCAATATGATATTATTGGACATTGATTTCCGATAAGATTTTGACCAAAAAGAGTCAATAATAAGCAGTGGAACGTGTGGAAAATAGAAGCCATTTGTGGAAAATGGAAGCAACACTAGGATAGTGGAACGTAAATAGACGTTAATAGGACTATTTTAAGTTAAGGAACTTCGTATACAAGTATTGAATATCTTAATCTTTACAAATGTTAATCATAACAAGATAAAAAGTTACATGTCACATGTTAGTTATATTAGACACTGTCCATACATCATACACATCACACATAAACCATACTTACCATACACACACATTCAAGGAGGACAGACCACATGCCCCATGAGCAGAACATACTCACATTCTCGACAGAATGCATACCCCAACACACACCAATGAAGTGAAACTATACTTATTTTATTTTAATTCATTCATAATTCCCTTTTTTTTAAAAAAAAAACCCTTTTAATATGGAGTATCTTACATAACCATAAGGAGGATATTTAGAAAGGATAAAGTATGTGAAGAAAAATAATAATAATTTTTTTTCTTTTAATGTATTTAAGTAATAAATGAAAGGAAAATAAAAAGAATATCATTTACTACCGCCATAGAATGAGTTGTAATGTAAATTTATTAATAGATATTACTATGTGAAATGAGATCTAGGAATTATTTCCTTCTTCAATCTTTTTCCCTATAGTCGCACCATTTAACCAACACTAAAGGTGTTTAATAATTTCCTTCTACGTTTGGGTTTTTTTTTTTTCTTTGTTTGCTTCTAACTATTGTATGGAGCATCTTATTCGATTTATTCGGTCGTTTGGTGACCAATTTTTTTAGTTTCTAGGCACAAGCATCACATATATATGTTTGCTAAACAATATATGCAAGATAATTGATATTAACACTCCAATGAAATTTAACATAAATAATTATCATGTATAGTATTTAGGAGTGAGCGAGTACAGATTGAGTAGGGTATAAGCATTACTCATATCTTATCCTATAAGATACAGGGTATTGAATTTCATACCTATACCCTGTAAAATCTATAAGGTACATAGTAGCCTGTGGAACTTGTAATTTTTTTTTAAGCAAAATCTCTATATTTTTTTCTTTCTTTTTAAAACATAAAGGATATAGTTTTTGATATGTTTTAATATAATATGTAATACTATCTTATTTGCATATATTCAATATAAACAGCATGCAGAAAGAAATTTGAAAAGTACTTTGTTAATATCACGAATTCTATAATATATAGAATCTGTTTATGTGTGAAAATTGAAACCTACAATAAATACCTATGGAACCTATTTATGTGATTTAAACAAAATTACAAAACTTGCACGAAATTTCAAAATTAAAAACTTTGGAACCACTTCTATATATTAATTAGTATTATAATATAAACAAATCTATATAAATTTGGGAGTTCAAGTACATATGTATAACCGTAGGTTCTTTTAAAATAAAAATTATAAGCTATTCTAAAATAGAATAGTGCAAATCCTTTTATGATAAAACTTTTTGAAATGTAGTATACAAATAATAATCTTGTATATAAGTGGTTGCAAAATAAAATATGGAATATCATTATTTATTATATATTAATATTATTATATAATATTTAATAGGTGGATATGATACCCTAAAACCTGTATCCTATACAACCTAGTACAGGTTTTATGGTGAGCATAGGGTCTGAAGACCTCATACCCGTACCCTACCCTGTGAAAACATATTCCAAAAATTGATACCCGTACCCTACCCGATCTAGCAAGATCCCGTAGATACCCTATACACAGGGTTACTCTCTCACCCCTAAGTATTATTACTTCTAATCTTATTTAATTTTTATGCATTTTTATATTTTTGATACATTTTTTCCTTTCTTTATTCATTGATCATGCATATTTAACTTGACTCATTTATATTATCATGAAATTTTTCTTTCCATTTATTTAAGTTTTGCAAGGAACATGACTGTTTGCTATATATATATGTTAGTAAACGATTAAACATATTGTTGAAGATATTAAGAATAAAACTTAAGGAAATATATATATATATTATATATATATATTCTTCAATGTAGAGCATTAAAATGCATTATTCATCTTTGTTATTTTGAAATTTAATGACAAGTGAACCTGAATGGCACATGCCAAGTATTTTTTATTTCCCACAAGTCTCTTATATATATATATATATATAAATTAATTTAATTATGAATCGTACATTTCAATTAGACATGTTAATTATTTTTATTTTCCTACGTGCGTTCATAAATTACGTAATTTTTAATTAACTATATTATTATATCTAATTATACTAACACACATCAATACATGATTTTTCTTAATTAAATATGCTATTATATTTAATTATTTTTTACCCAATGTTGTATGATTCCATTATATATATTAATTGATTTATTTTTTTCCATGTGTTTTGATGAATTAATATGATTTATTTTTTCCAAACAATTAAATACGTAACTGAAATAAAAGTTCAAAAAATTATTCTTGAACGATGAGCATTGAAGTGTCTTCCTCATCTCTATTTTATTGGCATTTGATGGCAATAGTATATTTGATAAGTTAGGGGAAAAAAATTTAACATGAAGTGTTAAACTGCCTTCTTTATCTATGTGTGGAAAATGGAAGCAATACCTGGTAGTAGAATGTAAACAGAAGTCAGAGGACGATTTTAAGTCAATTGAACCATCGTTCACGGTACTCTATAAGCAATAAGCAATATAAAATATAAAATCAAGAGCTTTTTAAGGTACCGGATCATCTAGTCAAATATCATATCATTAAAATAAATATAGTTATTAAAATATTAACTATTTTAATGATTCGATCACGATTAAATATGTAAAAGTCGTTGAATTATCGACGGGACTGATGCCATCAAAATTAATGATAAGAACACTATAAATTCCTTACTGCACAACACTAATGCCAGTGTGGTAACATTTCTACTTTCTACATAGTAATCCCGCCAAGACTAGAAATTTAGAGCAAGTTTTCTTGAATGCAATGAATCTAATAGCAATGAGCAAAAGAGGGATAATATTATCCCATATACTTCAATTGCTGATAACCATGGCTCCATTCCCTGGAAATTTCCTTGTATCCACTACAGGGTAACAACTCAGACCCTGGGGAAGAAGCAAAGGCACTTCTAATCTGGAAGGCCAGCCTCGACAACCAAAGCCAATCCCTTCTTTCTTCGTGGACAGGATCTAATCCTTGCAACAATTATTGGCTTGGTATCTCCTGCTACAACAGGTACAAAAATAGCATCACACTCATGTCAACATCACTCATCATGGTTCGGGTTTTAAAGGCACGCTTCTAAACTTCAACTTCTCCTCTTTTCCAATCTTCAAGCTTTAAAACTCAATGACAACTCCCTTTCAGGTCCTATCCCAAGTAACATCGATGCCCCTCCCAACTGACCCTTCTCGAGTTATCCTATAACGAATTCTGGCTACATTCCTCCTCAAATTGGGAACTTATCCAAGTTGGAGGTATTAACCCTTAGTTTCAACAGATTGTCTGGAGAACTTCCACCACAAATAGGCAAGCTAGACAAGTTGCAACAATTTCATGTAAATCACAACAATATCACCGGTCACATCCCAGATTATATAGGAAACTTTACCAGACTGGAATTGTTAGCATGCCTTACAATAGATTCTATGGGGAAATACCTAAAACAATAGGAGCACTTGTCAATTTGGTTGGAGCAGATTTTAGTTATAATGACCTTTCTGGCAGCATCCCACCACAGGTAGGAAAACTAAGCAAGTTGACTGATCTACATCTTGAAAACAACCAACTCTCCGGAGGCATTCCACCTCAGGTGGGAAATCTGACTCACTTAACCCTTCTTTATCTTTTGTCAAACCAACTGTCTAGTCCCATACCTGAGGAAATTGGACGAATGACTTCTTTGACTTGGCTCGATTTGTCTAACAATTCTCTAAGTGGTTCCATTCCATCATCACTGGGAAACTTGACCAAGATATATTGTCTTTATCTCAAAGGTAATAACCTTTCTGGTGTCATACCAAAAGAACTAGGGAAAAGGAAAACCCCAATTTCCATGCTCCATGTGGAGCACAACAATCTGACGGGGACAATTCCACCTTCCCTAGGAAACTTGACTGATTTGTCAAGCCTGTACCTTAATTCCAATCGATTTGTAGGCTCCATTCCTCTGGAGTTCAACAACCTCACTAAATTAGAGAGTCTTGAACTAAGTGAAAATAGTTTTGCTGGCCAGCTACCTCAAGAATTCTGTCGTAGTGGCTTGCTTGTAAACTTCAGTGCTTATGACAACTATTTCACTGGTCCCGTTCCAAAGTGCCTGCAAAACTGTACGAGGTTGATTAAAGTGACACTAGATCACAATCAACTGTCAGGTGACATTTCAGGATCTTTTGGCATTCATCCTGCATTGGGTTTCATTGACTTGAGTCATAACAGGTTGGAAGGACACCTATCGTCAAAATTAGGACAATATAAAAGCTTAACTAGCTGAGAATGTCAAACAACAGAATTTCTGGGACAATTCCTACTGAGATTGGAAATGCAACCCAATTACACGTGATCTACCTCTACAGCAATCAGTTGGCTGGCCATATTCCGAAGATATTGGGAAACTTAACAGAAATGCTCGAACTTCGCTTGGACAATAACAACTTAACCGGAGCCATTCCTTCCAGTCTAGGAAAATTATCAAAGCTATTGAATCTTAATCTGGCCTTTAATAAAATTAGTGGTCCGATCCCTGTAGAAATTCAGGGTTGCACAAGCCTGACATTTTTAAATCTAAGTGGAAATAGCTTGACAGGATCTATTCCAAGGGAGGTGGGCGTATTGCATATCCTTGAAGTGATTGATTTTAGCCGAAATGGTTTAGAAGGGCACATTCCGTTAGAAATTGGAGGTAGTCTTGCATGCTTGACTACATTAAATCTTTCCCATAACAAACTAAATGGGTCCATACCTTCTTCTAGTCTTGCCCAATTGCCAAGTTTGTTATCGGTAGACATCTCCAATAACCAGTTAGAAGGTTGCCTTCCAGATACGAGGGCTTTCCGAGAGGCAAAAATTGATGCCTTCAAAAACAACAAGGAGCTATACGGCGAGGTCCCAGGCTTACCACGTTGCCCGAACAAGGGTCAAAATCCTGGCGGAAAAAAGACACACAATACTTTGAGATTGGTTTTAGTCGTGACGCTTGGTTGCTCTTTTCTTTTAATTCTAATCATCGGGGTCTTATATGTCCATCATCATGGACGTAGAAAGGAAGAAGAGGTGCCAATTTTGGAACAAGGCGATGGAACTTTATTCGCTATATGGAGCTTCGATGGGAAAATGGTTTACGAAACTATTCTTGATGCCACAGAAGGATTCGATCCAAAATATCGCGTTGGAAGTGGAGGACAAGGAGAAGTTTACAAGGCAGAACTTCCAACAGGAGAAACTGTAGCGATCAAGAAATTCCATGCATCATCAACAGAAGACGGATGGACACAGACAAAAGCTTTAACAAGTGAGATCCGTGCATTGACAAACATCAAGCATCGTAACATCGTCAAGTTTCATGGCTTTTGTTCGCATCCACGACACTCATTTGTAGTGTATCAATTCTTGGATGGTGGAAGCTTATACATTAGGCTCAATCAAAATGAAGAAGCGGCAAGAATTGAGTGGCAAAGAGGATAACTGTAATCAAAGATGTGGGTAGTGCATTGTCCTACATGCATCATGATTGCTCCCCAGCAATAGTTCATCGTGACATATCAAGCAAGAACATTTTGTTCGATGAAGATGGCATTGCTCATCTCTCTGATTTTGGATCAGCTAGGCTTCTTAGTCCCACTTCCTCAAATTTGACTTCTTTTGCAGGAACATATGGATATGCTGCCCCAGGTACGTCTTTCTATAATATATTCATATATATATATATATATACACATATATTGTTGGCAATCACATCAAAGATGATTTCTTAGCAAGTTAACACCTCTAAAGGAAACTGAAGGAGAAGATATTCACTTTATAATAGTGATAGATGTGAAATAATAATATAATAGATGTGGCCTTATTTTGCTGTTGGATCTATTTTCATGTAGTAATGTTGCATTGGCCAGTCTAGCTCCATGGGCTTTAAAATAATTAAAAAATTAATTTTGACACATGTTAGGGGTAGATAAATTTTCTAATAGACATGATGGGAATACTCATTTAGAAAATTTAGATAATATTGAGATGCAAATATATATATATATATAGACACACACATATATATGACTAGAGTTTTCTCCTTGATCATTGAATAAAAAACAACTAGCATTAGAGGGGGGGAAAACTATATTTTAAAAAATAACAAAAACACTACAAGATTGAAAATAATCCAAAAAAATAAACAGCTTGAACTTATTTATTCAAAATCAAGTTTAGATTGCATTGAATTTTGAACCCATTTTTCAAAGAAATGGGTTAACATGTGATAAGTTCTTTACTTACCATTTAAACTTAATTGTCTTTTGAATGACAAGTTTAACTCATTTATTTTTTAGATTATTTTTAATTAAATAGAATTTTTATAATTTTTTATTAAAATATTGTTATGTTTCTCATTTTCCTGAATAACTAGCTATGGAATCTAGTACAGCTAATAATTTTTTTTATTCTTTTTTTTTTTTTTTTTTGCCGTATTCTTCTTTTATTTATTGGCAGAACTTGCATACCAAATCGAAGCTACCACCGAATCTGATGTCTACAGCTATGGAATAGTAATGCTAGAAGTAATTATGGGCAAGCATCCTCGAGATTTATTGTTATGCCTCCAATCTTCTCCATCAACATCACATGTTGTGGTTTCAAAAACCCCAATTATGGATCTATTGGATCAACGTGTGTCCCTACCTAAAAGACTTGAAAAGGACATCGTTGTCATCATCAAGCTTGCATTCTCATGTTTAAATGTGAACCCTAGGCTCCGTCCAACCATGCGACAAATTGTCGGAGCACTTTTAACTGAGCCATCAACCCCCGAGAAGCCAATAATCCTTTTAACTTTGGAAGAACTGGTTAGAATTGAAAGTTTGGTGTTATGAATAGAAACAATATGTAATTTAAGTCATGTTCCACTTTTCACACTGTCTTAGCATGTTTGATAATAGGTGTGTATTATTTGTGTTAAGTGATCAATATAAAGAAAAGACCCTTACCTTTAAGGTTCTTTTTGGTTTGTTGACATACGGACGATACATCATCGTTTTGGTTTAGAATGTTATTAAGAAACAGATATATATATATATATATGAAAAACAGATATTTTTACTTATGAACAATCAAACAGATATATAAAATAATATACAAATGCATGTCAGATATAAATATAAATACAGATACAGATATAAATGAAAATCAAATAAAACAACAAGCCTTAAAATTGCCCACTTAATATCTATAAGGATGAGCTTGCGCGTTGATTCGTTTTGTTTCAAATTGTTCATGATTCGCTAGGTATTGGATGAACATAGTTCAAATAATAATAAAAATAATAGGAGTTGGATGAATCAACTCAAGATATCAAGTAAACTATCATGATGTTTATGCCCCTATTATTCAACAACAATAAAAACTCTCAACATGTCGATTTGGGAAACACATATGTCGGTGTAAAATACCTTGCTAATAATTTCATTTAACACTTCCAAGTGCTATGATATTGTTATTCACACTTTACATGCCTTTTTTTTATTTTCACATTTCTCATAAAAGTATTCATATATATTACTAATTGTTGCAACCTATTGTTGGTCCCCAATAATTAATGTGATTGATATTATTAGCCAAAGTCATTGGTAGACTAACCCATGGGGATGTAGGAGTGGGGAAACACCAACCACAACCTTATTAGCATGATCAGTGCTGCCCAACTATCCTATGGAGGGTGAAGCAACTCTCTAAAGGTAATAGATGGGCATGTAGAGTTATGATGAGGCATATAATCCACAAACCTAATGGTATGGCATAATTATAATGGCCAAGCCTATTTGGAACATTCATAAGTGTGTGTGTGCAGGTTTGTACTATCAACCAACATTCTTTTAAGATTGGTGATTTTTTAACATTTCATCTAAATTTTAAGCATAAGTTGAAATTCAACACTAGTAGAAATTCAGTGTTATTGATAATTAGATATATTTAAAGTGCTATTTATTTAGATTTATTCCACATACAAGGGAGTTCAAGCTCTACATATGAACTATAAATTTTGTGGCCTGTTTTATACTTTTTTCCTATCTATAGTACTTCTTGAAAGCTGTTTTAAGTTGGAAATTTAGAGACTTCAATAGTTTTGCTTAGGATATGATGTCTACATGGAAAGCTTGCTGGTTGATTTTGCGCATCAAAGAGAAACGAGCATAGGATACATGGTGTTTCCTGTCAGAAACTAAATAACCCTAATTCTCCATGTGTGTGTGTTATAATATAGAGGAAAAATGTCAAATTTGATACTGAATTTCACACAAAAACTCAATTTAAATACATAAACTTTGAAGTGGTCAATTCAATAACCAATCAAACTTTTTATGACTATTTTTACTATAGCTTTAATACTATTTTCTTTGTTTGCTGACATAGAAAGGACAACCTACCAATATTAAACAACGTTGAGAAAGGTAGTAAAAATTCAATAATAAGTTGTATCTTTAATGTCGACAAACTGAACAAATGGACTTATAGTGGTAGTGAAAATGACCAAAAAGTTTGATTGATTATTAAATTGATCACTTCAAATTCAAGTACCAAATTAAATTTTCATGCAAAATTCAAGTACTAAATTTAATATTTACTCAGATATATATTGATAACTGATAAGTGTAAAATAACACTTATATGGAAGGCTATTTTAGGCTTAATTTGCATAATTTCATGATATTGGTACTCAATTAATTAATATTGTGATTTCAAGTCTTTGAAGTGTTATTTACACTTAAGAGAAAAATTTGGACAATTTTCATGAAGTCTTGAAAAATATTTGTCAAAATTTAAAGAAGAAGATTGAACACGAGAGAAGCACGGTCGTGTTACTTGATCATGCTGAAGACAAAAAGTGAACATAAAAAAAATATGTCCGTGTTTAAGGGCTATGTGGATGTCAAAAAATAACATGACCGAAATACGAGCTTATGTTAAGATCGTGTTGAACTAGAGAAGAAAATATTAAGAAAAGAAGAGTTGACGAAAAGAACACGGGCAAGAAGCATGACCGTGCTAGAGGTGTGTTAGTCTAGATTTGATTTTCAACTAAAAGTTAGTTGAACATGTGAACACAACATAATGGAGCCCGCATTGCACTAAATCTTGAATTTGCATGTAAATAGAGTCCAAGTTTGTAATAAGATTGTATGCAAATCTTTGCAAATTAGTATTTTATTTGTATGTATTTTCATTTTAGGATTTTAAGAGCTGAATTTGAGAAATTAATCAAGTTTTGATGGTTTTTAGGAGTTTTTAAAAGATATTTAGATGCTCAGAGAAGTTATAAGCCCTAATTTACACACGAGCAAGCATTAGAGATTTGAAAAGTTGAGAATTGATGTTAGAAAGGTATATACGTGAAGAACACACCCGTATAGTTCAACTCTGTACTACATATAAAGCTGACTTGTTGATTTTATTCGTCGATGAGAAGCCACGTAGGGTACATGACCATATATTATAGTTGTGTTTTCTATTGAAAATTATGTATTCCTAGTTTGCCATCTATATATGTATATGTGTGCATAAATATGTACATGTATATCCTTGTTAAAATTGAGAGAAGAAGAGTTTTATTAGGAAGTAATTGCAATCTTGTTTAAAAGTTTTTATTGAATCATTTAGAGAGACTAATAAGAATACCATTGAAGAATTGTTCGATGGAGTAATTTTCTTTCATCTCTTTCATTTAGAATATGAATTTTATAATTCTTTTGTATGCTCTATGAAATACTATAACGAGAGAGTAATTTCTGAATACCTAAACATTGATGAACCCTAGAAGAACTATATGATTAAGAGATTTATTATTTATTCTATTAAACTACTACATTTTTCAAATATAATCATTTTGTTTTGAATGTTGTTAAATCCTTAATTACGTGTATAGAGATTTAATGTCTTCTTTCATTCATATAAATCAAGAGATCAATTGTTTCAATAAATTTGCATAACTAAACAAAGTTGTATGTAATCCTAAATATTAGACAACATAAATTTGCTAGATTAAAGTCAAATCTAATATTAGAATTGTCATATTGAAAGAATATATTAAAAGTAATGTGAATTTAGGGGGTTTAATAATGAAGAAATTCCAAATAATCAACCTATGGTTAAGGGGTTTTGAATCTTGAGAGAGACATAAATCTATGTTAGGAATTCTTACAATTTAAGAAAGCAATGAGAAGATTCAATTGTTGTTTATGTTATATAAGTAATTATAGTGGGGACCCATGGATCCAAGTATTGTCTTCTAATGTTGGTGATAGATTAAAGGGATAATGCTACGAATAATACTTGAACTTTAACAAAATATATAATCAGATACCTGAACTTTAAAAATGATCAATTTAGTACCTAAATTTTTAAATTGATTAATTTAGTACTTAAAAACTTTGAAATTGATCAATATAGTACCTAAGAGGACTTGAATGGTGTACTATTGGCATGCACGAAAAGTTCTTTTAGATATTAACTTGATCAATGTCAAAATTCAAGTATTAAATTGAACAATTTCAAGTTTAGGTACCTAATTACACATTTGTCAAAGTTCAAGTATCATTGGAACATAAACCCTAGATTAATATGCTTACTTGATATTTTAGATTAATAGAATATTAACTAGTAATAATTTTTAATTAGATAATGACAAATAAGAGAATAACTAGCAATCTTAATCCATGTTTCCTTATAGGGTCAACACTTAATTAGTTGTTATACTACTACATGCGATGGGTATACTTGCTTATATTCAAGGGAGCGAATCATGCACCTGGGCACTCAATTATGAGGACAACCATATATAGTTACACTTAAGAGAGCAATTGTGCCCGCATCCATCCACTAAGTGTGGTTTGCATTAAAGCTATAGTAATTTATAAGCAAACGAAGTTAAGAAGTTTTCCCTTGTTTGCAAACCATTTTGAATATTTGGGACACTTCTTTTCACATGACCAACCACGTTGCAATGTTCTTATCATGTTATGTTGCATATATGATGGCTCAACGTTTTAGATCTCTTTCCTTTATGATCCATTTTTTTTGTCTCCTGATTAGGATTTTTATGCTAACAATGATTCATCAAATGAACACTTCCAATCAAAATTGATCTCTCCTTATAGGTGTTATAAAAAATTGATCTCTACTTAAGGTTTATAACTTATCTTGAAAGCACTAAAATAAAAACAAAAAGAAAACAAAATCAATTGAACATATCTCCAAGCCCATTCATGAAAACCAAGACCTCAACAATAACTCCCATACCCGACATATTCACAAACAAGAACCATTCTCACCTCAAAATATAAGAAACAAACATTTCACCTTCAAACTTAGGAAATAGGCATTAACCCAGTGGTGCAGGACCTAAGAACCACTTTAAAAAAACGGTATGAATAGTTCAAGATTCTAAAAAATTATTTAAAAAAGAAAAACTTAAACAGATCATATGTTCCTATAGTTTTATGCAGATAGTTTCACGACACAATTAATAAAATAAAGATAACAGTTTGTTGATCAAACATTTTAATCGGATTCTTCTAATAGACCTAAATTCACAAGTTACAACCAACAAATAACTATACACTCAATACTCTAGGTCTAGGAAAGTGTAGGTTTACATTTCCTAACATAAAATAATCAAATTTGTATCAAGACATATTCTCGAAAAATCGCATCACCTAAAATCTACATATATTTCTATGTCATGTAAAATTTCAATTACAACTTAATTTTGTGAATTTTAAAAATTAATTGAAATTTCCCAAACCTAGGGATTAGTCTTAAGAATATAAGCAAGTCGAGACTGTTCACGAGCTATTCAAGTTCGACTAAAATGATAGCTTGAATTCAACTTGACTGTAACCAAGTCGAGTTCGAATTTAAATCACTCAAGTAGTTATCGAGTTCAAGTTCAAGTTTTAAATTCTTAACTCGAATAGCTCACGAGTTTTTCCCATCTTTAAAGCCGTCATTTTTCCTTCTTTTTTTTTTTTAATCATATCCAATTATCTACATATCTTATATTTAAGACCAAATCAACTAAAAAACTATTACAATCCAAATCCTCACTTGTTTTATAATCTAATTTTTTTTTTTGCCAAAAATTTTATAATCTAATTGATATTTATAATAATTACCAAGCCTCGTTGAGTCAATCTCATACATCAAATCAAGTCAAATTCAAACTTCAAAATTAAAACTTCAAGCCAAGCTCAAACTTCAAGCTTCTTATTCAAGCTAAGTTTCAATTTAATATCGTATCATCTTGATTTGACTCATCCACAGCACTCACTAGTCCTTAACCAAATTTTTGACCGAAAAGGATGGCCCAACCGGCGGTCAACCATGGACGGTTGATCAGGGATGGTCCACTATCCATTTATAGTGGTCGGTCGGCAGTGGTCAACCTCGTACCATCAGTACCATTGGTGATATAAAAACTCAACACATGCAGCCAACACATTCACTACTGAAGCACGCGCAAATGCGATGCAATTACGACCAGATTAAATAGCCACACTTCCTCCACTTGTTTTTCTTCTTTCATGCAAAAATGTTCAAAAGGAATTATTTTTACTCTTCTCCAGGGACTGTAACCGATGAATCAAAGAAGTTATTGGGAGAATGAATTTTCACTTATGAAATAGATTACAACTAAGGCGGGTAACCTTTATATATACAAATAGCTTGATTAATGAACAATCAAAAATCATTTGATATAACGGCCAAAAATAAATCCCATCTATTATAGTAATAATACACAATTGCTATTTCCCAGAAAAATATATTTAATCTAAACCTGTTACATATCCTGTAATGTTATAGCAAAACCTGTTACAGAAGCTCCTGGTGCAACTTAGTCGTTTTAACGCCACTGAAATATCAAATACGGAACAGAGAAGGATTAGATGCTCTCATATCACACTGCAACCAGATATTGCTAATTTTCTGCAACCAGACCAAAGGTGAGGATCATATCTATTCACTCTCTTCTTCACTTCCTGCAAGATCAAGTGATTCATATTTCTTTCCAGAGGTGGAAGCCCATCATCAGAATCATAAGAACCTTCATTATCACTCAGAGAAGCTGGGTTCTCTCCTGTTGCAGCAGAGTCGCAGATTATTAACCTTTAATCCTCAGAAAGTAGAAGCACAAAAGATCAAGAGACTAAAATGCAGTAATTACTTCTTACATCCCTGCCAAGTGAAGGGGAGAATCTAATATATCATGCAACGAAAATTTATATATTCAGTTCTGTACAATTTGACATGCTTCTAAATTGTCAAAAATGCATATTAAGTATACATGTTTATGGGTTGATCCACTATCCTGGACCTGAAGTGTGATTCATACTACTGTTAGTCTAGTAAGACAAATAAAGAAAGGTGGGACACAGAAGCCATAAGCCATAACAATTATAAGAAAAATGACACAGCCATTTTAAATGGGAAGTACAAATGACATTTTATGATGAAACAAGTTTTAAACAAACCAAGACATCCCTTAACTCTTAGCGAGCATGTAATGATTCACAAATCAAATAAAATCCGCCCCTAGAAGATTGTACTCCTTTTGAGAAACCATATCACCAACCTAACCTTCCAAGTGGGGCTTGAAAATAGATATGCTGCTGCTGTATGGAGGAGCATGTGAGAGACTGATTACTTTTTGAGAGTCTGCATGTAGGTCTAGTGATGGGGATCATATTACTCGAGAGTAATTTGAATACATGTAGCAAGTTAACGGAAGCCTATCGATCTTTGCATGATGTTGCATGGAGTTGGATTTTATTGTAAGTCATGTCCTTCGTGTTTTTATGTTAATTATGAGAGGTTTATTTAGCTAGTCTTATTTCAGTTTTATTGGGTTATTTTGTTAGTTGCTTAACAAGTCATTTTTATCTTTATATGACAATTTTGTCCTTGTGTCATTAGCTTATAGAAGTCTTATTTTTAATTATATGACGTTCTTTCCCTTTAATCATGCTAGGTTAAAGGCCTATTTATATTACAGACAATGTCATGAATCAGAGCCAAGCTAAACATTGAAATCCCTCCTGAGGTTTTTGCTAAAATCTTGTCTTATCAACTTTTAAGAATTGTGGCAAAATTCCTTTAAATCTTATCTATTCTACATAGAAATGTGATCAACAGTTGGTTTGATTTAAACATGCCGTCTTTAGATTTATCGATTAAACTAAACAAATTACAGTTCAAATTGATTTAGTTGTGACAACCTTAGTTTTATCAATTGCATTAATTTGTACATATCTTTTCAATTGCTATTCTCCATAAAGTATCAAAAACCCATAAAAAGTTCGAATAAACCCAAATATCCAAACATATATTGATTTCAATTTTCTTCAAAATTCAAGTTTCTGCACGTTAAAACCGGAAAATTGAAATCATATGTATCGTCTAATTAAACATACAGGATAATTAAACAGAGAATACCTTCTTCATCTGGGCAAACTTTTGGAATTTGTCTCTGCTGGGAAATCCAAGAATTTTGAACCGAGATGATATCATTACTGTTTTCACATTGAGAGTATGCCTTCAAAAGTTCCCTGCATCAACATGAGTACATAAAAATTAGGGAAAAATTATTTGTCCATCGTGCCCAACGAGGAAAGCTATCAAATTCCTCACAGAAGTTGAAAGGTCTATGACCGATAGGACAACTTTAAAGCAGGCAACATTTCCATACACAATATCCACATCAGAATCTCAACGATCAATATGGTTCAGTAGATATAAAATCCACTTCTAAATATCACAGTTAGCTCACTAAATCAAATATCAACTTAGTATTCAAAATGCTTCTTCCATAATCTTTCCTCATAACCTACATCATTTCAGATGGCGATTTTAGGAACAAATAACAAAATAAATGAACATACCAGATCTACAAAGCAAAGCTTGTAGATAAATGCGGTTTTTAAATTTTACATATCAACACTACCCTCAATCTATTACTGGTTTGATAACATATTAACTTTAGATCCACGATCAACAAAAACATCTGGATGAACTAGCCTTATATTTTACATTTCAATAAAGAGATGTGTGCAGGTGTCTAGATTAAAGATTATAGTGTTTCATGCATTTATCTTCTCAACTTAATCAATTTTGTTTCTCTTTATTGTAGCTGTATAAGAACTCATCATTGTTCATGAATGAAATCTACAACGGTCAAAATGCACATAAAAGCATGGAAACATAATTGCAAAGTCCAAAATTTAGGAGCTGGATTATATAACGCCCAAAGTTTCAAGGGCCAACTTGTTCATTTAGCCAAACTTCTTTTCTTGTTAACACAAAGAAGTCAAATATATATAAGTTTCAAACACTTTTCATCTCACTAGAAATGTTCTCAAGAATAGAACTTAGCAGCTCACCACATTCATATAAATGCAGAAAGATTTCTACAAAGATAATGTTCAGGCACCTAATGTGCGTATATGTTTGTCCATGTGCATATATCAGAGAGACGGACGGACAGACAAATAGAGACAGACAGAGAGAGAAGATTGGATACTTATTCAGAGAGAGAAAGGCATGCCCCCATTTGAACTTCCCCAGCAATGAATTTGCAGTTTCCTCTTCGCCACTGTCATAAAATGAAAGCAATACATTATACAGTAGCTTCTTAACTCTTAAGTAGCGATAATAAATATCATGCAATAGCAGATAAAAGCAGATGCGGACATGAACACTTGTGAAGGTTTCCAAATCGAGGTTCCAATAATCTTTAAATCTTATGGCCAACCTTAAAAGGCAACTCAGTACCAGTGGATGTTGAAAGAATTATTATTTTGCACAGCATTACGTCCTTGATGATGCAATAAATGGAAGTTTGTACTTGGGAGGGACAAAAGGAAAAGACCAGCACTTATATCACTTGGCATCTTTTATTTTTGCAAACTGCAGATGCAATAAGTGTAGTTGGGTAATTCTAGAAACTATATACAAAATATCAGGCAAGGACATAAGGTCAACATTGATCACCAAATGAAAAAATAAATAAGCAATAAATATCTAAAACCCTCCATAAGCAAAGTTGAAAAGAAAAGGAAACTTCTCTTACCACAAAATCAAAGCAGCAGACAATGCCTCCACACAGGACAGCTCACACGGTCGACCATAGTTCACTGGATTAGCTGCTACCAGCCAAGGCACTACAATGCCAATTGCCAATATACCAGTATTGGAAAAACACATGAAAAAGCTTAATGGATTATTTCCTTGTAAATTCTTATACCTAAAGGGGACCTAAGCCTTCTCTCAGATCTTAAGATCTGATTATTGGAGGAAAATAAACATGGTCAGTGTCATGTAATTCCATTCCTCCTAGCCAAAATATAGAAAAAAAAATTTCCGACATCAAACAGCTAAAAGAGGTAAAATGAGAAAAAGAAACATACGCATTTATAAAGAATTATTCTAAAATGCAAAGTGCCCAACGTTTTTCCAATATGCTAGACAAGGAGCTCTGGACATTAGTAGCATCTCTTATTATTTTCTTCATGTCATAAAACAAATTTATATTTTTCCCCTTCTCATTCTTTTAAAATTAGATGCTGAAAAATATATCACACTACATTTCACTTCTGTAGCAACATTAGGACATGGCATTTTTTTTTTTTTAAGTGGGATCATCATGCATGCTTACTGCATTAAAAGATCTTCTGCAAAACATACCCACGTGAGATTTTTCAAAAGAAAGGAAAATTGAAGAATCCAACATGGGTATACCAGAGGTTACGAAGAGTCCAAGTGGCATAGATCAAATCTATCTGTAAGCATCATGATTCTTTCAAAATAATTTTAGAAATTAAGCAAGTTCTTATTGGATTATGATAGCCATGGGACAGACACAAAGGGAAGTGTTGATAAGAGAGGAATGACTAGAGGATTATGGTAAAAATCCCCTGAGAAGAGATTCCTTGAAAGGGGAGAAGGGGTTGGGGGGGGGGGGGGGGGGGGGGGGGGGGAAAGAAAGAAAGATGTGAAAGAACATGACAACTGCAAGACCATGTGAAATAGAAATCACTTAATTATAAAAATGAAATATTAAACTCCTTACATAGGCGTGGAGCACCACAACGCAGCTTCACAAAAGGCACATCATTTAAGCGTGCCAAGAGCAGTCCACTACAGCTAATCCTTTTCTCTTGATCAAAGTATAATCTTCCCTTGAGACACACTGTTGCCCAACAGGGCTACACAAAAATTTGGAAAAGCATAAATAATGTGTGCAAAATGCACTTGAATGATGCACAAATGAAATGCATGCACGCACCAGGATTATCTCTACTTAGATTTCTAGGATATGTGCAGGTAATTATTAGATGCAACATGAGCCATAAAACAAATAAAAAGACAGCAACATGTTGACAAGTAATTGATACAAATATGCAAATGGAACATGAGTAAAGAATTCTTCTAAGCAGCTACATCCATTCTAGCCCATCCCCAAAAATCATAACGCCCATCTGGGAGTTGCTTTCATCCACAACCAAGGATATGAAATTTGAAGTCAAACAACATATCAGGAGTGGATGCATAGTTCATAAAAAGCGCTGGCCATAGAAACTGACAAAGCATATCCTTCAACCCAATATGAATTTCACATTGCCAGGAATTCAATTTTTACCATCAAATTTCAGGAGGACAAAAACACAAACAAGTCCTATTCTCTAAAACTTTGAAGAAAAAGCAATAAGCCTCTAAAGTTCTGATTTGTGTGAATAAACCCCTATAACTTCATATGATGATTAATGTAATCTCCTTGACATCATGATGTCACTTGAAATTTAAAAAATTACTCAATTAGAGTTGCAGACTCCATCGGGTTTGATGAAATTCCCCTATCACATGAACATTCTTGGGAAGCCAAGTGAATGAAAAAGTTGGAAAATACAAGTAAGAAAGAAGAAGAGGTGACTAATGTAAATAAATAAGGTCTTGTTGTAGTAGAAGGCTAGGAGTCGTAAATAAGTGAAAGAGCAAGAACTAATGAAAAAAGAAGATTGGGAAGTGACTGGGTTAAAGCAACAGAAAGGGCAAAAAAAACATATTTATCCCCTATTCTACATTCATTCTAGACACACCACCTAGATCAAAATTTCTGATTTTGCACTTCATGGGAGTTGCTAATTTTTGGTTCCAGTAACTTTTCATCCAAAGATGCTGTGACACGAGGGCTTCTTGGAGTTTCTGCATTTGTAATTTGCATAAGTGAAAACTATTTTGAATCATGTAAACTCTTCAACTCATAATATGACAATACATGGACATATTTGAATCATTTTGCAAAGTTAAGGAGCTTATTTGTACGATTCAAAGTTTAATCAATTATAACATTTTCTTCAAAGTCTTTTTTTTTTTCCTGGGTAAATGTACTTCGAAATTTCAGGTTATTTGTGAATTTGGCCATTTCGTAATTATACAACCTCCAAGCAATACCAACAGTGACAATGCAGTCTAAAGTTGGTGAACAATATAGACAGATGAATGTAAATGGACTACTGGGAAACACAAAAGATATACCTCAAAACAACGCCACCAAAGCCGCTATTGACACGCAGCTCCTGTACAGGTGTTTTATGATCAGCTCCTGTACAAGTATATCATGCAGACATGTCTACAGATGCATGCAGAAGCCCACAAATCACGCGTATGGCCACATATGCACACGCACCAACTACAAACACACTAGCCTGAACATATGGAAATCATCTAGGCCGAGCAAAATTTAGACATCCAAGTATTATTCTTATGCCATTATGGTGATGATACATGCAAAGCTTGAGACATGCATAGAAGAACTAATCTAAATGATCAAAGAAAAGAAATCTGAGAAGCGACACTTGCTTTCAATAGGCCAAATCTTGCCAGTTTGCGTCCTGTGCACCTTTTTGCATCACATTGGCCAAAATCCTGATCCAAAACAGAAGATATTATTACTAATGCAATCAAACATATTCATCAGCTGTGCATCCAAAACAAAAATTAGTGTAATGAAGGCCAGAAAGTAAATTTGAATATGTATGGTGCTAAAAAAGATTACAACAAAGGAAAAATTCAGCTGGAAACATATAAATTCTACATGAATTATTACAAAAATCTGCCATATAAATAATCATAAACTTTTTATTGCTGATAGGGAGACAGCCACAACTGACACAATGCACAAGAAGCAATCTACAAGTCAGTGCATCGAATGGGACAGAAAAAGACCTTTGTGGGAATTGAACCAAAGCCTCACATCATGATAATCTTAGGATTTGACCACTAGGCCAATCACTTTAGTTTATGTTCCGTTAGCAAAATCTGATGATGCTAGTGCGGTGCACATCTCAGACGTAGCCTTCAAGATGATCTTTATTAAGACACTTCATAAAAGTAACCGGAGAAAAGGTTTTCTGAGTAGATTAAATGCAAGTGTATAATATCATCATAAAATTGTCTCAAATATTCCATGCTACACTGCATTTTATTTTGCTTAAACATGAGCGACGCTACTCTGCATTTGCCAGAGCGATTGAGGGATTTTTTCTTCAATCTCTTTTTCTCCAATTGTAATTGTATTCCACTCTCTGCTTATCTTTCTACATTAAACATATGCTGCTTGTGGCCTAAGAGGACACTGGAAGCAATTAAAGAAGCCACGTGTCCCTTGAATCACCTGAATGACTCCTTTTACTATTTTCTAGGATGAGCTTTGGAGTAGAATTACATAAGCATTTACCCATGATCATGCTTGCTGTATTGTGGGAAAAAAAAGCCTCAAAGCCCAAAAACATCCGAAGGAGTCAAAGGTGTCTTACCCACATAGCAAGTTGAACTCTAGGTCCTGCAGACTCTTCTTCATTCCCTGCTAGAACCCAAAAAAAAAGAAAAAGAAGCCCCCTTTTCACTTTAGAATTTCATCAAACAGATGGCATTCCACCGCAGAACACAACCATCACGATAAATTAAGGAAACAAATAGAAATCACTACCTGGGTCAATAGGTAAAGAATCCTCTTCCCTGTAAATGCAAAATTAATATTAAAAATCCGTTAAAACTAGTGTTATGTGAAAAGAGAATAAAACTGATTCTTAGTGTTGCAATACCTGGTAATTTGATGATGGGTACGTGTTCTACTGGACTGTCCTCTGTGGTTATGATTGTTGTTCGGGTTCTTAGAATGTCTAGGCTTGTTCTTTCCCATAATAATTCTTATCACCGCTGTACGTCTTCTTGATGAATGTCGTGCCTCCAAAACTAAACTATGTGATTGAAGAATATGTAGTATTATGTAGGCCGTTTGTAGGTTTTTCCTTTTCTTTCCCTTTTTTTATTTTTATATTTCCAGTTCTGCTTTTTTTTTTTTGGCCTTTGGCATGCTGTTGGTAGTTCAGAAACCGTAGCTAAAAATACATAACAATATAAATATACTAGCGGATGGTGCATAGGCGACTTGATAATATCCATAAAAAATTTTCTATATTTTATTATAAATATCAATTTTTGACTGTAAAAATTTTATTTTAGATTTTTTGAATTCAATCTTAAAAAATATCTAAATATTATTATTATTCTTATTTTACATTAAAATACAAATTTTTAAAAGTAAAAGAGATAAGGAGAATAGTCGTGGTTTAAAAAAAATTAAGAAATAAGTAATTTTTATTTTTAAAAAATTATAAATTTAAACTGCATTGATCAAATCATAAGTAAAAAATTATATCTATACTAAAAGCACTTAAAATGCTTTAATAATATAAATAAAAAAGCAATAAGCAAAAAAAGATTGATATTTATTAATTTTTAAAAAATTATAAAAATAACACTAAATAAAATTAATCCTAAATTTAAACAAGTTAAACTCATCTTTTTACCATAAATGGTCGACCGCAGCGTAAGAGGCTGATGTTAATATTTTTCTCAGGAACCATTGACAAAGAATGGAAACTAATATAGCCTATCAAAGTTACTTCCCGACTGAAATTAGCTCTTGAATTTGAAGAGTTTAGGGCTTCTACATTTCGATTGACGGGGAGAGAAGTTCCAGGGCATGATCTTCGAGGCAGAGAGTGGGCGATCTGGTAGGATTTTTCAAAAATTAGGAGGAGTTTCAAGAGGAAAGTCTGGAGGAACTATAGACTGTTGCGGGGCTCGAACTTAAGGATTGGGAGAGCTAGGTCTTGATGATGGAGCTTACGGGGATAATGTCACAATTGATGCTTAAACTTTGATTAAATATGCAATTAGTTATTTAAATTTTTAATTTAATCAATTTGATATCTGAAATTTAAAATTGATTAATTTGATATTTAAAAACTTTGAATTGATTAATTTAGTACCTCAAAGAACTTAATGAAGATATTATTGGTGTACATGAAAAGTTCTTTCATGTATCAAATTGATCAATTTTAAAGTTTAGATGCAAAATTGATGAAATTAAAAGTTTAAGTAACTAATTGTATATTTGATCAAAATTCAGGTACCAATTGTGATATTAACCCAGGGTTGAAATGCGACCATTTGAAGAAACTCGTGAAGTTAAAATTGATGTACTAATTGACTGCGATAGAGAAGATGCAGGATTCCAGCGAGTGCGCATAGATGGACGAGAATTTGATCGAGAAGCAAGAGAACTAATGTTTGATGAAATATAAGGCCTTGAAGTTGGAGTGGAAGGCCTTGAGTCTTGTACTGCCTTGGGTTTGTCAATGGAAGAGGATGTAGAGACAGAACGCGCTCTTGAAGGAGTTGAGGGTCGTGATGCGGTTTAACCTACTTCGTGAGGAGATGGCTGAGGACAATGACTGCTGACTACTATTATTGTTAGTGTTGTACATTTGTTTTTTTTTTTTCCTTTTTTCAAGAAACTTATTTATTCAACAAACAAGGTTTACAAGAAAAATATTAACTTCATCTTTTGAACAGACAATTTTCTCTATTCGAGAAACAAGTTTAACTTACCTAAATTTATTATTATTTTCGTCTTAATTATATTTTTATAATTTTATTAAATTAATAATATTAATTTCATTTTCTCGAGAACTATAAGTAGAGTAAATAGTCAAGACAATAAAACTCAATTTATTAAAATTAAAATTTTTAATTTTAAAATAAATAATATTAATAGGGTTAATGTCTCGGATAGTATCTGAATTTCAAAGATAATTTAGTACCTAAACTTTGAAAATAATAAATTTAATATTGAAAGAATTTTTCGTGCATACTAACGTACCTATCAAGTTCTTCTAGGTGGTAAATTGATCAATTTCAAAATTTTTCAAGTATTAAATTGATCAATATCAAATACTAAATTAATTATTTTCAAAATTTTAGTACCAAAATGCATATTTTGCAAAAATTCAAATATCATTTTTAATATTATACCTATTAATACTCAAACTTAGTTCAAATTCAATTAATTTTTACACTTAACTCGAAATGGTTTATATCTACATCCTTATCAGACCATAACCCAATGATATTCGTCATCTCAAATTCCATGTCATCATTGACATCTTTTTCCTCATTTAATTACATTACAAAGCCATCATTAACATGTATGTCCTCATCTTACCATCGTAAAGTCGTGTCCTTACCTACAGACTAACTTAGGCATTGGGGTAGCTATGCCAAGCAATCCCCAATGCCCCTCTGACCTTTCTTTTGTGTTCACAAAAGCTATCTGTACCAGTTCAGAATCTGCTTGTGCAACAATGAGTATGTGTTTTTCTATATGTTAAATTTGTGTTTTTTCTAAGTGGATGGCTACTATAATGAAAAAAAAAAAAAAAAAGATAGCGTGTTAAAAATACAACCATTATTTTATTAATAATTTGTTTGGTTTTATTGTTATTAGGATCTAATTGATTTCTATTTTAGACAGTAGATTTGAAATATGAATAATTTTTTTTTTATTTTCTAATTAACAACAAAAACACATACCTTAAAAAGGGAGCATGAAAGGGGAACTTTATCTTATTCAATAATTTTTTATGTAACTCTTTTATATATATAATTGCCCATGGATAAAAAAAATAGCCTCTTGCAAATGTCTATATGCTACTTACGAGTGTTTTATATATATATATATATATATATATATTCCAAGTTGAATTTATCCATATTTTCAAAATTGGACCAAAATAGCTTATTCAACCAAAACTGTCTTTATAAGCGAGCCAGTTCCTACTAACGACCCATTTTCTAGTTGAACCGACTAGGACTGGATGACATGGCTAATTCAATTGTAACCCAGTTGACCCAACCAGGTCATCTAGGTTATAATGTAACTCTTAATAAAAGAAAAAGCAACAAAAAAAAGGCTAATTGAAGAGGCATAAAAAGTATAAAGAAAACTTCCGTACTCTCAATTATGTTTTCTCTTGGTCCTAAGCTAACTTAGCATCTAGTTTGGCTCCAAAGATTGGGTTGGCACTATATATGTGGCCTTTTTGTGAATTGATTATTGGAGGAAGAGGTGTTATTACACCACTGGATAGTTGTATTCCTTCTTATTTTCATGATTCCAAGTCGATCTTATTGGATTCTCTTATTGCTAAGTTAGATGGATATTTATATTAGAAGCATGTATTACTCATACATGGTTCTAAAATGGAGAAAGTTATGATGATCAAGGTATCGACTGTTCGATTGACATTTGCTAATAGGCATAGTGGTTAATGTCTTACCAAATATGTTATACCTTATATTTTTCAATCCAAAGTAACAGATGGTATGATAATTGAAATGACCCTACCCTTAGGGCAATTAAGGGCATGGTCGTTTCACCGCACATATCACATCCAAGCAATATATGCAAGGCTTCCATTAGCTAGATAAATTTCTAGTCGATTTTTAGTTGCAAAATCATGACTACATGCTATGATAAAACTACAAAGCTTGTTTGACGAATCGTCAACGATTGAGGAACTATTATACAAAACATGTAAAGAAACATTTTAGAAAAAGAGAACGAAAATTAAAGTTTAAAATGATTTAAGAGAGTAATCGTAAAAAAGGGGATGGCAGCTATTACTAGGGTTTTAGAATGGTATAAAGACGTTTTTTTATCACGTTATGCTACGCAGTGTGATCTTAGATATCTATCTTTTGCATGTATAGAAACCTTAATTAGTTTTAATTAGTCTAGGGTCTTTAATTAATCTTATGGGCTAATAATGATTTAAATAGTTTAACTAAATCTAATTTATTTATTTTAACTAAACTTTTAATTTTAATTCACATATGTTCTCGGTTATGGGGCAAAATCATGATTTTTCAAAAATAAGGTCCCAATTGCATTGTTTTGATTTCTCTTGTAAAATTTTCATGTAAAATCATCATTGAATTCTAATTTACTTTATCTTGATACTTTTTTTCCTTCAAAATCTTAGGTTCTTAGTTTGGAGGCAAAATTAGAAATTTTGAAAATTCATCATTTGAGCTCCTGCATGACTTCGTTTGGCTTCTGATTGTAAATGATTTGAATTTCTTATGATTGGTATTTGAATCATTTTAATAATTGATTCTTCAATTTCTAGTATGCCTTTTCCATATGTTTTTATTTATCATTGTACTAGTTATGTGTTGGATGGATGTCCCATCCATGGTGGACCTTTATGCTATGATGGAAAGATATGATGCATTATCAAGGATGCTATATTAACATGCTATTTGTGATCATTCCAAGAGAATTCCATGTTTCTGGGATTGGAATGAACAATAGAGGAACTTCTCATGTGGATAAGTATGATGATTTTAGGAAGTTGATTTTAGGAAGTTGATTGTATACCTTGTAAGATGACTAAAGTGGAGAGTTTTAGTCAATATATATGGAAGTATGGGTTTGTTGTTCAATTGTATGATGAAGGTTTTGTGGCTAGAGATAAGGTATTCTATGATGGTTGAAGTAGATATGTGATGACTAAAGTAGATTTCAATGTTGCTTGGGAAAAGTTTGAGTTTTGTCGTGTCTTTATCCATGGGACATTAGTTCGAATCAACTCGAGACTATAAGACACTTGTCAAAGCAATACTTGTCCTTACGTTTACGAGATTTTATTTGATCGAGTCTATGATAAATGTATGACTTATTTGAGAAGACATTAATTGTAGGTATCGATTATGGTATAGTATGGCTAAGAGCATTTAGAGTCAATGTTGAAATGTTTTGGGAGTTATTACTTTAGAGAGGATTTACAAATCAAGTATTAAAGGTCATTCATGAGCTAAACATGGCTGAGAATTATTATTTAACTATTTTTTAGTTTTGCAAGTTTATCTTTGATCCAAGCAATTATACTTACAAAGATGTGAGGACAAATCTTCATTAGCTTAAGGGATGTGATAGAAATCATGATTCAATTGAGCCGATAAGTTTAATCTAGAGCTAAGGGATTGATGAACTAAGCTCAACGAATCATCATTGATGAACTAAACAAAGGTGAAATGGAGTATTTTGCCAGATTATATGATACATTTTGCTATTGGGCATGATCTAGTATGTTTAAGCATAGACGAAAGACAAGACTTGGAGGAAAATTCATAGATACTGAAGATCATGCACATAACTAAGACAGTGGTTAAAACTGAGCAAGCAAATGAAGCTACAAAGGCTTGAACGACTCGAAGCACATCTATGAAAATGCCAGTGCTTGTAGGCACGATTGTGTATGAGGTCGTGAACACATTATTTGTGGAGAAAAGAAGTTACAAATGATATTACCCTTAAGGCACCATTGTGTCAAGGCGGGCACCTGATCGCGTGATCGTAACAAAACCTATTTCAAAACCTAATTGTTCAATCAATGGAGTACACACTATGACACACAGTTGTGGTGTGCAGTAGAGGTGGGGGCAAAAAAATAACCGACTGAATCGATAACTGAACAAAAAATTCGATTTTTTTTTCAATTCCGTTTAGTTTGCAATTTGATTAAAAAATGATAGTTTGGTTCAGTTTAGTTTGCAACTTTGAACCGAACCACACCATTTTATTTAGGGAAAAAAAAAACTTTGCATCATGGACTGACCTAACAGCCTTGCAAAATACCAAGCCTAAAGTTTAGAGCACTATCCCTATCCTATACTCCCACTCCCAAACCCCATTTCCTAGTACCCATCTCGCCCCTTTCCCGTTTGTCTTTCTAATTTCTATTACGCCAGTCATTCTTCTTCTCCTAATCTCAATCTCATCGCCCTCCATCTCCAAGTCTCTATCCCTTACTCAGTTTTATCTTTATCTCTAGCTGCCACCTCCATATCCGGCAACCTCCATTGGCCTCCGTCATAGTCTCATCCCCCTACTACTATTGTCAGTCGCCGCTACGAACATGAGCTTCCAGTTCCAGCAATATAGAAGCCAATATTAGAAATTGCTTGGCATTGGAAATCTTTCTATCTTTTTACTCATACTTTTTTTAACCTTTTTCCATTTCTAAAATCTAAGCTTTTTTAATTAGTTTCCTTTTATATGGTTGTTCTTCTGATGCCAAAAAAAAATCTGGACTGCAAATTATTATACAAATAGAAGTTGGTTTATGGATGTGAGTTTTACTATTTTAGTACCAAAATTTAGAAAGAATTTTAGCTAAAGGGTTGTTATGAGATCAGCATGAATGATATTTCTTAGAAGAAGTTAGATTACTTTTAGGGAATTTTTATCTGAGAGTGTGGATGGAATGAAGTCTTCGTGCTTTTTTATGGATTAATCTTTCTGATTTTTATAATGTCCCCACATGAAGTTGGACTATAGATTCATCAATAAGTGTTTTATCAAATCCTTATGAGATGTACTTTATGCTTTGTTTTTTTTTTTTTTTAATTGAATGGAACAAGTTGTTCTAGTAACTTAATCAAAATTAAAGGTATCGAAATTTGATAAATTTGGAAAAGTTAAAATTCGATGTTAGTGTTTTCATCTAAAAAGAATTGATCAATCTTTGTGTTTATGTTTTCATTCGAATGTTTTATTATAAACATATACAAAGCTATCGGATTTAAATTAATCAGAAAAGTCATATAGCCTATATATACACATAGACACACATTCAATTCGTTGGACCAATGTTTGCGATAAAATAAAAATAAATAAAAGAAAAGAAGAAGATTAATGTATTCGTAACTAGAATTTTGTGTTGGTAATGGAATAGAGGGTCTAGAAATCTTAGGCTTATGGATTGATCTAGATTTGTTTTTATGTTGATGGAGAGAATCATGAAAGGAACTACATAATAATGTGTATTAACCTTGTGTATCTTGTACACACACACATATATGTTTGCTCATTGGTTGCTTGCTTTTCTAGGTTAACTTAGTTATGAGACTTCTTAGCTGTATTGATGTGATACATTAAAGGGATGATCAAATGTCAAACACTTATTTTTTTCCGAATAATACAAATTAAAAATATTTATAATTATATATACGTATTTCAGTATACGTATTTCAGTATATGTATTTCAACCATTATCATTAGTCAAGAAGATATAGAACTTGATAACAGTTTGTTGAAGTGACTACTAAGTTGAAGAATTGTCAATTTACAGAAAGAAAAGGTAAATGTCTAGTGTCTTATCAACTTCATCTAATTATGTTTAAAATCTTTTCAAGCGTTTGATAATTTTTGTTATAATTCTTCTTTTCATTGATACAATCTGGACTAATAAATATTTATACAATATTGATTCTTAGTATGATGATTACTAGAGGATGTTATCTAACTTTAGAAAGTACAAATACTTAGCATGCAAGACATATTCATTAAATTCATCCCTATTTGGTTTGCTTTTCAGATATCTTCAATTGATGCACAAAGTATGAGTAAAGTATTAAATGTGGATGCTTCCAAAGATTGTTAGAATGGTAATAGCGGTAGTTTGCCTACTTCTGGTACAACATCTAAACCCCTTCCTGTTCCTTCTGCATCAGCTTCTAACAAAAGACAAAGATATAATGTTTGGCAACATATGACATTAAATCGGATGAAAATGGAAACAAGAAGGCAAAATGCAATTATTTTCATAGAAGCTTTAAGTATACTGGTGGGAATGGAAATAGTGTATTGCATACACATTTAAATAGATGTAAACAATTTGTTGACAAAGAGACAATGAGTAAGCAAAAAACCCTCCCTGGTATATTAGAAAATAAGCAACTTTCCATGCAAATAGTTAACAATTTTGACAAGAGTTAGTGTAGAAGAGAGCTTGCTAGAATGTTTATAGTTGTTGAGTTGCCATTTAAATTTGTTAAAAATGAAGCTTTTGTTAGTTATTCCAATGTACTGCAACCTAAGTTTTCATTTGCATCTTGTAGAACTTTAAAACATGATTGTGTAGAGTTGTACAATGAGGAGAGGGAGAAATTGAGGCAATTTTTTTCTAAATTTAATGGTAAGGTGTGTTTAACTACAGACACCTGGTCATCTTGCCAAAATTTATCTTATATGTGATTGACATGTCACTTCATTAATGATTATTGGAAGTTACAAAAAAAGGTTTTGAATTTTTTTCAAATTTCTGTCACTCTGGTGAAGCAAGTAGCAATGTTGTGGAGGCATGTTTGAAGGGTTGGGTTATAACAAAGGTTCTTATATCACTGTTGACAATGCAAGTTCTAGTGATCTTTGTATTCAATATTTAAAAAGGATATTGAAATCTTAGGGAACACTTATTTTGAAAGGAGAGTATCTCCATATGAGATGTTGTGCACATATTTTAAGTTTGACTGTGAATGAGGGTTTAAAAGATATGGACGATTCTATATTTAGAATTTGATCTACTATAAGATATGTTAGATCTTCTCCATCAAGATTGGCGAGGTTCAAAAGCTGTATGACACAAGAAAATATAGGGAGTAAGGCATTGTTATCTTTAGATGTTGAAACTAGATAGAATTCAACATATATAATGTTGGAGTCAGTTGTGAAATTTCAGAAAGCATTTGAATTGTTAGAGATGAAGGATGCGAAGTTTAGGGCATTTCTTACTGGCAACAAAATGAAAGGACTTCCTACAGAAGAAGATTAGGTGTATCTACATGGCAAGTTATTTTTCTTAAAAACATTTTATGATGCAAGCATTTATAGCTCCTTTTATGCCAGTTACAATCATTTTACTGAAAAAATTATTGGTGTTGGGTTTGAGATTAAAGAATAATGTAAAAACGATGATTTATCTGTAAGAATGATGGCTGAAAGAATGAACAGCAAGCATAAGAAGTATTAGAGAAATATTAACAACATAAATACATTACCATTTGTTGCTACTATTCTTGATCTTTGTCTAAAGTTGTCTTATGTTGACTAGATGGTGAGAGAAGTTTATGATAATGATAAGGGAAATCAACTAATGGAAATTCACTATGCCCTCTCAATCTTATTTCATTATTATTATTCTTATATAGAGCACAATGAGGAAAGCCCGAGACAAATTCTGAAGGTCTTGTAAAGGAACTGAAGCTAGAAGGGATAAATGAAGAATGAAAAAAGAAATTAAGAAACAAGTTCATCGAAAAGATGGGAGTGGACAAAATGATACAAGAAAATGAATTAGAGAAATATTTAAGGGAAGAATGTGAGGAACTTGAAGATCATGACAAAGGTTTTGATGCATTAGATTGGTGGAAAAAATTCTCATGTAGATACCTCCATTCTCTTTTATGGCGAAAGACATCTTGGGATTTCCTCTGTCAACCGTGGCTTCAAAAAGTGCCTTTAGCATGGGTGGAAGAGTTCTTGATGTTTTTAACAGTTCCCTAACTCCATATATGGTGGAAGCCCTCATATGTGTGAAAAATTGGCTGAAAAAATCTGCAATATTGTCCATTAAGGAGGATCTTGAAGCACTGGAAATTTTTTAATCAGGTTTCCATCGATTAAATTTTATATTAGTTTATGAAATATCCCAAACCCTCACCTAGTTAAATTAGAGACAATTCAATTGAATAATAAAATAGATGGTTATATAAAAAGAATAGACAAATTGATATAATTAAATAAGTAAATAGGTTAAATTGAGATTTGAGAATTTATATATTCTTTTCAAAATGTCAATTTTCTTCTATTATCAATTTTATAAATCGAACTATTCAACTTTGATTTCATTTAAATTCTTTTTACTTCAAATTTGAATTCCTAAATCTCAAAACGAACATTTTAAATATTTTGCAAACTCCTAAATCCTTGGATTTTAGTTAACTTTCATTTTCGTAAATCCTTATAATTTTTGAAATCAACTTCTAGTTTAAAGATATCGGTTATCAAATCCAAACTCAAATTAGATATCAGTTTATTGTAAAGTAAACTTATAGATTATTTTTTAAATCAAGTTGTTAATTTCTATAATATAGATTCTCAAATTATTTTCTAATTAGTTTTGATCCTTCAAATAAATATTAGAAATGTTTAAATCTATATTAAAAATATCTTTAAATATATATATTCATCTTTCCCTTTTTCTTTTCTTCCACCCATCTCTCTCTCTTTCTTCTCCTTTCTTCTTTTCCCTTCTACGTTTTTCCTCTTCTTTTTCTCCTTCTTCTCTTCTTTTCTTCAAAATCAAATCACAAATCTCAAGCTAAACAAGATCATGAGGAAATCAAAGGAAGAAAACAAGATAGATGATAGAAATCATGTAAGAAACCACTTTAAGATCTCAGAAGAAGTAATGGTAGAAGGATCAAGATGTGTGATTTGTCTAAAAAGATAAGTTTAGTTGTTTTCTTATTTTGATCGTTGTTTTCTTATTTTGATCATTGTTTTATGTAAGCAAACGTTGTATTAGAACTAGATATATATAGAAGTTGTGATGATAGTGATAAACCCAAGATATATGATCATATTTGCTTAATCTAGATGTATGTATATTTATGTAGATTAAGTGTTTGATTAAATGAAATGAATGAATATGATATGAGTATATATATATATATATGGAAGTGTTTATAGGTTAAGATTATACATGATTATGTTAGCAACAAGATTATTTTGTTGATGTATGGTGAAACCAAATAGTTAAAATTTGAGTAGAAGATAAAGAAAAACGAAGCATAATCCCTTTGTCCATCACTGGCCTGATACGGCTCGTGATGCATGTGGAGAAGGAAATCAAGGGTGCTCACGGGCATGACAAGAACCGTGATCTCCTCTAATCAAAATATAAAGCAAGATAACAGGCATAATTTTACATGTGATGAATATCACGACTTAGATCACCATCATTACAAAGGGCGCAATCTCCTCTGATCACGATTTTCAAATGTCATAGCCTATATCACGTTCGTGACAAGGGGCGTTATATCCTTGCTACGGGCGTGACAAGGCACGTAATGCCCATCACGACCTCCATCATGGGTGTAATGAGGCCAGTGATGATGATCACGGCCCCCATCACAGGCGTGATCCTTGCTTTGGTGCTGTTCATAAAAAGAAAAGAAAATAAAAAGAAAGAAAGATAAAACGAAATAGATAATGACAGACAAAATGACATGTTAGTGTTTGTATAATTAGGAATGAGTTAATAAATTAATAGGATTAGTAATTATCTTGGGTTAACATAGTTCCAAAGTATAAAATGAACTTATTTAATAAACTTAAGTTCAACTTGACTAAATAGACTTCAATGAGCTAAAATGAATTAGATTAATTAAGTTTAATCACCTTGGCTTAATAATTGAATTAAATGACTAACTCTAATTAATTTGGCTAATTAAGTTAAAATGGATATATGATAATTACTTAGGGAAATAATTGAATCGGACTTAGTAATTTAATTAAATGAGTAAGTTTAATTAACTTGATTAATATTAGGATAATATGGACTTAATAAGCTATAATTGGCTTAGATCAAAATGATAGGTTAAACTTTAAATAATAAGGAGTACGTAAATTCTAAAATATGTTAGACCAAGGCTTTACTTAATAAAAGAAAATTTGACAAACAATAGAGAACTGTCCATATCTTGGTAGGGCGATTTTTGCAGTCATGGCGGGGTTCCTATTACATGTCCGATCAATTAGAAACATAAAGTGAATGTTTACTATGAAAGTTGATGTAAGTTAATAAATAACCGAGTTGCTTATATAGTTTAATTTATTGAATAGATATTTGCTTTTGAACCTACCCTCTGGTCTATCTCCTGATTCTTTGAATTGTGGATGTCATTTAAAGGTGGGCATTAACTTGTGTGTTGT